>JASDDO010000016.1:529602621-530207629 GCA_030015575.1 Agapanthus africanus
CCACTTCCGTGCATCGACTATCTATTCGATCAGCTAAGTGGGTCTTGCATTTTCTCCAAGTTAGATCTTCGTTCGGGTAATCATCAGGTGAAGGTCAAAGAGTCTGATATTCCGAAGACGGTATTCAGGACTCGCTATGGTCATTATGAGTTTCTTGTGATGCCATTTGGAGTGACCAACACACCAGCTATATTCATGAACCTAATAAATCAAGTTTTTCGAGAGTACCTAGACAGGTTTGTTGTCATCTTCATCAAAGACATCCTTGTGTATTCTCATAGTCGGAAAGAATATGCCGAGCACTTACGAATTGTCCTGGAGACTTTACGACAGCATCAACTCTATGCCAAGTACAGCAAGTGCGAGTTTTGGCTAGATCAAGTCGGTTTTCTCGGACATATTGTATCAGGCGAAGAAATCTCTGTAGATCCAGCTAAAGTTTCAGCAGCAAGCGAATGGCCGGCACCGAAGTCAGTGAAGGACATGTGAAACTTCTTGAGATTAGCAGGATATTACAGAAGGTTTATTGAAGGACTTTCGAAGATTGCAACACCCCTGACCAAGCTCACACGTAAAGATGAAGAATTCGTGCGGTTAGAAGCATGCGAACGAGCTTTCGTAGAACTCAAGTCAAGATTGACATCAGCACCTATCCTTGTCATACCAGACCAATCTGGAGGTTTTGCAGTGCATTGCGATGCATCCGGTAAAAGATTAGGATGTGTTCTACATCAGCACGGTAAGGTTGTAGCTTATGCTTCAAGACAGCTGAAGATTCATGAGGGTAACTACCCGACGCATGATTTGGAGTTAGCAGTCGTTATCTTTTCTCTTAAGATTTGGCGCCATTATCTTCTTGGTGAACGAGTGGACATATACACAGACCACAAAAGTCCGAAATATGTGTTTACTCAGAAAGAGTTGAATATGCGGCAGAGAAGATGGTTAGAACTTATGGCAGACTTCGATATCAACCTACAATATCATCCAGGGAAGGTGAATGTAGTTCCTAATACACTTAGTCGCCAACCACTATCAATGAATCTCACCGCACAGTAGAAGTTTCAACAAGATTTGCATCAGATGGAGATAGAAGTGGTCATGACAGGTAACACTTCAAGTTTGATGAACTTACAAGTTCAATCTACCATTGTCAATAAAATCAAAGCAACTCAAGTAAGTGATGCTAAGTTGCAAAAAATTAGAGAACAAGTAGAAAGTGGACTTAGAACAGACTTTATCATCCATAAAGACGGATCTTTGAGATACGGCAGTAGATTGTGTGTACTACAAGGTTCTGTTCGGGAAGAATTGATGAAAGAAGCTCATAGCGCTCCCTATTCAGTACACCCTGGTGGTACAAAGATGTACAAAGATCTGCGGAGAAATTACTGATGGTATGGAATGAAGCGTGAAGTAGCCAGAAGCGTCGCTAAATGCTTGGTGTGTCAGCAAGTAAAGGCTGAACATCACAGGACAGCTGGTTTACTTCAACCATTACCCATCCCAAAATGGAAGTGGCAACACATCACTATGGATTTCATGACTGCACTTCCTCGCAGCACGAAAGGTAACGATATTGTATGGGTTATTGTGGATCGACTCACAAAGTCGGCTCACTTCATCTCATTTCGAGTTAGCCAAACACTAGTAAAAAAGTACATGGAGGTAAGAATCTAAGTAAGATTTAAATGTGTACTATCTCTGATACCCATGAACTCATGCAGCAGATCGTGAGATTACATAGAGTACCGGTTTGTATTGTCTCCGATCGTGACACCAGATTTCAATCGCAATTTTGGCAGAGTCTGCAAGCTAGCTTAGGAACAAGTCTAAACTTTAGCACAGCTTACCATCAACAAACAGATGGACAGTCTGAGCGAACTATTCAGATACTTGAAGATATGCTAAGAGCGTGTATGCTAGACTTCGGAGGATCGTGGGAAGATCACCTACATCTTGTGGAGTTTTCATACAACAACAGCTATCAAGAAAGTATAGGAATGGCACCCTTTGCAGCTCTATATAGAAGGAAGTGTCGATCACCATTAAGTTGGGACGACATCGGAGATAGAGAACTCCTTGGACCTGAGATGATAGTGGCAACTGTCGATATAGTTCGCACTATCAGGGAAAGAATGTGTATAGCCCAAGACCGACAGAAGAATTGGACTAATGCAAAGTGCCATCACTTGGAGTTCCAACCGGGAGATCATGTCTTTTTGAAGATATCTCCAAACCATGGAGTGATTCGCTTTGCGGGGTAAGATCAGTCCGAGGTATATTGGACCGTTTGATATACTCGAATGAGTCGGAGAAGTGGCTTATCGCTTGGTACTTCCATCTTCATTGGAAAGAGTGCACAATGTATTCCACATATCCCAACTCAGAAAGTATGTGAGTGACCCCAGTCATATTCTTGATCACTCCGCTCACTGTACAGCCAGACTAATCCTGTGAGCAACAACCTGTTGAAATCCTGGATAGAAAGATGAAGTCACTTTGGAATAAGGAAGTAAACTTGGTTCGAGTGATGTGAAGAAAAGACTCACTTAGAGAATCAACATGGGAACAGGAGGATGATATGCATGCAAGATACCCTTAATTGTTTATAAATTAGTCCTTAAAATAATTGTAAATTTCGAGGACGAAATTTTTGTAAGGAGGATAGAATGTAACGACTCTGTTTTAATGTACAGAAAATTTGTTTAAAAGTTAATGTACAAATGGATTAATTGTAATCCTGTGTATGCTATAAATATTTAAATTACTTTTGAACAGCAAGAAAACAACTTGTAGCTCATTGGTAAAGCCTTGCACTACTGTGACGTAGCTCTTGTGTTCGAATCCCTCCAGCCACATATATTTTTTGTTGATTTTCTTTTAAACTTTTAGAAGCTCAAAAGTTTACACGTGCAAAACACGTAAAATGAAAATTCACAACTGTAGGGGTAAAAATTTACACCCCGGTTGACCAAGTCAAAATCAAAGTCAACCCCAAGCCAAGTGGGCCCAAGCCCAGGTCAAATGGGCCAATGCCCCGGTCGAGCCTGAACATGAAGCGACCGGCCTCCCCCATGCCAAAATAAAAATTTTGCAATAAATAATTTTGGTGTATTTCTTTTATTTTCTTTTATGAATAAATGTAAGGAAAAAAAATGGGCATAAAGCCAAATTTTTGTAAAGCCCATGTCTTATGTGCAAAAAGAAATAGCACATAAGGTATGAGATGGGCAAAATACTATTTTGTAAAGCCCAAGGGGCTATATGTAAAATGTATAGCTTATAAAGGCAAAGATAATGAAAATATCTCAAGAAATATTCTCTCTCCAAAAAAAAAAAGAATCAAGATCTGTGATCTTCTCCTTCCTCAAGGTTCTAAGACCTTCTTCTTTCTTTTGAATTAATCAAGAGTTTTACTCTTCCTTTTCCAAAACTAAATAGTTTTTCACTACAAAAACCACAAAGGGGAGCTTGGATCTTCCATCAAATCTCAAAAGGGGGAGATTTTTAAAATCTCACCCCTTTTGTTCTTCAAGAACCGGCCAACAAAGAGGAGGAAGAAGGAGACCCATTTTCAAAAATCCCACTTTGGAGAAGATCTAGGGCTCAAGAGAGAAGCCCCTTCATCAGCTCCAAAAATATCTTAGGGGTTCAACTCCATAAGTCAAATCGGGAGTATAGCTCCCAGTGTAGGGACCAAGTCTCTTTTGCTACTGGCGCACAGCGCCCGCGTGCAAGGCACGTGGTGTGCCGGCACTCTAGCGCACAGCGCCCGCATGCCAGGCACGTGGGGCGCTGGTGCACAGCGCCCGCGTGGGAGGCACGTGGTGCGCTGGCGCTCTGGCGCACAGCGCCCGCGTGCATGGCACGCGGGGCGCTGACCCATGCATCCTTTGGATGCCCCTTTCCCTTTATATATATATATATATGTATGTATGTATGTATGTATGTATGTATGTATGCACACACACGCACGCACATACTCCACGACACTGTCCCTGTTAGAAAAAATTTCTAACGGGGTGCTGCCCCGCACCTCATAAGGGGGCTGCTAGCCCCCTTGACCCCCAGCCCGCTATCCAGGTAGTGGGACCCCCGTAAAAACTCTGCGAGCCCCCCGATATATCCAAAATCCCTTTCAAAACATAACACACGTACACTGCACATCGAGTTCGCATGACATGTTTGACCCGTTAATCGGAGGTTCTCTCGCTCCAAAGGCGAGGGGTAATTAACGGTAGTTTAGTCCGCGGCTGCCGGAGATTCGGATCCCCACAATCAATAAACCCCAGCCTACCCTAGGTAGGGGGAATCTGTAATGCACCTGAAAAGCGTGCGCGTATTCCCATCTCAATGGGGTGACGAAAAACACCCTACAAATTCTGGCACGCCCGGTGGGACCTTTCTCTCCTCCCATATCTCGGGTCAAGTGTTCATTCGAACTCATTTAACATATATGCCGATGTTTGTACTGAAATAATGTTTTTTTCTGTGCAGTAATCAACTTTCAACGACAATGTCTCCTAAAATGGATCCAGTTTCTGATGCGACCCCGATTCCGTACGTGGTCAAGATCAATGCTCGTATGGTTCTCCCTGCAAGCCTCAGTCGACAGTGGGAGGAACTGCCCCACCAGTTTGGTTCCGTCGTCATCTACTCTGCCGGAAGCGCTCATCTGGCAGAAAAGCCGGCAAAACAGGTGGCCAAGCCGGTCTCAAGGGACAAGAGGCCGAATGTTGTGATCGTTAAGGCACCACAACCGAAACTTAAGACAGTGTCTGAACGATTCTCTGGTGCTCCAGCTGGGGGCAAGACTTCTGGTACAAAGGGAAACATCAAACGTTGCGGACAAGCTCAGGCGATGACCCCAACAAATGCACAATCAGTTGTATCTCCAAAGTCCTCCATCGCCCGGTCTACGGCGGCTTCCCGAAGAGCCATAGCCAGCCAAGTGCTCAAAACAGAAAAGTTAAGGCAGAAGCGGCTCAGGTATCGAGGCAACAAGAGGGCCAGGACTTCGGCCATATGGAATCTTATGAGGTTCCAAGAGCAGGGTTACTCTGCGACGACGGTAGAGTCGGCCGTAAAAATCAGCAATTCCTTCGAACTTCTAAAATGGATTCAGAAAAATGCTATGACCGCCAGAATCAAGAAGACAGTGGTCCGAATGTTGCTACGAAGAGACGTGTCCTGGCCCCAATAGAAAAAGTATGACACTATCTCTTTAAGGGTCTATCAGGCGCTCTGTGCCGCGCGAAAACAGCGGGGCAAAACCAAAAAGGAAGCGTCAGCACCATTCAAGAATCCGGCCAAGCGCCTTCAATCGACTGCTCGTTACCGAAATAGGGGGGTCAAGACAGCGATCCGTGAAATCAGTCGCCGATAACAAAAGGACAGCTGGATATATTATCCATAAGATCTATATGGCGGGCGGGCACCCCAGCGATAACCTTCGCAGCAAAAGCAAGGATGGGGCCACCACATCCCAAGCCTAATCTGGCCTGAATGTGGTTGTCTCTTCCTAAGAACAGCCGCCTCCGCTGGATGATGAAAACCCTCTCGATAAGGATGATAGGCAGAAAGACCCCTCAGTCCATGCAGAGTCAAGCTCGGACAGCGAGGAAGAGCCGACTTTCCGCCCCAGGACCGCGGAGCAAGAGCTGCAAGAGCTTCGAAAACAGCTCAGGAGCAAAGATAAAGAGATGGCCAAGCTCTATTCGAAAATTTATAACCTAACAACGTTGTGATGCAGCTTACGACTCAAATTGCTCGAGTGCCTCCCAATCAAGCACAAGTCTCTACTCATGAGCTGGATGATGACAATCCGAAGCGGCCGATGCCTGTCCCTTTGGGTCTAAGATTGGTCGAGCCGCATGAAAGCCGGCCACATTCCGCTTCTGAGGATGCCTTAGCCCCCGATAACACTATCCCGCTAACACAAGACCGGATAATGGATTTGGTCACCAGCAAGGTTAAAACATTGGTGGTCGAAGCTGAAACTCAGAAAAATATTGGCAGTAATGGGCAGCCATATCCCGCACAGTATGATCTAATCGAGTTCTCGAGCCGCTACGTCTTTCCTAAGTTCGGAAGATTTGACGGGACGGGAAATGCAAATTATCACGTCGCCCACTTTAAAGCATCGTGCAGAAATACAGGGGGCAATGATATGCTCCTTCTTCGTCAGTTTGTTAACAGCCTGACCAGTGTCGCTTTCGACTGGTACGCGAGTATACCAAACGGGTCCGTTATTACCTTCGCCCAAATGGGGTCTCTGTTTCAGCAAAGGTTCATGAGTGTCAGTGATAAAATCTCCATTGCTGACCTTGTGAGGACCAAGCCGGGGAAGAATGAAAGCAACACCGACTTTATCGTCCGATGGCATAATCTCACAGTCAAGTGCGAACCGCCGCTGGAGCAGCACCAGTCTATCAGCCTTCTCATTGGGAACCTCAGCAATTGGATGGTCCCGTTCTTGTGTACAGCAGGCCTCAAGACGTTTCAAGAGCTAACCAAGAAAGTCCAATGCTGGAACGCTTGAAGAAAGAGTCTACCCTGGACTCTCAGAGAGACAAGACTTGGAAAAGCTAGCGGGACGACAACCATAGAAGCGGGAGTTCCAGCAGTACCAATGTCTTTAATGCGTCCGACAATTTAGACAAGCGAAGGGCAGGCAATTCCAAAACCAACCGGTCTCAAAAGCCATTGCTGGGAGGAGAAGGGCCTTCCCTAGAGGAGAAAAAGAACAAGATTTACCCTTTCAGGAGGGACAAGGTCCGAAAGATATTCAAAGATGCCCTGAACAATGGTCTACAATTGCCAGAGTCAAAAAGACCTCATGAAGCAAAAATGACCGACAACCCTCTATATTGCCCGTACCACCGACTAGTGAGCCATGCGATCAAGTATTGCTATATCTTCAAGGACTGGGTCGAGAAGCAGTACAAGGCTGGAGAGATCGAGCTGTCCAAAAGTGTGTTGGTGAACAATCAAGTTGCAACCACTAACTTTATACAGATAGAAGCTGAAGCCTTCTGGGAGCAGACAACCGAACCCGCTGCCCTGAGAAATGAAACTGACTCACCGCAGCCTCCTTGGAGTAAGCACATATCTAATAAGACGAAGAAGATGCTAAAACTACTTCAGAAAGAGCCCAGGACGGAATGAGAAGGGCAGAAGAAGCCCACCATTCCAGCTGCCAATTCGGCCCAATCAGGCTTAAAATCCAAAAATCTCAAGAAGAAGAAAAGTGCAACTCGACGCGAAAAGGAGTCTGTAGGAAGATCGATCATTCAAAAATATATTGATTCCCTCGAAGACTATGAACAGCAGGAAAGAACTCTAATTCAATTGAAGGAGTTACTCCCGGTAGAAGCGGCTGAAATTCTGGAGAAGTTAGAAGAAGACTCCAATGAAAAGATCCCTATAGTGACCTGTTACGCCATCCATCTTGGTAGCGACTCTGAGGAGGAGCTCTGTTTGCCCGAAGAGGACGAGGAGCCCGCCACAAGGGCCAACCAAATCCAGCTCAGAAGCGGCAGGGCTCTGTCGCCAAATCAGGGCAGTGCCACAGAAGGAAAGAAAAAATAGGTGGCTAATGAAGAGGATGGCAGAGAACCGGCTAATGAAAACTCAAGTCCTTCCTTGGTGGACTATAATGTCTTGGCTCATCTCCGGAAGCTTCCGTCTCTTCTGAGCATCTACGATGCCTTGGTCCTATCTAAGGGCTTAAAGATGTTCTCATTCACGCTCTCCAAAACCCCGAGCGGTATCAGGTTCTCTTTGCAGAAATTAATATGAAAGAAGCCCAGTACGCTTTGCATGCCACCGCAGTCACGTTTAAGGACGAAAACTTGCTACTGGGAACGGCTGAGTATAATCGGCCGCTTTACGTGACCGGGTACAGCGATGGAGATCGGATTAATCGCATATTGATTGATCCAGGATCCTCAGTGAACATCATGAACTTGTGGACTCTGAAGAGTTTTGTTTGTCAATGGACGTCCGACATCTGTCAAGGGAAAGGATTGTCATTCAAGACTTCAATCAAAACTGCCAGCAAGTTCTGGGATCTATAGCCTTGCCAATCAAATTTAGGGATCTGCAAACTGAACCTAAGATATACGTGATCGACGCTAACACGTCTTATAAAATTCTCTTGGGACGGCCATGGCTCCACGATTACGGCATCATTCCGTCAACTCTCCATCAATGCATGAAATATACTAAAAATGGCGACGAAAGACGCATTGACGGAGACATCCAGCCATTCGGTGTGCATGAAGTCCGATATGAAGATTCTCGGTACTTCATGAACCACCAAAATGCTAAGCCACAACTGACTAAGGATAGAGCGGCCCCAAGACTCAAAAGCAAATCTGAGCCAGCTGTCACTTTCAAAAGCAAAAACGCCCAAGTGCGCCCGTGTTTCGATAGCGACACTGATGAGTCCGACGCTGGAAATCCGTCTTTCTATAAAACTCGCCCTCGTTTCGGTAGCGATACGGACGAATCCGATACTGAAAGCCCATCTAGCAGCAAAGTCCGCCCTCATCTTGGCAGCGACACTGAAGAGTCGGAGGAAGAGGACCTGCCGTGCAACAGCTGTGCAGATTGGACCCTATGCAACAAGAGAAACTACGAGAGACCTTCGAAATTGCAGAAGGGCCCCTGGCCATCACAAGGGTGCCAGAACGGATGTGCAAAGAGCTTGATGCATTGTCAGTCTCCACCGTGGACCAGCTGAAAACTTTCTATGTTCCCGGGAGGAAAAATGGACAGAAAGGCATCCTATTTTATGGGTCAAATCCTATTGTGCACCCGGACGATTTGTCTGTCGCGTGCCTTCCCTATGAGAGAGGCATAAAAGCCGTCCTCAATCCCAGATACTATGTGCCCGAAATGCGGGAATACTTCAAAAGGTGCGGATGCCGGTTATATCAATCGGAGTCCGAAGCAAAGTTTTATGAAGGGCTATGGCATCCGCCTCAAGTCCGAGCACTCATCGATGAACGAATTTCAGATAGACGGGGCATAGGCTTCATTCAACCCGATTCCAAAGCATGCTACATGATCCATGTTGGTGAAGCCAGCGAAAGATCAAATGATGATGGCGAGTTAGCCGAGCCAGAAGAAGCTCCTCAAGAGCTCAAAGATGGAGAACAAGCAACCTTCGATGAGCTAACCGAGATTGACTTAGGAACGCCCGATAATCTAAGGCCGACCTACATCAACTCACTCTTGTCAGAGGAAATGAAAGAGCAAATAATCGCCCTGCTGCATGAGTTCGTCGACTGCTTTGCATGGACGTACAAAGAAATGCCTGGCCTTTCCCCTGAGGTAGCCGTGCATAAACTGGCTATATCTCCTGATGCTAAGCCAGTCAAACAAGCTCCTTGAAGAATGAGAAGGGAGCTAGAAGAAAAGGTCATCGAGGAAACTAAGAAACTTATCGATGCTGGCTTCATCAGGGAAGAGAAATATGCGGACTGGATCGCATTCATAGTCCCGGTGAAAAAGAAAAATGGGCAGATCCGAGTTTGTGTCAATTTCAGGGACCTCAACAAGCCATGTCCTAAAGACGAATTCCCGCTACCGGTCATGGAAATGATGGTCGATGCACCTCAAATTACGAGCTGTTCACCTTTATGGATGGCCCGTCTGGGTATAATCAGATCAAGATGTTGCCTGAGGATGAGAAGCATACAGCATTTCGAACCCCGATCGGAATATACTGCTACAAAGTGATGCCGTTCGAACTGAAGAATGCAGGTGCTACATATCAAAGGGTAATGACCAATATCTTTGATGACCTAATTCATAAAGTCATCGAATGTTATGTTGATGATCTGGTCGTCAAGACTAAAGCCAAGGCCGATCACATCCAAGATCTTAGGACCGTTCTTACCAGATTGAGGGAGTACGATTTGAAAATGAATTCTCCGAAGTGCGCTTTTGGCATGTCATCGGGAAAATTCCTGAGCTTCATAGTCCGACATCGAGGGATTAAAGTTGACCCATCCAAGATAAAGGCCATCATGGAAATGCCCCCTCCGAAGGATCTGATGCAGCTGAGATCTTTTCAAGGAAAGCTTGCTTATATATGAAGACTTATCTCAAATTTATTAGGGAGATGTAGGCCCTTTGTTCATACCAGAAAACTGAATATTAATACCGCTCATTCGTTATCTATTTTTTGTATATATTGGTACTATTAATCAGTGTCTGCTCAGTATTATAGATTACAGGTATCCGTGACAAAATACTAGAAATGCACTTAAAATCACGGATATATCATTTATGAGCTAACACTGCAACCGGAACTGGAAACCGACCGATATCCAAAGAGTTTTTGGGAATAAAGTGTGTGTACAACATTTTGGTCCAACACATAGCATGTGTGCACACATTCTCTTTGGCATATGGACCATGATGGGGCAGCCATGAATCATGGCACAAGTGGGCATGGTGTGATGTGCATTAATGGTGCATTCAATGCATAAAGTGTTGATTTGATTCATAGCTACAAGTTTCCCTCCAAGCTCTGAGTGCAACACAGAACGTTTTAGACCAAGAAAACAACACCAGTGGACTGAAGGAGACAACACAAGATAATACACAAAGTACGAGCCCAGGGGCTCGGATTTTGGCCGAGCATATGCCCCCAAAATCTGAGCAGGCCGACCCCCTTAGCCCCAAATGCCCCTAGTTTCTCACAGTTGATCCCTTGATGCCACGTAGCCCTAGTTTTATTGTTTGTTTAATCTTCTTTTTTTGCCTATAAAAGCAGGCAGTGGGCAAGGGGTCAAGAGTCCAATTTTTGTTCACATTTTGTAACTCTCAAGTTTTCTTTTCTCTTTTCTTATACATAGCTTAGCTTTCCCTTGAGTTCATGCCCTTCTCTTGATCTTGCAACCTCTTTAGTGAGCTTGCAAGTTTAAGTTTAGGGTATTGATTTCAAAGTTGTATCTTGGACATAATAAAGATATCATTTTGCACACTTGGGTTCCTAGTCTTTCTTGCTCTTTTTATTTCTTGCTCTTTTCATTTCTTGCTCTTTTATTACTTACTTTTACTTACTTGCACTTACATTCCATGCTTTATTTACTTGGAATTTAAATTCCATGTCATTTAATTACTTGCTTGTAATCTTTTCTTTTCTTTGCTTATCTTTTCTTTTGCTCTTTTTGGTTTGTTGTGTTGATGTTGTGAATATGTGTTGTTAGGAAAAGAAATCGATATTGTAAGTTAACGTTTCGTTTTCCATTTCCTTTTCTCGTATTTTCCATTTGAAACTCCGCCCAAACCTTACGCAAGTGCTCCGTTAGGCACCCTACCCTACCAAGGTATCGGTGATTCCTAACCGCGATCGGTTGCGTTCGGATTGGCCGGAGGCGAAAGCAAGAGACAAGAACGGACGGACAAGGGTCAATAAACCGGATTCCACGAATACCGTGCTTAAGCATCCTAATCCACGTTGTTGCCGATTGCTCTAGCTTCATTGGTTGAGTTCGGCTCAAAGGACTTGAATTCGGATTTCCTTAACTTACACTATCCTATCTAATCCTAACAAACAGTTACTTTGCATATAACACTTAGGATAGATATGAACAATTCTGCCCACGCGCATTAACTCGTTACGATAAGAACTAAAAACGCACCGTCTCCCTGCGGACGACCCCTGCTCATCGAGGCTAGCTGCAAAGCGACACCGTCCTGATCGCGGTTAGATTTTAGAACTTCAAAACACGACACGCCAAAAGTGTGTCGATCACCCTTCTCAAAGCTCATGAAGAAAGGAGCTCCTTTTGTCTGGGATGCCGAATGTCAAGAAGTGTTTGAAAGCATCAAACAGTACCTGTTGCACCCTCCAGTGCTGGCCGCTCCTATTCCAAATAAACCGCCGATTCTCTACACTGCCGCGCTAGATGAATCACTCGGTGCACTCCTTGCCCAAAACAATGAGGAGGGAAAAGAAAATGCCCTCTGCTATCTCAGTCAAACTTTAGTCGGGACGGAATACAACTATTCCCTGATTGAAAAGCAATGCCTGGCTCTGATATTCGCTGTGAAGAAGCTGAGACACTATCTGCTTGCTCATCGGGTTATGCTGATCTCAAAGGTCGACCCGCTCAAATACTTAATGACCAAAGTAAGCCTCAACGACAGAATGGCAAGATGAGCTGTCATGCTGCTTGAGTTCGACATAATTTATACTCCTTAGAAAGTAATAAAAGGGCAAGCCCTCGCCGATTTCATTGCTGCTCATCCTATACCAGAAGGGTCACCGCTAAATTGTGAATTACCCGATGAACAGATATTGCACCTCCAGGATAGAGAGCCATGTTGGGAGCTCTACTTCGATGGAGCCTCATCAATAAGGACCTCCAGCAAATCAAGCGTCCCGAAGATAAAAGCAGGGATAGGATTGGTGTTCATCATGCTGTCGATGGGAACCCTACGGCATTCTTTTGCTCTCACTGAGCCTCGCACAAACAACGAGGCTGAGTATGAAGCTCTGATAGCTGGTCGGGAGCTCGCCATAGAAATGGAAATCCTTCGGCTACGGGTTTACGGTGACTCCCAGCTTGTTGTCAACCAAGTAAGCGGAAACTATAAGATATACAAACCCGAGAGCTCGGTACAGAAGCCGGGTGGTGGAGCTTAAGAAACGGTTCACCCATATTGAGCTGATGAGAGTTCCTAGGGTGTTAAATAGAAAGGCCGACGTACTCGCTCGCTTAGCCAAAGAGCTGGCTGATCCTGACATGGACGAAATTCTGATCACAGTTAGTAGCCGGCAAATTCTACCCCCGGTCTCTCTACGAGAAGAGGAAAGCACGGAACAGAAGAGCAGTCCTGCCGAAGAAGCTTCGATCGTTCAAGATAGGCCCGATTGGAGAGAGCTCTTCATAGGGCACCTCCGATACGAGAAGCTGCCCGAAGAAAAATCTGCGAGGGTTCAGCTAAAGAAGAGAGCTCTCCGATACGTGTTTGTAAATGACACGCTATACCGCAGATCATATAACCAACTCTGGCTCAGGTGTCTGTCATTGGCCGAAGCCCAAAAGGTCATGAAAGAAGTTCACTCGGGCGTTTGCGGTGCTTACCAATCTGGCCCCAAGATGCGGCTTCAGATCAAACGGCTTGGATATTACTAGCCCACCATAATAAGGGATTGCGAAGTGCATGCAAAGAAATGCCATCTCTGCCAAATCCATGGTGATTTCATTCACAAACATCCCAATCCGTTGTATCCTACGGTGGCGTCATGGCCCTTCGAAGTTTGGGGCACCGACATAGTTAGTCCAATTGATCCTCCTTCATCCAAAGGCCACCAGTTCATACTGACTGCAACAGACTACTTCTCCAGATGGGCTGAAGCTGTCCCGCTAAAAGAAGTCAAGACAAATGATATTCTGACATTCTTCAAGCATAATATTCTATACCGCTTCGGTACACCAAGAAGAATCATTTCTAACAACGGGCCTTCTTTCAAGAGCTTCAAAATCTCAAGGTTCGCTATTCAGCACAAGATAGACTGGAGATATTCCTCCATCTATAATCCAAGAGTCAATGGGCTAGCTGAAGCCTTCAATAATACTCTATGCAAGCTCCTGATAAAAAATACTTCAGCCAACAAGAAAGACTGAAATCTCAAACTTCATGAAGCGTTGTGGGCATATCGTACTACGCACCGTACTCCAACTCAGTCCACTCCATACTCATTGCTCTTCGGAGTGGAGGTGGTCCTCCCTCTCGAAGTCGAAGTTTCAAGCTTAAGAATGGTCCTTCAGCACGAGTTGACAGAGGGGGAAAACGTGCTGTTTCGGCTTGAAAAGCTTGACGCCCTCGAAGAAAAGAGGCTCGCGGTGCAGCAAAATCTGGAGCTATACCGAGCCCAAATGTCACAGGCCTATGACAAGATAACCCGTCTCTGCGCTTTCAAGAAAGGTGAATTAGTGTTGATACTCAAAAGACCGATGATCCCCAATCGACATGCCAAGGGAAAATTCGAGCCAAACTGGGAAGGACCATACGTCATCGAGAAAGTGTTTGATGGAGGATCCTACCAGCTGATAAATGCCGAGGGAGAAAGGCCCATGCCACTTATCAATGGCCGATATCTCAAGAAATATTATGCGTGAATGCTCCAAGTCGCAGGCGAATTGAGCATACAAGCCCTACGGTCTAGATCATACATCCTGTAAAACAGTATACAATCCACGGGCGTAAACGACCCCCATCTCTCCCAAGTCCTGCCGGTGAGACTACTTTTAAAGTCCCACCAGCAACAAAAAAAAGAACGGTATGTGCACAAGCAAAACGAGCACGGATGAAAACCCGAAAGGGCTCTGTGAGTAAAAACAGCAGGACTGCCGGCGAGTTTGTGAAAACTCGAAAGGGTGCAAACTCATGAAAAGAGATAAAATACACTCGCAAAGTCCTCTCGACCTTGTGAGGAGAAAATCCCTGCGTGAGATCCTTACGACTCACGAAGGAGCAACACACTTAGGAATCCTCACGATTCCTAAGGAGAACATACACCTGCGAGATTCTCTCAACTCGTAGGGAGAAAATGCTTTTATGAGACCCTTACGGCTCATAAAATTGAAAAGCCTTAGATGATGGGGATCTGAACCCGTCTCTTGAGCCATCGCCCCCCAACGGGCAATGATCGCACGCTTTTGGCGTGTCAAGTTTTAAAGTTCTAAATTTTAACCGCGATCAAGACGGTGTCGCTTTGCAGCTAGCCGGTTGAGCACGGGTCGATCCACAGGGAGACGGAGCGTTTTACGTTCTTGTCGTAACGAGTCAATGCGCGAGGGCGGAAAAGTTCTTATCTACCCTATGTGTTATATGCAAGTATAAAGCTTGTTAGGAAACGATAGGATAATGTAAGTTAAGAAAATCCGTATTCAAGTCCTTTGAACCGAGTCTTGATCAATTGAAGCTAGAGCAATCGGCAACAATGTGGATTAGGGTATTTAAGCACGGTATTCGTGGAATCCGGCTTATTGACCCTTGTCCTTCCGTTCTTGTCTCTTGCTTTCACCTCCGGCCAAACCGAACGCAACTGGTCGTGATTAGGAATCACTGTTACCTTGGTAGGGTAGCGTGCCTAGCAGAGCGCTTGCGTAAGATTTGGGCGGAGTTTCAAAATGGAAAAAATACGGGAAAAGGAAATGGGAAACGGAAACCTTAACTTACAATATCGGTTTCTTTTCCTAACAACATGCATTCACAACCATTCACAAAACAACAAAGAGAGTAAAAGAAAAGATAACAAAGAAAAGAAAATATTACAAGAAAGAAAGTGCATGGAATTTAAATTGCAAGAATGTAAGGCATGAATGTAAAAGACATGAATGTAAAGCAAGTAATAAAAAGCAAGAAAGAAAGAACTAGGAACCATGGAACAAGTTACACACCATGGATTTAATAACCCAAACTTAAACTTACAAGCTCAATTAAGAGGTTGTAAGATCAAGAGAGATCTAAAAATCCAAGACAAAATGAAGCCAAAAAGAGACTTTATTCATCTATAAGAATGATACAAACCTTGAGATCAAATACCAACCCTTAAACCTTCAAGCTCAATGAAGAGTTTGAAGGATCAAGAGAAGGCAAGGATCTCAAGGGGAAGCTATGTACAAGACTAAAAAGAAAACAAAAGAGTTACGAAGTGTAAAATGAAAGATACAATGTGAGACAAAGTGAGCCAAAAAATGAGACATGAACCCTTGCCCACTGCCTGCTATATATAGGCACAAAATAAAAGAAAATAAACAATAAAAATATGGCTACATGGCAGCACGGAGTGGCCAGTAGAAAGATGGGACCCATTAGGGGCAGTACGGTCGGTGACACCGGAATTTGGTGACATGTGCTCGGTTGAAATCCGAGCCCCCTGGCTCGGATTTGTAGTGTGGTCTTGTGTTGTCCCCAGAAGTCCGCTGGTGTTGTTTGCTTGGTCAGTAAAAGCTCTGGATGCACTCAGGGTTTGGAGGGAAACTTGATGATACAAATCACATCACACCTTTATGCATTGAATGCACCATTAATGCACATCACACCATACCACTTGCACCATGATGCATGGCTGCCCCATCATGGTTTATGCTATCAAAGAGCTGGTGCACAACTTATCACTTGTTGGACCAAAATGTGTGTACACTAGTTTATTTACAAAAACTCTTTGATGCTTGATCGGTTTGCAGTTCTGGTTGCAGTGTTAGCTCACATGTAATATTCATGATTCTGGATGTATTTCTAGTATTTTGTCACGGATACCTATAATCTGTATTACTGAGCAAACACCGGTTAATAGTACCGATATATACAAAAGATAGATAATGAATGAGCGGTATTAAAATACAATATTCTGGTCTGAACAAATACCCCCAAACTTATCTTTTGCTCGTCCCGAACAAAACAAAATCCTATTCTCACTTTCGCAGGGAACGCGATTGCGCTGAGCGCGTGTAACAAGCCGTTAAATCTCTAGGTGTCCCTAATAGGAGGAGTGTTGTCTCATGAGTGTTTTCAGCGGATACTACCCACAAAATCCCGTCAAGCTAGTTTCATAAGTTAACATCGATTCTACTCCTACAGTTTAGTATCTACGTTAGAAATTCTATTATCCTAAGTTAGAAATATCCAACCCTTATTTTCACACCTCCTATTTATTTAACCCCAGATCCTATACGTTCCAAAAAAGTTTAGAAAGATATTGGTATCTCCTGAGTTTTCCTTCTAAAGTGCGGTCTCAAATCAGGGATTTTTATGAACTTTACAGAAAACATAAGTCTTATCCTTCATTTCTATCTTTTATCCAAATATCGATTGTATACCCCTACGTATGTGTAAATTTGCACCCCTACACTCAAGAATTCAATTCAAGTTATAGTACCCTTGCCCTAATGCCTAATACTAGTTCTTTTCATTAAATGATGGACGGAGATGCTCACACACCTTTCATGCGACTATTAATGCTTCTTGAGGCACTGACGGCCGATTACTGAATGTGTGAGCTTAAAGCGTAAATAGCAGTTTCCAGGTTTTGATTTTATTTCTTTATTTTTCTTTTTCCTTTTTTTCTTTTTCCAGACCGGATATATTTTTCAATATGCTCTTTTGGTATTTAGCTTTAAATACCGTTTTTTTCTTTCATATCAGGTTTTCAGGCAAGAGTATTTCTAGGTATCCTCTACTATCCTAAGTTTCAAAGTGCGTGTATGTGCAGTTTGTAGGGTATATACTTTCTAAATTTGGACTCAAGAATAGAAACTATTTTTCAGACTTATCCTTCAGTAAAGCTTCAATACTCTCCCTTCATCTCGACTTAACTAAAGAACTGAAATCAATATTACCTATTTCTCAAAAAAAACTGTAAGGACGTATACTTACCAAGGTTAAGTAGAATGAGGATTATTTTTAGGATTTTCAATTCCTAAGCCTAGGATTTAGTTATTTCTAACATATCAACTAACTTTCGGAATCAAAATCTAAGTTACCCTATTAGCTAACTTGACGACAAAGTTTTTATATTTTTGGAAATTTTTCGATTTTTATGGGTTTTAAAATAAGTATGCAAATGCAAAATATACAAATGAATGCGAAGGAAGAAAGCTTACCGAGCACACCCCCAAACTTAAACTTGACAGTGCCCTCACTGTCAGGCTATACCAAAAGGGTCAAAATTGCCGGCGCTCCCCAAAAACAAATTATATACAAAACAAAAAGCAAAACCAAAAAAATATATATACACCAAAAAGATCCCCCCAAACTTAAGTGAAACAGTGTCTCCACTGTTAAGCGTTGAAGTTCAGAGTTAGGGAAAAGAGAACAGTATCAATCTATACAAGGCCTTACAAAGGCCAAAAGTTAACACCAACCATTCAAACATCTTATCATGATAAAGCAGTGGCTGGTGAAAGAAGGCAGAGAGGAAAGAAATGGGGAATACGTGAGACCGTACGGGGATAGAAGTGGCGTCCGATCTTGGTGGAGGAGAAGAATGGCGGAAGGGAGAAAGAAATGGAGTACGAACTTGAGGGTGAAAATGGAGTGAATAAATTAGCACAATTTATGATGACTAATGTGTAAGAAGCGTTTGTGCTAATCTATTAACCCATCGAGAAATGGGGTCAAATCCCTCAAGATTCATGAGAAACCATGGGTACGCCGAACTTGGTAAACCAGATATAAGAAATGAAAGTGATACGGTTTCTTGCAAGGTCGGAACGATGGAAAGAATGGAGGGAAGTGTTTAAGGAAGGGTAACGGTTAAAGGTTCCGGAGGGTGTACACAGTCAATAAAAGGGATAGGATGGATTGGAAAATCCGACTCATCAAGTAAAACTGTTTCATCCTCAAAAATATCCTCAAAATTCTTCTCAAAATTAAACTCATCCATGCATTTATCATCAAAATCTAGACGCGTATGGAGTTCGGAAAAAACAGTTAAAGACTCGGGATGATGAATTGGAGAGAAAAACTCAGCCAAATCTACGGGTTCATCATCCAAAATATTCCCGGCGTCAATATTCTCAATCAAGTGAAAATTAATATTCTCAGACACCTCAACAAAAGCATGGATATCAATCAATTCAGGTTCGAAGATGGAGGTGTAGAGATCAAAAGGTTTAGGATTGGCTTCACTTGACATGAACCCTTTACAATCGGGCAAATCAAACACTACAAAGTAGCACAACTCATTAATCATTCTATCTTCAATTGATAAATCATTTGGGACACTCGATAGACCTTCAAAACAGGAGTTGTGGGATTCAATTTGGGACGGATAGGTTTGATTTGGAAGGGTGTATAGCTCACTCTCTCCACTCACATTCTCAACCTGTCCTACCGCCTCTTCATACATTGGAAAATGTGGAGCTAGTTGAAAACTAGCTACCGGGTCACTAGGTTGTATGAGGGCGGCCATGGACGCATTCAAATCCATCATCTGTTGGTACGACGCTACCCTAAAGTCTTCCAATGACTGTTCCAGATTAAACATAGGTTATGACGGGATTTCAGTAAAACATTCAAAGTTGTTTGGATACTGAAAATTCCCAAATGGCGGTTCAGAAGTAATGTCTAGGGAAGGTGTAAAAGTCGGGCAGGACTGGTAGGAATTGAATGGCTGGACAGGAGTAGGATCAACATTTGGATAAGAAGGTGAATGAAATTATTGATCCCAAGAGTTTGAAGTGGTGAAAGGAGTGAAAGATCGGCTACGAGATTGTTCAATATGTTCAGCAATAGATATGGGTCTTGGAATTACAACAAGACTCGAAAAAGGGTATCAACGTGAGAAGGTGGTAAAGGCTGAAACGGTTGATACAAAGTGAATTGCGGAGTCCAGTTGTTCGTCCTAGACGCGTCTATCCGATCTTTCAAAGAAATTTTCGGCATGGATGGATCGTTCGAAATTCAACCAAAGCAAGAACCGTAGAAAGTTATGTCTGGTTGTGGGTAACAAAGCTCGGCAAGAGTTTTTCGAGGTGGGGTACCCTTGATATGATGAGAGAAAGAAAGAAAGGAAGAGAATGTGATTTTTTATTTTTATTTTTTATAAGTTAGTTATTAACAAAAGAATGAAATGTACACACCAAAAAATAATCTGGACAAAAATAATCACGACACAAAAATACCACACACCTAATCGGTCTAGGGTTCACCTAGGTCAACTAGACCTGCTCAAGAACTTGATTGTCGAGGTAAAACTATATCGAGAAACGGGCTCAAGATATACTGATCACGAGGCTAGGTAAGTGCAGAGATAAGGGGAGGTTTCCGACACTTTCGCGAAGGTCCTTAATTAAATAACCCTTTCTCTTTTGGCGGTTTCGCCGTTAACACTTTCCTAGACACCCCATAAACAATATACCGTTAAGCGGCGTTTTAAACACAGTTAACTTCTCCTAGTGAGCGCGAAGTCCTTAAGGTTTAAACTCTAATTTCTTTTAAAAATTTGTGTGGGTATACGTTAAGCACAGTTCGTGATTTGTGGGCCACGGAAAAGGTGATGAAATCATTTATCGTATGTTGTGGGGTTCGCTTTCCCTTAAGTCCGTATTAATGTATACAATGCACAATTCAATAAAAATTCTATAAAGAATCAAACAATCGGTTTTTATATTAAGTACGGCACTGCAACAAATACGGGTTAGTCAAGTTTAGCATTTGCTAGCGAACTTGCAAAGAATCCTACAAAGATGTTATATTGGATGCGTCGGATTTGAGAAGAAGGTGTTTAAGAAATATGTACCAATAATTTTTCGGGTTAAAAAACCCCCGTTGAAGTTAAATCCGAATAACTTGAAATGTTCGCTTGCGCGGGTCAAACTACCCGGATTTTTGGCACTGTACTTTGTAATCACCTTAACTTGAAATGTACACTTTGCTCCACACGCTCGCTGTTCGCAATTCCGCAAAATGTACAAATGTCGGGAAAAAATGGATATTAGTGCGGAAAAGCGATACGAATGCCCAAATACCTGCACACTAAAATTTAAAACAAGCAAACAATACAAATGGGACAAAACCAGAACAATGGAGCACAGAGGGAAGTTTTAGAGCAATTGGAGGTGATATGGCCGGCGACGCCGGATTTGGTGATGGTGTTGCCGGCCAACTTGATGAATCAGGGCTCCAATCTTCTTCTAGGTTCACACTGTTATACTAATGTCACACTGGTATTGTTTGGTTTTTAATTCAGATTCAGAGTGTTAGCAGGTATGAAATCCAGAGAGCAAAATGAATTAGCTAAGTTAGTTTTTTTTGTTTGGTTTTGGTTTTTTGAAATTTTTAGTTGATTTTGAAAATAGGGTTAGTTGTATAAGTGAGATGTACAATGATTAACCCGAAATAACAAGAATAAAAATGTTACCGTCTCCCCAGCAACGACAACATTTGATCGCGCGCTTTTGGCGTGTCGAGTTTTAAAGTTCTAAAGTTTAACCGCGATCAAGACGGTGTCGCTTTGCAGCTAATCGGTTGAGCACGGGTCGATCCACAGGGAGACGGAGCGTTTTACGTTCTTGTCGTAACGAGTCAATGCGCGAGGGCGGAAAAGTTCTTATCTACCCTATGTGTTATATGCAAGTATAAAGCTTATTAGGAAACGATAGGATAATGTAAGTTAAGAAAATCCGTATTCAAGTCCTTTGAACCGATTCTTGACCAATTGAAGCTAGAGCAATCGGCAACAACATGGATTAGGGTATTTAAGCACGGTATTCGTGGAATCCGGCTTATTGACCCTTGTCCTTCCGTTCTTGTCTCTTGCTTTCGCCTCCGGCCAAACCGAACGCAACTGGTCGTGGTTAGGAATCATCGTTACCTTGGTAGGATAGCGTGCCTAGCGGAGTGCGTGCGTAAGATTTGGGCGGAGTTTCAAAATGGAAAAAATACGGGAAAAGGAAATGGGAAACGGAAACCTTAACTTACAATATCGGTTTCTTTTCCTAACAACATGTACTCACAACCATTCACAAAACAACAAAGAGAGTAAAAGAAAAGATAACAAAGAAAGAAAACATTACAAGAAAGAAAGTGCATGGAATTTAAATTGCAAGAATGTAAGGCATGAATGTAAAAGACATGAATGTAAAGCAAGTAATAAAAAGCAAGAAAGAAAGAACTAAGAACCATGGAGTAATTTACACACCATGGGTTTAATAACCCAAACTTAAACTTGCAAGCTCAATTAAGAGGTTGCAAGATCAAGAGAGAGCTAAAAACCCAAGACAAAATGAAGCACAAAAGAGACTTTATTCATCTTTAAGAATGATACAACCCTTGAGATCAAATACCAACCCTTAAACCTTCAAGCTCAATGAAGAGGTTGAAAGATCAAGAGAAGGCAAAGATCTCAAGGGAAAGCTATGTACAAGACTAAAAAGAAAACAAAAGAGTTACAAAGTGTAAAATGAAAGATACAATGTGAGACAAAGTGAGCCAAAAAATGAGACATGAACCCTTGCCCACTGCCTGCTATATATAGGCACAAAATAAAAGAAAATAAACAATAAAAATAGAGCTATGTGGCAGCAAGGAGTGGCCAGTAGAAAGATGGGACCCATTGGGGGCAGTACGGCCGGCGACACCGGAATTTGGTGGCATGTGCTCGGTTGAAATCCAATCCCCCTGGCTCGGATTTGTAGTGTGGTCTTGTGTTGTCCCCAGAAGTCCACTGGTGTTGTTTGCTTGGTCAGTAAGAGCTCTGGATGCACTTAGGGCTTGGAGGGAAACTTGATGATAAAAATCACATCATACCTTTATGCATTGACTGCACCATTAATGCACATCACACCATACCACTTGCACCATGATTCATGGCTGCCCCATCATGGTCTATGCTATCAAAGAGCTAGTGCACAACTTGTCATGTGTTGGACCAAAATGTGTGTACACTAGTTTATTTACAAAAACACTTTGATTCTTGATCGGTTTGCAGTTCTGGTTGCAGTGTCAGCTCACAAATGTAATATCCATGATTCTGGATGTATTTCTAGTATTTTGTTACGGATACCTGTAATCTGTATTACTCAGCAAACACCGGTTAATAATACCGATATATACAAAAAATAGATAATGAATGAGCGGTATTAAAATGCAATATTCTGGTCTGAACAAATACCCCCAAACTTATCTTTTGCTCATCCCGAGCAAAACAAAATCCTAGCCTCACTTTCGCAGGGAACACGATTGCACTGAGCGCATGCAACAAGCCGTTAAACCTCTATGTGTCCCTAGTAGGGGATCCTTACGACTCACAAACGAAAAACACACTTGGGATGGGAGTCCCCACGACTCCTAAGGAGAAAGCACACCGAAGAGATCCTTTCGACCCGTAGGGAGAAAATGCTTTTATAGTACCCTTACGGCTCATAAAATTGAAAAGCCTTAGGTGATAGAGACCTAAACCTGTCTCCTAAGCCATCGCTCCCCAACAGGAAAAGATAAATGATGAATTGCTCCTAGCACATGTGCTTCAGTGTTAGCAACGCTGATACCTACCCTAACCCCAAAATTCTAAACTCCAATCCAATAGACCCCTAAGTATTTAAACTGGAACATATGACCTCTAAGTCGTTAAACTGGGAGCAGATGACCCCTAAATCGTTAAACTGGGAACAAGGGAAATTCCCTCACGGCAAATGATGATTCGCTGCTGGTACCATATTCCAGTGTAGTGGTGCTGATACCAAACCAAAACCAAAATCCCCAAATCCTGTCATGACAGATGATGATTTGCTCCGGTACCATATTCCAGTATAGCGGTGCTGATGTCAACCCAAATCACATCAAATCAGCAAAACAACCAATGACCTCCCTGGCAGAATCAAACTCCACCTCAGAAACAAGTCAACTTCATCCCAGACGCTGCAAGAAGCGGAGCAAGTCAAATCCAGTACCGACCGTCCATGTCGCTAAAAGGGCAGCATCGACTGTCCAAGTCGCTAAAGTGGCAGAACCGATCGTCCACGTCGCTAAAAGGGCAGAACCGACCGTCCAAGTCGCTAAAAAGGCAGTACCGACCGTCCAAGTCGCAAAAAGGATAGCATCGACCATCTACGTTGATAAAAGGGCAGCACCGACCGTCCACGTCGCTAAAAGGGCAGTATCGACCGTCCAAGTCGCAAAAAAGGCAGCATCGACCGTCCACGTAGCTAAAAGGGCAGAACCGATCGTCCAAGTCACTAAAAAGGCAGCACCGACCGTCCAAGTCGCAAAAAGGACAGCATCGACCGTCTACGTCGATAAAAGGGCAGCACAGACCGTCCACGTCGCTAAAAGGGCAGCATCGGCCGTCCAAGTCGCAAAAAGGACAGCACCGACCGTCCAAGTCGCAAAAAGGGCAGCACCGACCGTCCAAGTCGCTAAAATGGCAGAACCGACCGTCCAAGTCACAAAAAAGGCAGCACCGACCGTCCACGTCGCTAAAAGGGAGCACCGACCGTCCACGTCACTAAAAGGGAGCACCGACCGTCCAAGTCGCAAAATGGGCAGCACCGACCGTCCAAGTCGCAAAAAGGGCAGCACCAACCGTCCAAGTCGCTAAAATGGCAGAACCGACCGTCCAAGTCGCAATAAGGGCAGCACCGACTGTCCATGTCGCAAAAAGGGCAGCATCGACCGTCCAAGTCGCTAAAATGGCAGCACCGACCGTCCAAGTCGCAAAAAGGGGAGCACCGACCGTCCAAATCGCAAAAAGGACAGCATCGACCATCCAAGTCACAAAAAGGGCAGATCCGACCGTCCACGTCGCAAAAAGGGCAGAACCGATAGTCCAAGTCGCAAAAAGGGCAGCACCGACCGTCCAAGTTGCAAAAAGGGCAGCACCGACCGTCCAAATCACAAAAAGGGAGCACCGACCGTCCAAGTCGCAAAAAAGGCAGCACCAACCGTCCAAGTCGCAAAAATGGCAGCACCGACCGTCCACGTCGCAAAAAAGGCAGCATCGACCTCCAAGTCGTCAAAACGGGGTCAACCTCCACGCGAAAGAAGATCTATCAATTTTATGCACACAACCCACATATGTGGTGTGCATTTATTGATGGGGGGTAATTTGTTGGGGTAAAAATTTACACCCCGGTTGACCAAATCAAAATCAAAGTCAACCCCAAGCCAAGTGGGCCCAAGCCCAGGTCAAATGGGCCAATGCCCGGGTCGAGCCCGAACATGAAGCGACCGGCCTCCCCCATGCCAAAATAAAAATTTTGTAATAAATAATTTTGGTGTATTTCTTTTATTTTATTTTATGAATAAATGTAAGAAAAAAATGGGCATAAAGCCAAATTTTTATAAAGCCCATGGCTTATGTGCAAAAAGAAAAAGCACATGAGGTATGGGGTGGGGAAAATGCCATTTTATAAAGCCCAAGGGGCTATATGTAAAGTGTATAGCCTATAAAGGCAAAGATAATGAAAATATCTCAAGAAATTTTTTCTCTCTCCAAAAAAAAAAAGAATCAAAATCTGTGATCTTCTCCTTCCTCAAGGTTCTAAAACCGTCTTCTTTCTTTTGAATTAAATCAAGAGTTTTACTCTTCCTATTCCAAAACTAAATAGATTTTCACCACAAAACCACAAAGGGGGGCTTAGATCTTCCATCAGATCTCAAAAAAGAGAGATTTTTAAAATCTCACCCCTCTTATTCTTCAAGAACCGGCCAACAAAGAGGAGGAAGAAGAAGACCCATATCCAAAAATCCCATTTTGGGGAAGATTCAGGGCTCAAGGGAGAAGCCCCTTCATCAGCTCCAAAAATATCTTAAGGGTTCAACTCCATAAGTCAAATCGAGAGCACAGCTCCCAGTGCAGGGACCAAGTCCCTTTTGCTGCTGGCACTCTGGCGCGCAGCGCCCGTGTGCCAGGCACGTGGTGCGCTGGCGCTCTGGCGCGCAGTGCCTGCGTGCCAGGCATGTGGTGCGCTGGCACACTTGCGCGCAGCGCCCGCGTACAAGGCACGTAGTGCGATGGCGCTCTGGCGCACAGTGCCCGCGTGCTTGGCACGTGGGGCCCCCGACATATCCAAAACCTCTTTCAAAACACAACACACGTACACTGCACTCGAGTTCGCATGACCTGTTTGACCCGTTAATCGGAGGTTCTCTCGCTCCAAAGGTTAGGGGTAATTAATGGCAGTTTAGTCCACAGCTGCCGGAGATTCGGATCCCCACAATCAATAAACCCCAGCCTATCCTAGGCAGGGGGAATCTGTAATGCGCCTGACAAGCGCGCACGTATTCCCATCTCAATGGGGTGACGAAAAACACCCTACAACAACAAAATCAAACATGTGCACTGAGATATATGATATGACTAGGACACGTGGCCAAGATCCAGAGCCCAACCCTTGGGATTGGACTGACGAGATTGCTCATGGGGTCGGTGCCCCCTCCCCTTAGGTTCTGCCCCTATTTTCCTTACCTTAGTCTCTTGGCCTTCCCCCCTTAACTCCCATTATGTTTATTTACTCCGCAATTATCTAGAGAACTAAAAATCACCATTAAACCAAATTTTAATGAATTTTTAATTCTCTATTCACTCACAAAACTCAAATCCTACCCTATAAATACAACTCTACACTTTGGCCCACCTCATTCTAAAATCTAGTATCAAAACTCTCTAAAAAATTCAAGTTCAAAAAGTTGTACAAGTGGAGTTAGCTTAAGGCCAAGTTCCGGCAACGTTTCGGGACAAATCCGGCGACGAAACGACTCTCCGAAAATTCTATAAGCTTCCTCTACCTCTCCTCTTTCTTTTTAATCTGTAAGCCGCACTTCCCCTCTTCTCCTTCTATTAAAACAAATTCCAAATTCAAGTCAAAAGCGGAGTTAATCCGACTTCCGTTTCTAATTTAACTAAAAACACCATTTATCTTAATAACAAATTTACGATCTTTTTGCATATTGTTTAGCAATCATAAACAAACACATTAGAATAAGTTTCATCTCAAAATAATATATATTGCAACTTCTATTTCAATTTTACGGTGAAATACCATCATGTTAACATACGACATTACTTTTCATAGCACGATGACTTTTGGAAAACTCACGAGGTAATGACCTACCTCATCACAACACTCATTCTTGATATAGCAAGATGACTTTTGGAACATAAGTTTGTGGGAAAATACGAGTTTACATTTAAATACCCTAAACATTCAAAAACGGTTTTCATTAAAAGTGTATTATTTAATTTCTTGCAAATGCGCCTCTACAACCCATTTTGGAGAACCCCGATCGGGATGGTGCGGGTTATCGCACATCCTCGGGCCTAGTAGAGCGAGATGCAGACCTCCTCATGGAGCATCTGATCTCGATGGAAATTTTAATGCCATTTTTAAGAAAAATGAGATTTCTACTTAATAAATAAAATTTATTTTTATTAAATATATATATATATATATGAATATTATCAAAATAACTACTTTAAATATATTGTATATATATTCCATGTTTTTCTAAATCAAAGGAATCACAAATTTCATGAAACTACCAATACAAATCAATACAATTCCAATATTACACTAAAATACCATATACAATGAAATCTAGGTTCTATTCACTAGAAAACTTCATTTTATAAAAATTACAGCTATGAAAACCCTAAATACGATAATTAAATACTTGAGGTGTATTTTGAAAATATATCAAAACTATTTTTCATAAAACCACCTCAAGTTATATTAATTTACAATAAAAACCCTAATAAATATTGTAAGTCGATGTCACTCACCCCACGGGTTAACGGGGAGGCGGAATAGGTAAAAATCAATTTTTTGTAAACTAGGTAACATTGACTATGCATAAGGATCTTTGCTAAACCCTAACTAACAAACTAACTAGGAGTTGTAACTACTATGTAAGATGATTATAGCTCAAGCTACAAGTCCTTCTCCTCGCGGTCCTCCTCCTTGATGTGATCTCCTTGGAGTGGTGGTGGATGCGCCTCCTCGTCGGCTTCTCCACGTCCAAGATGATCCACCCAAGAGCTTCTAGCTTGAGCTCCAACTTCTAAGATGAAGCAACTAGGGTACTAGGTGTGCTAAACTAAGTAATCTAAAGTGAGTAGAGAGTGATTTTGGATGGCTAAGTCACACCAACTCTTAATTCTTAACACATGAGACACTAGAGCTTGAGACGAAAAAGGAGAAAGCAAACTTGAGAAAAGAGAAAGTATTTGTGATAATGATAATTGAGATGGCTAGTTGATTAGACTATAAGCATGGCTTGATTAAAATATCTTCAAAATATCTAGTGCTCACACAAAATATCTCACAAAATATCTAAGTCAAACTTTGCCCCATAGTCAAACAATTAGCCATGCTTAATTATTAATTATAATGAATAATAATGTTTTTCTTCCACCTCATAATTGTTTTAATTAAACAAATAATTAAAACCCTAATGAGGTGTCTCCTTCTAAAACAATCTTGAGTAATTTCAAGAATGCCCCTCTCATCCGTACGTACATACCCGTATTTGTTAGTTGTATGTATGCCCTAGAGGCCAGTATTGTACAGATGATGTATATTATATTGGATGCTTGGACGTATATAGAGATGACTTTCTTGCTCGATATGATAGTATGCTATCTGGTTACTCTTTATCTTAACATGTACACTAGTCTCTTTAAACTGTCTTATGGTTACATGTTGGTAAAGCCCTTAGGATGTGTACTTGACTGCCTGGACTATGATGCAGATCATACTAATGGGGACATGGTAGTCCATAAGTACATCCTTCAAGGTCCCTAGTCGTGGGTGTATCGAGACGGGGCATCGATATACCAGAGTAGACTAGCGTATACGCTTCTCGACCCATGAGATGGGCGATGGATGATCCCATATCCATTGGTGTTTGACATCAGAGATGGTGTACGGGTGCTCAGTGGTGACTGGGTACACTGGACGGACTCGCCGAGAACTCCCAGATGGTATTATACCTCACGTCAGATGGCAGTTCTCAGGTGACACTTGTGCAGGTTAGTCTGTAGACCCGAGATCGTCATAGAGTCTTGTGTGATTCCCACTGTGCTTTGATCTCCACCTTACCACGTCCATGAGGGCATGCAAAACGGTGGTCTTTGGGTACAGTCCCGAGTCACATGGAGGCAATGAGCGATAGGAGGGGTTTCGTCTCTCCCGGTATTGGGAGTTGATGTTGCGCTGTGCTCGATTGGCCGTAACAGGGAAGTCCCTGGCCAGGGCTGATCAGAGATTTACTGGTAAGTGTTACCAGTAGTTTCTCGACCCGTTATGAGCCTCACATCGGCACGACTTATCGGTTATTGGGGTCTGACGTTTACCACCCCTAGACTTGATATGCGACGTATCAGACGAACAGACCGGACTGTACGGTAAGTGTTACTGGTTGGATTCACAGGAGTGTGAGCGGGTTAGCTCGTCGATCTTCTGATCGCTCAATACCCGGGTGGCCGTTACGTTTAGCAGACCGCTTGCGGCTTGTGGGTGTTTGATATGATCATCATCTGCTACCGGCGTATTGACGAGTCTTTAGAGTCCTACACAGAGGTTTCCTGGCTCAAGCAAAACGAAATAGGAGCGCATATGAGATATGTGCGGGACCGAGAATAATGCGTGTATGTGATACCGTATTTGATTCTCGCGATTAATGTTTCGATTGGTTGTATGCGATATAACCTAGTTATCGAATCGAAGATCGATTCGATAAGCCGATACATTGAATACTAGTCGGTCGTGTGCGACATGACCGGATCATTGAATCAAGTGTTGATTTAATGATTTAATGTATAATTATATATTTGATATATTACTTTGCATTAACTAGTATTGGTTCACTTTAAACGGATTTTCTCACTTGATGTGCAATTTGTATATGTGATATACTTTTGTGCACATGTTAGTATCATGTTTGATGATGCTTGCTCTTTTGGTTAAGTGTGAAGAATTAAATTTAGGTTAAGTAAATGGTTAGGGTTCCTTGTTATTCTTTCTTTTATCATTAATTATTTTGGATTAAAAGAAAAGGCATAAGAAAACAATAAGGGGTTGCTTTCTTTCTTGAAGTTTAGTGAAGCTTCATGAAGCTTGACCAAAGTGACCATTTTTGTCTTCTTTCCTAACCCTAACCATATATCTAACCATAGTAAATTCTCTACACCTAACCATGGTGCAAATTATGATAAGTATTGATTTTCATTTTCACTTTAAGGACTTATCATAATATTCTAGCTCATCTTCTTCTTCATCTTCTAAAAGGAAAAGCTTGATGCCATCAATGGCAACTTGACTTCTAGAGTGAGAAATCCAATTCTAAAGAGAACCCACCTCCTATTTCTTCACCCTCTACCTCTTGCCAAGTTGTTTTGGGTGTTTTCTTCACAAGTTTCACCACTTGATGAAGATGGAGCTTGAACTTGTGCAACCTCAACGTAGATCATCTTCGGCACGAAGCCGACGACCTATTCCGCTCACTTCTCCGATGAAGCCGTCGCGAGAGTCCGAGATTCGAGATGGACAGCGAGAGGACGACCACGTGGAGCTAAGCAAGTGGATATCCGGATCTACAAAGGTTGTAACTTCCGATCTTTAGTTAAAGTGTTAACTAGATTTGTTTTTTCGCCTAGAATTCTAGCCAACGATCCGCGTTAGGGTTTCTCGGCACCATAATTTTTATAAATTGGCATGGTTGATGCCTTGTGAGACCTCTATAGGGTGCCTAGGAACCTTTCACTGGTATCAGAGCCTAGCTAGAGCCTTAGGCGAAGTCCCGACGGAGTTAGAAGTCCGATCGACCCAAAACCCCGACTTGAAAAATGCTTTCTGGACAATTCTGTAAATTGTGGATTTTTTTGGAATTAAAAATATGCAGAGAAATGTGCAGGAAATTCTAAGAAAAACTGGAGAAAACGACAACCTAATTCAACAGTACGGCCGCGGAACCGCGGCGTTGACCCCCCTTTTGCGGCGGTTCCGCGGCCGTCTGTGATGATCAGGATGTGTGTTTTCTTCAGTTGTTTCTGTTGGTGTTTCTTGTGTGATCTGGATGTTTTTAATATTTATTCCAGAGTTGTATTTTCTGGGTTGTATTGGGGACTCGGTGTATTCGATCGGACTGTCTAATTCTTGTCGGTGTGCTTTTCCGGGTATTTTTAGAATATGTTAAAAAGTTCGACCGGATATAAATACCCAATTTTTCCCCTGTCGGGAAATTTCCAAGTGTTGGATTTTTCCGTAGTTTAACGACGTTCTAAGTAGTGCAAGTAACGCGATGGACCCTCTAGAAGACAACAAACCTTAACTCGATTATGTGACCGTCTTGAACTGCCCTTTGAACCTTCAGGTTTGGGGCAGTACGGCGTGCCACATGTGAGGCGTTGGCTTGACCCTTCTACGGCTGGACCGTTGGTACTGAGGCACGAACTGAATGTTGCTAGACTTATTTCATGTGTTGGACTGTATCGGGAAAACTTGGGTGTTCGAATGTTCGATCGGAAAGTTTAAGATTTCTGTTTATCTGGAATGTGATACAATAATTGGAATTCACAAACAGTTATGAGATAACTGAATGAATGTTATAAATCTAGCGGTTTAGTTTCACTTGATATTGAAAAGAGTTTTCGATAATGAGACTAAAATGCGGGGTTTATAACTGTTAGGCATGTGATGTCTAAGTATTTCATTTGATTAGGCATGCGATGTCTAAAGAAGTTGCGGATTCCAATTGTTGTAGTTTTACACTTTCTTTTCTGTGACCGTAAGTGTAGTATGTACATATCGCCGGTTTCGTTGCTATACGTCAACGACAATTGGGGTATGCATACTTACTTACGATGATGACATGTGATGTTATGTGTTGCTGGATATGTTATATTGGATCGTCGTATTTGAATAGCCGGGGGTTTTTATGTGAGATGAGTGTTTTTCATTTTCATTCATGTAAAAACTTGTATGTAATATTCTTTTATTTGGGGCACTTCCAGGTAGCGGAAGCTGTCACCTTTTGTATATTATTTACTTTTCCGCATTAGGATAGACCCAAGGAGGGGAGCACAAGTAACCGGGTTCTGGGGTCCAGTGGGAGACCAACTCGAGGAGTCGAGTCCGGGTCTCCTAACCCTAGAATTGGCAGGGTTGCTTGCCGCTCTCGTAGGGGTCTAGGGGTGTGGGATTGGCTATTCATCACGACCGTGGAATCCGTGTTTTATACTGGCTCGTATTGAAAACACGGACGTCCTAGTATATCCAATCTTTCATATGTTTCTTCTGCTGCGATATCTGTCATATGTTTCTGTGATGGATATAATATATAGTATATATGATATATTATATAGACGTTACTTATGTTTTACACCCGCGCTAGCCCTGCCCTGCTCTGTCGTTAGTTACCTAACCTAACGGTGTACGAGGGGACATCGAGGCGAATGCGGATGGCATAAGTGTACGTCATATCTATCTGTGATGTTTAGGTATTTAAATGATGGGACTTCATTAATGTGATTAATGAAAGAAAAGAAACCTAAGATGTTGTGGAATCGAATTTTAAAATAAAACAGGTAGCTACAGTTCTTGCTTTGCACAGCGGTATATATGATATACCCTGCACCTTATTCGATGAGGAAAGGACCGAGATCCCTTCACCGGGAGTGACTCCTTTAGCAATAACTGGCAGATGCTACACACTCGGTTTGCTTTTGACTGCTTTTGGGTTTTTGCTTTGCACAGCGATATATATGATATATCCCGCACCTCATTCGACGAGGAAAGGGCCGACGATCCCTTCACCGGGAGTGACCCCTTTAGCAAAACTAGAAAAGCCTCAAAATCACTCCATTTCAAAACTTCATTTGATTCTACAACGATATCAAGTTCATTACGCAATAGGTTTTCAGAAAAACCTGTCGTAGCCCTCCGTCATTTCAGATAAGTACTAGTTAGTATTCATGCTGCGGTTGTTTGGCATGCGTCAAGGCGTAGTGTACGGTAGCTAACTAGTGCTTATCTGCTAGCATACGATGCGATTGGATTAGGGTATTCGCACGGCGTTGTTTGGCATGCGTCAAGGGTCGTGCGGGTGGGTTTAATTCAATCAAGAAATGTACGGGTTGAACTTGACTAGCGGACTATCGGTTGTTTGGCATGCGTCAAGGTCATAGCACGCTAGGGGCAAAATATTATCGGGAATTTCAAGTGTTGAAATTTGCAATGAGATTGCATACCTTCTATGAGATAGTTGGATCCCGATACCCGCTGCGAGTAAGAGTTACTCCTGGGAGAGTTTTACACATTGCAATTAGCCGATCAAGTAGGTGTCTAGAAAGGTGTTAACGAGGTTACGCCTCTGGGAAAACGAGGTTTACACTAATTAGGTTCGTGCGAAAGCACGGGGGACCTCCCTCAAAGTACCGACACTGGCCTGGCTGAAAGATTGGCGAACTTGTAGTGTGTAATTAATCTCGGCTAGTCTTTCCTTTTAGGGTTTGAAGGAAGATTTGATAAAAAGCAGTGGGAGCCATCCTGATTAGATAAGATAATAACCAATCTGATCTTGCACGAGCTTACGCTAAAGTGTTTTCTTCTCTCTCTCTCCAGGTAGCGACCATTTCATGCCCTAACAAAGATAATAATATGGATGTATTGACCGAACCCGCATGTTATACTGTGCTGGGGAACGTTGGTTCCGTTCTTTCCTATAAGAGTTATAGGACTGAACAGGATATAGGGGAATACCAGGATTCCCATGCCACCCGAATGAAGAAAGTACATGTTGATGCATTTTCTTCGGGTGTGTTCGTTACTGAGAACTGTTTCTCCATTTGCTCTACGTCCTGGGTATTAGATACCGGATCAGGATCCCATATATGTAATCAGTTACAAGGGCTAAAGAAAGGTAGAGAACTTGGAGAAGGTGATAAAGACATTAGAGTTGGAAATGGTGCAATTGTTGCAGCTAAGACTGTCGGGGAATATCACCTTGTATTACCGACTGGTAATACATTGGTTCTGAACGAATGCTATTACATGCCGAACCTGATATGCAACATTATATCGGTTTCTTTATTAAGTAAAGAGGGATATAATTTTGTATTACAGGACAATGTTATGAACATTTTCCGTAACCAAAAGTTGGTTAGATCAGGCATGTTGTGCAATGGCATTTATGTTCTAAATCAATCAACAGTTCTGAGCATAACAAACACACACAAGAGGAAGAGTTCAGAACTAAACGAATCCTTCTTGTGGCATTGTAGACTGGGTCACATCAATGCGACACGACTGGCTAAGTTGCATAAGGATGGATATTTAAATCCGTTTGAATTTTCATCTTATGACACTTGCCAGTCATGTCTCAAAGGCAAGATGACCAAAACTCCGTTTACGGGACACGGAGAAAGAGTTACCGAACTCTTAGGACTTATACATAGTGATGTATACGGTCCCATGTCTACACATGCCAGGGATGGTTCTTCATACTTCATTACATTCACTGACGATCTCTCTAGGTTCGGGTATGTATTCCTGATGAAACACAAATCAGAAGCTTTTGAGAAATTTAGGGAATATAAACAAGAAGTTGAGAACCAAACCGGAAAAAGTATTAAAATCCTACGATCTGATCGAGGAGGAGAATACTTAAGCAATGAATTCCTGGACTTCCTAAAAAAGAATGGGATTCTCTCTCAGCTGACTCCTCCATATATACCACAGCACAACGGTGTATCAGAACGGAGGAACCGCACCCTATTAGATATGGTGCGCTCTATGATGAGCACAGCTGAGTTACCTATTTCCTTCTGGGGATATGCGCTTGAGACAGCCATGGACCTATTGAATAGAGTTCCTACCAAATCAGTGCCTACCACTCCATATGAGATATGGAAAGGGAAGAGACCACATCTTAATTACATTAAGATATGGGGTTGTCCAGCCTATGCCAAAAGACAAAATCCGGACAAACTCGAGGCAAGATCAGTCTTATGTAAGTTTATAGGATATCCCAAAAATTCACAGGGGTATATCTTCTACCATCCCGAGGAACAAAAAGTGTTTGTTTCTCGGCATGCCACTTTCTTAGAAAAAGGTTTTCTTATGAAACAGATAGGTGGCATTGAGGTAGAACTGGAAGAGGTTCCAGCGACACAAACTATAACAGAGGACTTGGTAGAACCAGAGGATTCAGTAGTACCCGACGAACCTCAGCCTCTCCGCCGATCTGGTAGGGTTTCTCGTCCACCAGAGAGATACTACGGTTTTCTCATTGACGGTGGAAGCGAGGATTGCATCATGGAGGATGATGACCCAACTAGCTTCGAGCAGGCCATCACGAGTGGGGACTCAGTGAAATGGCTGGATGCTATGCGGTCCGAGATGGAATCCATGTACACCAACAAAGTATGGACTTTGGACGTTGCTCCTGAAGGGGTAAAACCCATTGGGAGCAAGTGGATCTTCAAGAAGAAACTTGGTGTAGATGGGAAAGTGGAGACTTTCAAAGCTAGACTTGTAGCAAAGGGTTTTCATCAAAGACCAGGTGTGGACTATGACGAAACCTTTTCTCCAGTGGCTATGCTTAAATCCATCCGGATCATGCTTGCCATCGCTGCTTATCATGATTACGAAATCTGGCAAATGGATGTTAAGACCGCCTTTCTAAATGGTGATTTAGAAGAGTGCGTGTACATGACTCAGCCAGAGGGCTTCGTAGACAGTGGGAGCAGCGGGAAGGTGTGCAAGCTGCTTAAATCTATTTATGGATTAAAGCAAGCATCGCGGAGTTGGAACATCTGCTTTGACGTCGTTATCAAAGAGTTTGATTTCGTCAAAAACCCAGATGAACCTTGTATCTACAAGAAGGTGGCAGAGAGTAAGGTCGTCTTCCTCGTATTGTACGTGGACGACATACTCTTGATAGGAAATGATATTCCTATGCTGCAATCGGTCAAGCTCTTCTTATCACAAAGATTCTCAATGAAAGATCTTGGTGATGCCTCCTGCATATTGGGAATTAGGATCTATAGAGATAGATCCAAACGGATTTTGGGATTGTCCCAATCCAGGTACATTGACACCATACTAAAGAGGTTTAGTATGGAAGAGTCCAAGCGTGGGAACTTGCCCACGATCTCTGGAGTCACTCTCTCCAAAGAGATGTCTCCCAAGACTGATTTGGAGAGAGCTCGCATGCAAGGGATACCCTATGCTTCGGCAGTAGGCTCTATCATGTATGCGATGCTATGTACCAGACCCGATGTAGCACACTCACTAAGTGTAGTGAGCAGGTATCAAGCTGATCCTGGAGAGAGTCACTGGACAGCTGTGAAGAGCATTCTCAAGTACTTACGAAGGACTAGAGATATGTTCTTGGTGTATGGTAACGGAGAGCTCCAAGTGGAGTCCTTTACCGATTCGAGCTTCCAGAGTGATAAGGACGACTCTAAGTCGCAGTCGGGCTTTGTCTTTACCCTTTACGGAGGGGCGGTTAGCTGGAAGAGTTCCAAGCAGGAAACCGTGGCAGACTCGACGATGGAGGCTGAATACATCGCTGCCAACGATGCTGCCAAAGAGGCTGTCTGGATCAAGAAGTTCATTACTGAACTTGGAGTGGTTCCATCCATTGAGCATCCAATACCTTTGTATTGTGATAACAATGGAGCGGTGGCTTTGGCCAAGGAACCCAGGTCCCATCAGCGATCCAGGCATATTCTGAGGCGGTATCACCTGATCCGGGAGATAGTTGATCGCCGGGAGATCGAGGTCAGGAGAGTTGACACGAAGAACAACACGGCGGATCCACTCACGAAGGCCATTCCCCAGATACAGTTTGAGAGACTCTTCGGGATGCTCGGTATGCGATACTACAGCAGCTGGCCCTAGTGCAAGTGGGAGATTGTTAGTTGTATGTATGCCCTAGAGGCCAGTATTGTACAGATGATGTATATTATATTGGATGCTTGGACGTATATAGAGATGACTTTCTTGCTCGATATGATAGTATGCTATCTGGTTACTCTTTATCTTAACATGTACACTAGTCTCTTTAAACTGTCTTATGGTTACATGTTGGTAAAGCCCTTAGGATGTGTACTTGACTGCCTGGACTATGATGCAGATCATACTAATGGGGACATGGTAGTCCATAAGTACATCCTTCAAGGTCCCTAGTCGTGGGTGTATCGAGACGGGGCATCGATATACCAGAGTAGACTAGCGTATACGCTTCTCGACCCATGAGATGGGCGATGGATGATCCCATATCCATTGGTGTTTGACATCAGAGATGGTGTACGGGTGCTCAGTGGTGACTGGGTACACTGGACGGACTCGCCGAGAACTCCCAGATGGTATTATACCTCACGTCAGATGGCAGTTCTCAGGTGACACTTGTGCAGGTTAGTCTGTAGACCCGAGATCGTCATAGAGTCTTGTGTGATTCCCACTGTGCTTTGATCTCCACCTTACCACGTCCATGAGGGCATGCAAAACGGTGGTCTTTGGGTACAGTCCCGAGTCACATGGAGGCAATGAGCGATAGGAGGGGTTTCGTCTCTCCCGGTATTGGGAGTTGATGTTGCGCTGTGCTCGATTGGCCGTAACAGGGAAGTCCCTGGCCAGGGCTGATCAGAGATTTACTGGTAAGTGTTACCAGTAGTTTCTCGACCCGTTATGAGCCTCACATCGGCACGACTTATCGGTTATTGGGGTCTGACGTTTACCACCCCTAGACTTGATATGCGACGTATCAGACGAACAGACCGGACTGTACGGTAAGTGTTACTGGTTGGATTCACAGGAGTGTGAGCGGGTTAGCTCGTCGATCTTCTGATCGCTCAATACCCGGGTGGCCGTTACGTTTAGCAGACCGCTTGCGGCTTGTGGGTGTTTGATATGATCATCATCTGCTACCGGCGTATTGACGAGTCTTTAGAGTCCTACACAGAGGTTTCCTGGCTCAAGCAAAACGAAATAGGAGCGCATATGAGATATGTGCGGGACCGAGAATAATGCGTGTATGTGATACCGTATTTGATTCTCGCGATTAATGTTTCGATTGGTTGTATGCGATATAACCTAGTTATCGAATCGAAGATCGATTCGATAAGCCGATACATTGAATACTAGTCGGTCGTGTGCGACATGACCGGATCATTGAATCAAGTGTTGATTTAATGATTTAATGTATAATTATATATTTGATATATTACTTTGCATTAACTAGTATTGGTTCACTTTAAACGGATTTTCTCACTTGATGTGCAATTTGTATATGTGATATACTTTTGTGCACATGTTAGTATCATGTTTGATGATGCTTGCTCTTTTGGTTAAGTGTGAAGAATTAAATTTAGGTTAAGTAAATGGTTAGGGTTCCTTGTTATTCTTTCTTTTATCATTAATTATTTTGGATTAAAAGAAAAGGCATAAGAAAACAATAAGGGGTTGCTTTCTTTCTTGAAGTTTAGTGAAGCTTCATGAAGCTTGACCAAAGTGACCATTTTTGTCTTCTTTCCTAACCCTAACCATATATCTAACCTTAGTAAATTCTCTACACCTAACCATGGTGCAAATTATGATAAGTATTGATTTTCATTTTCACTTTAAGGACTTATCATAATATTCTAGCTCATCTTCTTCTTCATCTTCTAAAAGGAAAAGCTTGATGCCATCAATGGCAACTTGACTTCTAGAGTGAGAAATCCAATTCTAAAGAGAACCCACCTCCTATTTCTTCACCCTCTACCTCTTGCCAAGTTGTTTTGGGTGTTTTCTTCACAAGTTTCACCACTTGATGAAGATGGAGCTTGAACTTGTGCAACCTCAACGTAGATCATCTTCGGCACGAAGCCGACGACCTATTCCGCTCACTTCTCCGATGAAGCCGTCGCGAGAGTCCGAGATTCGAGATGGACAGCGAGAGGACGACCACGTGGAGCTAAGCAAGTGGATATCCGGATCTACAAAGGTTGTAACTTCCGATCTTTAGTTAAAGTGTTAACTAGATTTGTTTTTTCGCCTAGAATTCTAGCCAACGATCCGCGTTAGGGTTTCTCGGCACCATAATTTTTATAAATTGGCATGGTTGATGCCTTGTGAGACCTCTATAGGGTGCCTAGGAACCTTTCATCCGCGTTTCGAGAAATACGAATACAAAGAGACGAAACTAACCCAATAATCGAATACTAGGATCTGGCTTAAACTAAAGCCCACTAGTATAATCCACTCGAATATCAGACTGCACAAGTACATGTATGCTATCGAACCCTGTCGTAAAACCATACGACCTCTATATCGTTTCGCCCGAAGTAGGGAAACCCTCTGTGTGGGACTCTAAAGACTCAACAATTACGCTGGCAGTGGGTTTAATCACAAGCACGTCAGTGGCACTAGCTGTACGTAACGGCTACCCAGGTATCTGTCAATAAGAAGGCCGATGAGGAAACTTATCCGAACTCCTACTGAGCCTGTCAGTGGCAATCTCCGTACAGTCCGGTTTGTTCGTCTAAGAGTATCGCATATCGGGCCTAGGGGGCCGGTAAACATCAGACCCCTAACAGCGCAATAAGCCATGTCGGAGAGTAGCCCAGAACACCGTGAGAAACTACTGATAAACCAACCAGTAAACCTCGCTTCCCCTGACCAGGGACTTTGTGTAATGGCATTCCGAACACAGCGCGACATCAATCCCCAATACCGGGAGAGACAAATCCTATCTAACCGTCACTGCCTCTAAGTGCTTCGGGACTGCACCCAACTACTACCTGTTTGCACGACTTAATAGAGCCTTGGTAGGGTAGCAATCTAAGAACAGTGGGAACACACTTGAGGCGAAGAAGCAGTGTCAAGTCAACGGACTAAGCTGTACTCATGTCACCTGAGAACTGCTACCCGACGATAGGTATATTACCAACCAGCAGTTCCCTATGAGTCCATCCAGTGTAACTCATAACCCAATGAGCACCTACATACTATCTCCAGTACGACGTACTGATGGCTGTGGGACAGACTATCTCCCCTGCTGGGAAGAGAAGCGTACACACTAGTCTACTCTGGAGTATCGATGCCCTGTCTCGATAATCCTATGACTCGGGACCTGTATAACGATGTGCTTGTAGACTACCCAGCCCCCACTAGTGTGACTGCCATCACAACGCTGGCAGTCAAGCAAAGATCCTAAGGGCTCTATCAATATGTATTAGCGATACCTTAAAAGAAACATATACATATATTAAGATAGATACAAACCAAGTAGCATACTACTATATCGAGCAAGAATGTCATAAATCCGTGTATATATCCCAAGCTTCCAAAATGTAATATACAACTAGTACTATACAATAATGGCCTCTAGGGCATATCACACTAACAATCTCCCACTTGTACTAAGGCCATGTGCTGGCATATCGCAGACCTATCATCTCGAATAGCCTCTCGATTTGCGTCTGGAGGATGGCCTTTGTGAATGGATCTGCAGTGTTTTCCTCAGTAGCAACTCTCCGAACCTCGATCTCCCGGCGATCCACGATCTTCCTGATCAGGTGAAACCGCCTCAAGATGTGTCTAGACTTCTGATGGGACCTGAGTTCCTTTGCTAAAGCTATAGCCCCGTTGTTGTCATAATACAGAGGTATTGGATCAACAATGGACGGAAACACCTGAAGTTCTGTTAAGAACTTCCTCATCCATGTTGGGGTAAAAATTTATACCCCGGTTGACCAAGTCAAAATCAAAGTCAACCCCAAGCCAAATGGGCCCAAGCACAGATCCAGTGGGCCCATGCCCGGGTCGAGCCCGAACATGAAGCGGCCGGCCTCCCCTCATACCAAGATAAAAATTTTGTAATAAATAATTTTGTTGTATTTCTTTTATTTTATTTTATGGATAAATGTAAGAAAAATAGGCATAAAGCTAAATTTTTGCAAAGCTCATGGCTTATGTGCAAAAAGAAATGGCACATGAGCCATGGGATAGGCAAAATGCCATTTTGAAAAGCCCAAGTGGCTATATGTAAAGTGTATAGCCTATAAAGGCCAAGATAATGAAATATCTCAACAACTTTTTCTCTCTCCCCAAAAAAAGAATCCAGATCTGCCTCTTTCTCCTTCCTCAAAGTTCTAAAACCTTCTTCTTTCTTCTGAATTAAATCAAGAGTTTAACTCTTCCTTTTCTCAAAATAAATAGATTTCCACCACAAAACCCACGAAGGGGAGTTCGGATCTCCAATCAGATCTCGAAAAGGGGAGGCTTTTAAGTCTCATCCCCTTTTCTCCAAGATCCCGCCGATCAAGAGCAAGAAGAAGGAGATCCATCTCCAAAAATCTAACTTTGGACAGACCCAAGGCTCAAAAGAAGAGCAATAAATCCCCAGGAGTTTAACTCCTTTCTAGATCTGCTGGAGTTTAACTCCATAAATTAGTTTCTGTTGGAGTTTAACTCCATAAATTTGTTTCTGTTAGGAGTTCAACTCCAAAAATCCCCTTGGGAGTTCAACTCCCCAGCCTAGGGGCTAGGCCTTCCTTTCCGCGGGTTTTTCCCGCGGTCACGTGTGCCCATGTGACCCCAGTGCGCTAAGGCACCCATCGGTCACGTATGCGCATGTGACCCCGGGACGCCAAAGCGCCCATCGGTCACGTGTGCGCACGTGACCCCGGAGCGCCGAGGCGCCCATCGGTCATGTGTGTGCACGTAACCCCGGGGCGCCAAGGCTCCCATCGGTCACGTGTGCCCGCGTGACCCCGGGGGGCGCCAAGGCGCTCATTGGTCATGTGTGCACACGTGACCCCGGGGCGTCAAGGCGCCCTTCAGTCATGTGTGCCCACTTGACCCTGGGGGCACCAAAGCGCCCATCGGTCATGTGCGCGCACGTGACCCCGAGCATTAAAGCGCCCACCTACCATGCGAGCGTCCCTTAGACGCCATTTTGTTTTCTTTCCACCCCTCATTTTACGTGCACACCCCAATAAAAATCCCTTTTGGAGTTAAACTTTTTTTTTTTAAAAAAAATTCTTTGGGGTTTAACTCCACAATAAAGTTCTGCTTTGGGAGTTTAACTCCACAGAAAATTCTTTTAGGAGTTTAACTCCCTCTAAAATTCTTTGGAGTTTAACTCCACGATAAAATTCCTTTTGAAATTAAACTCCACATTTAAAAAATGGGGGGGAAGGAAAACACACACAGACTCCACGACACTGTCTTCCATTAGAAAAAAAATTTCTAACGGGGCGCTGCCCTGCATCCCGCAAGGGGGCTGCTAGCCCCCTTGACCCCCAGCCCGCTATCCGGGTAGCAGGACCCCCGTAAAAACTCTGCGGGGCCCCCGATGTTTCCAAAACACGCACTGCACATTGAGTTCGCATGACCAGTTTAACCCGTCAATCGGAGGTTTCTTCGCTCCAAATGCGAAGGGTAATTAACGGCAACTTAGTCCACGGCTGCCGGAGATTCGGATCCCCACAATCAATAAACCCCAGCCTACCCTAGGCAGGGGGAATCTGTACTGCGCCCGACAAGCACGCGCGTATTCCCATCTAAATGGGGTGACGAAAAACACTCTACAGATTCTGGCACGCCCGGTGGGACGGAATCTCTCCTCCCATATCTCGGGTTAAGCGTCCATGCGAACTCATTTAGCATATATGCCGATGTTTGTACTGAAATAATTTCTTTCTTTCGTGCAGCAATCAACTTTCAACGACAATGTCTCCCAAGACGAGTTCAGCTTCCAACGCGACCCCGATCTTGTACGTGGTTAAGATCAATGCTCGTATGGTTCTCCCCGCAAGCCTCAGTCGACAATGGGAGGAACTGCCCCGCCAGTTCGGTTCCGTTGTCATCTACCCTGCCGGAAGCGCTCATCTGGCAGAAATCCCGGCAAAACAGGTGGCCAAGCCGGTCTCGAGGGGCAAGAGGACGAATGTTGTGATCGCTAAGGCACCGCGATCGAAACTTGAGATGGTGTCAGAACGACTCTCGGGTGCTCCAGCTGGGGGCAAGACTTCCGGCATAAAAGGCAACATCAAATGTTGTGGACGAGCTCAAGCGATGACTCCAACAGATGCACAATCAGGCGTATCTCCAAAGTCCTCCATCACCCGGTCTACGGTGGTTTCCTGAAGAGCCGAAACCTGCCAAGCACTCAAATCAGAAAAGTTAAGGCAGAAGCAGCTCAGGTATCGAGCCAACAAGAAAGCCAGGGCTTCGGCCAAATGGAATCTTGTGAAGTTCCAAGAGCAGGGTTGCCCCGCGACGACGGCTGAGTCGGCCGTAAAAATCAGCAATTCCTTCGAATCTCTGAAGTGGGTTCAGAGAAATGCCATGACCACCAGAATCAAGAAGACAGCGGTCCAAACGTTGCTACAAAGAGACGTGTCCCAGCCCCAACAGAAAAAGTATAACACTGTCTCTTCAAGAGTCTATCGGGCGCTCTGTGCCGCACGAAAGCAGCAGGGCAAACCCAGAAAAGAAGTGTCAGCGCCATTCAAGAACCTGGTCATGCCAGCCGCCTTCAATCGACTGCCCGTTACCGAAACAGGAGGGCCAAGACAACGATCCGTGAAATCAGCTGCCGATAATAAAAAGACGGCTGGATATGTTGTCCATACGGTCTATATGGCGGGCGGGCGCCCCAGCGACAACCTTCACAGCAAAAGCAGGGATGGGGCCTCACATCTCAAGCCCAATCTGGCTTGAATGTGGTCGCCGCTCCCCAAGAACAGCCGCCTCCGCTGGATGAAGAAAACTTTCTCGATGAGGATGAAAGGCAGAAAGACCCCTCGGTCCATGCAGAGTCAAGCTCGGACAGCGAGGAAGGGCCGACTTTCCGTCCCAGGACCGCAGAGCAAGAGCTGCTTCAAGAGCTTCGAAAACAGCTCAGGAGCAAAGATAAGGAGATGGCCAAGCTCTATTCGAAAATTGACGACCTGACTAATGTTGTGATGCAACTTACGGCTCAAATTGCTCGAGTGCCTCCCAATCAAGCACAAGTCGCTACTCATGAGTCGGATGATGACAATCCGAAGGCCGGTGCCTGTCCCTTTGGGTCTAAGATTCGTCGAGCCGCACGAAAGCCGACCACATTCCACTTCTGGGGACGCCTTGGCCTCAGATAATACTATCCCGTTAACACAAGATCGGATAATGGATTTGGTCACCAGCAAGGTTAAAACATTGGTGGCCGAAACTGAAGCTCAGAAAGAGATTGGCAGTAGTGGGCGGCCATATCCCGCACAGTACGATCTAATCGAGTTCCCGAGCGGCTACGTCATTCCTAAGTTCGAAAGATTTGACGGGACGGGAAATGCAAATCAGCACGTCACCCACTTTAAAGCATCGTGCGGAAATACAGGGGGCAATGATGCGCTCCTTCTTCGTCAGTTTGTCAACAGCCTGACTGGTGTCGCTTTTGACTGGTACGCGAGTATACCAGACGGGTCCGTCATTACCTTTGCCCAAATGGAGTCTCTGTTTCAGCAAAGGTTCATGAGTGTCAGTGATAAAATCTCCATTGCTGACCTTGTGAGGACCAAGCCGGGGAAGAATGAAAGCAACACCGACTTTATCGCCCGATGGCGTAATCTCACGGTCAAGTGCGAACCGCCGCTGGAGCAGGACTAGTCCGTCAGCCTTCTTATTGGGAACCTCAGCAATTGGATGGTCCCATTCTTGTGTACAGCAGGTCTCAAGACGTTTCAAGAGCTAACCAAGAAAGTCCAATGCTGGAACGCTCGAAGCAAGAGTCTACCCCGGACTCTCAGAGAGACAAGACTTGGAAAAGCAAGCGGGACGACAACCGCAGAAGCGGGAGTTCCAGCTGTACCAATGTCTTCAATGCGTCCGACAGTGAAGAAAAGCGAAGGGCGGGCGAATCCAAAACCAACCGGTCTCGAAAGCCAGTGCTGGGAGGAGAAGGGCCTTCCCTAGAGGAGAAAAAGAACAAGGTTTACTCTTTCAGAAGGGACAAAGTCTGGAAGTTATTTAAAGATGCCTTGAACAACGGTCTACAATTGCCGGAGTCGAAAAGACCTCAAGAAGAAGAAAATGACCGACAATCCCCTGTATTGCCCGTACCACCGAGTAGTGAGCCATGCGATCGAGGATTGCTATATCTTCAAAGACAGGGTCGAGAAGCAGTACAAGGATGGAGAGATCGAGCTGTCCAAAAGTGTGTTGGTGAACAATCAAGTTGCGACCACCAACTTTATACAGACAGAAGCTGAATCCTTCTGGAAGCAGACAGCCGAATCCGCTGCCCTGAGAAATGAAACGGACTCATCACGGCCTCCATGGAGTACGCAGAAATCTAACAAGACGAAGAAGATGCTAAACCTACTTCGGAAAGAGCCCAGAACGGAATGGGAAGGGCAAAAGAAGCCTGTCGTACCAGCTGCCATTGCGGCTCCATCAGGCTCAAAATCCAAAAAGCTCAAAAAGAAGAAAAGTGCAGCTCGGTGCGAAAAAGAGTCTGCAGGGAGATCGACCATTCAAAAATACGTCGATTCCCTCGAAGCATATGAACAGAAGGAAAGAACTCTAATTCAACTGAAAGAGTTCTTCCTTGTTGAGGCAGCGGAGATTTTGGAGGAATTGGATGAAGACTCCAATGAAGAGATCCCAGTAGTGACCTGCTACGCCATCCATCTTGGCAGCGACTCTGAGGAGGAGATCTGTTTTCCCGAAGAGGATGGGGAGCTCGCCACAATGGCCAACCAGGTCCAGCTCAGAAGCGGCAGGGCTCTACCGCCAAATCAGGGCAACGCACCAAAAGGGAAGGAAAAACAAGTAGCTAATGAGGAAGATGGCAGAGAACTTGCTCATGAAGATTCTGTAAGTCCACGGTAGCGCCCCGGCCGTCTAACAGACGCCAAATGCGGAACAAAAACTTTTACAACCGGCGCTATCACGTACCATAACCCGGATCTGCCATTAAAGTTAAACTAACAAACTACAAAGTGGGTAGAAATGTTATACCGAACGATCCGGTTCTTCGGTCTTCAACCATCATCCCACATTTTGTTGCGGCTGCTCCGATCTCCTGAATCTCCAGTCTTCTCATCCAGGTGGCACCACGTCGACGGATCTTTAAAGGGGCTCCCGCCTCTGAACCGAGGCAACTCGATCGTCAAGTTTGCTAAAAGAGATGACCAAGATGTTGTAGAGAATGAGTAGAACACTTTGTCTCGTTACGTCCAAAGCCATGAACGAACGGTTAATGAAGTTGCCTTTTGGATCGGGTGATAAGAATTTGAGCTATATGAAATTTCCATACACAAATCTATCATAATCTTTTCCTAAGTGAGTGAGTGAGGAGATGGGGAGGGGTCGGCTATATATAAGCAAGGGGGGTGAGTGTAGGAGGAGGGATGGTGAGAATAAGATCAATGAAGAGGATGAGTCACATAACACCTAGTATGAACTCATTAAAGAACTAATGAATCATCACCCTTAGTCACCAAAACATTAATGGAACAATTAATGCAACCATGAGTCACTAATCCTAGTCATCATCTAGAAACTTCTAGATGCACGACTCACCCCCATGACTCACCCAAGTGACGAAAAGATAAATCCGTATTTAACCGAATGTTAAATACGGCTGATAGAAAACTGGAAACTGGCAACTTCCAAAAGTGATCCTGAAACAAATTTCAGGATAACCCCGTATCAGTATAAACATATCCGTATTTGTATTACGACTGAATACAAATGCAACTGAGACAAAGATATTATATCTACACAGTATAATACTTGAATCGGCCTTAAACCAAAGCCGACCAGTATTATCTGCCCAAAAAACGACACGTGCGAAAACGCACGTGCATTTTCCGAACCCTGCCATAAAACCATACGGCCTCTACAACGTTTCGCCCGGAATTGGGAAAGTGTCTGTGGGGGGACTCTAATGACTCATCAACACACTGGCACTGGGTATAACCTCTAGCACGTCTTGCCTATGTATTGATTGGAAGGAAAGCTGACGAGCGAACTCATCCATAAACCCTACTGAGCCTAACAGTGACAATATACATACAGTCCGGTCCGTTCGTCTATGAGTATCGCATATCTGCCTAGGGGGCTGGTAACGTCAGACCCCCATTAGCGGTATAAGTCATGTCAGAGAGTGGCCCAGAACACCCTGAGATACTACTGGAGTACCTACCAGTAAATCTCCTGCCTCGGCCGAGGGCTTTGTGTAATGGCTCTCCTAGACACAGCGCGATCTCACCCCCAATACCGGGAGAGACGAATCCCCTGCCGATCCGCTCACTTGCCTCCATGTGGCTTGGGACTGTACCCAACTAAAACCTGTTTGCACAACTCCTTTGAGCGTGGTAAGGTAGTAATCTAAGCACAGTGGGAACTCACACGAGACAAATGACGATCTCAGGTCAATGAACTAACCTGTACACATGTCACCAGGGAACTGCTATCTGACGATATGTATAATACCAACTAGCAGGTTCCCGGCGAGTCCTGTCCGGTATACTCATAACCCAATGAGCACCTGTATACTTCTTAGGTGAACCAACTGACACCAATGGCTTGTGAGACCGGCCATTGCCCCTCGTCGGGGTCTCGACTGTATACACTAGTCTACTCTGGAGTATCGATGCCCTGTCTCGAAACTCCTACGACTAGGGACACTTTAAGGATGTGCTTACAGACCCCAGCTCCCACGTATATGATCGCCATCATACTGCTGGTAGTCAAGCAAGAATCCTATGGGCTCTATCATCATGCAATAATGAACTAAAGCATGTATACAATGATAAAGACAAACCAGATAGCAAACTATCATCTCGAGCAAGACTGTCATATCGGTATAGGTCCTTCCTCAATCATTGCAATCATGTACCTGCGATCCAATAATTGTCTTTGAGGGCACTATCTCCAACAATCTCCCACTTGCACTTAAGGCTAATTATTGCGATGTCGCATACTCACAGCCCGTGTGATACCGAACATCCAACTCCTCTACTAATCAGTTTCACAAAGCTAGTTTGTAAAACTCTTGTGTTCGAGAAATAGCCTCAGTGAGTGGATCCGTCCTGATGTTTCTTTCTATGTATCTCTTAATCTCAAGTTCGCGGAGAAAGCCATCTCCCGAATCGAGTAATACCTGTCTTAGAATATGTCTGGATATTTGATGAGACCTAGTTCATAAATGAACTCCAAATCCAAACTTCTTAGACTGTATCGATCACTGAACCTAATCAGTATCCAGCACCAAGCCTCCCACAGTATCCTCTTGGACCATCTGTCCATAATACTGTCCCTTATCAGAGGGAAAACTATAACTCTGACAATTACTCTGTCATCTATGTCACTTTTGAAGCCTGGAATGATAACCGTCTCCCGAAGGAGGCTGCCGTCATCAAATCCGTAGAACATGCACTCATGTTCTAAAACTGCTTCCTTATATTTCTCCAGTATTGGATTAATATAAACTTATCGCATCTTGTGCAAAAACAACATCTGGTGTGGTACTTGACATCTCATGATTGACTCAATTTCCTAAGCAAGTGATCTTCCAATCATGCACATCCCTCTCTCCTTTAGTCTGTAAGACACCTTTAGAGAGGGTGACTCCATCACCTGCAGGTACACCACCATGCCAGGAGGCATCTATTCTAAAATACTATTAGAATACTGTCAAAGTACCCACATTGGGAAACTATCCAAATCTAGATCTAAAACTATAGATCTAGTAACCAGAATGTCTGATATTAAATCCATATCCTTTGTGGAGAAGCAACTGTGTGACGACCAAAGTACAACCGATCGTAATATAGGAATTTTACTTCCTACTCTGTGTATGTCATCCAAATACCACGACATCACACCCTACTACCTTCTCAACAGATCCATCCCCTATTCTGATGAAGTCAAAGTCATGACTTTCTCATCAAAATTAGATGATCTAATCTCCGCTATATTTGCTCAAGCTTATAAATAGACATAAGCTACTTGCCCACTATTCTTTCGCTGCTCCCACTGACTACGACAACCCTCTGGCAGAATAATATATACGTGTACTTCTAAAGCTAGTTTAGAACGACGCTATACTTATCCTCCTGCCGGGTCTCACAGTCTGGAACAACAGTAGTGTCAAGTCTGGGTAAACAAGAACCTCACGGTCACCGTCCTTGAGGGTACCGGAGTACCTCTCGGGTGTCTGAGGTTACCCACCATATCTACGGAGTGGCTAATGGAATGTCAAACCTAATTGAATATATAGGTCCTATTAAATTTTCCGTAATCGTTTGCGGTTCTGGAATCACTTCCAGTTCTACCATACTCCCACTACTGTTTTCTGAAAAAATCCATTTTACTAAAACTGTGGCGAGTCAAGAACAATATCACTATTGATCTTCCAGATGGTAGAAAATCAACCCTCGACATAGCCCGGGTCAACCCACAAACTGCCATTACAGAAACGTGCCTTGAGTTATCCAGAGTCTGGTTTTAAGCATAAGCCGGACAACTCCCCGTATCTTAACATCGTTAAGATATGAACCATTCTATATACAATATAGAAATAGAGACACTAATTTAATTGGAACAAGATTCAAATCATGCAGCTGTCTCCCGTGCATATCAACTTAATGGAGAGAGGCTAATCAGCATTACTTAACTTAAGAATCCATCCAATTATGAGTAACCTGAAAGAGAAACAAGTTTCTCAAAACCATTACTTGAATACCAATCACAAGAATCTACATCTTCGATCTCTTTGAAGAATCCCGACACTTACAACATCTGGTTCTCTACTTTATTCCTATACCCACAACTTCTCAAAACTTAGACATTGTATTTCTACGAAACACTTGTCTAAAAATTAGAGAAGTTATAAGTAAACAGAACAGAGTACGAGGACCAACCCCTTTGTCCTGATGAACACTGGACAACATACAATACTCTGTATAAGTCCGCTGAGTTGAATAACTCAAAACCTGTGTGTCGTAGGTTGAAAACTGTACCCAGGCGATTTCCTCAAATATCACCAATTACAACGAATTCCGATATAATGAGGATAATCACCTAATTTCCAATAACTTACTCCCACTCATCATCTGTAAAACCATACAGATATGAGAATGAAACCTGGTAAATACATACCCTGGAGTAAGTATCTAATCGAGAAATCAGTTTTCTTTTAACAATGCACTGAAACATCAAAATGTTTCATAGGGGTATTCTGGTATTCCTAGTAATGCCTCTTCCATAATCCAATTCATGACTTTAACCATATATTTCATTGTCATCTCTCCAAATCCCTTTATTTGTCTTTATTCATTACCTTCTGTACATCTTTATTAGGCTAAATGGTTTTCTTCCTTCCCTACAGTTCGGCACCAGCCTATGGTTTGGAAGAAGACTATCCAGTAAGCATAATGGGTGTACTCTCCTAATCCTAGGAGTACTCACAATTTGAGAGAAGGTGATGATAAAAGACAACTGAATAATACCTTATTCTATTTCTCCCGAACTGGGAAAAAGCAAAGGTGAAATAGGAGTGGCGATGAAGTACGCGGTTTGGTCGTGAATGATAGCAGTCGCAATTTACTTTGCCCTCTTTCTAATCCCTTTATCTTGTCTTTACATATTACCTTCTTCACACCCTACTTAGGCTAATTGGTTTTCTTCATTCCCCTACCTTTCGGCACAAGCCTATGGTTTGGAATAAGACTATCCAATAAGCGTAATAGGTGTACTCTCCTAAACCAAGGAGCCCTCACAACCTGAGAGAAGGTGATAATAAAAGACAACTGAATAAACTAATTCTATTTCTCCTGAACCTGGATCCATCCTCGAAGAATTCCCTTCGAGTTCGTATATAACCATACAATGGATCTATCCAATGAAAGTGGATATCCATAGTAATACGGGGTGTTCTGAGAAATTCAAAGGGTAAAAGAAGGAGCGGTAATGACTTATGCAACTTTAGACAATCCAAAAGCCAGTATTTTAAGAAGGTTCGGTCAACTTGGTCACTGAGTCATAGTCTAGGGTTGGTCAAAGGTCGCTGCCAAAGAGAGAGAAAAGAAACACTCTGCGTGCACTCTAACCTAAATCAGAATGGTTATCAATTTATCTAATCAGGAAACCTCCCACTGTAATCTCAAATTCTCCTCCAAACCTGAAAGAAGAATTAGTCGGGATTACTCGAAGAGTAAACCAAGTCATCAGTGAGAATCAGGATCCAACTATCATCGCATGATAACTTGATGGAAGCCACTCAAGTTATCACACTCCAGAAGGTATGCGCATGCCTGGCAAGTTTGCTTTATGTTTGAAACTCCCGATGTGATTTTTGCCCCATGCTCTTATGACCTTGGCGTTGGTCAAAATATCATAAGTCACATGTCAAGTTCTGCCCGTCATTGTCCAGGTCAATTTGAACCCACCCACACATGCCCCTGACGTTGGCCAAATGGCAGAACGACTGTCCCAAACCAACTCATCTATCTATGCAACAGATGAATACCCCAGCAGCTACCAAACATTATGCCCTGGCATTGGTCAAATGCATAGCTTGAATACTACTGAATATCCATAAAAAATGACGGAGGGCTATGGCTGGTTTTTGGCGAAAAACCTTTAACGTAATGAACTTGATCACGTTAAAGGAACCTGATAACTTTTTATAAAAATATAGTGGCGAAAATCTTTTGCTAAAGAGGTCACTCCCGGTGAAGGGATCTCGGCTCTTTCCTCGTGGAATAAGGTGCAGGATATTCCAACTGAATACCGCGATGCAAAGAAACTTGTAATCGACTATAGTGAAGTTATTACCCTGACGTAAACTTATGCCCAAGGGGTCACTCCCGGTGAAGGGATCTCGGCCCTTGTCTCGTCGAATGAGGTGCGGGATATTCTAACTGAATATCACTATGCAAAACAAAAGTAAACATCTTTGTAATAACACCTTTTAAAATTTGTTCCAACAACATCAAATATAGGTTTGTTTTATCCTTGCATTGATAAGAATCAATGCAGTCCCATCAATCAATCACACCAGAAAAGAACAAAAATATAATGTACGTATATGCCATCCGCATTCGCCACCGGGTCCCGTCATCACCCGTTAGGTTACTTAACTAACGACAGAGCGGGGGCTGGACTAGCGCGGGTGTAAAACATATACAATATCTAATAGTATATATACCAATATACAATAATCGCTCCAGGCGTGATAATATGCAACATTACAGAAAAGTAATAAGCATCACAGAACAATACAGATAATCTGGGATCCCCGGGTTTCACAGAGCCGCTGCTGAAACCCGACGTTCCCCTGGTTGTGTGGATCGCCTGTGCAATGAAACCTAGACCCCTACGGGTACGGCAAGTTACCCGCCAAAACCTGAAGCGAGGTAGTCCCCACAACATAGTGAATGGAACACCCAGCACTTCACGGAATCCAGTAAATTGAGCACCCCTCCTTGGGTCAACCTGTACCCCCTACGAGTGCGGCGAATAGTCTGCCAATTCTAAAGTGAGGTCCCTCTATCTCTCAAAGCCATGAGATACGGACCCGTTGCCCTCCAGAACCCGGCTATCTGTGCACTCCTTCGCGGGATAAACCTAGTACAGAAATGAAAAATATATACAACGGGTACATTGACCTCAACCCGGTCGTGCCCCAAAAGAATATTATACAACAGGTAGTGATGGCAGTCCACATGTTGGACGCTCGCCCCGCAATATCAAATGTATAAATAAATCCAAACTGCACTATCATTGCACCCTGCTATCCACCACGACATATCCGCAACAACACAGCACAACACAGAACATCAACGCGAATGTCACGTTCGCAAACCCGTCTAAAAGAACTATAGCAATTAGACGTGGTTTACCGCTCAAATGACATTCCCTGTCGGAGATATAATGTAAATACTGCATACTAACAAGTTTAAAATTTCGATCGACTAAATTTCCCGAAGTGGGCCCCACGTACATCTGCTGTACAGCAACAAAATCTGGGCCCAAAAGAACTATACCAAAAGCCACAATTTCCAAAATGAAGCTCTCTGGAAAAAGTTGGTGCACTGTTCCCACTAAAGCGCCGCGGTTCCGCGGTCAAACCCTAGTTTTGACCGCGGATCCGCGGTGGTCTTGTGGGATCACGTGTCCAAATTTTTTTAGAATGCTTAGAAAAGCCTGTTTAGTTTTCTGTGATATGTAAAATAATTTTTAGACGCCTTTTAAAATCGACAGAAACTTTAACCCTGGAATTTGCGGTTTTCGAAAATCCGTTCGATCGATGTTTTAAACGCGTTAGCACAAGTTAGTAAAGCTTAATGGTGAGGCTTTTATACCACTGTAAGTCCACGGTAGCGCCCCGGCCGTCTAACAGACGCCAAATGCGGAACAAAAACTTTTACAACCGGCGCTATCGCGTACCATAACCCGGATCTGTCATTAAAGCTAAACTAACAAATTACAAAGTAGGTAGAAATGTTATACCGAACGATCCGAGTCCTTCGGTCTTCAACCATCATCCCACGCTTTGTTGCGGCTGCTCCGATCTTCTGAATCTCCAGTCTTCTCGTCCAGGTGGCACCACGTCGAAGAATCTTTAAACGGGCTCCCGCCTCTGAACCGAGGCAACTCGATCGTCAAGTTTGCTAAAAGAGACGACCAAGATATTGTAGAGAATGAGTAGAACACTTTGTCTCGTTACGTCCAAAACCATGGACGAACGGTTAATGAAGTTGCCTTTTGGATCGGGTGATAAGAATTTGAGCTATATGAAATTTCCATACACAAATCTATCATAATCTTTTCCCAAGTGAGTGAGTGAGGAGATGGGGAGGGGCCGGCCATATATAAGCAAGGGGGGTGAGTGTAGGAGGAAGGATGGTGAGAATAAGATCAATGAAGTGGATGAGTAACATAACACCTAGTATGAACTCATTAAAGAACTAATGAATCATCACCCTTAGTCACCAAAACATTAATGGAACAATTAATGCAACCATGAGTCACTAATCCTAGTCATCATCTAGAAACTTCTAGATGCACGACTCACCCCCATGACTCACCCAAATGACGAAAAGATAAATCCGTATTTAACCGAATGTTAAATACGGCTGATAGAAAACTGGAAACCGGCAACTTCCAAAAGTGATCCTGAAACGAATTTCAGGATAACCCCGTATCAGTATAAATATACCCGCATTTGTATTACGACTGAATACAAATGCAACTGAGACAAAGATATTATATCTACACAGTATAATACTCGGATCCGGCTTAAACCAAAGCCGACCAGTATTATCTGCCCGAAAAACGACACGTGCGAAAACGCACGTGCATTTTCCAAACCCTGCCATAAAACCATACGGCCTCTACAACGTTTCGCCCGAACTTGGGAAAGTGTCTGTGGGGGGACTCTAATGACTTATCAACACACTGGCACTGGGTATAATCTCTAGCACGTCAGAGGTACAAGCTGTACGTAACGGTTTGCCTATGTATTGATTGGAAGGGAAGCTGACGAGCGAACTCATCCATAAACCCTACTGAGCCTAACAGTGACAATATACATACAGTCCGGTCCGTTCGTCTATGAGTATCGCATATCTGCCTAGGGGGCTGGTAACGTCAGACCCCCATTAGCAGTATAAATCGTGTCAGAAAGTGGCCCAGAACACCCTGAGATACTACTGGAGTACCTACCAGTAAATCTCCTGCCTCGGCCGAGGGCTTTGTGTAATGGCTCTCCTAGACACAGTGCGATCTCACCCCCAATACCGGGAGAGACGAATCCCCTGCCGATCCGCTCACTTGCCTCCATATGGCTCGGGACTGTACCCAACTAAAACCTGTTTGCACAACTCCTTTGAACGTGGTAGGGTAGTAATCTAAGAACAGTGGGAACTCACACGAGACAAATGACGATCTCAGGTCAATGAACTAACCTGTACACATGTCACCAGGGAACTGCTATCTGACAATATGTATAATACCAACTAGCAGGTTCCCGGCGAGTCCTGTCCGGTGTACTCATAACCCAATGAGCACCTGTATACATCTTAGGTGAACCAACTGACACCAATGTCTTGTGAGACCGGCTATTGCCCCTCGTCGGGGTCTCGACTGTATACACTAGTCTACTCTGGAGTATCGATGCCCTGTCTCGAAACTCCCACGACTAGGGACACTTTAAGGATGTGCTTAAAGACCCCAGCTCCCACGTATATGATCGCCATCATACTGCTGGTAGTCAAGCAAGAATCCTATGGGCTCTATCATCATGCAATAGTGAACTAAAGCATGTATACGATGATAAAGACAAACCAGATAGCAAACTATCATCTCGAGCAAGACTGTCATATCGGTATAGGTCCTTCCTCAATCATTGCAATCACATATCTGTGATCCAATAATTGACTTTGAGGGCACTATCTCCAACAGATTCGAGTCCGTCCTCAGTAAACTTAATGTTTTGGCTCACCTCCAAAAGCTTTCGTCTCTCCTTAGCATCTACGACGCCTTGGTTCTATCTCAAGAGCTCAGAGATGTTCTCATTCATGCTCTACAAAACCCTAAGCGTTATCAGGCTCGCTTTGCGGAAATTAATATGAAAGAAGCTCAGTACACTTTTCAAGCCGCCGCAGTGACATTTAAGGACGAAGACTTGCTACTGGGAATGGCTGAGCATAATCGGCCGCTTTACGTGACCGGGTACAGCGACGGAGATCGGATTAATCGCATATTGATCGATCCAGGGTCCTCAATGAACATCATAAACTTGCGAACTTTGAAGAGTTTGTCAATAGACGTCCGACACCTCTCAAGGGAAAGGATTGTCATTCAAGGCTTCAACCAAAATTGCCAGCAAGTTCTGGGGTCTATAACTCTGCCAATCAAATTTGGGGATCTGCAAACAGAAGCTAAGATATACGTGATCGACGCTGACACATCTTATAAAATTCTCTTGGGACGGCCGTGGCTCCACGATTACGGCATCATTCCGTCAACTCTCCATCAATGCATGAAGTATACTAAAAATGGCGAAGAAAGACGCATTGACGGAGATATCCAGCCGTTCGGTGTGCATGAATTCAGATATGAAGATTCTCAGTGCTTTATGAACCACCAAAATGCTAAGCCACAACTGACTGGGGATAGAGCGGCCCCAAGACTCAAAAGCAAATCTGAGCCGGCTGTCACTTTCGAGAGCAAAAACGCCCAAGTGAGCCCGCATTTCGGTAGTGACACTGATGAGTCCGACGCTGGAAGTCCGTCCTTCCGTAAAACTAGCCCTCGTTTCGGTAGCGATACGGACGAATTAGATACTAAAGGCCCATCTAGCAGCAAAGTCCGCCCTCATCTTGGCAGCGACACTGAAGAGTCGGAGAAAGAGGACCTGCCTTGCAACAGCTGTACAGATTGGACCCCCATACCACAAGCAAAACTACGAGAGACCCTCGAAATTGCAGAAGGGTCCCTAGCTATCACAAGGGTACCGGAGCAGATGTGCAAAGAGCTCGATGCGTTGTCAGTCTCCACCGTGGACCAGCTGAAAACTTTCTACGTGCCCGGAAGGAAAAGTGGACAGAAAGGCATCCTTTTTTATGGGTCAAACCCCGTTGTGCACCCGGACGATTTGTCTGTCACGTGCCTTCCATATGAGAAAGGCATAAGAGCCGTCCTCAATCCTAGATACTATGCGCCCGAGATGCGGGAATACTTTAAAAAGTGCGGATGCCGGTTATATCAAACGGAGTCCGAAGCAAAGTTTTACGAAGGGCTATGGCATCCACCTCAGGTCCGAGCACTCATCGATGGACGAATTCCAGATAGGCAGGGCATAGGCTTCATCCAGCCTGATTCTAAGGCATGCTACATGATCTATATTGGGGAAGCCAGCGAAGAGTCAAATGATGAAGACGAGCTAGCCGAGCCAGAAGAAGCTCCTCAAGAGCTCGAAGATGGCGGAAAAGCAACCTTTGACGAGCTAACCGAGATTGACTTAGGAACGCCCGATAATCTAAGGCCGACCTACATCGGCTCACTCTTGTCAGAGGAAATGAAAGAGCAGTTAATTGCCCTCCTGCATGAGTTCGTCGATTGCTTCGCGTGGACATACAAAGAAATGCCTGGCCTTTCCCCTGAAGTGGCCGTGCATAAGCTGGCTATATCTCCTGATGCTAAGCCAGTCAAACAAGCTCCTCGAAGAATGAGAAGGGAACTAGAAGAAAATGTCATTTAGGAAACCAAGAAGCTCATCGACGCCGGCTTTATCAGGGAAGAGAAATATGCAGACTGGATCGCATGCATAGTCCCAGTGAAGAAGAAAAATGGGCAGATCCGAGTTTGTGTTGATTTCAGGGACCTCAACAAGGCATGTCCTAAAGACGACTTCCCGCTACCGGTCATGGAAATGATGGTCGATGACGCCTCAAATTACGAGCTGTTCACCTTTATGGATGGCTCGTCTGGATATAATCAGATCAAGATGTCACCTGAGGATGAGAAACACACAGCATTTCGAACCCCGATCGGAATATACTGCTACAAAGTGATGCCGTTCGGACTGAAGAACGCAGGTGCTACATATCAAAGGGCAATGACCAATATCTTTGATGACCTAATTCATAAAGTCGTCGAATGTTATGTTGATGATCTGGTCGTTAAGACTAAAGCCAAGGCTGATCACATCCAAGATCTTAGGACCGTTCTCACCAGGCTGAGGGAGTACGATCTGAAAATGAATCCCCTGAAGTGCGCCTTTGGCGTGTCATCGGGAAAACTCCTGGGCTTCATAGTCTGACATCAAGGGATTGAAGTTGACCCATCCAAGATAAAGGCTATCATGGAGATGCCCCCTCCGAAGAGTCTGACGCAGCTGAGATATTTTCAAGGTAAGCTTGCTTATATACGGAGGTTTATCTCGAATTTATCGGGAAGATGTAGGCCCTTCTCAAAGCTCATGAAGAAAGGAGATCCTTTTATCTGGGATGCCAAATGTCAAGCAGCGTTCGAAAGCATCAAACAGTACTTGTTGCACCCTTCAGTGCTAGCCGCTCCCATTCCAAATAAACCGCTGATTCTCTACACTGCCGCGCTAGATGAGTCACTCGGTGCGCTCCTTGCCCAGAACAACGAGGAGGGAAAAGAGAATGCCCTCTACTACCTCAGTCGAACTTTAGTCGGAGCGGAACACAACTATTCCCCGATCGAAAAGCAATGCCTGGCTCTGATATTCGCTGTGAAGAAGCTGAGGCACTATCTGCTTGCTCATCGGGTCATGTTGATCTCCAAGGTAGACCCGCTCAAACACTTAATGACCAAGGCAAGCCTAGCCGGCAGAATGGCAAGATGGGTTGTCATGCTACTTGAGTTTGACATAGTTTATATTCCTCAGAAAGCAGTAAAAGGGCAAGCTCTTGCAGACTTCCTTGCTGCTCATCCCGTATCAGAGGGGTCACCGCTTAATTGCGAGCTACCCGACGAACAAGTGCTGCACCTAGAGGAAGATGAGCCATATTGGGAGCTCTACTTCGATGGAGCCTCATCAATGAGGAGCTCCGGCAAATCAAGCGTCCCGCAGATAAAACCAGGGATAGGACTGGTGTTCATCACGCCATCGATGGGAACCCTACGACGTTCTTTTGCTCTCACTGAGCCTCGAACAAACAATGAAGCTGAGTATGAAGCTCTGATAGCTGGTTTGGAGCTCGCCATAGAAATGGAAATCCGTTGACTACGGGTTTACGGTGACTCCCGGCTCGTCATCAACCAAGTAAGTGGCGACTATAAGATATAAAAACCCGAGTTAGCTCGATACAGAAGCCGGGTGGTGGAACTCATGAAACGGTTCACTCATATTGAACTAACGAGAGTCCCTAGAGCATTGAACGGAAAGGCCGACGTACTCGCTCGCTTAGCCAAGGAGCTGGCTGATCCTGACATGGACGAAATTCTGATCACAGTCAAGAGCCAGCAAAGAATACCACCAGTCTCTCTACGAGAAGAGGAAAGCGCGGAACAGAAGAGCAGTCCTGCCGAAGAAGCTTCGATCGTTCAAGACGAGCCCGATTGGAGAGAACCCTTCATAGAGTACTTCCGATACGACAAGCTGCCCGAAGGAAGGTCTGCGAGGGTTCGGCTGAAGAAGAGAGCTCTCTGATATGTGTTCGTAAATGACACGCTATACCGCAGGTCATATGACCAACTCTAGCTCAGGTGCCTGTCATCGGCCGAAGCCCAAAAAGTCATGAAAGAAGTTCACTCAGGCGTTTGCGGTGGTCACCAATCTGGCCCCAAGATGCGACTTCAAATTAAACTGCTTGGGTATTACTGGCCCACCATGATACGGGATTAAGGAGAGCATGCAAAGAAATGTCATATCTGCCAAATTCATGGTGATTTCATTCACAAGCATCCCAATTCGTTGCATCCTATGGTGGCGTCGTGGCCCTTCGAAGTCTGGGGCACCGACATAGTTGGCCCAATTGATCCTCCGTCATCCAAAGGCCACCGATTCATATTGGTCGCAACTGACTATTTCTCCAGATGGGCTGAAGCTGTCCCGCTAAAAGAAGTTAAGACAGAAGATATTCTGATGTTCTTCCGGCATAATATTTTATACCGCTTCGGTACACTAAGAAGAATCATTTCTGACAACGGGCCTTCTTTCAAGAGCTTCAAAGTCTTAAGATCCGCTACTCAAAACAAGATAGACCGGAGATATTCCTCCATCTATAATCCAAGAGCCAATGGGCTAGCCGAAACCTTCAATAAGACTCTATGCAAGCTCCTGAGGAAAAATGCTTCAGCCAATAAGAGAGACTGGAATCTCAAGCTTCATGAGACATTGTGGGCATATCGTACCACGCACCGTACTCCAACTCAGTCCACTCCCTACTCATTGATCTTCGGAGTGGAGGCAGTCCTCCCCCTCGAAGTCGAAGTTCCAAGCTTAAGAATTGTCGTTCAGCACGAGTTGACGGAGGAAGAAAATGTGCTCCTTCGGCTTGAAGAGCTCGACGCCCTCGAAGAAAAGAGGCTCGTGGTGCAGCAAAATCTGGAGCTATACCAATCCCAAATGTCACGGGCCTATGACAAGATAACCCGTCTCCGCGCTTTCAAGAAAGGCGAATTGGTGTTGGTCCTCAAAAGACCAATCATTCCCAATCGACATGCCAAGGGAAAATTCGAGCCAAACTGGGAAGGACCATATGTCATCGAGAAAGTGTTCGATGGAAGATCCTACCAGCTAAGTGCCGAGGGAGAAAGGCCCATGCCACCCATCAATGGCTGATATCTCAAGAAATACCACACGTGAATGCTCCAAATCACAGGCGAATTGAGCACACCAGCCCTACGGTCTGGATCATATATCCTGCAAAACCGTACATAATCCATGGGCGTAAACGATCCCTATTTCTCCCAAATCCTGCCGGTGAGACTACTTTTAAAGTCCCACCAGCGGCAAAAAAAACGATATGTCCACAAGCAAAACGGGCACGGATGAAAACCCGAAAGGGTTCCGTGAGTAAAAACAGCAGGACTACCGGCTAGTTTGTGAAAACCCGAAAGGACGCAAACTCGTGAGAAGAGATGAATAACACTCGCAAAGTCCTCTCGACCTTGTGAGGAGAAAATCCCTGCGTGAGATCCTTATGACTCACAAAGGAGCAACACACTTGGAATCCTCACGATTCCTAAAGAGAACATATACCTGCGAGATCCTCTCGACTCGTAGGGAGAAATGCTTTTATGAGACCCTTACGGCTCATAAAATTGAAAAGTCTTAGGTGACAGGGACCTAAACCTGTCTCCTAAGCCACCACTCCCCAACGGGAAATAGCAAATGATGAGTCCCTCCTGGCGTTACGCTTCAGTGTTAGCGGTGCTGATGCCGACCAAAAACCCAAATCCCAAGTCCTCCCAAGGCAAATGATGAGTTGCTCCTGGCATTATTCCAGTGCAGCAATGATGATGCCAAACAAGAGCCAAATTCCAAGCCCCCAAACGGCGAATGATGATTCGCTCCTGGTACCATATTCCAGTGCAGCGATGCAGACGCCACCCAAAATCCAATTTCTCAAAATTATCCCGGCCCTACGGTTAGTCCTCAAGTTGACTACCGTATACAATCTACGGGCTCAAATAATTCTCAGCATACCCATGCCCCACGGCAATCACCAGTTACGCGGCTGGTCTCCGCCCTTCGAATTATGCTCCATCGAGAAGACCTACTCATGTGTCCTCACGATGCATGAGGAGAACAAACCTTTGTGGGATCCTTACGACTCACAAAGAAAAAAAACACACTTAGAAGTCCCCACGACTCCTAAAGAGAAAATACACCTGCGGGATCCTTATGACTCGTAGGGAGAAAATGCTTTTATGGGACCCTCACGGCCCATAAAATTGAAAAACCTTAGGTGATAGGGATCTAAACCTGTCTCCTAAGCCATCGCTCCCCAACAGGAAAAGGCAAATGATGAATTGCTCCTGGCATGTGTGCTTCAGTGTTAGCAATGCTGATGCCTACCCTAACCCTAAAATTCCAAACTCCAATTCAATAGACCCCTAAGTCTTTAAACTGGGAACAGATGATCTCTAAGTCGTTAAACTGGGAACAGATGACCCCTGAGTCATTAAACTGGGAACGGGAGAAATTCCCTCGCGGCAAATGATGATTCGCTCCTGGTACCATATTCCAGTGTAGCGATGCTGATGCCAAACCAAAACCAAAATCTCCAAATCCTGTCATGACAAATGATGATTCGCTCCTGGTACCATATTCCAGCGTAGCGATGCTGATATCAACCCAAATCACATCAGGTCAGCAAAACAACCAATGACCTCCCTGGCAGAATCAAATTCCACCCCAGAAACAAGTCAACTTCATCCCTGACGCCGCAAGAAGCAGGGCAAGTCAAATCCAGAATCGACCGTCCACGTCGCTAAAAGGGCAGCACCGACCGTCCACGTCACTAAAAGGGCAGTATCGACCGTCCACGTCGCTAAAAGGGCAGCAACGACCGTCCAAGTCGCTAAAAGGGTAGCACCGACTGTCCACGTCGCTAAAAGGGCAGCATCGACCGTCTACGTCGCTAAAAGGGCAGCAACGACCGTCCAAGTGGCAAAAAGGGCAAAACCGACCGTCCACATCGCTAAAATGGCAGTATCGACCGTCCAAGTCGCTAAAAGGGTAGCACCGACCGTCCAAGTCGCAAAAAGGGCAGCACCAACCGTCCACGTCGCTAAAATGGCAGCATCGACTGTCTACGTCGCTAAAAGGGCAGCAACGACCGTCCACGTCGCTAAAAGGGCAGCACCGACCGTCCACGTCGCTAAAAGGGAAGTATCGACCGTCCACGTCGCTAAAAGGGCAGCAACGACCGTCCAAGTCGCAAAAAGGGCAGAACCGACCGTCCACGTCGCTAAAATGGCAGCATCGACCGTCCAAATCGCTAAAAGGGCAGCATCGACCATCCAAGTCGCAAAAAGGGCAGCATTGACCGTCCATGTCGTAAAAGGGCAGCGCAGGATTCCTACAAAGCGGGAACCAGATCACTCCGGTCCAGGGAAACGTCTATCACGGACACTCCGTCTCGGAGACATGTCAAGCAACGACCGTCCATGTCGTAAAAAGGGCAGTGCCAGCTTCCCAAAAAGCGGGAACCAAATCAGGTCGCCCCCAAGTAAAAGAAGATCCATCAATTTCATGCACACGACCCACATATGTGGTGTGCATTTATTGATGGGGGCAATTTGTTGGGATAAAAATTTACATCCCGGTTGACCAAGTCAAAATAAAAGTCAACCCCAAGCCAAGTGGGCCTAAGCCCAGATCCAGTGGGCCCATGCCTGGGTCGAGCCCGAACATGAAGCGGCCGGTCTCCCCCCATGCCAAGATAAAAAATTTGTAATAAATAATTTTGTTATATTTATTTTATTTTATTTTATTTTATGGATAAATGTAAGAAAAATAGGCATAAAGCCAAATTTTTGTAAAGCCCATGGCTTATGTGCAAAAAGAAATGGCACACGAGCCATGGGATAGGCAAAATGCCATTTTGAAAAGCCCAAGGGGCTATATGTAAAGTGTATAGCCTATAAAGGCAAAGATAACGAAATATCTCAACAACTTTTTCTCTCTCCCCAAAAAAAGAATCCAGATCTGCCTCTTTCTCCTTCCTCAAGGTTCTAAAACCTTCTTCTTTCTTCTGAATTAAATCAAGAGTTTAACTCTTCCTTTTCTCAAAATAAATACATTTCCACCACAAAACCCACGAAGGGGAGTTCGAATCTCCAATCAGATCTCGAAAAGGGGAGGCTTTTAAGTCTCATCCCCTTTTCTCCAAGATCCCGCCGATCAAGAGTAAGAAGAAGGAGACCCATCTCCAAAAATCTAACTTTGGACAGACCCAAGGCTCAAAAGAAAAGCAATAAATCCCCAGGAGTTTAACTCCTTTCTAGATCTGCTAGAGTTTAACTCCATAAATTAGTTTCTGTTAGAGTTTAACTCCATAAATTTGTTTCTGTTAGAAGTTCAACTCCAAAAATCCCCTTGGGAGTTCAACTCCCCTGCCTAGGGGCTAGGCCTCCCTTTCCACGGGTTTTTCCCGTGGTCACGTGTGCGCACGTGACCCCGGGACGCCCAGGCGCCCATCGTTCACGTGTGCGCACGTGACCCCGGGACGCCAAGGCGCCTATCGGTCACGTGTGCGCTCGTGACATCGGGGGGCGCCAAGGCGCTCATTGGTCACGTATGTGCACGTGACCCCGGGGCGTCAAAGCGCCCTTCGGTCACATATGCCCACGTGACCCTGGGGGCGCCAAAGCGCCCATCGGTCACGTGCGCGCACGTGACCCCGGGCATTAAAGCGCCCACCTGCCATGCGAGCGTCCCTTAGACGCCATTTTGTTTTCTTTCCACCCTAATTTTTTACGTGCACTCCCCAATAAAATCCCTTTTGGAGTTAAACTTTTTTTTTTAAAAAAAATTCTTTGGAGTTTAACTCCACAATAAAGTTCTGCTTTGGGGTTTAACTACGCAGAAAATTCTTTTAGGAGTTTAACTCCTTCTAAAATTCTTTGGAGTTTAACTCCACAATAAAATTCCTTTTGAAATTAAACTCCACATTTAAAAAAAGGGGGGGAAGGAAAACACACATAGACTCCACGACACTGTCTTCCGTTAGAAAAAAATTTCTAACGGGGGGCTGCCCAGCATCCCGCAAGGGGGCTGCTAGCCCCCTTGACCCCCAGCCCGCTATCCGGGTAGCGGGACCCCCGTAAAAACTCTGCGGGGCCCCCGATGTTTCCAAAACCCCTTCAAAACACACACTGCACATTGAGTTCGCATGACCAGTTTAACCCGTCAATCGGAGGTTTCTTCGCTCCAAATGCGAGGGGTAATTAACGGCAACTTGGTCCGCGGCTGCCGGAGATTCGGATCCCCACAATCAATAAACCCCAGCCTACCCTAGGCAGGGGGAATCTGTACTGCGCCCGATAAGCGTGCGCGTATTCCCATCTCAATGGGGTGACGAAAAACACCCTACAATCCAGACTGCTTCTTTTGCGGCATCAGAAGCTGCGATATACTCCGCTTCCATCGTCAAGTCAGCAATGGTATCCTACTTAGAACTCTTCCAACAGACCGTCCCTCTATTGAGGGTGAAGACATAACCCGACATGGATCTGGAGTCATCCTTATAACTCTGAAAGTTGGAGTCAGCAAAGAGCTCGATCTGGAGGTCTTTTCCACCGTAAACCAAGAACATTTCCTTAGTCCTTCTCAGGTACTTGAGAATGTTCTTTATTGCTATCTAGTGATTCTCCCTACTGTTTGACTGATACCGGCTTACCACGCTCAGTGCATAAGCAACATCTGGTCTGGTGCACAATATCGCATACATTATATAGCCTACCACAGAATCTTAGAGTATAATAGACATGCGATCCCTTTCCAAATCAGTCTTGGGAGACATCTCTTTGGAGATGGTGATTCCATGACAAGCCGGTAAATTATCATGCTTAGAATCTTCCATATTGAATCTTTTCAGTATGGCGTTGATGTACCTGGACTGTGAAAGTCCCAACATCCTCTTAGATCTATCACGATAGATCTAGATCCCTAGAATGTAAGAGGCATCACCCAGGTCTTTCATGGAGAACCTTTGTGACAAGAACCCTCTGACAGATTGTAGCATAGGAATGTCATTTCCTATCAAGAGAATGTCATCCACGTACAAGACGAGGAATACAACAGTTTGTGCTACAATCTTACTATAAATGCATGGCTCATCTGGATTTTTGATAAAGTCAAATTCTTTGACCGTCTCGTCAAAACAGATGTTCCAACTCCGCGATGCCTGCTTTAGTCCATAAATGGACTTAAGCAACTTGCACACTTTCCCGCTGCTCCCACTCTGAATGAAACCCTCTGGCTGGTCCCTATAGACTCACTCTTCCAAATTTCTATTTAGAAAAGCGGTTTTTACGTCTATCTGCCAAATCTCATAATCGTGGAAGGTAGCAATGGCAAGAAGGATCTGAATGGATTTGAGCATAGCCACTGGAGAAAAGGTTTCATCATAGTCCAAACCAGGTCTCTGAAGAAATCCTTTTGCAACAAGTATAGCCTTATAGGTTTCAACCTGTCCATCTACACCAATCTTCTTTCTGAAGATCCATTTGCAGCCTATAGGTTTTACCCTTTCTGGAGTAATGTCCAAAGTCCATACTTTGTTGGTGTACATGGACTCCATCTCGGTCCGCATTGCATCCAGCCATTTTCGAGTCAGTGCTCTGAATGGCTTGCTGGAAGTTAGTCGGCTCATCATTATCAATGATGCAATCCTCTCTATCCTCGTCTACGAGAAAACCGTAGTATCTCTCAGGCGGATGAAACAGCCTACTACTCCTGCGGAGTGGTGCGGGAATGTCCTATTCTTTTGAAACTTCTGGTTCCACCAAGCTTTCAGTAATAGCTTGTGGTTCTGGAATTTCTGCCAGTTCTATTGCGCTTCCACTAGTTTCTTTTTCTAAAAATTGATGTTCCAAAAAGTGGACATGACGAGAAACAAAAACCTTTTGTTTCTCTGCGTAATAGAAAAGATACCCCCTGGAGTTTTTTGGGTATCCCACAAACTTACACAGTACTGAGCGTGCCTCGAGTTTATCTGCATGCTGCTTTTTAATAAAAGCTGGACATCTCCATATCTTCAGATATTGAAGATAGGGTTTCTTCCCACTCCACATCTGATATGGTGTGGTAGGCACAGTCTTGGTTGGAACCTTGTTCAAAAGATATGTAGCTGATTCTAGTGCATAGCCCCAGAATGATCGCGGTAACTCAGCGTTACTCATCATAGAACGTACCATATCCAATAGGGTTCGGTTCCATCTCTCCAATACACCGTTGTGTTGTGGTGTGTATGGAGGAGTAATCTGAGAGAGAATTCCATTCTCTTTTAGGTAATTCAGGAACACGGCACTCAAGTATTCTCCACCTCGATCAGATCTCAGTGTCTTGATACTTTTGCCGGTTTGTTTTTCCACTTCATTCTTATATTCTCAGAATTTCTCAAAGGCCTCGGATTTATTTTACATCAAGAAAATATGTGCATACCAAGAGAAATCATCCGTAAAAGTAATGAAATAGGAATAACCACTTCTTGCATATATAGACATTGGACCACACACATCGCTGTGTATTAGTCCTAAGAGCTCGCTCGCTCTTACTCTGTGTCCAGTGAACGAAGTATTTGTCATCTTTCCTTTGAGACATGATTGACAAGTTGCATAAGATTGATATTCGAATGGATCTAAGTATCCTTCTTTATGTAACTCGGTCAACCTTATTTCGTTGATGTGACCTAGTCTGCAATGCTATAAGAAAGCATGATTTATTTCTGGAGTCTTTCTTTTATGTGTGTTTTGGACATTGAAAATTTGTAGTTGGTTTAATACGTATATACCGTTGTTTAGAGTACCTGACCCAATCAGATCATGATTAAGGTGGATGTTTACAACATCGCTTACAAATGTAAAATCATAACCTTCTTTAGATAACAAAGATACAGAAATGATATTATAAGTCAAATTAAGTACACAAAAACAGTTGCGCAAAACCAAAATATGCCCACTCGTCAATCCAATGTGATATTCCCCTACGGACACAGCATCCACGCTCGCTCCGTTAGAAACCCTGAGGGTCATATCACCGGTCTTCAGAACCCTACGGCTTCTCAGTGCCTGGAAAGAATTGCAGATATGAGATCCTGATCCGGTATTCAATACCCAGGAAGTAGAGTTGATTGACAGACAGTTTTCAATTACAAACACACCTAAAGCCGAAACCACAACTTGCTTCAGGTCCTGGTTCTTGGCCTTCCAAGCACTGCAATCTTTCTTCCAATGGCCCTTTTTATGATAGTAGAAGCATTCTTCCTTTCCTGCTATCAGCCCCGCCACTTTTTTCTTGCCCCTTGCTTCCACCTTACTAACACCGCCTCTCGGCTTGGTGGGGGCCTTTTTCTTCTTTCCTTTGGTTTTTGCCTTAGACCTAGAAGAAGAAGCTCCACCAACAAATAGAGCGGGTGTTTCCCTGACTTTCTGCAGGGTGCTCTCTGCACTCCTCAACATGTTGAGAAGTTTCGGAAGTTCAACTTGTTCATCTTGAATATTAAAATTCAAGATAAACTGGGCATAGGTGGAAGGAAGGGACTGTAGAATTAAGTCTGTATACAGTTCATTCTCTAACGTGGTCCCGAGGTCCGCGAGCTCTTCAAAATAGCCGATCATCTTAAGGACGTGTTCCCCTACAGATGATCCGACGGCCAACCTCGCCTGAAATAGTTTATTCAAGGTCTCGTATCTTGCGATATGAGATTGCTCTCCATATAATTCCTTGGTATGGAGGAATATGGATTCAAGATCCATATTCTCATGCCGCCTCTGGTGCTCATTGTCCATCAAGGCCAGTATGAGGCACTTGGCTTTCGCGCAGTCAATCTCCCAGGTCTTACGGATTTCCCTATCCGCGACACTGGATTCTGAACCTGGGACGGCGGGGGCTTTAGTAGTAAGGACATAGCCCAACTTGTCATAAGTTATTGCCATCTTGACATTCCTGAACCAATCTTTGTAGTTTGACCCTGTCAATATATTTTTATCTAATAGTAACTTAAGGCCCGTCATGTTTGGTCGCTGCAATTAAGAGAGAGAGAAGAAACACTTTAGCATGATGCTCTTGCAAATTTAGATTGGTCTTTAGTTTATCTAAACAGGATGGCTCTCATTGTTTCTCGAATCTTTCCTCAGACCATAAAAGAAGAATTAGTCAGGATTAATCTCATCATACAATTCTTGTTTAACCGTTCAGCCAGGCCAGTGTTGGTACTTCGAGGGAGGTTTTACAACACTTTCGCTAAATTCCTTAATTAAATAACCTCTTTTCCCTGAGGGCGTAGCCCTGCTAACACCTTTCTAGACACCTACTTGGTTTATACCATTGATCGTTAAGTGAAAAAATCTTCCGAGGAGTAGCATATACTCACAGTAGGATCGCGATACAAATATCATCGTGTAATAAAGTCGAAGGAATCCTACCAAAATTATCACACTCCAAATGGTATGCAATACTAGCAAGTTTCAGTTTCTTTAGAAACTCTCGATGTGGATTTTTGCCCCATGCTCTTATGACCTTGACGAAAGCCAACATATCATAAATCACATGTCAAGTTCTACCCGTCATTGTCCAGGTTATTTTGAACCCACCCGTACATACCCTTGACGAAGGCCAAAATAGCAGTACGACTGTCCCAAACCAACGCATCTATCTATGCTACAGATGAATATTCAGCAGCTACCAATCACTATACCTTGGCGAAGGTCAAAATATATAGCTTGAATACTACTGAATATCCAACTGAAATGACGGAGGGCTACGAATGGTTTTGGCGAAACCGTGAACGTAGTGAACTTGATATAATCGAAGGAACCTGATAGCTTTTAAAAGGAGTGGTTTAGGCTCCGAAATTTTAAAAGTTTGCTTTTTGGAAAAAACCGAGTGGTTTTGAAAGTGTTCCAACGATTCAGCTTTGGTTTATTTTCTTTGCATTAATCTAATGCAGTCCCATCAATTAACCTATCATTGCAGAAAACAACGAAAATATAACGTACGCTTATGCCATCCGCATTCACCACGGGGCCCCGTCATCACCCGTTAGGTTACTTAACTAACGACAGAGCGGGGGCTGGACTAGCGCGGATGCAAAATATAAGCAACGTCTACTAAATATCATATATAGATATATATATACATTCGTCAGACGCAATAATAGGCATTCCAGATCACAGATGAACACATTGGATATACTAGGAATTCCGCGTTTCGTTTAAGCCTGTAACGAAAATCGGATTCCATGGTCGTGATGAATAGCCAAACCCCACCCTAGACCCCTACGGGTGCGGCAAACTACCCGCCAAGTTCCTGAAGTGAAGCAACCTCCCTCAACAAAGTGAATAGGCCACTCAACACTTCAAACAACCCGGTAGTTTCTGCACCCTACCTTGGGTCTATCTTAGGAGCAGAAAACAGTAAAAGAAATAATATACAACGGTGACTACAACCTCAACCCGGATGTGCCCCGCAAAAATAATATTACATCACTTTTACATATTACATTGAATGAAAGATAAAAAACACTCATCTCACATTCCCGGCTATTCATCCACGACGATCCAACAAGTTCATATACACAAACCATCATAACAGATCTCAGATATGTGCAACCCCCACTAATCGACGTATAGCGATTAGCGGACGTTTAGCACATATAACACATCACAGATGAAATCTGATTAGTCAAAGTTCTTAAAATTTCGATCAGTAACCAAATTTAAATCTACTCCAAGTACAACACTGTACACAAAATTTCCTGAGCAGAAACAAAATATCCCAAGAAACACAACACTGTGGACCACTAGAGAAAATTTAGGCCAACTCGGACTCGACTCGGCCCCAGAACAGTGGCAGAACACTTGAATCTGCCGCGGTTCCGTGGTGGTCTGACCGAGTTAGGTGCCAAAATTTCTTCAGTGATCTACGAAAACCCTGCACGTATTTTTCAAGTCCGTGAAAATATTTTTAGACCATATTTGAAATTCGACAGAAAGTGCAAAAAGTAGTCGTGTTTTCGGGATTTTTCTGTGATCGAAGTTCTAAAGACTTTGCTAACATGTTAGTTATAGTTTAGCTAGGCTCTAATACCACTGTAAGTCGATGTCACTCGCCCCGCGGGTAAACGGGGAGGCGGAATAGGTAAAAATCAAATTTTTGCAAACTAGGTAACATCGACTATGCTTAAGGATTTTTGCTAAACCCTAACTAACAAACTAACTAGGAGTTGTAACTACTATGTAAGATGATTATACCTCAAGCTACAAGTCCTTCTCCTCGCGGTCCTCCTCCTTGATGTGAGCTCCTTGGAGTGGTGGTGGATGCGCCTCCTCGTCGGCTTCTCCACGTCAAAGATGATCCACCCGAGAGCTTCTACCTTGAGCTCCAACCTCTAAGATGAAGCAATTAGGGTACTAGGTGTGCTAAACTAAGTAACCTAGAGTGAGTAGAGAGTGATTTTGGATGGCTAAGTCTCACCAACTCTTGATTCTCAACACATGAGACATTAGGGCTTGAGACGAAGAAGGAGAGAGCAAACTTGAGAAAAGAGAAAGTATTTGTGATGATGATAATTGAGATAGCTAGTTGATTAGACTATAAGCATGGCTTGATTAAAATATCTCCAAAATATCTAGTGCTCACACAAAATATCTCACAAAATATCTAAGTCAAACTTTGCCCCATAGTCAAACCAATTAGCCATGCTTAATTATTAATTATAATGAATAATAATATTTTTCCTCCACCTCATAATTGTTTTAATTAAACAAATAATTAAAACCCTAATGAGGTGTCTCCTTCTAAAATGATCTTAAGTAATTACAAGAATGCTCCTCCCATCCGTACATACATACCCGTATTTCGCGTTTCGAGAAATACGAATACAAAGAGACGAAACTAACCCAATAATCGAATACTAGGATCTGGCTTAAACTAAAGCCCACTAGTATAATCCGCCCGAATGTCATGCGTGCACAAGTACATGTATGCTATCGAACCCTGTCGTAAAACCATACGACCTCTACGTCGTTTCGCCCGAAATAGGGAAACTCTCTGTATGGGACTCTAAAGACTCGACAGTTACGCTGGCAGTGGGTTTAACCACAAGCACGTCAGCGGCACTAGCTGTACGTAACGGCTACCCAGGTATCTGTCGATAAGAAAGCCGATGAGAAAACTCATCCGAACTCCTACTGAGCCTGTCAGTGGCAATCTCTGTACAGTCCGGTCTGTTCATCTAAGAGTATCGTATATCGGGCTTAGGGGGCCGGTAAATGTCAGACCCCTAATAGTGCAATAATTCGTGTCGGAGAGTAGCCCAGAACACCCTGAGAAACTACTGATAAACCAACCAGTAAACCTCGCTTGCCCTAACCAGGGACTTTGTGTAATGGAATTCCGAACACAGAGCGACATCGACCCCCAATACCGGGAGAGATGAATCCTATCTAACCGTCAATGCCTCCAAGTGCTTCGGGACTGCACCCAACTACTACCTGTTTGCACGACTCAATAGAGTCGTTGTAGGGTAGCAATCTAAGAACAGTGGGAACACACTTGAGGTAGAGCAGCAGTGTCAAGTCAACGGACTAAGCTGTACTCATATCACCTGGAAACTGCTACCTGACGATAGGTATATTACCAACCAGCAGTTCCCCATGAGTCCGTCCAGTGTAACTCATAACTCAATGAGCACCTGCATACTATCTCCAGTACGACGTACTGATGGCTGTGGGATGGACCATCTCTCCTGCTGGGAAGAGAAGCGTACACACTAGTCTACTCTGGAGTATCGATACCCTGTCTCGATAATCCTATGACTAGGGACCTGTAAAGGATGTGCTTGTATACTACCCAGCCCCCACTAGTGTGACTGCCATCACAACGCTAGTAGTCAAGTAAAGATCCTAAGGGCTCTATCAATATGTATTAAAAGAAACATATACACATATTAAGATAGATACAAACCAAGTAGCATACTACTATATCGAGCAAGAATATCATAAATCCGTTTATATATCCCAAGCTTCCAAAATATAATATACAAACTAGTACTATACAATAATGGCCTCTAGGGCATATCACACTAAAAAATATAGGTTTAAGCGGGACCAGTCTCTTGAGCCTCAGGGAGCCGGAGAATATGGGTGCTTGTCTATCTAAGGTAGACAACCTAAACAACGGTGTTATCAATACGGTAATTGTTTTGGAAAAAGACACAAATCCTGCCGTCCATGTGCAGCAGTTACCGATAACACCAAAACTAATTCAGAACTTCAACTCTGTCTAAAAGGTCTGATTCAATCCGATTCTCAGTCTAATATGAAACCAATCTATCCTTAAATATGATTCAAGATAACTCCATTTCAACATGAATCCATTTATACCAGAATTCAATCTATATCAACATGACTCGACCGAACCGAACCATGGATATATTCTGATTACATGACTATCCATTTATATCCATTCCATTTACATGATTTCATGGTTTCGGTAAGTCTTCCATTTATAAAACAAAACAATACAATCAATACAAAAGACATTACGGGGTTTTAAAGGGGTAGACTAGTACGAAATGTGTTAGAAGTGGCACGAGACGGTCACTTTAATACACCTAATCTGAATATCTATTGATGTTGTACCGTGTCTTAACAGTTCATTGTGCTCCGTATACCTTAGTCTCCGGAATAGTGGGACTCCTCTCGTATACACAGGCATATTCTGTACCAAGTTACAAATAACTGCGTTAACAGAACAAAAAATTACAATATACCAGTTTTATTCTCATCTGTCTATTCTTACCTATCTTTGGGACTTACCAGGCGATTGTTCGCTGACGACGTTCCTTCTCTTCTTTCTTTAGAATATTGTCAGGTGGATCGGACTCTCTGGAGGTCGAGCCCAGTACGGAAGACTTGGAGGAGTTCGCCATTGACCCAGAACTCTAGATACTTATATATATTTTCTTTTCAGTTCATGCCATTGTTTAGGCATTGCTTTCCATTCCTGTATTTATATTTTCAGTTGTACTTGTAAAGAAATGTTTAATAAATAAAGGTTGTTGTTCATTTACACTTCATGTCTTCTTGTGTATTTATATTATATTGCTTAGTTACGCTTAGCGTGTTTACTTCTGCGTAAATACGTAGCGGGCATCGTCATGTCTTCTTACCCGTATACTGAGGAGCGGGGCGTGACAGTTAAGCTAACCACAGAAGAAGAGAAGGATTTTAATTAAAATACCATCAATTACAAATGAAAGCACACAAGAAAAAGGAAATATGAAAACACGGTCGTTACAATAATTTTTTTCTAAATAATCTCTTTTCTAAAGCAATTAAATTCTTTTCTTTTCTAAAATCACTAAAATGAAATCTAAATAAATAAATAAATTTTGATGCGTTCAAACAAATTATTTTCTCTTTAAAATACTAATAATAGTTTTATCTTTCTGAATAAATTCTTTTTAGTCAAATTTTATACCAAACAAATCATTTCGAAACCAACATATATGTATGTGTGAATAATGGAGGAAAGAGGCCCTAGGAAGCTTTTTGCGTTAGGTGATGACAAAATGTAAGCCCTCCACCAGTTTATTCGACGATCGGCATCTTCCAAATTGATATACATTCTTTAATTTGTCGATATACCAAATTTTATATGATTACAATATCATTTCATCGTTGATTTAGCAATGTAAAAAGTTCTATTGTCGGTAAACCGTTAATTTTGCACCCACTAAATCAATAGTGAAATGGTGTTGTAATCATATGAAATTTGGTGTATCAATAAATTAGAGAATGGATATCAGGTTGAAAGGTGCCGATCATGGAATAAAATGATGGAGGGCGTACTTTTCCTAACAAAAAAAGCCTTCGGGTCTCTTCCTCCATTATTCTATAGATAGATAGATAGATAGAAAAACACGGTCGTTACAGTTATACTTCCTCTTGTCCATATATTTCACACTTCATAAGTCAAGATTTTCACCGCGGGAGCACCACATAACGTAAGGTTTCGTTCAACGGTCACTTTTACAAAGAAAAACAAAATGACATTCTTACCTGCTTAAATATTATTACAAAAGTTGTGTGGATAATGAAAAATTGAACCCATAAACTTTTGTTCCAAAAGAAAACATATTACACTTGAGCTAGTCTCATTGATTTATATATGTCATTACATATTTTCAGTACTCGTTTGTAATCGATATAAATCTCTTTCTGTTCAGTGTTTAGCTTTAAGCTTAGTTAAAAATTGGACAGGAGCCGGCCTGACACTTGTCGGTCGTTAATTGGTTAAGCCTAATTAAGCATGCCGAATTGAATAAGAGCAAGGCTTAGCCATCGATCTTAAGTTAACTATTCTCTTGTGCCTTCTTGATTTGTATTATTTTATCATTAGGTCTTAAGAAGGTGAACTAATAGACAGGATAAAGCAGGGTAGCTACAATTTTCTAACCAAACATGTCATGAAAGCCAACAACCAACCTACCTCATGAACCTAGTGCTAAGAGATCCACAAACTCGATTGCTATAAATACCGACTCATTAGTGTCTACTTTGTATCATACAAACACAAACTTTAGTCTCACCCTATGATCAAATCTACCATGGCTTCTTCCAATGGTGCCTTCTCCATGAGCTTCATGCTCATTGCACTCATCTTCTCAAGCAGCTCCATGTGCGATGCCGCTCGCCGTCTAATGGAAGCTCCGGGGGTGCCTGAAATACCAACAATTCCTAAGCCTGAACTGCCTCCGCTGCCTGAGATTCCAATTCTGCCTAAGCCTGAACTGCCTCCGCTGCCTGAGATTCCAACTCTGCCTAAGCCCGAATTGCCACATCTACCCGAACTCCCTAAACCAGAGTTTCCCAAGATTCCAACTTTCCCGAAGCCTGAACTTCCTCCTCTGCCTGAATTGCCTAAGGGTGAGCTTCCACCCTTACCCAACAAGTTGCCGACTATCAAAAAGCTTGAGGAGACACCACAGCCCGTGGTGCCCACCCTGCCCAAGCCTGAGTTGCCACCCCAACCTGAGTTGCCAACCCTACCCAAGCCGGAACTTGCACCTCTGCCCGAACTTCCAAAGCCTAAATTGCCTGAGATTCCATCTCTTCCCAAGGTTGAACTTCCACCTCTTCCTGAGCTGCCTAAGGTTGAATCGCCGCCTTTGCCCAAGGTTCCGACTATCAAAAAGGACGAGCAACCAACGGTACCTGAAGTGCCCACGTTGCCGAAGCTCGAGCTACCGCCTCTACCTGAGATTCCAACTCTGCCGAAGCTCGAGCTGCCACCTTTGCCCGAACTGCCACAGCCACAGCTACCACCCTTGCCCGAACTGCCAAAGCCCGAACTTCCCACCATCCCTGGAGTTTACTTGCCACCGTTGCCGTCTCTCCCGACCTTCCCGTCGAATCCGAAAACTCCGTCATCTCCTTCCACTACCACCACAAACCCATAAATTATACACAACATGTTGGTAGCAGCATGATTCCTAGAGATGTGCATGATTTTCTTCTCCTTTTCCATATTACCCTGTACTGGATCACTTGATTGTTGTGTGTTGGCTATGTAAAGTTATTACCATGTATTTTTCATGTATTCTCCCTTCAATTTAATTATAATACAGTATACTTGATGCTTTTATTAATGGTGCAGTTCACTTGGGTCAGCACTTTGCAGTGAAATTACTTAATTTTTCTAGGACTCGCAAAGCTTCTTCTTCTCATAGAACAAATACTAAAGTCACGCCATACAAGAATATCAGCAGAAATTGCAATTTCATCTATTATCAAAAGGTAAAGCAAAAGAATAGAAGGATAAAAGAAAGAAATGTTTCATACTGTCGTGTTTGAAATAAACAGTATTCAGAAATTTTGAATGACATGGACTCGTCATTTCTGCACAAAAATTAAACATAAAATAAAATAAACCGATTATTGTTCGGTATTTTCTTCATCTATTTCAAAGAAGAAAATCAATGATCATCCGTTAACAAAGTTCGCAAATTATATATAGACGGAAAAAACGTAAGATAAACAATGTACAGGCATCTAATGCATTAATGCTCGACTAGCATATAAGTCAGCGTGGCATGTTGAAGTTTTTGGACATGCTTACATGTGTTGTTCAAGTTTGCGACCGAAACACTTTGGCTAAATCTGCATCATCAACTTAATTGAAAGCAATTCCAAATCATTAATTTCCGGTAATGTCATCTTAATTTTATATTTAATAAGCATTTTTTGGATCCGAAAAATTATAGTAAAAGCTATATATGGTACGAATCTTTGGCAAGACCTATGATTATTTAATTAATTTATTTCCAAATGAAACGTTTAATTTGTATTTTATATTCTATAATTGGTAGGAATTTCCAAGAAACCATAAATAGACCGGGTTTGGAACATGCTATTTTGGATCCGACCCGATCTATTTACAGGACTCAATCCTAAGAAATGGAGATGTAAAATGTAAGAAATTATTGCAGCATTATCCGTACCAAATTGGTTGTTACAAATGTTGCCGCTTTAGGAATAAACGGTCATAAGAAGAAGAAGAAGAAGAAGAAGAAGGTTTTTTTTCCGCTGGCTCTTTCTATACTTCAATATTTTTCTCAACCCCTCCTCCTGATAGTGAGTATTTACCTGTAAACCCCCTAAACTAATAAATTACTCCTGTTATCCTCCCCTCAATTGACAAAAGAATATCTTTTTAGAATATTTTATTAACACCGTTATGAATTAACCTTAACACATGGGAGGCATATATTATCCCCAAGCATATTTTCTTCATTCAAAATCCTCCTATTTTCCAAATATTCCAAATTAGGGTTTTCTAATGTAGGGCTTCTCTTCCCTCTCCGCTGAATTGGTCATAAATTCAAATTTCAGTTCCACAACCTTATGCACAGAATTATATGGATCCATATTTAATTGGTTGTGACTATGTTGTGTGCGAGAAGGATCTCATCAAGAATTCCATTGCATTTGAGATGAAAATAATTATCAGGCCCTGGATTAAAGAGATTTTTTTCCGAGATGAAGGGAATAATTGGTGCGATGACCTTAAAGCTTTAAAATGGGATTTCGAGATGATTATGCATAAAATGGAAATGTTAGAGAGAAAGTTGGAAGCAACAAGTTGAAACTGGCAAATTAATGAAAAAATTCAACTTCTTGAAGACATTTGTCCATTTGCTTTTGTGTTTTATGTGTTAGTACCAATGAAAATATATTTGAGTTTTATTGTTTTTTGTTAAAATAATGTTAATGTATGGAAATTCTGTAATGGTTAATATAGTATATTTTGAAACTTATAAAATCGGTTTTGGAGGTAATATATGTTCCCTCACGATGTATCGGCGTTAACTCCTAGCGGTATTAACAGAATATTCTAAAAAGATATTTTTTGTCAATTGAGAGAAGTAACAAGAGTAACTTATAAGTTTAGGAGCTACGGATAAATATTAACTATGGGGAGAACAGAGAAAAATAATGAAGTAAGGGGGGCTAGTGGAAAAAACCCCTAATAAATGTCACAAAAGAGTTTATATATCCCTCTAAACAAATTTATAACAAGCATTACCGTTAGATTATATGAGATATTTGAATGAGAATAATGGAGGCAAGAAGCCCTATGAAACTTTTTGCGTTTGGTGGCGACACAAATCACGTGCTCCACCATTTTATTAGACGATCGGCACTGGCCATCTTGATCTTCATCGTCTAACATGTCAATACATCAAATTTCATATGATTCCAACACATTTTCACCGTTGATTTAGTAATGTAAAAAGTTCTATTGTCGGTAAACCTTTAATTTTGCACCCACTAAATCAACGGTGAAAAGGTGTTGGAATCATATGAAATTTGGTGTATCGACATGTTAGACGATGAAGATCAAGATGGCCGGTAACGATCGTCTAATAAAATGATAGAGAACGTGATTTGTACCGCCACCGAACGCAAAAGGCCTCTTAGAGCCTCTTTCCTTCATTATTCTCTATTTGAATATAGCTGCATTAGATATTATGGTTATCATAAATCACATAAGTTCTGATTTATGTTGTTAAGATTATGATTAGCGTGTTAGATTGTTACGATTATTAGTTATCAGTTTGTTGTGTTATTTATGTTATGAGATATATAAATTGAGATGGTTTATCTCTTAATAAAATCGAGTTTAATGTTTTCTTATCGATATATTGCATTTTCTTTTATATTTGTTCAGCAAAGCAAAACCAGGTTCTTTAGATTTGAAAATTCAATTACAAATGTCGAAAAGAATGGTCCTCCTTTTTATTTGCAACAAATGCGAAATACAACCATTAATTCCAACAGCGGAAAAATACACAAATGCATAGGTACCCCCACGTAGGATGTCTATTGCTGGGACCCGCCTCTCCTTGTCAGCTTTGCGCCTGCAGCATTATTTTTTATTTTATATACGGTCAAGTCTCAAGTGAAGAATTCTCACCTCTTGCTGCTCTCTTAGCTGAGCTTCCATGCTCCTATATGACAACAATTATAGAAATAATTACCGATAATCGATATTTAATGAAAAACAAAATGGAGGAGAAACAAGGTCCGAGTTTGCTATACCAAAGCTATTCGTGTGTCAATTGCCCGTCATCGACATTTTTAGTTATATTAGCTTTCGCTACTACAGCGTATGGATTTAGTCACGGTTTTAACCGTGACCACATATACGTTTGGTCACGGTTAAAACCATGATACAACCGTCGTCTAAAACCCCGTCACGAGAATCCTAGTCACGTCCTTAACCGTGACCATATGTTTTTTTTAGTCACGGTTAACACCGTGACAATATACGTGGCGTTACCAAAAACGATTCAAACGACTAAATGAAACTTGTGTGGGCTCCATATATAAGGTCACGGTTTAAACCGTCACCAAAAGGTTAAAGCATAATGTAGAACACCTAGCAGGCAACCGTGACTATATTATGGTCACGGTTTAAACTGTGACCATGAGAGGAAACCATAGTGAAGCTTACCTGCTACCAGCAGCTAACCAATACTTTGTTCTATGGTCACGGTTTAAACCGTGACCATATAATATTTGGTAACGGTGTTAACCATAACCAAATATGTTATCAATTTTTTTAAAACTGAAATCTACGTGCCCCACACGCGCTACTTTCAATTACAACCAGCGATATATAATAATATGATCAAATCTCACGCAATTTTAATAATAAAAAAGTGATATGATTAGAGTCAAACGCAATTATAAACAAAATATATACACCAAACAGTATAATCAATAAACCAATAAAACAAATGTTTGTATAAAAAAATCAATAATCTATGGTTGTTGGGACAATCCAGCTCTATCATCCCGTGACCTGAACATATTCCCAAACTCGTCTCGTATGGCCTGCGTGATGGCCTTCGTGTTCCACAGCCTCAGCTCTACGATTTGTGCCTGAAGCATATCCATCCAGACATTCTGCTGCTCCACCTGATCTTTGAGCCGACGAATCTCCTCCTGCGACACAGCGGCCGCATCTGGGCCACAGCGTACTTGTGGACAGACGAACGCCTAGTAAAGTGTCGGTGGGCCTCGAGACCAACCCCGCGCTCATAGCTACTGTGATGTCCGCCGGATATCGAATCCAGAACAGGGACAATGGCGATAATCGAGTCGTCGGGGCCAAATCCTAAGGCGTCTGTCCTCTCCTGGAACTGGGTCTGTGAAGTCTATATATATATATATATATATATATATATATATATATATATATAAACATAAACACGTTAACTTAAATACAGTAACGACTTGATTATATAAAACTTACCATGTACTCGTCCGTGCCCCTGTGTAACGCGGACCTTTCCCTGACAACAGTGTAGCTGGCAGGGTCTTTCTTTTTCTACGATAAAATTAGGATTTATTTCAATAAGTAATTTATATCAAAGAAAACATATAATCTTAAACGTCGAAATACTCATGAGCTAGTGCTGAGCGCTAACCTGCGACCGCTTCCCTTGAATCGGGATAGCGTGTTCTCTGACGCCGTTGTTCTGGTTCTCCCTGTTGCGAACCGACACCGCCTTTAAAATATAAAAAAGATAATATTATATATCACAAAATATGATTTCATGTTATATTATTATAATCTTAAAAATTAATTTTATGTCTGAACATCATCGCGCTCGTAATATGCAACCAGCTGCGACCAATCCTCTCTCGGGACATCCCGAAAAATGGCCTCCATCATCGCCTCCCGCTCCTCTTCCGTAGTCACGGCCCAGAGAATGAAATGATGCTTTCTTACTTCATATCGGCGTCTCTTCTTGATAGCCTGACATTCGGATATGACTCAGTCTATGGCCCGATGTGTATCGAACGGCTTAGGAATGCCATCCTTGATGATAACGCCGATGAATCTGTAATGTCCCTGAGTCTGAAATTACAAAATTATATATATATATATATATAACTATATATAACGATGATTAAATTTAAATGCATAAAAGGTTATGTGATACCTTGGCCGCTGCAAAAAACTATCGAACATGGTCGGTCTGACGTCGGCCCACCTAATATGGAGCAGGTACATATAGTAAGTACAGATCTCCGCTCCCATGTAATCCTCCCACTTGGTCGAGTACTCACCAATGGGCACACCTGACGCGGTCCACTCCAGCATCCATGGAGCAGCGTCTGGGCTGGCCTGGAAGAGGGCTCGGGAAGACCCCTCGTCCTAACACAGTTGGAGCCTGAAAAAGATATATATACGAACACAGTATTATAATATTCAGAGTATGTATATAAAATTTGACAAATTTAAATTACAATCGTTATTTAAAAGATTTAATCAATAATAATTATACTTGACATCCCCGGCGTAGCACTAAAACCGACACCAAACCCCGTCCCGTCAGTACCATGCATGATTGCAAACAATAAACTGTTAGATGATTCGATAGAATTATTTTAATAGAAAACTAAAATATGAATAGATAACTATATACCATATGCAAGAGGAGTGACTAGGGTAGGAGGATCGCTATCCCGCTAATAGGGGTAGGCAGCGGGTCCTGTGGTGCTGCGGATGCTGAGGATGGTGGGGGCCGGTAGGAGGGGCGCGGGTAAGGGTAAGCATTGCCGCTGCTGCTGCTGACAACCCGCCAATCTCATCTAGACGTCGTTTCCTATGACGTCTAAAGCTGGATCCACAGCCTCCCATCAGACCCTACATATTTATTCAAATATTAAAAATTTACTTATAATCATTATACAATTTAAAACATTTAGTTCAATTTCATTACCTAGTACATTTGTTCAGTGCATTAGCTGAAAATTCGTTGAGTAGATTATCGAAATCTTGATCTGTGACAATCACTTGGCCGATGTCACGTCTTACTAACATATTGATGGAAGGCGCAGAATAATTTGAATCGTTGGTACATTTAATAGAAAGACTAAGACGTGTTATCGCCTCTTTCTCGTCACTGTCATCTTCAGAGTAACTCAACGTTGGCACATTATAATAATCTATTGGTTTCCAACGACAAACAACACTCCAGTCAGCCTTCTTCAGGTCCCATCGATTAAAAGCGTTAACGTAAAATAAGACTGCGTCATAGCCCTCTATAACGGCAGGTTGTATATAGTCACCACAACGGGCCAAGTGCTGTAAGTACGCCCGCCGCAAACCATCCCAAATGGACTGAAACCGTCGCTCACAATTCCCAGCCTCACATTATGAAGGTCTGTGCTGAATGAAGGATGTTTTTCATCTAAAACTTTCCACGATATTGAATCTCTGGGATAACTCATTTTTCTCTCTTCACAAGGCGTTTTATGGTGCCACTGCATTTCGGACACCGTCTCCTCATACATAAATAATTGTTTCAGCCTCGCTATTGATGGAAAATAACAAAGAATTTTCATGGGCACGTCACTCTACTGAGGGTCTTTCTTAGACTTGACTGTGGGTCTTTCTTAGACTTGAATCGGTCGGTCCCGCACAAGGGGCATTTTCTGAGTGTGGTGTGTTCATTCCGGAACAAAACACAATCATTTCCACATGCATGTATCTTATGATACTTCATGCCGATATTTGTGATTATCTTTTGCGTCTCATACCAGCTTGGTGGCACTTTATCTTCCTTCAGCAGTTCTAGGAAATCGGTGAAAGACCGGTCACTCCATCTATTTTTACAGTTGATCTGGAAGAGACGTACAAAAAGTACAGTTTTGAAAACCCTTTGGATATAGCGGGATCCTAGAGTCAGCATTGTACTTCTCAAATAACGAAGGTCCAGTGCTTTTCGTATCATAAAGAAGTCCAGCGATATTTATAAACTCATCCATGTTATCGATCGGCGCGAATGCAGCATCATTTTTTTTGACGACTTTGCCTTCTTCAAACATCCATTCCTCTTCCTCCTTCTCTTCTACTATCCCTTACCACTCTGCGGTTTCTATTTTGATGAATTTGTTTTTCATCTCTTGCACCCATGCCTTGTCTCCCATTATGACTTTTCCTCCGTGAAGTTCCCACGTAGTATAATCTCTAACGAAACCGTATCTCACGATGTGTAACTTAACTTCCGACTTTTTGAGCAATCGCTTATTCATACACTTAGAATGAGGACAATAGATTCCGTGCTCTTTCGGTAACCCAAGACGTGCGTATGCAAAATCGATGAAAAAACTAACACTGTAAACGAAAAAGCAGTTGACTCTCGAGAGATTATCGACGTACATCCAGCTCTTATCGTGGAAGTACGGAAATGTCATATTAGAACAGTCCGGACGAAACAAGTGTTAGTTGTATGTATGCCCTAGAGGCCAGTATTGTACAGATGATGTATATTATATTGGATGCTTGGACATATATAGAGATGACTTTCTTGCTCGATATGATAGTATGCTATCTGGTTGCTCTTTATCTTAACATGTACACTTGTCTCTTTAAAATGTCTTATAGTTACATGTTGGTAAAGCCATTAGGATGTGTACTTGACTACCTGGACTATGATGCAGATCATACTAGTGGGGACATGGTAGTCCATAAGTACATCCTTCAAGGTCCCTAGTCGTGGGTGTATCGAGACGGGGCATCGATATACCAGTGTAGACTAGCGTATATGCTTCTCGACCCATGAGATGGGCGATGGATGATCCCATATCCATTGGTGTTTGACATCAGAGATGGTATACGGGTGCTCGGTGGAGACTGGGTACACTGGACGGACTCGCTGAGAACTCCCAGATGGTATTATACCTCACGTCAGATGGCAGTTCTCAGGTGACACTTGTGCAGGTTAGTCTGTAGACCCGAGATCGTCATAGAGTCTTGTGTGATTCCCACTGTGCTTTGATTTTCACCTTACCACGTCCATGAGGGCGTGCAAAATGGTGGTCTTTGGGTACAGTCCCGAATCGCATGGAGGCAATGAGCGATAGGAGGGGTTTCGTCTCTCCCGGTATTGGGGGTTGATATTGCGCTGTGCTCGATTGGCCGTAACAGGGAAGTCCCTGGCCAGGGCTGATCAGAGATTTGCTGGTAAGTGTTACCAGTAGTTTCTCGACCCGTTATGAGCCTCACATCGGCACGACTTATCGGTTACTGTGGTCTGACGTTTACCACCCCTAGACTTGATATGCGACATATCAGACGAACAGACCGGACTGTACGGTAAGTGTTACTGGTTGGATTCACAGGAGTGTGAGCGGGCTAGCTCGTCGATCTTCTGATCGCTCAATACCCGGGTGGCCGTTACGTTTAGCAGACCGCTTGCGGCTTGTGGGTGCTTGATATGATCATCATCTGCTACCGGCGTATTGACGAGTCTTTAGAGTCCTACACAGAGGTTTCCTGGCTCAAGCGAAACGAAATAGGGGCGCATATGAGATATGTGCGGGACCGAGAATGATGCGTGTATGTGATACCGCATTTCATTCTCGCGATGAATGTTTCGATTGGTTGTATGTGATATAACCTAGTTATCGAATCGAAGATCGATTCGATAAGTCGATACATTGGATACTAGTCGGTTATGTGCGACATGACCGGATCATTGAATCAAGTGTTGATTTAATGATTTAATGTATAATTATATATTTGATATATTACTTTGCATTAACTAGTATTGGTTCACTTTAAAAGGATTTTCTCACTTGATGTGCAAGTTGTATATGTGATATACTTTTGTGCACATGTTTGTATCATGTTTGATGATACATGCTCATTTGGTTAAGTGTAAAGAATTAAACCATGGTTAAGTTGATGATTAGGGTTTTGCTTATTCTTTTATTTATTTGTTTATTCATTTTTGATAAATATTTTTGAATGGTGGCTTTGTTTGTTTTTAGTTGAAGATTCATGAAGCTTTGACTAAGTCATCATTCTTATCTCTTGCTTAACCCTAACCATTTGAACTAACCCTAGTTTATTCTCTACACTTAACTATGGTTGAGAATATGATAAGAAGGAATTCTTTTTGTTTATTGAACAACACTTATTATATTCTATCATCATCTTCATCTTTTTCTTCTTCAAAGAAAAAGCTTGCTACCAACAATGGTATCTTGAGCAAAAGTGTGAGAAATCCAATTCTAAAGTGAACCCACCTCCTATTTTTTCACCCTCTACCTCTTGCCAAGTAGTATAGGGTGTTTTCTTCACAAGTTTCACAACTTGGTGAAGTTGGAGCTTGATCTTGTGTAACCTCGACGTAGATCATCTTCGGCATCGTAGCCGATGACTTGTCCGCTCATTTCTCCGATGAAGCCGATGCTAGAGTCCGAGATCCGACTAGAACAGCGAAAGGACGTCTACGTGGAGCTAAGGAAGTGGAGAACCGGATCTACAAAGGTTGTAGCTTCTCACTTTTAGTTAAAATGTTAACTAGCTTATTGTTTCGCCTAAAATTCTAGTCGACGATCCGTATTAGGGTTTCTCGGCACTCATTAAATTTGAAATTGGCATGGTTGATGCCTTGTGAGACCTCTATAGTGTTCCTAGGAACCCTACAGTGGTATCAGAGCCTAGCTAGAGCCTTAGGCGATGCTTAGACGATATTTGAAACCTGATCGAAACCGAAACCCTAAAACCAAATCGCTCTCTGGACTTTTTCTAAAAACTGGGTTTTTTCCATATTAAAAATGCTTAAAAAATTCAGCAGGGAATTATAAGAATTACGGTGCAAAATTTCACCATTGATACCTCTAAACTGCGGCGGAACCGCGGCAGAAGCCTAGCTTCCGCGGCGGTTCCACGGCGTTATGGTGACGTCAACCCTCCATATCTGCACAGTAATTCCTCTTTCACAGTGCTGAGTTTTATGGGAATTTTTAATATTTATTCAAGAGTTGAATTTTCTGGGGTGTTTTGGGAGTTCGCAGATTCGATCGGATTATCAGATTTTGTCGATGTGGCTTTCCGGATATTTTGGAATATGTTAAAAAGTTCGACCGGATGTAAATACCCAATCTTTCCCCTGCCGGAAAATATCCAAGTGTTGGATTTTTCTGTGGTTTAAGGACGTTCTGAGTAGTGCAAGTAACGCGATGGTCCCTCTAGAAGACAACAAACCTTAACTCGATTATATGACCGTCTTGAACTGTCCTTTGAACCTTCGGATTTAGGGCAGTACGGCGTGCCACATGTGAGGCGTTGGCTTGACCCTTCTACGGCTGGACCGTTGGTGCTGAGGCATGAAGTGAATGTCTTTGAACTTATTTCATGTGTTGATCGGTTTCGGGAAAACTTGGGTGTTCGAATGTTCGATCGGAAAGTTTAATATTTTCTATTTATCCGGAATGGGATACAATAATTGGAATTCACAAACAGTTATGAGATAACTGAATGAATGTTATAAATCTAGCGGTTTAGTCTCATTGGATATTGAAAAGAGTTTTCGGTAATGGGACTAAAATGCGGGGTTTATAATTGTTAGGCATGTGATGTCTAAGTATTTCATTTGATTAGGCATGCGATGTCTAAAGAGGTTGCGGATTCCAACTGTTGTAGTTTTACACTTTCTTTTCTGTGATCGTAAGTGTAATATGTGGTATCGCCGGTTTCGTTGCTATATGTCAACGACAATTGGGATGCGCATATTTACTTACGTTGATGACATGTGATGTTATGTGTTGCTGGATATGTTATATTGGATCGTCGTGTTTGAATAGCCGGGGGTTTTTATGTGAGATGAGTGTTTTTCATTTTCATTCATGTAAAAACTTGTATGTAATATTCTTTTATTTGGGGCACTTCCAGGTTGCGGAAGTTGTCACCTTTTGTATATTATTTACTTTTCCGCATTAGGATAGACCCAAGGAGGGGAGCACAAGTAACCGGGTTCTAGGGTCCAGTGGGAGACCATCTCGAGGAGTCGAGTCCGGGTCTCCTAACCCTAGAATTGGTAGGGTTGCTTGCCGTTCTCGTAGGGGTCTAGGGGTGTGGGATTGGCTATTCATCACGACCGTGGAATCCGTGTTTTATACTGGCTCATATTGAAAACACGGACGTCCTAGTATATCCAATGTTTCATATGTTTCTTCTGCTGCGATATCTGTGATGTGATCATATGATGTTCTGTGATAGATACAGTATATAGTATATATGATATATTATATAGACGTTACTTATGTTTTGCACCCGCACTAGCCCTGCCCTGCTCTGTCGTTAGTTACCTAACCTAACGGTGCACGAGGGGACATCATGGCGAATGCGGATGGTATAAGTGTACGTCGTATTTATCTGTGATGATTAGGTGACATAAATGATGGGACTTCATTAATGTGATTAATGAAAGAAAAGAAACCTAAGATGTTGTAGAATCAAATTTTAAATAAAAAGGGTAGCTACAGTTTTGCTTTGCATAGCGGTATATATGATATGCCCTGCACCTTATTCGATGAGGAAAGGACCGAGATCCCTTCACCGGGAGTGACTCCTTTAGCAATAACTGGCAGATGCTACACACTCGGTTTGCTTTTGATTGCTTTTGGAGTTTTGCTTTGCACAGCGATATATATGATATATCCCGCACCTCATTCGACGAGGAAAGGGCCGACGATCCCTTCACCGGGAGTGACCCCTTTAGCAAAACTAGAAAAGCCTCAAAATCACTCCATTTCAAAACTTCATTTTGATTCTACAACGATATCAAGTTCATTACACAATAGGTTTTCAGAAAAACCTGTCGTACCCCTCCGTCATTTCAGATAAGTAGTAGTTAGTATTCGTGCTACGTTTGTTGGCCTGCGTCAAGGCGTAGTGTGCGGTAGCTAACTAGTATTTATCTGCTTATGCATATGATGCAGATTGGATTAGGGTAGTCGTGCGACTTTGTTGGCCTGCGTCAAGGGTCGTGCGGGTGGGTTTAATTCAATCAGGAAATGACGGGTTGAACTTGACTAGCGCACTATGGTTTGTTGGCCTGCGTCAAGGTCATAGGACGCTAGGGGCAAAATATTATCGGGAATTTCAAGTGTTGAAATTTGCAATGAGATTGCATACCTTCTATGAGATAGTTGGATCCCGATACCCACTGCGAGTAAGAGTTACTCCTGGGAGAGTTTTACACATTGCAATTAGCTGATCAAGTAGGTGTCTAGAAAGGTGTCAACGGGGTTACGGCTCTGGGAAAACGAGGTTTACATTAATTAGGTTCGTGCGAAAGCACGGGGGACCTCCCTCAAAGTACCGACACTGGCCTGGCTGAAAGATTGGCGAACTTGTAGTGTGTAATTAATCCCGGCTAGTCTTTCCTTTTAGGGTTTGAAGGAAGATTTGATAAAAACCAGTGGGAGCCATCCTGATTAGATAAGATAATAACCAATCTGATCTTGCACGAGCATACGCTAAAGTGTTTTCTTCTCACTCTCTCCAGGTAGCGACCATTTCATGCCCTAATAAAGATAATAATATGGATGTATTGACCGAACCCATATGTTATACTGTGCTGGGGAACGTTGGTTCCGTTCTTTCTTATAAGAGTTATAGGAATGAACAGGACATAGGGGAATACCAGGATTCCCATGCCACCCGAATGAAGAAAGTACATGTTGATGCATTTTCTTCGGGTGTGTTCGTTACTGAGAACTGTTTCTCCATTTGCTCTACGTCCTGGGTATTAGATACCGGGTCAGGATCCCATATATGTAATCAGTTACATGGGCTAAGGAAAGGTAGAGAACTTGGAGAAGGTGATAAAGACATTAGAGTTGGAAATGGTGCAATTGTTGCAGCTAAGACTGTCGGGGAATATCACCTTGCATTACCAACTGGTAATACATTGGTTCTGAACGAATGCTATTACATGCCGAACCTGATATGCAACATTATATCAGTTTCTTTATTGAGTAAAGAGGGATATAATTTTGTATTACAGGATAATGTTATGAACATTTTCCGTAACCAAAAGTTGGTTGGATCAGGCACGTTGTGCAAAGGCATTTATGTTCTAAATCAATCCACAGTTCTAAGTATAACAAACACACAAAAGAGGAAGAGTTCTGAACTGAACAAATCCTTCTTGTGGCATTGTAGACTGGGTCACATCAATGCGACACGACTGGCTAAGTTACATAAGGATGGATATTTAAATCCATTTGAATTTTCATCTTATGACACTTGCCAGTCATGTCTCAAAGGCAAGATGACCAAAACTCCGTTTACGGGACACGGAGAAAGAGTTACCGAACTCTTAGGACTGATACATAGTGATGTATGCGGTCCTATGTCTACACATGCCAGGGATGATTCTTCATACTTCATTACATTCACTGACGATCTCTCTAGGTTCGGATATGTGTTCCTGATGAAACACAAATCAGAAGCTTTTGAGAAATTTAGAGAATATAAACAAGAAGTTGAGAACCAAACCGGAAAAAGTATTAAAATCCATCGATCTGATCGAGGAGGAAAATACTTAAGCAATGAATTCCTGGACTTCCTAAAAGAGAATGGGATTCTCTCTCAGCTGACTCCTCCATATACACCACAGCACAACGGTGTATCAGAATGGAGGAACCGCACCCTATTAGATATGGTGCGTTCTATGATGAGCACAGCTGAGTTACCTATTTCCTTCTGGGGATATGCACTGGAAACAGCCGCAGACCTATTGAATATGGTTCCCACCAAAACCGTGCCAACCACTCCATATGAGATATGGAAAGGAAAGAGACCATGTCTTAATTATGTTAAGATATGGGGTTGTCCGGCATATGTAAAAACGCAAAATCCGGACAAACTCGCGGCAAGGTCCATTTTGTGTAAGTTTATTGGATATCCCAAACATTCGCGCGGGTATATCTTCTACCACACCGAGGAACAAAAGGTGTTTGTTTCTCGACATGCCACCTTTTTAGAAAAGGAATTTCTTGAAAAAGAGATTAGTGGCAAGGAGGTAGAACTGGAAGAGGTTCCAGCAATACAGACTACAACAGAAGATTTGGTTGAACCAGAGGATTCAGTAGTTCCCGATGAACCTCAGCCTCTCCGCCGATCTAGTAGGGTTCCTCGCCCACCTGAGAGATACTACGGTTTTCTCATGGATGGTGGGAGTGAGGATTGCATCATGGAGGATGATGACCCAACTAGCTTCGAGCAGGCCATCACGAGTAGGGACTCAGTGAAATGGCTGGATGCTATGCGGTCCGAGATGGAATCCATGTACACCAACAAAGTATGGACTTTGGAAGTTGCTCCTGAAGGGGTAAAACCCATTGGGAGCAAGTGGATCTTCAAGAAAAAACTTGGTGTAGATGGGAAAGTGGAGACTTTCAAAGCTAGACTTGTTGCAAAAGGTTTTCGTCAAAGACCAGGTGTGGACTATGACGAAACCTTTTCTCCAGTGGCTATGCTTAAATCCATCCGGATCATGCTTGCCATCGCTGCATATCATGATTACGAAATCTGGCAAATGGATGTTAAGACCGCCTTTCTAAATGGTGATTTAGAAGAGTGCGTGTACATGACTCAGCCAGAGGGCTTCGTAGACAGTGGGAGCAGCGGGAAGGTGTGCAAGCTGCTTAAATCCATTTATGGATTAAAGCAAGCATCGCGGAGTTGGAACATCTGCTTTGACGTCGTTATCAAAGAGTTTGATTTCGTCAAAAACCCAGATGAACCTTGTATTTACAAGAAGGTGGCAGAGAGTAAGGTTGTCTTCCTCGTATTGTACGTGGACGACATACTCTTGATAGGAAATGATATTCCTATGCTGCAATCGGTCAAGCTCTTCTTATCACAAAGATTCTCAATGAAAGATCTTGGTGATGCCTCCTGCATATTGGGAATTAGGATCTATAGAAATAGATCCAAACGGATATTGGGATTGTCCCAATCCAGGTACATTGACACCATACTAAAGAGGTTTAGTATGGAAGAATCCAAACGTGGGAACTTACCCACGATCTCTGGAGTCACTCTCTCCAAAGAGATGTCTCCCAAGATTGATTTGGAAAGAGCTCGCATACAAGGGATACCCTATGCTTCGGCTGTAGGCTCTATCATGTACGCAATGCTATGTACCAGACCCGATGTAGCATACTCACTAAGTGTAGTGAGCAGGTATCAAGCTGATCCTGGAGAGAGTCACTGGACAGCTGTGAAGAGCATTCTCAAGTACTTGCGAAGGACTAAAGAGATGCTCTTGGTGTATGGTAACGGAGAACTCCAAGTGGAGTCCTTTACCGATTCAAGCTTCCAGAGTGATAAGGACGACTCTAAGTCGCAGTCGGGATTTGTCTTTACCCTTTACGGAGGGGCGGTTAGCTGGAAGAGTTCCAAGCAGGAAACCGTGGCAGACTCGACAATGGAGGCTGAATACATCGCTGCCAACGATGCTGCTAAAGAGGCTGTCTGGATCAAGAAGTTCATTACTGAACTTGGAGTGGTTCCATCCATTGAGCATCCAATACCTTTGTATTGCGATAACAATGGAGCGGTGGCTTTGGCCAAGGAACCCAGGTCCCATCAGCGATCCAGACATATTCTGAGGCGGTATCACCTGATCCGGGAGATAGTTGATCGCCGGGAGATCGAGGTCAGGAGGGTTGACACGAAGAACAACACGGCGGATCCACTCACGAAGGCCATTCCCCAGATACAGTTTGAGAGACTCTTCGGGATGCTCGGTATGCGATACTACAGCAGCTGGCCCTAGTGCAAGTGGGAGATTGTTAGTTGTATGTATGCCCTAGAGGCCAGTATTGTACAGATGATGTATATTATATTGGATGCTTGGACATATATAGAGATGACTTTCTTGCTCGATATGATAGTATGCTATCTGGTTGCTTTTTATCTTAACATGTACACTTGTCTCTTTAAACTGTCTTATAGTTACATGTTGGTAAAGCCCTTAGGATGTGTACTTGACTACCTGGACTATGATGCAGATCATACTAGTGGGGACATGGTAGTCCATAAGTACATCCTTCAAGGTCCCTAGTCGTGGGTGTATCGAGACGGGGCATCGATATACCAGTGTAGACTAGCGTATATGCTTCTCGACCCATGAGATGGGCGATGGATGATCCCATATCCATTGGTGTTTGACATCAGAGTGTTGGAGATAGTGCCCTCAGAGTCAATTATTGGATCACAGGCACGTGATTGCAATGATTGAGGGAGGACCTATCCCGGTAGAACAGTCTTACTCGAGACGATAGTATGCTATCAGGTTTACCTTTATCATCGTGTACTGCTTTAGGTGACATGACATGTCACTATTGCACGTTGATAGAGCCCCTGGGATTCTTGCTTGACTACCGGCAGTATGAGGGCGATCATATACGTGGGAGCTGGGGTCTACAAGCACATCCTTAAAATGTCCCTAGTCGTGGGAGTTTCGAGACAGGGCATCGATTCTCCAGAGTAGACTAGTGTATACAGTCGAGACCCCGACGAGGGGCGGTGGCCGGTCTCACAAGCCACTGGTGTCAGTTGGATCACCTAAGATGTATACAGGTGCTCATTGGGTTATGAGTACACCGGACAGGACTCGCCGGGAACATGCTAGTTGGTCTTATACCTGACGTCAGATAGCAGTTCCCAGGTGACATGTGTACAGGTTAGTTCATCGACCTGGGGATCGTCATTTGTCTCGTGTGAGTTCCCACTGTGCTTTGATTACTACCCTACCACGGCTCAAAGGAGTCGTGCAAACAGGTTTTAGTTGGGTACAGTCCCGAGCCACATGGAGGCAGTGAGCGGATCTTCGGGGGTTTCGTCTCTCCCGGTATTGGGGGTGAGGTCGCGCTGTGTCTAGGAGAGCCATTACACAAAGTCCTTGGCCAAGGCAGGAGATTTACTGGTAGGTATTCCAGTAGTATCTCAGGGTGTTCTGGGCTACACTCCGACACGACTTGTACCGCTTTTGGGGGTCTGACTTTTACCAACCCCCTAGGCCCGCCATGCGATGCTCATAGACGAACGGACCGGACTGTACGGATATTGTCACTGACAGGCTCAGTAGGGTGTCAGGATGAGTTCGCTCATCGACGTCCCTTTTAGTCAATAGCTGGTGGCCCGTTACGTATTGGCTTATACCTCTGACGTGCTAGTGGTTAAATCCACAGCCATAGTATTGACGAGTCTTTAGAGTCTACCACACTTTCAGTTACTCAGTTTTCGGGCGAAACGCTGTAGAGGCCGTATGGAGATATGGCAGGGTCCGATCAGATACGTGCGGTATTGCACGGATCAGGATCGGACAGTTTGTACTAGTAGCCGTATAGGTATATGGCAGGGTTCGATCAGATACGTGCGGTATTGCACGGATCAGGATCGAACGGATATTACTAGCCGGCTTTGGTTTAAGCCGGTCCTAGTTTAGTACAGTGTAGATTTTGTCTCTTTGCATTTGTATCCGGACGGAATACAGATGCGGGTGTGTATGCACAGTATCGGGGTTTTTCCTGTAATTTATTACGGGACCAGTTTTCTGGAGTTGCCAGTTTGCATTCCGTTCCGGCCGGTTTTCCTTTGTTCTTTCCCGGCCGGACTTTTCCGATGGAGGGGGTTATTTGCAATTGTGCAAATAACATTTTGAGGAGGGGTTTATTGCATATAGATTGATTATGATGGCTTCATTATCTTTGCACCATTCTTGCATTAAATGAGATATGAAAGGTTAAGGTGTGAAGCATGGTGTGTGTTTGTTTATGGTCACCCCTTTTGAATCTCCTACAATAACCTCCCTCTTGATTTATATTATCCTCCACCACCATTCCAAAAGAAAAGGGGCCGGCCAATATTTTGTGAGAGAGAGAGTGGTTCATTTTGTGAGGAGATATATTTGCTCATATCATTTTTCATGCAAATTTGATAGCATCATTTGCCTCCAAAGTTTCCTTCTTCCCTCCATCTAAAGGCAACTCCAAAACCCTAAATGAGACACATAGATCTACACTACACTTCCTACAGCACTTCTTGGACGCGTCGATTCGCCAGCTTCGCGCCCGAGTTGCCTCGGTATTGAGGTGGGAGCCCGTAAAAGCTACAGGCGATGTGGTGCCCTTTCCGACGAGGAGGAGACGGACGGAGATCCCGCGAGGAAATCGGAGCGAGGATGAAGACCGGAGGACTCGGATCACTCGGTACATCTCTTTACTTTTTGTTAGTTTAGCAATAATGGCAGATCCGGGTTAAAGTATACGATAGCGCCAAGTTAAAAAGTTTTATTCCGCAATTGGCGTCTGTAGACTGCCGGGGCGCTAACGTAGACTTACAGTGGTATCAGAGCCTCACCATTTTGCTATGCTAACTTGTGCTAACGCGTTTAAAACTTCGATCCGACCGGAAATCGAAAACTACAAAAATCCAAGCCGACAGTTTCTGTTGTTTTTAAACGGTCTCAAAAATTATTTCTGGATGTCTTAAAAATCATAGCAGGAACATTTAAGAGACCCGACAAAATTTGGGGTTGTGATCCCCCCAAGATGCCGCGGAAGCGCGGCCAAACCCATGGTTTGGCCGCGTAACCGCGGCCATGTGGGGAGCACGTGCTCCCAAATTTTGTCAGGTTGTTCTAAGTGGGTTTTTGGGGTTTTTGATATATATCATTTTTGCCCAGATTTTGTTACTGTTCACCAGTAAGTCGTGGGGCCCACTTCTTGATATTTTGTCGATCGAAATTTAAACACGTTAGTTTTCACAGTATTTACATTATATCTGCGACCGTGAATGTCACTCGATCGGTAAATCCGGTCTAACTGCTATAGCCCGGTTAGACGGATTTGCGAACGTGATTTTCACGTTGATGTTCTATGTATTTGCTGTGATGTTGCGGATCGGTCGTGGGGGATAGCCTGGATGCAATGCTAGTACAGTGTTGTTGTATTATGTACATTTGATATTGCGGGGCGAGCGTCCGACATGTGGACTGCCGTCACTGCCAGTTTGTATTATTCTTTTGGGGCACGACCTGGTTGCGGTCGATGTACCCGGTGTATGTATATTTTACTTTCTGTACTAGGGTTACCCCGCGGAGGGGTGCACGGATAGCCGGGTTCTAGAAGGCAACGGGCCCGCATCTCAGGGCATTGAGACGGAGGGGCTTCAGTCTGGAATTGGCGGGCTATTCGCCGCACTCGTAGGGGGTACAGGTTGACCCAGGAGGGGTGCCCAAGTTACCGGATTCCGTGAAGTGCTGGGTGGTCCATTCACGGCACTGAAGGGGGCTGCCTCGCTTCAGGTTTTGGCGGGTGACTTGCCGCGCCCGTAGGGGTCTAGGTTTTCATTGCACAGGCTATCCACACGACCAGGGGAACGTCGGGTTTCAGTAGTGGCTCTGTGAAACCCGGGGATCCCAGATATCTGTATTGTTCTGTGATGCTGTACATTTCTGTGATGTTGCATTTTATTCACGCCTTGAGCGAAATACTATATATTGGTATATATATTAGTAGATGTTGTATATGTTTTTCATCCGCGCTAGTCCAGTCCCCGCTCTGTCGTTAGTAAGCTAACCTAACGAGTGATGACGGGACCCAGTGGCGAATGCGGATGGCATATACGTACGTCAGTATATTTTCGTTCTTTGTGGTGTGATCAATTGATGGGACTGCGTTGATTCGGATCAATGCAAGTTAAACAAACCTATTCTGATGTTGTTGGAACACTTTTCAAAAAGCTGTTATTGCAAGGACGTTCACTTTTGTTTTGCATCGTGGTATTCATTTGGAATATCCTGCTCCTCAGTCGACGAGGCAAGGGCCGAGATCCCTTCACCGGGAGTGACCCCTTGGACAAAAAGTTTGCGTCAGGGCATTAACTTCACTATAGCCGATTACTTTTGCTTTGCATCGTGGTATTCATTTGGAATATCCTGCACCTCATTCTACGGGGAAAGAGCCGAGATCCCTTCACCGGGAGTGACCTCTTTAGCAACGGTTTTCGTCACTATATTTTTAAAAGCTATCCGTTCCTTCGACGATATCAAGTTCATTACGTTAAAGGTTTTCGCCAGAAACCATTCGTAGCCCTCCGTCATTTCAGTTAAATATTCGGTAGTATTCAAGCTATGTATTTTGACCTCACGCCAAGGCATAGTGATTGGTAGCTGCCGGGTATTTATCTGTTGCATAGATAGATGCGTTGGTTTGGGACAGTCGTACTACTATTTTGGCCTACGTCAAGGGTATGTACGGGTGGGTTCAGATTAACCTGGATAATGACGGGCAGAACTTGACATGTGACTTATGATATTTTGACCTCACGCCAAGGTCATAAGAGCATGGGGCAGAAATCACATCGGGAGTTTCAAAAGTACTGAAACTTGCCAGATATGCGCATACCTTCTGGAGTGTGATACCGTGAGCGGATTCCGTCACGTTATCATGCGATGAGAGTTGGATCCCGATTCCCACTGATGAGTTGGTTTACTCCTCGGGTGACCCCGACTAATTCTTCTTTCAGGTTTGGAGGAGAATTTGAGGTACAGTGGGAGGTTTCCAGATTAGATAAAATGGTAACCATTCTGATCTAGGTTAGAGTGCACGCTGAGTGTTTCTTTTCTCTCTCTCTCTGGCAGCAACCATTGACCCGACCCTAGACTATGACTCAGTGACCAAGTTGACCGAACCTTCTTAAACACCGGCTTTTGGATTGTCAGAGTTGCAGACCTCATTGCCACTCCTACTTTTACCCTTTTCTCCAGGACACCCCGTATTACTACGAACGTCCACTTCCATTGGACAAAACCATCGTATGGTTAGATACGAACTCGAAGGGATTCGAGGATGGTTTCCGGTTCTGGAGAAAACGAATAGGATTATTCAGTTGTCTTTTCCTTTTACCCTCTCTCAGGTTACGAGTACTCCTTGGTTTAGGGGTAGTACACCTATTACGCAAATTGGATTGTCTTCTTCCAAACCTTAGGCTGGTGCCGACCGGTAGGGAATGAAGAAAACCAATTAGCATAACGATGGTGTGCAGAAGGTATTAAGTTCAGACAAAGCAAGGGATTAGTAAGAGGGCAAAGTAAATTGCAACAGATATTCACGACCAAACCAAATATTTCGTTACCACTCCCACATCACCTTTGTATTTCTCCAGGACACTCCGTATCACTACGAAGATCCACAGTTTATTTGGATACTCCATCGTATGGTTATATACGAACTCGAATGGAACTTGTTCCAGTTCGGGGATGGATTCTGGTCCAGGAGAAATAGGAATAAAGTACATTCAGGTGTCTTTTATCTTCACCTTCTCTCGCGTTGCGAGTGCTCCTAGGATTAGGACAGTACACCCTTTATGCTTATTGGATAGTCTTCTTCCAAACCATAGGCTGGTGCCGAACGGTAGGGAAGGAAGAAAACCAATTGGCCTAAAGGGGTGTGCGGAAGGTAATGACTAAAGACATATGAAGGGATTTGGAGAGATGGCAAAGAACTATACGGTTACAGTCGTGAATCTGGAAGAGGCATTACTAGGAATACCAGAATACCCCATCGGAACATTTCAATGTTTCAGTTTCACTGTGTAATGTTAAAGGAAAACTGATTTCCCGATTAGATACTTACTCCAGGGTATGTATTTACCAGGTACGATTCTCACATCTGTATGGTTTTACAGATGATGGGTGGGAGTAAGTTATTGGGAATTGGGTGATCATCCTCATTATATCGGGATTCGTTGTAATCGGTGATATTTGAGGAAATCACCTGGGCTGTTTGCCGGTCGGCAAATATTTGGTTTTGAATATCCACTGTTATGCACTAATTTCAAATTGATATATCTGTACGTCTATTTTTATAGAGTGAGATATACCTTTCTGAAATTATGTCTACCACATTTACCTACATCAGTGGATGGTTAGGTAAGGAGCATTAAACAGCGGTGTAATTCTTCTTAACCATAAGTACAGTTTTCAACCTACGGCACATAGTGAATGAGTTATCAGACTCAAGGGACTTATACAGAGTATTGTATGTTGTCCAGGGTCCATCAGGACAGAGGGGTTGGTCCTCGTACTACATTCAGTTTACTTATGACTTCTCTAGTTTTTAGACAGGTGTTTCGTGGAAACACAGGGTCCGAATTTAGAGAAGTTATTGGTATTTGAATAGAGTGGAGAACCAGGTGTCGCAAGTATCGGGATTCTTCAAAGAGATCGAAGATGTAGATACTTGTGTATGTTATTCAGTTGATAGTAATGATAAAGAGATCTTGCTTCTCTTTCAGGTTACTCATAATTGGAAGTATTCCTAAGTTGAGTAACGCTGGTCGGCCTCCTTCCATTTAGTTGACATGCGCTGGGGACAGCTGCATGATTTGAATCTGGTTCAATTAAATCAGTGCCTCTGGTTCTATATTGGATATAGTACAGTTCATATCTTAACATTGTTAAGGTACGGGGAGTTGTCCGGCTTATGATTAAAACCAGACTCTGGATAACTCAAGGCACGTTTCTGTAATGGCTGTTTGTGGGTTGACCCAGGCTATGACGAGGGTTGACTTTCTACCATCTGGAAGATCAATAGTGATATTGTTCTTAACTCGCCACATTTTAAAAGAAATGGTTATTTTTCAGAAAACAGTAGTGGGAGTATGGCAGAACTGGAAGCGATTCCAGAACCGCAAACGATTACTGGAGATTTGATAAGGAACCTAAAGATTCAATCTGATTTGACATTCCATTGGCCACTCCGCAGAAAAGGTGGGTAACTTCAGGCACCCGAGAGGTACTCCGGTAGCCTCAAGGACGGTGACAGGGAAGTTCTTGTTTACCCACACTTGCCATTGTTGTTGTTCCAGGCTGCGAGACCCGGCAGGAGGATGAGTATAGCGTCGTTCTAAACTAGCTTTAGAAGTGCACGTCTATATGACTCTGCCAGAGGGTTGTCGTAATCAGTGGGAGCAGCGGAAGCATTGGTGGACATCAGGCTTATGTCTGTTTATAGACTAAAGCAGATATAGCGGAGATAGATCATCTAATTCTGATGTGACAGTCATGGGTTTGACGTCATCAGAATAGGGGATGGATCTGTTGAGAAGATAGTAGGGTGTGATATCCGGGTTTTGGATGACATACACAAAGTAGGAAAAGAAACTCCTATACTACAATCGGTTATTCTTTGGTCGTCACACAGTGGTTTCTCCACAAGGAACTTGGACACAATATCAGACATACTGGTTACTAGATCTATGGTTTTGGATCTAGATTTGGGTGGTTTCCCAATCAGGGTACCTTGACAGCATTCTAAGAGTATTTAGAATGGACGACTCCTGGCACGGTAGTGTACCTGCAGGTAATGGAGTCACCCTCTCTAAAGGTGTCTTATAGACTAAAGTAGAGAGGGATGTGCATGATTGGCAGATCACTTGCTTATGCAATTGAGTCAATCATGAGATGTCAAGTACCACACCAGATGTTGTTCTTGCACTAGATGCAATAAGTTGATATTGATCCAATCCTGGAGGAACAGTCGGAAGCAGTTTTAGAACATAAGTGGCTGTTCTAGGGATATGATAACGAAAGCCCTATTCGGGAAACAGTTATCATTCCAGGCTTCCAAGGTGACCTGGACGACAAGGAGGTTGTCAGAGTTACAGATTTCCTTCTGACGAGGGGCAGTATTTTGGACAGGTGATCCAAGGCAATACTGAGGGAGGCTTGGCGCAGGATACTGATTAAGTTCAGTTGACGATACAGTCTAAGAAGTTTGGATTTGGAGTTCATTTATGAACTCGGTCCCATCAGACATCCAGACACTCTAAGACAGGTATTGCTCATTTCGGGAGATGGCATTCTCCGCGAACTTGAGATATAGAGAGATATAGAAAGAAACTTCAGAGCGGATCCACTCACTGAGGCTATTCCTCGAACGCAATAGTTTCGCAAACAGGTTTTGTGCGACTGACTAGTAGAGGAGTTGGGTGTTCGGTATCACACGGGCTGTGAGTATGCGACATCGCAATAATTAGCCTTGAGTGCAAGTGGGAGATTGTTGGAGATAGTGCCCTCAGAGTCAATTATTGGATCACAGGCACGTGATTGCAATGATTGAGGGAGGACCTATCCCGGTAGAACAGTCTTACTCGAGACGATAGTATGCTATCAGGTTTACCTTTATCATCGTGTACTGCTTTAGGTGACATGACATGTCACTATTGCACGTTGATAGAGCCCCTGGGATTCTTGCTTGACTACCGGCAGTATGAGGGCGATCATATACGTGGGAGCTGGGGTCTACAAGCACATCCTTAAAATGTCCCTAGTCGTGGGAGTTTCGAGACAGGGCATCGATTCTCCAGAGTAGACTAGTGTATACAGTCGAGACCCCGACGAGGGGCGGTGGCCGGTCTCACAAGCCACTGGTGTCAGTTGGATCACCTAAGATGTATACAGGTGCTCATTGGGTTATGAGTACACCGGACAGGACTCGCCGGGAACATGCTAGTTGGTCTTATACCTGACGTCAGATAGCAGTTCCCAGGTGACATGTGTACAGGTTAGTTCATCGACCTGGGGATCGTCATTTGTCTCGTGTGAGTTCCCACTGTGCTTTGATTACTACCCTACCACGGCTCAAAGGAGTCGTGCAAACAGGTTTTAGTTGGGTACAGTCCCGAGCCACATGGAGGCAGTGAGCGGATCTTCGGGGGTTTCGTCTCTCCCGGTATTGGGGGTGAGGTCGCGCTGTGTCTAGGAGAGCCATTACACAAAGTCCTTGGCCAAGGCAGGAGATTTACTGGTAGGTATTCCAGTAGTATCTCAGGGTGTTCTGGGCTACACTCCGACACGACTTGTACCGCTTTTGGGGGTCTGACTTTTACCAACCCCCTAGGCCCGCCATGCGATGCTCATAGACGAACGGACCGGACTGTACGGATATTGTCACTGACAGGCTCAGTAGGGTGTCAGGATGAGTTCGCTCATCGACGTCCCTTTTAGTCAATAGCTGGTGGCCCGTTACGTATTGGCTTATACCTCTGACGTGCTAGTGGTTAAATCCACAGCCATAGTATTGACGAGTCTTTAGAGTCTACCACACTTTCAGTTACTCAGTTTTCGGGCGAAACGCTGTAGAGGCCGTATGGAGATATGGCAGGGTCCGATCAGATACGTGCGGTATTGCACGGATCAGGATCGGACAGTTTGTACTAGTAGCCGTATAGGTATATGGCAGGGTTCGATCAGATACGTGCGGTATTGCACGGATCAGGATCGAACGGATATTACTAGCCGGCTTTGGTTTAAGCCGGTCCTAGTTTAGTACAGTGTAGATTTTGTCTCTTTGCATTTGTATCCGGACGGAATACAGATGCGGGTGTGTATGCACAGTATCGGGGTTTTTCCTGTAATTTATTACGGGACCAGTTTTCTGGAGTTGCCAGTTTGCATTCCGTTCCGGCCGGTTTTCCTTTGTTCTTTCCCGGCCGGACTTTTCCGATGGAGGGGGTTATTTGCAATTGTGCAAATAACATTTTGAGGAGGGGTTTATTGCATATAGATTGATTATGATGGCTTCATTATCTTTGCACCATTCTTGCATTAAATGAGATATGAAAGGTTAAGGTGTGAAGCATGGTGTGTGTTTGTTTATGGTCACCCCTTTTGAATCTCCTACAATAACCTCCCTCTTGATTTATATTATCCTCCACCACCATTCCAAAAGAAAAGGGGCCGGCCAATATTTTGTGAGAGAGAGAGTGGTTCATTTTGTGAGGAGATATATTTGCTCATATCATTTTTCATGCAAATTTGATAGCATCATTTGCCTCCAAAGTTTCCTTCTTCCCTCCATCTAAAGGCAACTCCAAAACCCCAAATGAGACACATAGATCTACACTACACTTCCTACAGCACTTCTTGGACGCGTCGATTCGCCAGCTTCGCGCCCGAGTTGCCTCGGTATTGAGGTGGGAGCCCGTAAAAGCTACAGGCGATGTGGTGCCCTTTCCGACGAGGAGGAGACGGACGGAGATCCCGCGAGGAAATCGGAGCGAGGATGAAGACCGGAGGACTCGGATCACTCGGTACATCTCTTTACTTTTTGTTAGTTTAGCAATAATGGCAGATCCGGGTTAAAGTATACGATAGCGCCAAGTTAAAAAGTTTTATTCCGCAATTGGCGTCTGTAGACTGCCGGGGCGCTAACGTAGACTTACACAGAGATGGTATACGGGTGCTCAGTGGAGACTGGGTACACTGGACGGACTCGCCGAGAACTCCCAGATGGTATTATACCTCACGTCAGATGGCAGTTCTCAGGTGACACTTGTGCAGGTTAGTCTGTAGACCCGAGATCGTCATAGAGTCTTGTGTGATTCTCACTGTGCTTTGATTTCCACCTTACCACGTCCATGAGGGCGTGCAAAACGGTGGTCTTTGGGTACAGTCCCGAGTCGCATGGAGGCAATGAGCGATAGGAGGGGTTTCGTCTCTCCCGGTATTGGGGGTTGATGTTGCGCTGTGCTCGATTGGCCATAACAGGGAAGTCCCTGGCCAAGGCTGATCAGAGATTTGCTGGTAAGTGTTACCAGTAGTTTCTCGACCCGTTATGAGCCTCACATCGGCATGACTTATCGGTTACTGTGGTCTGACGTTTACCACCCCTAGACTTGATATGCGACATATCAGACGAACAGACCGGACTGTACGGTAAGTATTACTGGTTGGATTCACAGGAGTGTGAGCGGGATAGCTCGTCGATCTTCTGATCGCTCAATACCCGGGTAGCCGTTACGTTTAGCAGACCGCTTGCGGCTTGTGGGTGCTTGATATGATCATCATCTGCTACCGGCGTATTGACGAGTCTTTAGAGTCCTACACAGAGGTTTCCTGGCTCAAGCGAAACGAAATAGGGGCGCATATGAGATATGTGCGGGACCGAGAATGATGCGTGTATGTGATACCGCATTTCATTCTCGCGATGAATGTTTCGATTGGTTGTATGTGATATAACCTAGTTATCGAATCGAAGATCGATTCGATAAGTCGATACATTGGATACTAGTCGGTTATGTGCTACATGACCGGATCATTGAATCAAGTGTTGATTTAATGATTTAATGTATAATTATATATTTGATATATTACTTTGCATTAACTAGTATTGGTTCACTTTAAAAGGATTTTCTCACTTGATGTGCAAGTTGTATATGTGATATACTTTTGTGCACAGGTTTGTATCATGTTTGATGATACATGCTCATTTGGTTAAGTGTAAAGAATTAAACCATGGTTAAGTTGATGATTAGGGTTTTGCTTATTCTTTTATTTATTTGTTTATTCATTTTTGATAAATATTTTTGAATGGTGGCTTTGTTTGTTTTTAGTTGAAGATTCATGAAGCTTTGACTAAGTCATCATTCTTATCTCTTGCTTAACCCTAACCATTTGAACTAACCCTAGTTCATTCTCTACACTTAACTATGGTTGAGAATATGATAAGAAAGAATTCTTTTTGTTTATTGAACAACACTTATTATATTCTATCATCTTCTTCATCTTCTTCTTCAAAGAAAAAGCTTGCTACCAACAATGGTATCTTGAGCAAAAGTGTGAGAAATCCAATTCTAAAGTGAACCCACCTCCTATTTCTTCACCCTCTACCTCTTGCCAAGTAGTATAGGGTGTTTTCTTCACAAGTTTCACAACTTGGTGAAGTTGGAGCTTGATCTTGTGTAACCTCGACGTAGATCATCTTCGGCATCGTAGCCGACGACTTGTCCGCTCATTTCTCCGATGAAGCCGATGCTAGAGTCCGAGATCCGACTAGGACAGCGAGAAGATGTCTACGTGGAGCTAAGGAAGTGGAGAACCGGATCTACAAAGGTTGTAGCTTCTCACTTTTAGTTAAAATGTTAACTAGCTTATTGTTTCGCCTAAAATTCTAGTCGACGATCCGTATTAGGGTTTCTCGGCACTCATTAAATTTGAAATTGGCATGGTTGATGCCTTGTGAGACCTCTATAGTGTGCCTAGGAACCCTACAACAAGGTTCCTATAGACAAAACACATCGAATTAAGATTTCTTAACAGATACACAATAGACGGGATACTAAGAAGCGTTAGTGCTAGATTTAATTGACGACTTAGTTAATTTAAGTTTCAATTGACGATTTAGCTATAAAAATTATCAGGAACCAAGAGCAAATGCTCGTAGGTAGGGAGTTGGATACTTCTTCCAAGAAACATGATGATGATATTAAATGTTCTATATTGGATGTCGAGAGTAACGGCTGTCGGGGGTAAGGCACTTATCCAATTAAGCATGTATAAAGTATACATCCATTTACCTGTGCTTTCATCCGTTTCGAGAAAATTTCAGCAGTATCTTCCCGTTGTTCTCCGAGTACACTGTAATAGAAAAGATGATCATTTCAATACTGTCAAACAACATTGAAATGAGTATCTAATCTATCGTTGTACACGGAGAACCAGCGGAAAGATACCGATGAAATATCTCGAAACGAATGAAAAACACAAGTGAATGCAGGTGTCTGCTTTATACATTCCTAAGTTGTCCACACGCGACAAATCTATCGGTTATTATATGATTGAATATTAATTCTCGTCACATAGACTTGTTAGTTATATGTATGTCCTAGAGGCCATTACTGTACATAGGATGTATATGGTAGTGGATGCTGGGACATATATAGGAAGGACTTTCTCGCTCGACATGATAGTATGCTATCTGGTTACTCTTTACCTTAACGTGTATGCTGATTGTCTCTCTGTTACATGTTGGTAAAGCCCTTAGGATGTGTGCTTGACTACCTGGACTATGATGCGGATCATACTAGTGGGGACATGGTAGTCCATAAGTACATCCTTCAAAGTCCCTAGTCGTGGGTGTATCAAGACGGGGCATCGATATACCAGAGTAGACTAGCGTATACCTTCTCGACCCATACAGATGGGCGATGGATGATCCCATATCCATTGGTGTTTGACATCGGAGATGATATACGGTTGCTCAGTGGAGACTGGGTACACTGGACGGACTCGCCGAGAACTCCCAGATGGTATTATACCTCACATCAGATGGCAGTTCTCTGGTGACACTGGTACAGAGTAGTCTGTTGACCCGAGATCGTCATAGAGTCTTGTGTGGTTCCCACTGTGCTTTGATTTCCATCTTACCACGTCCAAGAGGGCATGCAAAACGGTGGTTTTTGGGTACAGTCCCGAGTCACATGGAGGCAATGAGCGATAGGAGGGGATTCGTCTCTCCCGGTATAGGGAGTTGATGTTGCGCTGTGTTCGATTGGCTATAACAGGAAATCCCTGGCCAGGGTTGCTGAGATTTACTGGTAAGTGTTACCAGTAGTTTCTCGATTTGTTATAGACCTCATATCGACACGACTTATCGAGCTATTGGGGTCTGACGTTTACCACCCCTAGGCGAGATATGGGACATATCAGACGATCAGACCGGACTGTACGGTAGTGTTACTGGTTGGATTCACAGGAGTATGAGCGGGCTTGCTCGTCGATCTTCTGATCGCTCAATATCCGGGTGGCCGTTATGTTTAGCAGACCGCTTGCAGCTTGTGGGTGTTTGATATGATCATCACCTGCTGCCGGCGTATTGACGAGTCTTTAGAGTCCTACACAGAGGTTTCCTGGCTCAAGCGAAACGAAATAGGAGTGCATATGAGATATGCGCGGGACCGAGAATAATGCGTGTATGTGATACCGTATTCTATTCTCGCGATGAATGTATCGATTGGTTGTATGCGATATAACCTAGTTATCGAATCAAGTATTGATTCGATAAGCCGATACATAGGATACTAGTCGGTTATATGCGATATGACCGGATCGTTAAATCAAGTGTTGATTTAATGATTTAATGCATAATTATATATTTGATATATTACTTTGCATTAACTAGTATCGGTTCACTTTAAATGGATTTTCTCACTCGGGTGTGCGCATCGCATATGCGATATGATTTTGTGCACTTGATTGTATCATGTTTGATGATACATGCTTTTTGGTTAAGTGTAAAGTATTAAACTATGGTTAAGTGGATGATTAGGGTTTTTACTTATTCATTTATTTATTTCATTTATTCTTTTTGGAAAATAAAATGCAAAGAGAAAAATGGTGGAATTCTTTTGTTCATTCATGAAGCTTCATGAATACTTTGACTTAGTCACCATTTTTGTCTTCATACCTAACCTAACCATTCACTTAACTTGAGTTTAGTCTCTACACATAACCATGGTTGGATTATGATAAGTTTGGATTTTCTTTTCTATTTAAAATTCTTATCATAACACTTTCTTCTTCTTCTTCCTAAAACTCAAGAAGAAAAGCTTGACTACATCAATGGTGGATTGATGAAATGAGTGAGAAATCCAATTCTAAAGTCTACCCACTTCCTATTTCTTCATCCTCTACCTCTTGCCAAGTAGTAGAGTATGTTTTCTTCACAAGTTTCTTGACTTGGTGAAGTCGGAGCTTGATTTAGCGATGCCTCGACGTAGATCATCTTCGGCATGGACATCGATGACCTAGCCCGTCCATTCTCCGATGAAGCCGACGCTAGAGCCCGGGACTTGTTATGGACAGCGAGGAGACTTCATTACGGAGCTATGCAGGTGGAGAACTGGATCTACAAAGGTTGTATTTCCGTATCTCTTAGTTAAGTGTTAACTAGTTTATTGTTTCGCCTAGATTTCTAGCCAACGATCCGTAGTCGGGTTTCTCGGCACCTAGATTTTTTTTTGAAATTGGCATGGTTGATGCCTTGTGAGACCTCATTAGGATGCCTAGGAACCCTACAGTGGTATCAGAGCCTAGCTAGAGCCTTAGGCGAAGTCTAGACGCAATTTGAAGTCCGAACGAACCCGAAACCCAAAACCAAAATAGCTCTCTGTCCTTTTTTTTCAAAAACTGGGATTTTTCCAAATTAAAAATTGCAAAAAATTCAGCAGGGAAATATAAGAATTACGGCGCAAAAATTTTCCAATGAACAGTATTTATTGCGGCGGAACCGCGGCAGAAGCTTAGCTTCTGCGGCGGTTCCGCGGCTATCTGGTGACGTCAGCCCACTTTGTTTGCACAGTAATTCCTGATAAATTATGCTGAGTTTTCTGGGAATTTTTAAAATTTATTCAAGAGTTGAATTTTCTGCTGTGTATTTGGGGATTCGGTGTTTCGATCGGAGTATCAAATTTTGTCTGTGTGGCTTTCTGGATAATTTTTAGAATATGTTAAAAAGTTCGACCGGATATAAATATCCACCTTTTCCCCTGTCGGGAAATTTCCAGGTGTTGGATTTTTCCGTAATTTAACGACGTTCTAAGTAGTGCAAGTAACTCGATGGACCCTCTAGAAGACAACAAACCTTAACTCGATTATGTGACCGTCTTGAACTGCCCTTTGAACCTTCGGGTTTGGGGCAGTACGGCGTGCCACATGTGAGGCGTTGGCTTGACCCTTCTACGGCTGGACCGTTGGTACTGAGGCACGAACTGAATGTTGTTAGACTTATTTCATGTGTTGAGCTGTACCGGGAAAACTGGGGTGTTCGATTGTTCGATCGGAAAGTCTAACATTTTCTAATTATCTGGAATGTGATACAATAATTGGAATTCACAATGAGTTATGAGATAACTAAATGAATGTTATAAACATAGCACTTTAGTCTCACTTGATCGGTTGCCACGGAATTTTGATGTGATCAAAAGTCCGTCGCAATCACGTAGTGTACGCGGATACTCGCCGGGTAAACTTAATAGACAGCCTCACTCCATAGCCCCGACCAAGTGACTGTAGGAGAACCCCGTCGCCGAAAGCATCCGTTCGGGTGTTTGCGGTAGCGGTGTTCCGCCTTGGTGCACTTCGTCGACGGTATCAGGGGTGCGGCCGCCTACTGAAGTTTGCGACGAGCATTCGATCAAAATGTCGGGAATCCTGTTGAATTGCCCGACTTGGTATTGAAAAGTGTTTTCGATAAAGAGACTAAAATGCGGAGTTTATAATTGTTAGGCATGCGATGTCTAAGGAATTCATTTGGTCAGGCATGCGATGTCTGAGGTGGTTGCGGATTCCAACTGTTGTAGTTTTACACTTTCTTTTCTGTGACCGTAAGTGTAATATGTGATATCGCCGGTTTCGTTGCTATATGTCAACGACAATTGGGATGGACATATTTACTTACGTTGATGACATGTGATGTTATGTGTTGCTGGATATGTTGTATTGGATCGTCGTGTTTGAATAGCCGGGGGTTTTTATGTGAGATGAGTGTTTTTCATTTTCATTCATGTAAAAACTTGTATGTAATATTCTTTTATTGGGGCACTTCCAGGTTGCGGAAGATGTCACCCTTTGTATATTATTTACTTTTCCGCACTAGGATAGACCTAAGGAGGGGAGCACAAGTAACCGGGTTCTGGAGTCCAGTGGGAGACCAACTCGAGGAGTCGAGTCCGGGTCTCCTAACTCTAGAATTGGTAGGGTTGCTTGCCGCTCTCGTAGGGGTCTAGGGGTGTGGGTTTGGCTATTCATCACGACCGTGGAATTCGTGTTTTATACTGGCTCGTATTGAAAACACGGACGTCCTAGTATATCCAATATTTCATATGATTCTTCTGCTGCGATATCTGTGATGTGATCATGTGATGTTCTGTGATAGATACAGTATATAGTATATATGATATATTATATAGACGTTACTTATGTTTTACACCTGCGCTAGCCCTGCCCCGCTCTGCCGTTAGTTACCTAACCTAACGGTGCACGAGGGGACATCGAGGCGAATGCGGATGGCATAAGTGTACGTCGTATTTATCTGTGATGTTTAGGTAATTTAAATGATGGGACTTCATTAATGTGATTAATGAAATAAAAGAAACCTAAGATGTTGTAGAATCGAATTTCAAAATAAAACAGGTAGCTACAGTTCTTGCTTTGCACAGCGGTATATATGATATATCCTGCACCTTATTCGATGAGGAAAGGACCGAGATCCCTTCACCGGGAGTGACTCCTTTAGCAATAACTGGCAGATGCTACACACTCGGTTTGTTTTTTGATTGCTTTTAAGAGTTTTTGCTTTGCACAGTGATATATATGATATATCCCGCACCTCATTCGACGAGGAAAGGACCGACGATCCCTTCACCGGGAGTGACTCCTTTAGCAAAACTAGAAAAGCCTCAAAAGCACTCCATTTTAAAATCATTTGATTCTACAACGATATCAAGTTCATTACGCAATAGGTTTTCAGAAAACCTGTCGTAGCCCTCCGTCATTTCAGATAAGTCCTATTTAGTATTCGTGCTACGTTTGTTGACCTCCGTCAAGGCGTAGTGTACGGTAGCTAACTAGTATTTATCTGCTTATGCATATGATGCAGATTGGATTAGGGTAGTCGTGCGGCCTTGTTGACCTCCGTCAAGGGTCGTGCGGGTGGGTTTAATTCGATCAAGAAATGACGGGTTGAACTTGACTAGTAGCCTATGGTTTGTTGACCTCCGTCAAGGTCATAGGACGCTAGGGGCAAAATATTATCGGGAATTTCAAGTGTTGAAATTTGCAATGAGATTGCATACCTTCTATGAGATAGTTGGATCCCGATACCCGCTGCGAGTAAAAGTTACTCCTAGGAGAGTTTTATACATTACAATTAGCCGATCAAGTAGGTGTCTAGAAAGGCGTCAACGGGGTTACGCCTCTGGGAAAACGAGGTTTACACTAATTAGGTTCGTGCGAAAGCACGGGGGACCTCCCTCAAAGTACCGACACTGGCCTGGCTGAAAGATTGGCGAACTTGTAGTGTGTAATTAATCCCGGCTAGTCTTTCCTTTTAAGGTTTGAAGGAAGATTTGATAAAAAGCAGTGGGAGCCATCCTGATTAGATAAAATAATAACCAATCTATTCTTGCAAGAGCGCACGCTGAGTGTTTTCTTCTCTCTCTCTCCTGGTAGCGACCATATCACGCCTTAATCAAGATAATAATACGGATTTTTGACCGAACCCGCATGTTATACTGAGCTGGGGAACATTGGTCCCGCTCCAACTTATAATTGTTATAAGACAGAGCAGGAAATTGGGGATTACCAGAATTCCCGTGCCGCCCAAACGAAGAGAGTGCATGCTGATGCATCATCTTCGGGTGTGTTCATTACAAAGAACTGTTTCTCTGTATCCTCTACGTTCTGGGTATGTGATACCAGATCAGGATCCCAGATATGTAATCTGTTACATAGGGCTACAGATAGGTAGAGAACTGAGAACGGGTGATAAGTTTCATGAGGCAGAAAACGGGGCAAGAGTTGCAGCCAAGTCTGTTGGTCACTGTCACCCTGTATTACAATACATTGATTCTGAACGAATGTTATTAGATACCGAACCTGATATACAAAATCATATCAGTCTCTTTATTAGTAAAGAAATGATAAAATTTTGTATTGTTGGATAATGTTTTGAACATTTCCTATATCAAAAGTTGATCGGTTCAGGCACGTTATCTAAAAGCGTTGATGTTGTAAATCAAACTACAGTTCTTAGTATATGGAACACACACAAGAGGAAGAGTTCAGAAATGAACGGATTCTTCTTGAGGTATTGTAGACTAGGTCAGATCAATGTGACCCGACTAGCTGAAGTTACATTTAGATGTATATTTAAATCAGTTTGAATTTACATCTTGTGAAACTCGCCAGTCATGTCACAAAGATAAGATGACCATAGCTCCGTTTACTGGAAACAGAGAAAGAGTTAGTGAACTCTTGGGATGATACATGTTGATGTATGTAGGTCCCCTGTCTACAAATGCCAGGACTGGTTCTTTATACTTCATTACATTCTCTGATAATCTCTTTAGATTCAGACATATGTTCCTGTTGAAACACAAGTCCGAACCTTTTGAGATATTCACAGAATAAAGCGAGAAGTAGAGAACCAAAATAAGGGTATAAGTATTGTGTCCTTTGATAAGATCAAGGAGGAGAATACTTGAGCACGGAAATCCTGGCCTTTTCTAAAAGAGAATGAGATTCTCTCTCAGCATTACTCCTCTGTATACACCATAGCACGATGGTATATCAGGGCAGAGCAATCACACCCTATATGATATGGTGTGCTCTATGATGAGTAATACTGAGTTACCTTTTTCCTTTTGGGAGTTATGCACTTGAGAGGATGCATACCTATTGAATAGGGTTTGAATCAAATCAGTTGCCTACCACTTCATATGTGATATGGAAAGGGAAGAGCCCATATCTTAAGTTAGTTAAGATTTGGGGTTGACCGGCCTATGTCTAAAGGCAAAATCCGGACAAGCTCGAGGCAAGATCTGTTATGTAGAACTGGAAATGTTCCAGCTATACGAACTACAGCAGATGATTTGGTAGAACCAAAGGATTCAGTAGATTCCAACGAACCTCAGCCTCTCCGCCGATCTAGTAGGGTTCCTCACCCACCTGAGAGATACTTCGGTTCCTCTATGACAGTGGGAGCGAGGATTGCATCATGAGATGATGACCCAACTAGTTTCGACCTGGCCATCAGGAGTAGGACTCTGTGAGAATGGCTGGATGTTTATCGATCTGAGATGGAATCCTTATACACCAACAAAGTATGGACTTTGGTTGCTATATCTGAAGGGTTAAATTCCCATCAGGAGCAAGTATATCTTGAGAAGATTACTTGGTGTAAATGGAAAAGTTGAGACTTTCAAAGCTAGACTTGTTAAAGGTTTTCGTCATTGACCAGGCGTGGATAATGATAAAACCTTTTCAGTACCTATGCTTAAGTCCATCCAGATCCTACTTACCACGGCTACATACCATGACTACGATATCTGGTGGTTGGGTGTCATGACAGCTCTTCTAAAATGATGTTTTGGAAGAGAGCGTCTATAAGTACACAGCCAGAGGGCTTCGTAGACAGTGGGAGCAGCGGAAACGTGTGCAAGATGCTTTATAGGATAAAGCAGGCATCGCGGAGTTGGAACGTCTGTTTTGATGTGTTAGTCAAAGAGTTTGACATCATCAAAATGGTAGATGAACCTTGTATAAACAAAAAGGTAGTAGGGAGTATGGTGAAAATCCTCGTAGAGTACGTGGATGACATACTCTTGATAGGGAAAGAGTTTCCTATGCTACGCTCGGTCAATCTCCGCTTATCACAATGATTCTCCATATAGGATCAAAATGATACCTACTAAATCCTGGATTTTGGATCTATGAGATAGATCTAATTGGATGTTAGGTATCTCACTAGTAGTAGTGAGATGGTATCAATCGATCCTAGGGAGAATCGCTGGAAGTGTTCCAGAGTGATAAAGACGACTGAATGTCAGTCACAGGCATTGTCTTTACCCTCAGTGGAGGGACGGTATGTTGGAAGAGTTACAAGCTAGATACCGTGACATACTAGACGATAAAGGCTTGATACATCGCTATTTAAGATGCTACCAAAGAGGCTGTTTGGGTAGATATTGGTTCATAAGATGAACCATGTTCCTCCCATTGTGTGACAATGGAGTTGTGGCTTATGCCAAGGAATGCCGGTCCCATCAGTGATCCAGACATATTCTAAGGCAGTATCACTTGATCATGGAGATGGTTGATCTCCAGGGAGATCGAGGTTAGGAGAGTAGACTCAGAGGACAACACAGCGGATCCACTCACAAAGTCATGTTCCCAGAGAGAGACTTTTATGGGATGGTTGAGTATGAGATACTACAACCACTGCTACAGATGGCCCTAGTGCAAGTGGGAGATTGTTAGTTATATGTATGCCCTAGAGGCCATTACTGTACATAGGATGTATATGGTAGTGGATGCTGGGACATATATAGGAAGGACTTTCTCGCTCGACATGATAGTATGCTATCTGGTTACTCTTTACCTTAACGTGTATGCTGATTGTCTCTCTATTACATGTTGGTAAAGCCCTTAGGATGTGTGCTTGACTACCTGGACTATGATGCGGATCATACTAGTGGGGACATGGTAGTCCATAAGTACATCCTTCAAAGTCCCTAGTCGTGGGTGTATCGAGACGGGGCATCGATATACCAGAGTAGACTAGCGTATACCTTCTCGACCCATACAGATGGGCGATGGATGATCCCATATCCATTGGTGTTTGACATCGGAGATGATATACGGGTGCTCAGTGGAGACTGGGTACACTGGACGGACTCGCCGAGAACTCCCAGATGGTATTATACCTCACGTCAGATGGCAGTTCTCTGGTGACACTGGTACAGAGTAGTCTGTTGACCCGAGATCGTCATAGAGTCTTGTGTGGTTCCCACTGTGCTTTGATTTCCATCTTACCACGTCCAAGAGGGCGTGCAAAACGGTGGTTTTTGGGTACAGTCCCGAGTCACATGGAGGCAATGAGCGATAGGAGGGGATTCGTCTCTCCTGGTATAGGGAGTTGATGTTGCGCTGTGTTCGATTGGCTATAACAGGAAATCCCTGGCCAGGGTTGCTGAGATTTACTGGTAAGTGTTACCAGTAGTTTCTCGATTTGTTATAGACCTCATATCGACACGACTTATCGAGCTATTGGGGTCTGACGTTTACCACCCCTAGACGAGATATGCGACATATCAGACGATCAGACCGGACTGTACGGTAGTGTTACTGGTTGGATTCACAGGAGTATGAGCGGGCTTGCTCGTCGATCTTCTGATCGCTCAATACCCGGGTGGCCGTTACGTTTAGCAGACCGCTTGCGGCTTGTGGGTGTTTGATATGATCATCACCTGCTGCCGGCGTATTGACGAGTCTTTAGAGTCCTACACAGAGGTTTCCTAGCTCAAGCGAAACGAAATAGGAGTGCATATGAGATATGTGCGGGACCGAGAATAATGCGTATATGTGATACCGTATTCTATTCTCACGATGAATGTATCGATTGGTTGTATGCGATATAACCTAGTTATCGAATCAAGTATTGATTCGATAAGCCGATACATAGGATACTAGTCGGTTATATGCGATATGACCGGATCGTTAAATCAAGTGTTGATTTAATGATTTAATGCATAATTATATATTTGATATATTACTTTGCATTAACTAGTATCGGTTCACTTTAAATGGATTTTCTCACTCGGGTGTGCGCATTGCATATGCGATATGATTTTGTGCACTTGATTGTATCATGTTTGATGATACATGCTTTTTGGTTAAGTGTAAAGTATTAAACTATGGTTAAGTGGATGATTAGGGTTTTTACTTATTCATTTATTTATTTCATTTATTCTTTTTGGAAAATAAAATGCAAAGAGAAAAATGGTGGAATTCTTTTGTTCATTCATGAAGCTTCATGAATACTTTGACTTAGTCATCATTTTTTTCTTCATACCTAACCTAACCATTCACTTAACTTGAGTTTAGTCTCTACATATAACCATGGTTGGATTATGATAAGTTTGGATTTTCTTTTCTATTTAAAATTCTTATCATAACACTTTCTTCTTCTTCTTCCTAAAACTCAAGAAGAAAAGCTTGACTACATCAATGGTGGATTGATGAAATGAGTGAGAAATCCAATTCTAAAGTCTACCCACTTCCTATTTCTTCATCCTCTACCTCTTACCAAGTAGTAGAGTGTGTTTTCTTCACAAGTTTCTTGACTTGGTGAAGTCGGAGCTTGATTTAGCGATGCCTCGACGTAGATCATCTTCGGCATGGACATCGATGACCTAGCCCGTCCATTCTCCGATGAAGCCGACGCTAGAGCCCGGGACTTGTTATGGACAGCGAGGAGACTTCATTGCGGAGCTATGCAGGTGGAGAACCGGATCTACAAAGGTTGTATTTCCGTATCTCTTAGTTAAGTGTTAACTAGTTTATTATTTCGCCTAGATTTCTAGCCAACGATCCGTAGTCGGGTTTCTCGGCACCTAGATTTTTTTTTGAAATTGGCATGGTTGATGCCTTGTGAGACCTCATTAGGATGCCTAGGAACCCTACAAGACTACATGATGGTTGTTAGAAACTGAACGAAACCGTCCGATGTTCCTTCGTGTAGTGTTATGTCACGACGAACATCGCATGTATGTTAACCGATAGACGGGAACTAAGTCACGTTTTGATTTTCATATATGATTATCGATGAGAATATGAAAATTTCATATTATCATCGAGTTTCATACACTTTAGTTTAATATTTAATTTGGATTGGTTTTAAGTTTACGTATCAATTTCAAGCTTTCGAAGTTTTTGGTTTAAGGGGTGGTTTTTTAAAGTTCAGAGTTTTCTTAATCGAGTTTAAGATTTTGAATTTAGGTTCGGGATTATGGTGGGATTTGACAAGAGTTCATAATAGAGGAGAATGATGATAAATTAATGTTTGGTCTTTGTTTCCCCCAATCAGAGCAAAGCTCTGTTTGAATTTCAAAAATTCAAAAATTGAAGCAACGCTTCAGATTCTTTGCGCTGCGCGCAATGCGCCACGTGTCAAAAGCAGACACGCCAGCGCTGCGCCCAAGACAGCGCACCCAATCAGAGCAAGGCTCTGTTTTAAAATGAAAATAAAAATAAAGGAAGCAACGCTTCAGTTGACTTGCGCCTTGCGCTGCGCGACACGTGTCAGCGCAGTCGCGCTAGCGCAGTTGCGCTGCGCTCTGCGTGTCAGCGCAGTTGCTCTACGCTGCGCGACACGTGTCAGCGCAGTTGCGCTGCGCTCTGCGCTGCGCGACACGTGTCAGCGCAGGTGCGCTTGCGCCAAACAATAAAATTCTGGAAAGATCTTTCCAAATCTTGTTAAAAACAAGAAGATTACCTTCTGTAAAACAGAAGCCCTAGGATCAAAGATCCAATGGTGGGGAAACATTCCTAAATCAATCAGAGAAAGATCTCTTTAACTGATTTAACAAATCAATTGGCCCTATATAAAGGCCCCAAAACTCCAAGTTTCATATATAGAGAGAGAGATACAGAGAGCTCTTCTAAAAACTTGGAGAAGAATTCAGAGAGAAAGAAAAAAGGTAAAACCTTTGAAAAAAAGAAGAATTTCTTCTAAAAAGATCAATGATCTAAGAACAAGATCAAGATCTTTAATAAAAACTAATAATAAAGAAGCAATCTACTTCATGACTAGATCTTTTGATCTATATAAAGGTATTACCTTTTGATGAACCACTGATTCTTGAAATATTAAGGTAGAACCTCTCTGGAACAAGAAAAACTTGTTCTCTTTGATCTAAATTTGATCAAGATATTAAACAGTGCCTTGCACTTTTGAAATTTGCACTGTTGCGCTCCTTGGATTGGCGCAAGCCACCAGAGAGCGCCACGTGTCAATCACAGAACAACTGCGCCTTGCGCTTCTAAAAACAGAGCACTGCTCTCTTGGTTTGTCGCAAGTCACCAGAGTGCGCCACGTGGCAGCAGCGCACCAGCGCAGCGCAATGGCGCAGCGCACTGCGCTAACAGACTTGCGCTCACCAGCGCATGACACGTGTCACCTCCACATGAATTTCGCCCTGCGCTCCTCAATTGGCGCAAAGCGCCTGACAAGCCACGTGGGGCACTGTCCGAACATTTAATGCAGTGCATTATTAAAGGCAGAGCCCAATTAAAAGGTCTATCAGACCAAATAAAAATGCTTTGCATTATTAAAGAAAAGGGACAGAGCCCAATTAAAAAGGCCTAACAGGCCAGAATAAATGCTATGCATTTAATTAAAAGCCCAATGCTTTAAAAAAGGGGCAGAGCCCAAACAAAGGCTTAAACAGGCCAATCATGAACAAAATGTTAGACATTTTCTAACTGGACTTAGCCCAATTCTGGCCGTAAGTCCTCAAATTAAATTGAACTGAGCACAACTGCTCTCTCAAATCAATTTACATCCGGTTCAAGGATATATTTCCGAACTCCTCTGATATTTGTCGTTGTAATCCTTCAACGTCGTCAGAGAGGTGACGGGTCCTGATAACCACACATTAATATGGACTGTGGGGTCCTTAAACTCATGGACTAATGCGTCCTTAAACCAATATCCGTTCCCAAAATGGGAATGTTGGACCACCATGTTCCTAAACTGGTAATACGGACTGTGGTTCCTTAAACTCATGGACTAATGCGTCCTTAAACCAATATTCGTCCCCAAAATGGGAATGATGGACCACCATGTCTCTAAACTGGTAATACGGACTGTGGGGTCCTTAAACTCATGGACTAATGCGTCTTTAAACCAATATTGGGAATATTGAACCACCATGTCCCTAAACTGGCAATGGACCACTATGTCCCTAAACTAGAACAATAGAGCCCCCAAATGCTCTTTTTTCGGATCTAAATGATCCTGTTAAGCTGATCTTAGTCTTAAATTAGACTAACGTATCCTTAACAAACGTTTAAGTTGATCTTAGCCTCAAATATGGCTAACGTATCCTTAAACCAAAACCTTCAAACAGACTTTAGTCCCAAATTGGACTATAGATCTCCCAACCAACTTTGGTTCAAGGGTACATCTCTGAACTCCTCTGATATCTGTCGTTGTAATCCTTCAACGTCGTTAGAAAGGTGACGGGTCCCGACGGCTATACATTAAATGGACCAATATGTCCTCAAACTGGTATTAGACCACTATGTCCTTAAACTGGTATTGGACCACTATGTCCTTAAACTGGTAATGGACCACCATGTCCTTAAACTGGTCATCGACCGCAATGTCCCTAAACTAAACAATTGAGTCCAAATGCTCTCTTGTTGGATCTAAACGATCCTGTTAAGTTGATCTTAGTCTGGAAATTAGACTAACGTATCCTTAACAAACGTTTAAGTTGATCTTAGTCTCAAATAAGACTAACGTATCCTTAAACCCAAACCAAAACACAAATCTAAGAAGATACGGATTTGGACTAATCCACGCCCTACGGGCGACAACGTAAATTAGTCTCCGTATACAATCCACGGGCAACCACAAACAAAACAAACACCCACGACACGAAGTGACCATCTGGAGAAGGAGAAAGTTGTTACCGCGATGCGGTGGCGTAATTAACTGCAGGGGCTTGCGCCTGCAGGGAAGAGCGTCCCCACAATCAAAAACCCCTCGAACGAGGAGAAATCTGACGAAGTCTGCTACATCGTCCGCATCCTTCTAAACCTTCGATACACGGTGCCATAAATCAACTTAGCATTTTCGGAGAGGTGGACGGATAGCACCAATTAGCATCTACCCCGAATCTCAGGCAAGACAGTCCGTCTTGCGCGTTTTTCGGCAGGGAACAGATTCTGGCACGCCCGGTGAGACATTTTCCTCTTTCCACTCCACACTTCGTGTGTCGTGTTCGCGAACAAATCGCGGTTTGCTGTGGTTGCCTGTGGATTCGAGGTACTTAGATTTGGTGTCTTGCTCCGTGCAGAAAACAGAAGATCAATGGCTTCAAACTGCACTAACTGCAACTGCGACTCTCGCTCCGTCCTTGCTGGAGGAGTGACTTATGGGCCCCAAGCGGCCTCTCTTTTCAAGATGCCAGTGGAGCAGGTAACTTAAGCCACCACTGGACTATTCTTCGGGACCATGCTCCCACCGATGAGCTTCAATGCCCTAATGACGTCGCAAGAAGCTCCAAAGAAGTCGGTGGTTGATCGGCTTACAACTACCGCGGCCCCTCTCAACAGGTCGCCCAACTCTAATGCCTCGGTTTTTAACAGAATAGGCCAGAGCTCCAACGGGCCCATGAAGAAGCCTGCAATACCAGAAGGCGTTATCCCGAAGCGGATAGCCATCCCTACTCCCGTTACAGGCGAAATCACCAAGGTTGCTTCCTCTACTCGGAAGTCTGCTTTTGATAGGTTGGCCGTCCCCACTCAACGGACGTCGGTCTTTAAAAGGCTGATACTAGCAAATTCTGACCAACACAGGGGGAACGAGGAGGTCACCCCTACGGCTAAACCAACTCCAATCGCGCGACATGCTCTCGCCACTGGCGCCGGGTAAAGAAGGCTGGGGGCAACTCTCCCTCTGGGCTAACTCCACCAGCCCCAACGGTGGAAGTCAATGCTGCCGTTCCAACTGGGAATAGGTTTGAATTGCTTAACAAGGTGCGCATGAACTCTCCTACTGCAGTGCTGAAGAAATCTCCTCCATCCATGGAAATTGCACCGAAGGCGAAGCCGGAGCAGCCCCCTCAGCGGATGTTCTCCAAAATCTACAAAGTCTGGCGACAGGTTCAGGACTCAGTAATTGATCAAGATTACTCTCGCCGACAGAAAAAGGTGAAGGTTCAACAGGAAGAGAACCGTCCTGTCAAGCCACAAAGGACAACAGCTACTTGGGTGCCCACTGCAACGGCCCCCTCGACTTCAACTGCTCAAAAGGGGAGGAAGCCAAAGAAAGCCCTTGTGACTACGGCAAATCGTAAAGACGCTGAGCCCAAATGCCCTAAGCCTGGGGGCATGGTGGTGCATACCGTCTACATGGCATCCGGGAAAGAGGATAGCCGCGCTTCTACGAGCCACCGACCACTCACCCGATCCATCACGAGAGCTCAAGAACAGCAACAGCAGAAGCTTCAAGAGATGCTGACTACAATGGCCGCACTTACCGAGCCAAAAGAAAGCCCGGAGGCATCATCAGAACAGCGTCACGAACAAGAAACTGACGCTGACTTCCTTCGGAGAATACTGGAAAAGAAGGACAAAGAGACTGCGGAACAAACAACCAATATAAAACGAATGGCCCTTCTGTTCCAGGACATGGTGGGTATAATGATCCAGCAGGATCCTCCTGCTGAAGATCCTCCGATTGTCCTTGAAGATGACAGAGGAGGAACGTCAAATCCTCCACCGGCTCTGTCAACAGCCAAGGAGGAGACAATTTCCAAAGCTGCCCTGGATGAATATATAGCTCAGCAGATACGAGTCCACCAGGCGAATGAAGCGGCTGGTCAAGTTGTCAAAACGGGACGACCATATCCGAGCTGGTATGATCAGATCAAGTACCCGCCGGGATACACGATCCCGAAGTTCCATGTCTACAAGGAGACAGGCAATCCCCATTAACATGTCGCTCAGTTCAGGGCTCTTTGTGGCAATACCGGCGGCGATGATAAGCTCATGCTTCGCCAATTCGTCGGCAGCTTATCGGAGACGGCGTTTGAATGGTACTCCGAGCTTCCGAACGATTCTGTTAAAACTTTCGCCGAAATAGAGTTGTTGTTTACCCAGCGTTTCACAAGCACCAGCGAGCGTACTCCAATAACAGTTTCGATCAATGCAAGAGTAAAGCCGAGCGAAACTTGGGTTCAATATGCAATCTGATGGCGGAACTTATGGTCAAAATGCGAACAACGCATCGAAGAAGCGCCAGCGGTGGGCATGTTCGTGGGTACCCTAGATCCTCATGCAACTATTTCACAGTTCATGATGTTCTTTAAACCAACCATGTTCCAGGCCTTGATTGACAAATTAGCCCAAATGGACCAGATGGGCCATAGACCGTCTCCTCCAAAGCCGGACTCTCGAAATGAGAAGGGGAAAGGAAAAGCGATCGTCGTCGCCAATGCTCAACAACAGCCGAGCAACTTGAAGCCGGTTGTCCGTCAAAACAACATGCGTCCACGCATATCCCTCGAGGAGAGGTTAGGATGTCCTTACTCGTTTCCTCAAGATAAAACGAGAAGACTGTTCGAGCTGGCAGTGCGCAACGGACTCATCAATCTGCCGGATTCAAAACGTCCGTTGCAGCCAAGCGACGTCAGTAATCTCAATTACTGCCCCTACCATCAAGTATTGGGTCATCCGATCGAAAATTGCTACGTCTTCAAAAACTGGATTGAAGACCAATACCAACAAGGCAAGTTCGCGTTGTCCGAAAAATGGAAGGTTAACCCACCGCAACCTCATACCCCTAAAAAGGTGAATATACCGGGGGCAACGTGCTCCCTTGTTGAAGAAGCTCCGTGGGAGGTTGTGCTATCAGCCAAAACCAAAAAGATGCTGAATGATCTCAAGACATGCCCGGCGATCAGGTGGAAGAACCCACTAGAACCCCAGATCATCGAAGGGATGTTGAAGCCGCGCCCAACTCCAAAGATCGGTAGTGATGGCCCAAGCACTTGTACCCAGCCGTCAAAATCTTCAAAGAAGAAGAAGAAAAGATCCAAAAAGCCCGTGAAACCTGGCGACAAGCGCACAGACTTACAGAAACAGATTGACGCGCTAGAGGAATATAATCAGAAGGCACGGACTCCCATTACGCTCCAAGAGTTCCTCAGCCACGTCTTTCAGGAGGAAGATGATGGAGAAAACTCGTCAGATGAATCTGAGGGTTATGTGGAGAGTTGTCATATGATCTCCCACTCGTTTACAGACGATGAGAAAACTCTTTGCACTGAGAAGCTGGGGGCAGATCCTAAACCGGAACTTCTGGGGCCATCAGATGAAACAATTGATGCATTCCTCAACGAATCTCTTTTGAAAAGTAAAGCTGATCGGGAACGCGAGACGGTCATATTTGAAAGGGCCAAGCGTCGGCGACTAGACGAAAGAGTTGAGACACTCCCATCAAATCAAAAGACATCCGTTGCGGATAAAAACAAATTCAAGATAAGGAAAAGGTTCACTAAAGCCATATCAATGGGGATGAAGCTACCACCCTCTGAAGGAAACACTGCAGGCAAAGCAGAAATGCACCCTTCCTAGTGCTTATATCTGTTGGAGATAGTGCCCTCATAGTCAATTATTGGATCGCAGGTACGTGATTGCAATGATTGCGGAGGACCTATACCGGTAGGACAGTCTTACTCGAGATGATAGTATACTATCTGGTTTGCCTTTATCAGTTGTGTGCATGTTCAGGTGACTGATTACATGTTCCACTTTGATAGAGCACTTAGGATCTTGCTTTACTACCAACTGTATGATGGCGATCATAAACGTGAGAGTTGGGTAGTTTATATGCATATCCTTAATTGTGGTCCCTAGTCGTGGTAGTTTCGAGACAGGGCATCGATACTCCGGAGTAGACTAGTGTATACAGTCGAGACCCCGACGAGGGGCGGTGGCCGGTCTCACAAGCCACTGGTGTCAGTTGGATCACCTAAGATGTATACAGGTGCTCATTGGGTTATGAGTACACCGGACAGGACTCGCCGGGAATCTGCTAGTTAGTACTATACCTATCGTCAGATAGCAGTTCCCTGGTGACATGTGTACAGGTTAGTTCATCGACCTGAGGTCATCATTTGTCTCGTGTGAGTTCCCACTGTGCTTTGATTTCTACCCTACCACGGCTCAAAGGAGTCGTGCAAACAGGTAGCTTTTGGGTACAGTCCCGAGCCATATGGAGGCACGTGAGCGGATCGGCAGGGGATTCGTCTCTCCCGGTATTGGGGGCGAGGTCGTGCTGTGTCTAGGAGAGCCATTACACATAGTCCATGGCCATGGCAGGAGATTTACTGGTAGGTACTCCAGTAGTATCTCAGGGTGTTTTTGGGCTACACTCCGACACGACTTATACTGCTATTGGGGGTCTGACGTTTCTAGCCCCCTAGGCGGATATGCGATACTCATTGACGAACGGACCGGACTGTATATACATTGTCACTGTTAGGCTCAGTAGGGTTTTCGGATGAGTTCGCTCATCGGCCTCCCTTGAGTTCGCTCATCGGCCTCCCTTAAGGTCAGTCCATGGGCAGCCGTTACGCATAGCTAGTGCCGCTGACGGTTTGTGGTTAAACCCACTGCTAGGGTACTGACGAGTCATTAGAGTCCCCCACAGACAGTTTCCCAAGTTCGGGCGAAACGTTGTAGAGGCCGTATGGTTTTATGGCAGGGTTCGGAAAATGCACGTGCGTTTACGCGCGTGTTATTTTTCGGGCAGATGATACTGGTCGGCTTTGGTTTAAGCCGGATCCGAGTATTATATTGAGTAGGTATAATATCTTTGTCTCAGTTGCATTTGTATTCGGTCGTAATACAAATGCGGGTATATTTATACAGTTACGGGGTTATCCTGAAAGTCGTTTCAGGATCACTTTTGGAAGTTGCCAGTTTCCAGTTTTCTATCAGCCGTCTTTTAACATTTGGTTAAAGACGGATTTATCTTTTCTTGGATGAGAGTGAGTCATGCTTCTAGAAGGTTCTAGAAGGTTCTAGAAATTGGTGACAAGGTTAATGACTCATGCTTTGATTTCAACCATTTCTTGTTTTGCTTAAGATCTTTATGCTTGATATTTTCATGTGTTCACACATGATATTTTTTCTTATGGTCACCCCCCTCTCCTACGATCACCTCCCTCTTTGCTATAAGAGGCCGGCCCCCTCTCTCTCCAGATACACTCTCTCACTTGATGGTTTTCATTTGTGAAAAGATTATGATAGCATTTGGGGTGTATGGAATTTCACAGCTCATTTCATTCCAACACCCGATTCCCACGGCAACTTCATTAACTGTCCGTTCATAGCTTTGGACGGAACGAGACAAAGTCATCTACTCATTCTCTACATCAATCTTGGTCGTCTCTTTTAGCAAACTTGACGACCGAGTTGCCTCGAGTCAGAGGCGGGAGCCCGTTTAAAGAATCAGTGATGTGGTGCCACCTGGACGTGCAGATCGGAGATCGACGAGATCAGAGCAGCTACAACAGAGCGTGGGATGATGGTTAAAGAACGAAGGACTCGGATCGTTCGGTATAACCTTTCTACACTCTTTACAGTTTGTTAGTTTAGCAATAATGGCAGATCCGGGTTAAAGTATACGATAGCGCCAGTTTAAAAGTTTTTGTTCCGCATTTGGCGTCTGTAGACGGCCGGGGCACTAACGTAGACTTACAGTGGTATCAGAGCCTCACCATTTTGCTATACTAACTTGTGCTAACGCGTTTAAAATATCGATCGAACCGGAAATCAAAAACTGCAAAATCCAAGCTTGACAGTTTCTGCTGATTTTAAACGGTGTCCTAAAAATATTTCACACATCTCAGAAAACTGTGCAGGGTTTTTTAAGAACGACGTACAAATTTGGGATCATGATTCGACAAGACTGCCGCGGAAACGCGGCCGAACCCATGGTTTGGCCGCGGATCCGTGGCCATTCTGTGTCATCATGCCCCCAAATTTGCTCAGTGGGTTCTTCTCTGGAAATTGGGGTTTTTGGTATATATCTTTTGGGCCCAGGTTTTGTTACTGTTCTCCAGTTGTTCGTGGGGCCCACTTTGTGATATTTTGTCGATCGAAATTTAAACATGTTAGTTTACAGTGCTTACATTATATCTCCGACCGGGAATGTCATTTGATCGGTAAACCGCGTCCGATTGCTATAGTTCTTTTAGACGGGTTTGCGAACGTGACATTCGCGTTGATGTTCTGTGTTGTGCTGTGATGTTGCGGATTTGTCATGGTGGATAGCAGTGTGCAATGCTAGTACAGTTTGAGTTTATTTGTACATTTGATATTGCGGGGCGAGCGTCCAACAAGTGGACTGCCGTCACTGCCTGTTGTATAATATTCTTTTGGGGCACGACCAGGTTGCGGTCGATGTACCTGTTGTACTATTTTTCATTACTGTACTAGGTTTTGCCCCGCGACGGAGTGCACGGATAGCCGGGTTCTGGAGGGCAACGGGTCCGCATCTCATGGCTTTGAGAGGCAGAGGGGTCCCACTCTAAAATTGGCAGACTATTCGCCGCACTCGTAGGGGGTACAGGTTGACCCAAGGAGGGGTGCTCAATTTACCGGATTCCGTGAAGTGCCGGGTGTTCCATTCACTATGCTGTGGGGACTACCCCGCTTTAGGTTTTGGCGGGTAACTTGCCGCACCCGTAGGGGTCTAGGTTTCATTGCACAGGCTATCCACACGACAGGGAAACGTCGGGTTTCAGCAGCGGCTCTGTGAAACCCGGGGATCCCAGATTATCTGTATTGTTCTGTGATGCTTATTACTTTTCTGTAATGTTGCATATTATCACGCCTGGAGCGATTATTGTATATTGGTTTATATACTATTAGATGTTGTATATGTTTTACACCCGCGCTAGTCCAGTCCCCGCTCTGTCGTTAGTTAAGTAACCTAACGGGTGATGACGGGACCCAGTGACGAATGCGGATGGCATATACGTACATTTTATTTTCGTTCTTTTCTGGTGTGATTGATTGATGGGACTGCGTTGATTCTGATCAATGCAAAGTAAAACAAACCTGTTTGATGTTGTTGGAACAAATTTAAAAAGTGTTATTGCAAAGACGTTTTCTTTTGTTATGCATAGCGGTATTCAGTGGAATATCCTGCACCTCATTCGACGGGGCAAGGGCCGATATCCCTTCACCGGGACTGACCCCTTGGGCAGAAGTTTGCGTCGGGGTAATAACTTCACTATAGTCGATTACATGTTGCTTTGCATAGCGGTATTCAGTGGAATATCCTGCACCTCATTCCACGAGGAAAGAGCCGAGATCCCTTCACCGGGAGTGACCTCTTTAGCAAAAGGTTTTCGCCACTATATTTTAAAAAGCTATCAGGTTCCTTCAACGAGATCAAGTTCATTACGCTAAAGGTTTTTCGCCAAAAACCAGTCGTAGCCCTCCGTCGTTTCTTATGGATGGTCAGTAGTATTCAAGCTATGTTTGTTGGCATACGTCAAGGCATAGTGTTTGGTAGCTGCTGGGTATTCATTTGTTGCATAGATAGATGAGTTGGTTTGGGACAGTCGTATTACCTTGTTGGCATACGTCAAGGGTATGTACGGGTGGGTTCAAATTAACAAGATAATGACGGGTAGAACTTGACATGTGACTTATGATTTGTTGACATACGCCAAGGTCATAAGAGCATGGGGCAAAAATCAGATCGGGAGTTTCTAAAGAAACTGAAACTTGCCAGGTATGCGCATACCTTCTGGAGTATGAGTAACGTGGATGCATTCCATCACGTTATCATGCGATGAGAGTTGGATCCCGATTCCCACTGATGAGTTGGTTTACTCTTCGGGCGATCCCGATTGATTCTTCTTTCAGGTTTGGAGGAGAATTTGACAAGACAGTGGGAGGTTTCCGGATTAGATAAAGTGATAACCATTCTGATCTAGGTTAGAGTGCACGCAGAGTGTTTCTTCTCTCTCTCTCTTTGGCAGCGACCTTTGACCGACCCTAGACTATGACTCAGTGACCAAGTTGACCGAACCTTCTTAAAAACTGGCTTTTGGATTGCCTATGTTGCATAAGTCATTGCCACTCCTTCTTTTACCCTTTGAATTTCTCAGAACACCCGTATTACTACGGATATCCACTTCCATTGGATAGATCCATCGTATGGTTATATACGAACTCGAAGGGACTTCTTCGAGGATGGATCCAGGTTCAGGAGAAATAGAATTGGTTTATTCAGTTGTCTTTTATTATCACCTTCTCTCAGGTTGCGAGAGCTCCTTGGTTTAGGAGAGTACACTTATTACGCTTATTGGATAGTCTTATTCCAAACCATAGGCAGGTGCCGAAAGGTAGGGAATGAAGAAAACCAATTAGCCTAAGCAGGGTGTGCAGAAGGTAATATGTAAAGACAAAATAAAGGGATTAGAAAGAGGGCAAAGTAAATTGCAACTGATATCATTCACGACCAAACCGCGTACTTCATCGCCACTCCTAATTCACCTTTAAAAGAATAAGGTATTATTCAGTTGTCTTTTATCATCACCTTCTCTCAAGATACGAGTACTCCTTGGTTTAGGAGGGTACACCTATTATGCTTACTGGATAGTCTTCTTCCAAACCATAGGCTGGTGCCGAACGGTAGGGAAGGAAGAAAACCATTTAGCCTAACGATGGTGTACAGAAGGTAACGACTAAAGACAAATAAAGGGATTTGGAGAGATGGCAATAAAATATACGGTTGAAGTCATGAATTGGATTATGAAAGAGGCATTGCTATGAATACCAGGATACCCCTACGAAACATTTTCATGTTTCAGTGCATTGTTAAAGGAAAACTGTTTTCCCGATTGGATACTTACTCCAAGGGTATGTATTTACCAGGTTTCATTCTCATATCTGTATGGTTTTACAGATAATGAGTGGGAGTAAGTTATTGGGAATTAGGTGATCATCCTCATTATATCGGAATTCGTTGTAATTGGTGATATTTGAGGAAATCGCCAGGGTACAGTTTTCAACCTACGACGCACAAATTTTGAGTTGTTTAACTCAGCGGACTTATACAGAGTATTGTGTGTTGTCCAGTATCCATCAGGACAAAGGGGTAGGTCCTCGTACTTTGTTCTGTTTACTTATAACTTCTCTAGTTTTTAGACAAGTGTTTCGTAGAAATACAAGGTCTAAGTTTTGAGAAGTTGTGGGTATAAGAATAAAGTAGAGAACCAGATATCACAAGTATCGGGATTCTTCAAAGAGATCGAAGATGTAGATTCTTGTGATTGGTATTCAGATGATAGTGATGGTTTTGAGAAACGTGTTTCTCTTTCAGGTTACTCATAATTGGATGGATTCCTAAGTTGAGTAATGCTGATTAGCCTCTTTCCATTAAAGTGATATGCACTGGAGACAGCTGCATGATTTGAATCAGGCTCCAATTAAATAAGTGCCAAAGTTTCTATATTGGATATAGAATGGTTCGTACCTTAAAAGATGTTAAGGTACGGGGAGTTGTCCAGCTTATGTTTAAAACCAGACTCTGGATAACTCAGGGCACGTTTCTGTAATGGCTGTTTGTGGGTTGACCCTGGTTATGACGAGGGTTGATATTCTACCATTTGGAAGATCAATGATATTGTTCTTGACTCACCACAGTTTTAGTAAAAATGGATCTTTTTTCAGAAAACAGTAGTGGGAGTATGGTAGAACTGGAAGTGATTCCAGAACCGCGAACGATTACGGAAAATTTAATAGGACCTATATATTCAATCAGATTTGACATTCCAATAGCCACTCCGCAGATATGGTGGGTAACCTCAGACACCCGAGAGGTACTTCGGTAGCCTCAAGGACGGTGACAGGGAGGTTCTTATCTACCCCGACTTGACACTACTGTTGTTCCAGGTTATGAGACCCAGTAGGAGGGTTGTCGTATTCAGTGGGAGCAGCGGAAGCATGGTGGGCAAGTAGCTTATGTCTATTTATAGACTAGAGCAGTTTTAGCGGAGATAGATCGTCTAATTTTGATGTGACAGTCATGGGTTTGACTTCATCAGAATAGGGGATGGATCTGTTAAGAAGGTAGTAGGGTGTGATGTCATGGTATTTGGATGACATACACAAAGTAGGAAGTAAAATTCCTATACTACGATCGGTTGTACTATGGTCGTCACACAGTTGTTTCTCCAGACAGGATATGGATATAATATTTGACATTCTGGTTTCTGGATCTATGGTTTTAGATCTAGATTTGGGTAGTTTCCCGATGTGGGTACTTTGACAGATATTCTAATGGTTTTTAGAATAGTTGACTCCTAGCATGGTAGTGTACCTGCAGGTGATGGAGTCACCCTCTCTAAAGGTGTCATATAGACTAAAAGGGGGAGGGCTGTGCATGATTGGCAGATCACTTGCTTAGGCAATTGAGTCAATCGTGAGGTGTCAAGTACCACACCAGATGTTGTTTTTGCACTAGATGCGATAAGTTTGTATTAATCCAATCCTGGAGAGACATAAGGAAGCAGTTTTAGAACATAAGTGGATGTTCTACGGATTTGATGACGGCAGCCTCTTTCGGGAGACGATTGTCATTCCAGGCTTCAAAGGTGACATGGATGACAGAGTGATTGTCAGAGTTACAGTTTTCCCTCTGACGAAGAGGGACAGTATTATGGACAGGTGGTCCAAGAGGATACTGTGGGTGGCATGGTGCCGGATACTGATTAGGTTCAGTGATCGATACAGTCTAAGAAGTTTGGATTTGGAGTTCATTTATGAACTAGGTCCCATCAGATATCCAGACATATTCTAAGACAGGTATTACTCAATTCGGGAGATGGCTTTCTCCGCGAACTTGAGATTTAGAGAGATATAGAAAGATACTTCTAGGCGGATCCACTCACTGAGGCTATTTCTCGAACACAATAGTTTTACAAACGGGCTTTGTGAAACTGATTAGTAGAGAGTTGGATGTTCGGTTTCACACGGGCTGTGAGTAGTCGACATCGCAATAATTAGCCTTGAGTGCAAGTGGGAGATTGTTGGAGATAGTGCCCTCATAGTCAATTATTGGATCGCAGGTACGTGATTGCAATGATTGCGGAGGACCTATACCGGTAGGACAGTCTTACTCGAGATGATAGTATGCTATCTGGTTTGCCTTTATCAGTTGTGTGCATGTTCAGGTGACTGATTACATGTTCCACTTTGATAGAGCCCTTAGGATCTTGCTTTACTACCAACTGTATGATGGCGATCATATACGTGAGAGTTGGGTAGTTTATATGCATATCCTTAATTGTGGTCCCTAGTCGTGGGAGTTTCGAGACAGGGTATCGATACTCCGGAGTAGACTAGTGTATACAGTCGAGACCCCGACGAGGGGCGGTGGCCGGTCTCACAAGCCACTGGTGTCAGTTGGATCACCTAAGATGTATACAGGTTCTCATTGGGTTATGAGTACACCGGACAGGACTCGCCGGGAATCTGCTAGTTAGTACTATACCTATCGTCAGATAGCAGTTCCCTGGTGACATGTGTACAGGTTAGTTCATCGACCTGAGGTCGTCATTTGTCTCGTGTGAGTTCCCACTGTGCTTTGATTTCTACCCTACCACGGCTCAAAGGAGTCGTGCAAACAGGTAGCTTTTGGGTACAGTCCCGAGCCATATGGAGGCACGTGAGCGGATCGGCAGGGGATTCGTCTCTCCCGGTATTGGGGGCGAGGTCGTGCTGTGTCTAGGAGAGCCATTACATATAGTCCATGGCCATGGCAGGAGATTTACTGGTAGGTACTCCAGTAGGTGTTTTTGGGCTACACTCCGACACGACTTATACTGCTATTGGGGGTCTGACGTTTCTAGCCCCCTAGGCGGATATGCGATACTCATTGACGAACGGACCGGACTGTATATACATTGTCACTGTTAGGCTCAGTAGGGTTTTCGGATGAGTTCGCTCATCGGCCTCCCTTGAGTTCGCTCATCGGCCTCCCTTAAGGTCAGTCCATGGGCAGCCGTTACGCATAGCTAGTGCCGCTGACGGTTTGTGGTTAAACCCACTGCCAGGGTACTGACGAGTCATTAGAGTCCCCCACAGACAGTTTTCCAAGTTCGGACGAAACGTTGTAGAGGCCGTATGGTTTTATGGCAGGGTTCGGAAAATGCACGTGCGTTTACGCACGTGTTATTTTTCGGGCAGATGATACTGGTCGGCTTTGGTTTAAGCCGGATCCGAGTATTATATTGAGTAGGTATAATATCTTTGTCTCAGTTGCATTTGTATTCGGTCGTAATACAAATGCGGGTATATTTATACAGTTACGGGGTTATCCTGAAAGTCGTTTCAGGATCACTTTTGGAAGTTGCCAGTTTCCAGTTTTCTATCAGCCGTCTTTTAACATTTGGTTAAAGACGGATTTATCTTTTCTTGGATGAGAGTGAGTCATGCTTCTAGAAGGTTCTAGAAGGTTCTAGAAATTGGTGACAAGGTTAATGACTCATGCTTTGATTTCAACCATTTCTTGTTTTGCTTAAGATCTTTATGCTTGATATTTTCATGTGTTCACACATGATATTTTTTCTTATGGTCACCCCCCTCTCCTACGATCACCTCCCTCTTTGCTATAAGAGGTCGGCCCCCTCTCTCTCCAGATACACTCTCTCACTTGATGGTTTTCATTTGTGAAAAGATTATGATAGCATTTGGGGTGTATGGAATTTCACAGCTCATTTCATTCCAACACCCGATTCCCACGGCAACTTCATTAACCGTCCGTTCATAGCTTTGGACGGAACGAGACAAAGTCATCTACTCATTCTCTACATCAATCTTGGTCGTCTCTTTTAGCAAACTTGACGACCGAGTTGCCTCGAGTCAGAGGCGGGAGCCCGTTTAAAGAATCAGTGATGTGGTGCCACCTGGACGTGCAGATCGGAGATCGACGAGATCAGAGCAGCCGCAACGGAGCGTGGGATGATGGTTAAAGAACGAAGGACTCGGATCGTTCGGTATAACCTTTCTACACTCTTTACAGTTTGTTAGTTTAGCAATAATGGCAGATCCGGGTTAAAGTATACGATAGCGCCAGTTTAAAAGTTTTTGTTCCGCATTTGGCGTCTGTAGACGGCCGGGGCGCTAACGTAGACTTACAATATCATCGAAAGATTTTGCACCCCATCGAAGAGTGCAAAGCTTTCAATAGATGGTGGCAGGGGTATGTTGTTCACCGGCAACACTTTAAGCGGGAGAAGCGCAAAACTCGTCGGGAGCGGAAAAGTACGACCGAGGAGCTTAGAGGAACTACCGGCGATTGTTGCATGGTTAACGCCGGGGAAGCGCAAATTCTCACATTCGGGAGCGACTCTGACGTGGAAATGGCTCTTAGCCCTCTCTTTAAAGAGTCCACCTCGGGAAAAGAGGAAGAGCCGAAGGCCTGCGAAAATATCCGGCTGCGTAATCGTACGCTACCCGAAAAGAATCTCGGACCCTCAAATAAAAAAGATATGGAAAAAGAAAAGGTCTCTGAGGATATCGCCCTAGATGACCAAGTCATGGAAGAGCTAACTGCCAAAGACCCGCCAAAGAAAAATAAGGTGGACTACAACGTTCTGGCACACTTAAGAAAGTTACCCTCACAGCTCAGTATTTTTGATGCCCTCTTACTATCAAAAGAAGCAAGAGATTCATTGATCAAAGCGCTACAGGAGCCGGAACAGTTCCAAGCTTTTCTCGCCGAAGAAAAGATGAAGGACGACCTAGAAGAAGTGCACACAGCTGATGTCACTTTCGGTGATGAAGACCTCCTCCTTGGGACGGGCGAACACAATCGTCCCCTCTATGTCTCAGGGTACTGCCACTATATAAAGATAGGAAAAATCTTGATTGACAATGGGTCTTCCGTCAATCTCCTCAATGTACGAGTATTGAAGGAAATCTGCATGAGCGTCCAGCACCTCGCTCGGGATAAGATCACCATCTCCGGGTTTGACTTTCAATCATCACGGACTCTTGGGTCTGTGATACTGACGTTACGCTTTGGGCTACTCGTCACGGACATTAAATTCCACGTCATAGGCGCCAAGACATGCTATAATGCTTTGCTCGGCCGACCCTGGTTACACGAGTACAACATCATCCCTTCTACACAGCATCAGTGTATGAAATATTTTAAGGATGGTCTCGAGTATACCGTAACAGGAGAGTTGAACCCATTCTCCGAAAACGAGGTCCGTAAGTACGAAGATGCAAAATACTTCTTACCGGATTTTGAGGACACAGAAAGATGTCACAAACCGGAGAACAAAGCTATCACCACCATCCCAATCTTTGGGAGTGATACTGAGGAAGAGGAAGAGATGGTTTACTCGGGTCCACCCCAATACAACAAGTCGGGACCATCCGCTCCTATGTTGACCTTTGGCAGTGACTCGGAAGATGAAGTCCATGCTATATTCTCTGCTCGGACTTCAATACAAACATTCGCTGATGAAGAGCAAAGTCTGCAAGTCATCATGGTTCCACCCAAACATCATAAAGAACTGGACGCACTTGATACCTACAGTGTGGAAGAGCTGCAGACGTTCTACGTCCCTCCTAGGCGAGAAGGAGAAAAGGTAATCCTATTCTACCGCTCCGGGGAAACTAAAGTGAAAAAAGAAATCTAGCACGGTGCGGATCCTACGCTTGACAGGCTTCAGCCCATCCGTCTGCCTAGGTATTACACAGAAGGATTGAAAAGGCTGTTGAAGCGCCAAGGGATACCCTTCAAACAGACCGCTCGAAAAGCCAAATTCTATAACAGGGTCTGGAACGTTCCCGGAACTCAGCGCAAATTGCCTAACGGGAGAATGGAAGCAATCGGGCTCGGATATGTTCGGTCCAAGAAACGGGAGCTACTCCGCGACTGCTGCGTCATATATGACTTTGATGAAGAAGGGGATGCTCAATGGGAAGATGCTAACCCTGAACCAGGAAAAGTCCCCGATGCAAAAATGCCCGGTCCTTCGTTCGAAGAACAAATGGACAAGCTTATAAGAGAAGCTGGTCAAAAAGTCCGAGACGACCAGAACCGCGAAATGGCCATCTATGAGAAAGCCAGGACGCAACGCCTCCTCCAACAGGCTGTGAAAGACGAAAATGTCGCTCCCTGTCGACCTGTTGTAAAAAGGCCCGACGCAGAGGCAGAAACAAGTCAAAAAGCAGAAAAGGCATTCAGCAATAACAAAGCGGGATCAAGAAGCCACGCAGTCGGGAATCGAGCGGTCCGGATCTATCCCTTGTGAAGAAGATGAGTCGAGCATACTCTTTTCCTCAAGACAAGACGAAGAAGATACTTGACCTAGCTATAAAACACCAAATGCTTACGCTGCCGGAGTCTAAACACTCTGAGCAAGCAGGCGAAGTCTCACACCCGAACTATTGCTCTTATCACAGGGTAATAGGACACCCTCTCGAAGACTGCTTCACCTTCAAGAATTGGGTCAAAGATCAATATCAGCTCGGCAAGTTCGCTCTATCTGACAGCTGGAGGGTAACGCCGCCACAGAAGCATGAACCCAAAGCCACGAGAGCAGAACCAGATCTACATCGGTCTTGGAAGCGAGCTCGTGCTTGTCATATGATAACGATATCAAAAGAAGAGCCCGAGAATATGGATGACCTTCCTTGGTGCTTCGAAAACAGCAATGACGAGGTGATCTCAGAATTCCCACCAGCGCCAAAAGAACTGGAAGATGGGATACACACCACGGCGGATAACCTCAAGAAAATTGAGTTGGGGACGGCGAACGACCCGCGACCGACATTCGTTAGTGAACCGTTGTCTGAAGAAAGGGTGGCTTCATGAAAAGACGTGCTTATGCAATTTAAAGATTGCTTCGCATGGAACTATTCCGAAATGCCAGGACTAGATCCAGAAATTGCTGTGCATAAATTGGCGATATCCCCGGACGTTAAACCAATCAAACAGGCACCGAGAAGAATGCGGCTCGAGCTTGAGATGAGCATTAACGCCGAAGTCAAGAAGCTGATCGACTCTGGGTTTATCCAGGAAGTTCAGTATCCCGATTGGATCGCCAACATCGTCCCGGTGATGAAAAAAATGGGACGTTGCGCATATGTGTAGACTTTCGGGATCTCAATAAAGCCTGCCCGAAGGACGATTTTCCAGTACCAGTCACCGAGCTGATGATAGATAACACGTCCACTCACGAGGTTTTCTCCTTCATGGACGGCTCATCAGGATATAATCAGATAAAGATGCTTCCCGAAGACCAGAAGCACACCGCTTTCCGGACCCCTTTGGGTATATTTTGCTACAAGGTGATGCCTTTCAGTCTAAAGAATGCCGGTGCCACCTATCAAAGGGCCATGAAAAAGATCTTTGATGACCTTATACATGAAATCGTCGAATGCTATATCGACGACCTCGTGGTAAAAAGCAAATCATACGAGGAGCATTTAGAGCATCTGAAGACCGTATTTCAACGCCTTCGGAAATACAACTTGAAGATGAACCCTCTCAAGTGCGCATTCGGAGTTTCCTCGAGCAAATTCCTAGGATTCATCGTCCGACACCGAGGTATCGAGATAGATCCGTAAAAAATCAAGGCGATTATGGAAATGCCTCCGCCAAGGACTCTCAAGCAATTGCGGTCTTTCCAAGGGAAGCTCGCGTACATCCGGCAATTTATAGCCAATCTTTCAGGCAAGTGCCGCCCTTACATTCACCTAATGAAGAAGGGAACCCCTTTCGTTTGGGATCACAAATGCCAGGGCGCGCTGGACGAAATCAAGCAATACCTGCAGAATCCGCCAGTGTTGGCTGCTCCGGTTAAGGGAAAGCCTCTCATTCTTTATACAACCGCCCTCAAAGGTTCCTTAGGCGCATTATGGGCACAAGAGAATGGCCAAGGGAAAGAAAGAACTCTTTATTACTTAAGTCGAGTTCTCCTGGGGGCAGAAAGCAACTACTCCCCCATCGAAAAACACTGCCTGGCGTTGATCTTTGCGATAACAAAGCTCAGGCACTATGCGTTGGCGCATGAAGTCCGTCTCATTTCGAAGGTGGACCCCCTTAAATATTTAATGTCGAAGGCCATATTGACAGGGAGACTCGCTAAATGGGCCCTGCTCTTGATGGAGTTCTCAATAACTTATCAGCCTCTTAAGGCAGTGAAAGGCCAGGCCATCGCCGACTTCCTCGCTGAGCACCCGATACCGGTCGATTCCCCTTTGAACTGCGAGCTGCCAGACGAACATGAGTTTGATGCGATCGACGGTAGTGATACTCAATGGGAACTTTATTTTGATGGAGCGTCTTCCATGAAGAAGCGCAAACAAAGCACCCCTATAATCAAATCGGGGGTAGGCCTCATCTTCGTAACCCCACAAGGAGGGATAATGCGATTCGCCTTCTCCTTGACAGAGCCGAGGACGAACAATGAAGCCGAATATGAAGCTTTGATAGCAGGCCTCGAGATCGCCATCTACATGGGAATTGAAAAACTCCTCATATACGGAGATTCTCAACTGGTCGTCAGTCAAGTAAATGGCGACTACCAAACGTGCAAACCCGAACTGGTAAAATATGGCGAGAGGGTACAGTAATTGCTGACTCAAATCCCCTCCTACATGCTGGAAAGCATACCGCGTGCGGAAAATAGCAAAGCAGATGCACTAGCTAAGCTCGCTAAAGAACTGGCTGACGAGAACCTCGATGACGTAAGAATCGTGGTACAAAACCGTCGAGTGCTTGCCCCAGCAGAAATATCTCCGAAATCATCCGAAGAAAAGGGAGTGACTGAGCAAATGGCTATGCAAATAAAAGACCAGGAAAAGGCTGAGAATTGGAGAGAAGTCTTTATAGACTACTTCAAATCCCGTCGGACGCCTGAAGATGCGTCCTCATGACATCAGCTCATGAAACGAGCTCTGTCTTTCGCCTTCGTCAATGATACTCTGTACAAGAGGTCATTTGATTCTCTGTGGTTGAGATGTCTGGGATCTGAAGAGGCGAAAAGAGTCGTTCAGGAAGTTCACGACGGACTCTGCGGTTCTCATCAAGCAGGCCCGAAGATGAAGTTGAAGATTAAACGGATGGGCTACTATTGGCCCACGATGATTCAGGACTGCCTCGAGTATGCGAAGCAATGCCACTCGTGCCAGATTCATGGGGACTTTATCCATCAACACCCAAATCCTCTATATCCAACAGTGGCCAGCTGGCCGTTCGAAATGTGGGGAACTGACATAATCGGCCCCATCGAACCAGTATCGTCCAGGGGACATCGATTCATCTTGGCGACGACTGACTACTTCTCCAAATGGGCAGAAGCAGTACCGCTAAGGGAAGTGAAGATGGAGAATATCCTCCATTTCTTCAAGACGCACGTCATTTATCGGTTTGGAACTCCGCGACGGATCATCTCCGATAACGGGCCAGCCTACAGAAGCCACAAGATTAGCCGCTTCGCGCAACAACACAACATAGATTGGAGATATTCCTCAGTTTAAAATCCCAGAGCTAATGGTCTAGCTGAGGCTTTCAACAAGACCTTGACGAAGATCGTAAAGAAGACGGTGTCCCGGAATAAGAAGGACTGGCATGAGAGACTGCAAGAAGCTCTCTAGGAGTATCGAACTACGTTCAAGATGGCCACGAACACAACGCCGTACGCGTTGGTATTCGGTACGGAAGCAGTACTCCCTCTCGAAATAGAATTACCCTCTCTGCGAGTGGAAGTCCACTACGAGCTAACGGACGAAGAAAATGCTCACCTTCGGCTTGAGAAGCTTGATGCCCTTGATGAAACCCGGCTCATAGCGCAACAAAGTCTGGAGGCTTATAAAGCAAAGATGACGCACTCATATGAAAGATTGACCATGCCGAGGACATTCCGCCAAGACGAACTCGTGCTAGTGGTCAAAAGACCTATGATCCCCAATCGCGCCAAGCGGGTAAAATTCGAGCCGAACTATGAAGGCTCATACATCATAGACAAGGTCTACCAGGATGGAGCTTATCTACTCATGGATATGCACGGTGAAAGGCCTTTCAGGCCAATAAACGGTCGCTTCCTAAAGAAATACTACGCTTGACGAGTCACGGCCTAGGTCAATGATAGATGACGACGACTATGTCCGCTCGCTATCTTCCTAAGCCCAAACTCTATAAGTAGTAGCCGTCCTTCTTCAACAACGGACCGAAACATCCTTAAACTAATGACGGACCACTACGTCCTAAAATTAGCTGTTGACCGAGATGTCAATAAACTACGGTGGATTGCAACATCACAAAGCCGATACAAAAAAAAAAGAATAAAAAAATATTTAAAAAACGGTATATCCATAAGCAAAATGGGCATGGATAAAAACCCGAAAGGGCTCTGTGAGTAAAAACAGCAGGGCTACCGGCGAGTCTTGTGAAAACCTGAAAGGGCACAACCTCGTTAGAAAAAAAAAGAATAATAAAAAAAGAAGACGGTATGTCCATAAGCAAAATGGGCACGGATGAAAACCCGAAAGGGCTCCGTGAGTAAAAACAGCAGGGCTACCGGCGAGTGTTTGTGAAAACACGAAAGGGCACAACCTCGTTAAAGGACACTTACAGGGTCCTCTCGACCTTGTAAGGAGAAACCACCCGCGTGAGATCCTTACGACTCACAGGGAGCAACACACTTAGGGATCCTCACGATTCCTAAAGAGAAATTACACTTGCAAGATCCTCACGACTCGTTAGGAGAACTCTCTTATGGGACCCTCACGGCTCATAAGATTTGAAAGTCTTAAATTACAGAGACCTGAACCTGTTCTTAATCAACCCCCACAATCTTCGATATTGCCCTACAAGTGGTTCAATACTGACCCTTGTATACAATCCACGGACGCGAATAAACATTTCCCTAACAAAGTCCCACCCATGACTAGGGATATGTCCATATGGTAAAAAAAACCTTGTGAGTCCTCTCGACTTATAAGGAGAAAACACTCTTGTAGGATCCTTACGACTTATAAGAGAACATACACTATTCCTAAGGAGAAAGCACACCTACGAGATCCTCACGACTTGTAGGGAGAAATACCTTTGTGAGACCCTTACGGCTCATGAAGTCAAAAACCTTAGTCGACGGGATCCTAACCCTGTTTACTAAGCCACCTTTGTTCGACATCGACAGAGGCAAATGATGATTCGCTCCTGGTAATATTCCAGTTGTAGCGATACTGATGCCTAAACCGGTATCAAATTCCAAATCCTTTCATGGCAAATGATGATTCGCTCCTGGCAATATTCCAGTTGTAGCGATGCTGATGCTGAGATTGGCACCAGATTCCAAGTTCTACACTCGCAATAAAAAATCAGCGAGCTAAAAATGCATACGAAATAGCCGAAATAATTGGGCAACTTGCAACAAAATCAGCAAATAAAAATGTATGCATGCAAAATAGCCGAAATGATTGGGCAACTCGCAATAAAAAGCAGCGAGTAAAAATAAAATAAATAGCCAAAATGATTGGGCACCGCGAAAAATAGCCGAAATGATTGGGCAATCGCGACCTTCGCGATATAAAAGCTGAAATGATAGAGCATCGCGGAAAGAAATAAAAAATATATGATGTAATTTATGCCCTACTGGAGATATCACAGCAATCCCTGTATACAATCCAGGGGCACAAACAAAGAAGGAAACACATCTTCCCTCCCCATGCTCCATCAGAAAACGGAGCCAAGTCTTGACGGTAACTCATATAAAACCTGAAAGACGATCGGAGATCATCTCGCACCAACATGAAGTGATCACCACCACGACGGTCGTCTCGACACAACAGACGAAATATCACTACAGCATCCTTCCTCCAACAGGATTCGGACACACCAAAGCAAACGAAGCGAAGGCCAAATTCCTAGCTTCAGGGTCTTAACGGCAAGTCATATAAAGCCTGAAAGACAATCGGAGATCATCTCGCACCAGTGCGGAGTGGTCACCACCTCGACGTTCGTCTCGACACAGCAGACGCAACATCACCAAAAGAAGCCACGGCAAAATCCCTAGTTCCAAAGCTCGACGGTTCACCAACAACCTAGAGACAACCGCGACATTCGTCTCGATATAGAGGACGCAATGCCAGCAAACGAAGCAAAGGCCAAATTCCTAACTTCAGGGTCTTAACGGCAAGTCATATAAAGCCTGAAAGACTATCAGAGATCATCCCACACCAGTGCGGAGTGGTTATGATTCATCGGGGCTCTTTAAAATGAGCCTAACCTCAAGTAAAAGGCGGCATGGCAAAATTCCTAACGCTTGCTCTTCCGACGGTCAAACTGCCTAGGAGGATTGCTTGAAGACGTCTTGTCCAGCCCCAAAGGGATCATAGACACGACAATCGCAAGGCTACTCGAACAGCAAGATTGCCTATCGAGGAATATATCAGCCAACGTGACGGTACGACGGACAAAACCCTAAGTACCACAGACCCTAACGGACCTCTGTCATAAAGAGCAGAGGTTAACTGTGACGTTAGGATGTTCTTGCGAGAAATACTCGATTCATCTCGACTCATGAGGAAATTAGTGTCTTTGCGAGAACTTCTCGATTCGTCTCAACTCCGAGGAAATCAGTGTCCTTGGAAAATACCTCGATTTAGGGAAATCAGCATCCTTGACGAGAGCATCTTGATTCGCGTCGACCCGCAGAGAAATCAGTGTCTTTGCAGGAATACCTCGATTCGTTTCAACTCCGAGGAAATCAGTGTCCTTGGCAAATACCTCGATTCAGGAAAATCAGCGTCCTTGACGAGAGCATCTTGATTCGCGTCGACCCGCAGAGAAATCAGTGTCTCTGCAGGAATACCTCGATTCGTTTCAACTCCGAGGAAATCAGTGTCCTTGGCAAATATCTTGATTCAGGGAAATCAGCGTCCTTGACGAGAATATCTCGATTCGCGTCGACCCGTAGAGGAATCAGTGTCTCTGCAGGAATATACGACGTCAACAAACGGAGCCATGGCAAAGTCCCTAGTTCCAGGTCCCAACGGTTCACCAACAACCCAGAGACCAACAACGGTGTTCCTTCACAGTCCAGCAGGGATCAAACGCGACAACAACAACGGAGCCACGGCAAAATCCCTAGCTCCAAATCTCGACGGTTCACCGGCAACCTAGAGACAACCTCGACGTTCGTCTCAACACAACAGACAAAATGTCACTACAGCATCCTTCCTCCAACAGGACTCGGACACACCAAAGCAAACGAAGCGAAGACCAAATTCCTAGCTTCAGGGTCTTGATAGTAACTCATATAAAACCTGAAAGACCATCGGAGATCATCCCACACCAGCGCGGAGTGGTTATGACTCATCGGGGCTCTCCAAAATGAGCCTAACCTCGAGTAAAAAGTGACATGGAATAGCCCTACGCTTGCTCTTTCGATGGTAATATTACCTGGAAGATTACTTGAAGTCGTCTTGTCCAACCCCCGAAGGGATCAGAGACACGACAGTCGCAAGGCTACTCGAACAGCAAGATTGCCTATCGAAGAATACATCAGCCAACGCGACGGTACGACGGACAAAACCCTAAGTACCACAGACCTTAACGGACCTCTGTCGTAAAGAGCAGAGGTTAACTGTGATGTTAAGATATTCTTGCGAGAAATGCTCGATTCGTCTCGACTCGTGAGGAAATTAGTGTCTTTGCGAGAACTTCTCGATTCGTCTCGACTTGTGAGATAAAGCCTTAGGAAGCGGGGATTAAAAAACCTGTTTCCTAAGCACTGGGACCCTGCAAGTCGGTCCAAAATGGACTCTTGCATACTATTCATGGGTCACACTCTCCAAGGTCGAATCTCGACAAGGAGGGAAACAACCGCTTACGGGTCCTCTTGACTCGTAAGAGGGAAAATTCTCTTATAAGATCCTTACAACTTATAAGAGAAAATACACTTAGGGATCCTCACGATTCCTAAGGAGAAAATACACCTACGAGATCCTCTCGATCCATAGGGAGAAAAGTCTTTGTGAGACCCTCACAGCTCATGAAGTTGAAAAGTCTTAGGCAGCAGATCTGAACCTGCCTCCTAAGCCATCACTGCCTCTTGAAGAAGCCAAGACGGGATGCTCGCTCTATCATCTATCGACCATGTTTACTAAGGTAACATGCTGATAATAAAAGAAGGGAGAAGGCAGAGAAATGACACAAGACATTTTGAAGAATGTATATCTTTTATTCATAAATTCGATTGAGTACAAGATATATTGTGTTAAAGAATAAAAGAAACAAATACATTTTATTTATAATTACAAATGATACAAGATGTTCATGGAGAAGGAAGCGTCTTAAATAGCCCCATCAATTGCTCGCGCACTTCCTTCAATTCCTTCTCCTGATCGGCTGCCACCGCCACTTCTGCTTCCACCTGGGCCCGCTGCTGCAGGTAGGATGAAAGTTGCTCCTCAACTGCCTGCTGGGCTACCTCCTGATTTGGTGCATCCCGCTCGACGACGTTAAGCTGCTGCCTCAGTGTTAACCCGTCAGAGATGCATCGCAGAAGGCCTTCAAAGATAACCTTCAACTGTGCAGCATTTGCATCCACTTGAGCATGCAGTCGGGCCAATTTGCTCGAAGTCTCTCCGCGCTCCTTACGCCTTAAAGCAACTTCTTGTTCAAGATGGCGAAAGTAAGGAGCACTCTGCTCGATCCATGCCGCCCGTTGAGTGCTCGCGGCTAAGATCTCGGGGGCAGGACGCATAAGCTCCAGCTGATGCAGGCGGGCCTCGATCTCCCTGCAGTGATTAACCCAAGACTCGACGACGCCTTCATTATGAAAATTTGCAAGCGTCGCCAGCATCGGATTAACCTTCGCAACGAAATCTGAGGAAGATGGGGGAGCTTCTGCGTCAAGCTCTTCGATGCATCCGCTTAGCATACTCAAACTCATAGCAGCACCCTTTGAGGATGGACGCCTGGAGAATGGGCCTACCGGCGTCGTGATGCGAGACTCGAAGGGGGCCGGAATCGGAACAACAGCTGAAAAAACAAAACACCATCAGATGACGGTTCAAGAAATATAAGAAAGTCATCAATAAGGGAGTTTACTATACCAGCTGCAGCAGGCGGCAAAGCCGGAAGGACCGGTGGCGCAACTGATCTCTCATCTCCCCCTTCGATCTGTAGCACTGCAATCAGAGCAAGGAAGAATCAGAAACGATTTCATTATTGGAAAAAGAAAGAGTATTAATTGAAAACTATACTCACCAGCGCCACTGGAGGAAGCAAGCTCCGACGGGAAGGAGAAGTGCGGGTGCAGCACCTGGTAAAGGTGATCAAAAAGTACGCCTGCAAGGACGCAATAGTACAACATCAGTACATGAATTATACGGCCGAGAGATAAGACTAGTGGGTTACAAATCCATACCTTCCAACATTTGCGATGGTGCGATAGAAGGTAGAGAGGTGGCCACCGTCAAGGCAGTAACGGACGGCGCTCCCTCGAGCAATGGGGAATCAGCACTGGCCGCACCTGCGTTGAAAACAAGATAAGCACTGTCAGAAAAATTACAGAATAAAGAAAAGGACAGTAACCCAAAATTTACCTGATGAGTCACCAGCCGAAACGGAGGCGTCTCCCTCCTCCATTGACACGGGTCCACCTCCCGTTGCTTCATCGCCAGACTCTACGGGAGCCGTCGTCGTGCTCGCGAGGCCAGGAGACGACGGAGGACCGTAGGCGGGGAGAGTAATGATCGGAGTATTGCCAGACTCTTGAGAAAGAGCGGCCGGCTCGTCCTCGGGAATCATGTCCGTCTCACCCGCTACTCCCTCGGGCTCAGCGGTCGCGGCCATCTCGTCCATCGTTGCCATAGGGTCGTCGGTCTCAGCCGCTCCATCCGCTGCTTCCCCAGGCTCGGTTATAACAGCCATCTCATTGGCCGCTACCTCGAGCTCGGCATCAGCAACCTTCTCGGGCATAGTAGGCGTGACTGTCTCGTCAGCCACTAGCTCAGACCCGGCGACTACAATTGCACCACCTACCATCGCCTCGGGTTTAGCCAGTACCTTCTCCACCGTCTCCTCAGGCTCGACGGTTTCCGCCGCTCCTTCAGTTGGACTCGGCCCTGCAGGACAAGATGTATAAGAACCAATAGGTTTACAATTCTTACAACCAAAGTCTCGAAAAACGCATTACCTGAGGTGGATTGATCGTTGGCCTCCCGAACTGCACGCGCCGCCTGTCTATGAGCAGTAGACAAGGCGACCGGAGACTCTTCCGAAGGAGTAGCGGCATGAGGAATAACGGCGCTTGGGCCCGCTCCCATGGCCAAAGCTGTGCTACGCTCCTTCGCTGCGCGCCTCAAGCACTTCCTCTCTTCCCGGTCCGTCACGACGGACCTCTTGGAAGCCTCCAACAAGGCATCGTCATCCGCGTTTAGAGTTGCCTCCAGAGCCTTCAAGGCATCCATCATCGGCTTTTTGAGTCGGGTCTCTTGCGGCAATTCCGAAGAGACCGGAACATCGGTAGCTGGCCCGGGGTGAGTCCCCGCATCGGCTTGCACGGCCCCTGCAAAGAGACAAAGAAAAGATTAGATTGGCCATAAGAAAAGAGAATAAAGACTCAATGAGCCGAGACGTACCAACACCCGATAGAGTGCGTTTCATCTCTTCGTCCTGGAAGGTTTTCAGGGAAGCAGCGATGGCTTCTTCGGTAGAGACGCATGTTTAAAAAAGAAAAGCATTAGTCAAAGACAATGATAAAAGTATGATTAAATGATAAGGAATACGACTAGTGATTACCTGATTGAGCAAGTTTAGCCAACCACGCTTCGAGCCTGGCCGATCGCTCAGAAGCCGCGATGGCGGCCGCCGGATCGGTGTCTTCTGGCTCTACCAAGAAACCCTCGTTGCTTCCGTACTCGCTTAGGCCTTTGGTGAGAGGGGCCTGAGGCTCTAAACCGAGGATGGCATCCAGGGAAAGAACGGACTTCTTCTTCCTCTTCTGCCCGCGGGCCCCGGTTGCCGCCAAAATCAGCTTACGCTTCGCAGGCACCTTAGGACGGCGGGTCCCGATGTCCGAGCCCACACTAGACTCCGGCGAAACCACATTCACCGTCTCCACTGGAGCACGAGGCGCTGGGGGCACGTCCGCGGTAGTACGGGGCAATCCGCGCGGAAGGCTCAGCACGCGCGGTGGCTCAGCTCCAGCATCTTTCAGCGGAGGAATGACAGGGAGCCTTAGCCTCAGGGGAGCTTTGCGGTCGCTGCCGGGAGGCACACCCTTGCGGTCAACCAACAATCGCCTTTCTTCCTTAATAACGGCGCCCGTCGAATGCTGGTACCACACTGTATATGTATTAAGGATCTGTGGGACGCAAGTCGGCTCGCTGATGAAAAAATGAGAGCCCGTATTCAGGCGCATGAAGTGATGCAGCGCGCTCCGCATCCCTTCTTCAGTAGCAGCAGGTTCCAGCAAGAAAGCCTCCAACAACACTCCTTGATTATAGCTCAGTTGTTGAGCAAAACGATGCGGGTTGTATCTCAAGAAAAGCGCCGTATCGTTTTGCCTAAACACCAGGAAACCCGGTCTGATAGAATACAAATGGAGGGTCTCCCGGGCTGTCAGAACTGAGGCCCCGTCTTTGAAAATATCTTGCAATGACCGCACTATGGTAATAGACGCCTTTCCGATGGTTAACACTTTGTCGGTGAAGGTCATCCCGTCTCCAACTGTGCGGGGACGAAGGAGCAAACCTCTGGCATGCCGTGGCGACGGATTTACAATTGAAGCGCCGACCAATCGCATGATCCGAGAGAAGCTGCACCTGTCATAGAACGAAGGCCTTTTGTGCATACTAAAAATGCCAAGTGCATGTAGCTCAAGCCATGACATGAAGTAATGCATCGAGAAGATCACATGCGATACTCCAGGTTCATTAGCATCCGCCGCTTGACTAAGGCCATGATACAGGTGGGCTAAGCCGGCGATCCCGACGGCCTCTTTTACCCCAATGGTCATCCGGTGAGCTGGGTAAAAAACAGATGGCCTCATACGGCGAAGATGCATCGGGAGCGCAAACCAATTCAGCCATAGCCCAAGAAATCCTAAGAAGAATGCTTTCTCATCCATCCCAGGGACTGCAACCTCCGCAAAAGGGACAACCGGAGAGTTAGGAAGGAAGAAACCCTTCTGATCTACCTCCGTCGCTGGTAGGTTGTCCAAACCTAAACCGAAAGGGTCATCAAGCGTGGCAAACTTAGCAGCTTCCGCCGAGAGGACTTTAGGATGAAGGAAGTGAGCGATGAAATCCTCGAAATTAACCCCGCGACTCCTAGATTCGATAAAAAGACCTTCGTAGATATTCAACACTTTGATCAAACTTGGAAACTGATGTTGAACAGCATTCTCCGGGGTAAGGCCCATGATCACTGGCTTAGCACCGAAGACATATTCGTCCGTGGGAAGCAGCTCCTCGTAATGCTCCCCTATGACCGGTAAGCCGGAAACTTCTGTGAACTCCTCTAAAGAAATCGACACTTCCCGGTCTAGTGCAAGGAAAGTGTGAGTAGGGATATTCCACTGCTCCAAAAAAGCCTTAACCCACCAGGTAGGAAACGTGGGATATTGGAAGAGAGAAGCATAAACAGCGGTGTACAACCCAAGTCTCATCAACTGCGACTTCTTCGCTGACAAAATGTAGCGAGCCCATGGCAGATAACCGATCGGATGACGGGGGTTCAGACCTATATTATATGGTTGCCCCCAGGGTCACGCTTCGCCTTGATAAATACGGCGTCCCAAGATATCTAAAACCATGGGAGGCTGAACGGGAATTGCAGCTATGGCGGGATGAAGAAGGCCTTCTGAAGTCCAATCGACCATCTCCACGGCATACTTCACCGGGGGTGAGTTGGCATAATGGATCGCCATGATGGGCTCTAATGGTACTGCGCATGAAAAGCTCTGTCGACCCCTGATAATTTGATTGTACCACAACCCCCAAAGGTAAAGATTCTTATGTTCCGGATCATGGTCCCTGATCAAAGCTAGGACCTCCCGGTCTACGGGTGCTCCAGGGAATCCTCCCTCCGAGCGAACGAATGGGAACGAGGTATCGAAAGACATGTTGCCTGCAAAAAGAAGAGGGACGGAGATCAACTGTCAGTATTATAATTTTTAATTTCTGACACTTGGAACTTTAAAAGTTGTGCCACACTGCAATGTAGTGGAAAGATGACCAAAGGGGGACCCATAAAATCTAGATGACAATGCATCAGTTAATAAGACAGCCCCATCATTGGATGAGACTGTCAATTAATGAGGAGATCCCCAAAAGAATATTCTCATTAAATAAGAAATCCCTTGAGACAAGGAGAAAATCTCCCTTTTCAGAGCAAAGCTCTGTCACAGAGTGACACTTGTCAAACTTTGGTCATAAGGGAATAAGATTCCTTAAAAGAGCCTAGCTCTGTAATAATGATGGAAAAATCCATCAAAGGAAAAATTAATTCATAAAAATTAAAGTGTGGGATCTTAAAGATCCATGAAAAACTCTTGAGAGTTCTTCATCAAAAGATTAAAAAGATCTATATTTTGTCCAAGAACAAAGCTCTGTTCAAGAGCAAACCCTGAAACAAGATCTCTTTAGATCTATGGATTCTTGAGAGCAAGGCTCTGTTGGTGAAACCCCAAAGGGGTTTTCTTTAGATCAAAGATCTATGAGAGCAAGGCTTTGTCAATTAAAATTAATTTAATTTAATTTAAATTAATTTTACCTAAAAGTTTCTAGAGTTTAACTCTTAAGATTCTTGAAAGCAAGAGCAAGGCTCTGAAGTTCTGAGAATAAGAATTTTTGAAGATGATAATCATCTGAAGAGGACCAAGGATCCTATTTATAGGCGCTTGAGCGCCCCTTAAATTCCTGAGTTGATCCAACGGATCAGATCTTGCCACCGCTGCACTCACGTATGCGCCACGTGAGCGCAACGGTGGGGGGACAGTCTTGTTTGTATGTGTTTGTGTGTGTGCGCATATGCACATGCGCGCACCCATAAGCAACCTATTTCTTCCATTTTACTAAATTACACTAAAATACCCTTAACTATTCATGGTTTTTCACTAAACTGTCTTAAATTAACTAAATAACTATAAATTTCACTAAAATATGCTTAACCATTCTAGTTTTTCACTAAACTACCTTCAAAATTTAACTAAACGATTTCTCTTAGTAAATTAACTAAATTACTATAAATTGCATTAAATTATCCTTAACTTTTGTTGTTTTCACTAAAATATCATTAAAATTTTGAATTAAAAAACCTCATTTGCTCAATGATACTTATTTACACTAAAATACCCATAACTATTGTTGTTTTTCACTAAAATACCCTTAACTATTGTTGATTTTCACTAAATTACCTAAAAAATTCGCTAAATTACCCTAGCCCTAAACTTAACACTAACCCTAACAACTAACCCTAACCTAACCATATCCCTTACCCTAATCATAACCCTAACCCTAACCATAGTCCAGACCATAAACCTAACCCTAATCATATCCCTGACCCTAATTAACCCTAACCCTAATCCAAATCATTACCTTAACCCTAATTAACCCCAATATATCCCGGCCTTAACCCCTGATTAACCATAACCCTCACCCTAACCTCCTAATCCTACTCCAAATCAGAACCCTAACCCTAACAAAATTATAAGTTAAATTCTTGAAATTGAAAAAATCAAATTCAAAATTCATGAAAATTAAATTTAAAATTGAGGAAAAATCTGCGGTGACGATAAATTGAGGAAAAATAAACGGTGGCGAAGCTCGAAACGGTGAAGAGCTCGATGAGCGTCGACGGCTTGGGTCCGGCGAGGCTCATGGCGAGACGCACGTCTGGGTCCGGCGAGGAGGCGGTGGAGATGCTCGGCGGTGGCGACGAGATGCTCAGCGGTGGCTACGAGAGGCCAGGCGACGGTGGCTACGAGAGGATGGGGGCGGGATTTTTTTGGGAGGAAATGAAAATAGGATCGAGGAAAAAGAGGATAAAGAGATTTATCTTCAGTGGGTTGTGGGGTCCATCATAATTTTTATTCGTAACAGTTTTAACCGTGACCACATCTTCTATAACCGTGACCATAAGTTGCTCACGGGTAAAACCGTGACCAAATGCCGATTACTATTGGGCACATTTGTAGTTATGTTTGTTCCATCCCCAAGCTTTTAACATCATCAAGAAGCTTTTCATTTAATATGTCCATCGTTTGTGGAGCATCACCCTGCAAATATTTATATAGTTTCTCAATGTTAGGCAGTAAAAAAATTTGATGATTTGCCATATAAGTTCAAATTTAAGAGCTCCAAGGCAGAAAATGTTTGAATATATGATGTGTACTCTCACAGGTTATGTATCAAAAACTTCATATAAGTACGTTATGATAGCTATATCCGGTTCATTTGCATAAATTAAAATAATCCGACATTCATGAATATTTCGTGGAAATGAAAGATACAGTACAAAACCAAAAAGATAAGTTTGAGAGTACCAAATCTAAAATGTTAAAGGACGTGCTTAATAATCTAGTACATATTCAGAATATGCTTTCTTATCAAAGGATCATGCATGCTTTACTTGTTCTCCATGAAGTTCATCTTTGAAATATGCATACACTACTCAAAAGAGTGTAAGCAACTAAAATAACTCTAGCATAAAACATAAATATTATAACTTTTAAGATATACAGAAGTCTTTATTCCAAACTATTAGGATCAGCTCATCACAATACCCGTATCTCATATATTAAAGAAATTACTCTATAACTAAGTATCTAACCCTTGTTCACATACTAATTAAGCAGTGATCTCTCACTAACAGACCAATAAATCTGTTAGAATAAAAGAAAATATTTACTGATAATTATCAGAATTCAAGTTTTGGTGCAATGGCAAGCTGCTAAGATGGTGCAGGTGCAACCCAGTTTCAACCTCCCACACCGTCCTCTCGATGCTGTTACCCATGGACCTGTTTCAAAGTCTTGTAAACATTTTCTGCATGCATGCTTCCTGATATGCATGTTGTCCGTGTTGCATGCCATGTCTACACTCCATTTCAAACAGAAACGTGAACAGCGTTTTCGCAAAGAGATTTCATTTAAGGACCACCTCCATCCCATCCGAATCAAATATGAAGTATTACACATTTTCATCGTACATGCATTATGCCTATTCTGTTGTTATCCATCTCTCTTTTCTCTTTCCACCTTCAAAAATGCTAGATGCCCATCATCAACAGCAACACACGCATATCTCGCTGCTTATATTATTAAATTTAATTATACACGAACGATGGGACAGTTATATACTTTATTTATGTGTACACGGGCTTTTGATATGGGACTATGTTATCTAATGCACCTCTCATAATTTTTCCAATGTGGGACTATATTATCCACATATATTAACAAGTATATTTCGGGGATACTGAAACCGTTTGACGGTACGCTCACACTATTATCTACGCTCAGGGGTGATTTCACAATGCGACTGCGGATTTGCCACGGTCAATAATCACGACCAAACCTCTCTCTCCTCCATTATAGACTTAGCTAGTGATTGTTTGAAAATTGTTGATAACTCTTGTCTTTGCTCAATATTACCTAGAACGTGGAATGTTTTGGTATGTGCGCGATATGAAAATCACTTATTATGGAACCCGGTATGATAAAGATGGTCTTCTTCTATATGCTAATAGAAAAACGGAAAACATATCCCTAGAAAGTGAAGTGTTTGTGGATCTCTTGTGTGTGTGTAATCCAATTTCTTTTGATAAAACATACATTATACATATCTCTTAGTATAATCTAACACAAACCCAATCTGGGGCGAAATCAGGAGACTAGCGGAGGCCTTGGCCCGGGGAAGGCTTCGGCAAATGCTATATATACTACTAATCAGGTTATATATATATATATATATTTGAAGCTTCAAACAATTGGAGAGTTAGCTTAGTGGTAAAGATATAAGTTGTTGGCCCTAAAGAGATTGGTTAAAGTACCCACAACTTCATTATTTTTTAAAATATTATGGCTTTTAAAAGATATTTAGTAGTATTTTTAATATATTGGTATATTTTAATATTTTGCCTAGCAAAAATAATTTTCTAGTTCCGCCACTAAACCCAATTATATGACTCATTTAACATAAATTTTAAATGAGTTCGATCGGACCGGTAATTAGTGTTCCTAAATTGGGGATTGGTTTTTTGACATTCTAACGGACATGAAAATATTAATTTTCTTCCACTACTACAAATAAGGGTTACCCCTACGGATTTATCCGTAGGGGCAAACCACTGCCCCTACGGATATATGCGTAGAGGCAAAAAAACACCCCATAGGTGCGAAGGCCGCAGGTGCAAGTTGAAGCCCTGAACTTGTCTCTACGGGCAAAATCTTGCCCCTACGGAGTTCTATGTAGGGCCATGTTCCCCTACGGAGTAGGCCGTAGGGTAAAAAAGTTATTTTATTTACGATTTTTTTAAATATATTAACTGTACCTACAGATATATCCGTAGGGCCATTTGTTTACCCCTACGGTGATATCCGTAGGGGCACACCCAACCCCCTGAAACTGAGATCAGGAGGGAAAATATCAGTTAATTCTGATATTTTGCCCTTACGGTTTAATCCGTAGGGGCAACATGTGTACCTACGGATTAATCCGTAGGTACACATTATCTGTTTTTTTTATAAAAATGGGCTGCCTGATTTTTCCCACCCTGTGCACAATAATATATATATCACTCAAATATAAAATTAATCATCACGCAACATATATCGCAGTATTCATAATCACATCTCATGCATATAATATACAAAAGAAACCCAAAAACTGAATATGATATAAATATAAATCAATATCGTTTCAAAATATAGTACAATATGTATGATATAAATAAATACATGTTTCAAAAAATAAGAACCAAAAAGCTACCCTAGCTCGGTCCAGCTCCACCTTTGAATAACGATAGAATAACGCGCGCCTGCTCCTCGGTCAATAAACTCTGCAATTCGGCGCGAGCGGGAGTCTGTGGTGCCCTCCGTGTGCGGCGTCCAGAACGGGGGTCAGCAGCCTCGGATCGCTCTGTCCGGTAAAATCGATCCCCGAGGGCTCGGCCTGCTCAAGCAGTAAAGTATAAGTATAAAATTGAAACTTGAACCTTCCAAAACTAAAATTTCAAATTTGGGTAGAAAAAATATTAACACTTACGCAATACTCCTGGGTAGCGACGTCGGGATATCGAAGCTCGCCCGTGGCGGGATCTGTCGAGGTGCCGTGGAAGGCAAGATATGCGGACAGCACGCTCGGTGTACCACCTTGCGCCAGGGTCTGAGCTGTCTGCAATATTAGAAAATAACTCTTAATATGAGGTATATTAGAAAATAACTCTTAATATTGTATTATATCACAAATGAAAATATATATTAATACCCGAACCTGATCAAAGAAGTGGGCGAATGAGCGTCGGTGCTGCTCTCCCCACTCAACGTGAAGTGGATAGTTCTTCACGAGCCGACTCTCATCCCCCATATACCGGCCGAACCTCTCGGCATGAGGACCGGTATAGCGATAATTAAGGGTAAAAAAGAGGGGGAATGCTGCCTTCCCCCTAGCAACTATCAGAACATTATATTTAGTACATACTGGTCTATAAAATTGACAAGAAATACCAAAATCAACAAATTCAAAGCCTTACCTACAGAGATAGCAGATGTGCTCCTCTGGTATCTGTATGTATCAAAATTTGAATAATATTAATTAATTTCAGTAAATACATATTAACAAGATAAACTCGCATATAGCGCTGCTTACACATAAGACAGGGAGTGAACAAGCTCTTGTAGATCATCAGGCGCAAATCTAATCTCATCAAGCAGCACATGATAATGAGTTGGACGCGTGGTGCCCTATTTCTTATAAGTGCATGCTGCGTGAATAAATATTGTGTTAATTCCAAACTAAATACAAATATAACAAACTTATCAATTATATAGTATTCAATTTGATTTCAAACAAATACCAAATAAGAATTTATTGTACAGGTCCACGACTTACAATCATTCCCGCATGCGAGCACATATAAAAATCATAGTTTCTAGGATGACAAATTTTATTGTCAACTACTGTCACCACCTACAGCTAAACAATAATAAAAATTACTATCTAAGTAAGAGCAAAAGGAATGTGTGTATATTTATGATATAGCATTCTAAATCAATATATATGCACTATATAATATATAAACATACCTGGAGGAGCGGGAGTGGCCTCTGTCCCGGATATGGACGCATCACCAACGACTAGACAATCAAACATTGACAATATAAGTAATTTTGATATAAACGTGCATGAATATCTATAATATTACATTCAAAATGGATATTAGAGAGCGCACCTGCAGTGAGAAGTGGTAAAAGTATCACCCAACAAGGGTGTAATTTACAGAATCAGTTGAAACTCTTGAAAGTCATAGAAGAACCTGATCTGCACAAATCTGATGTATACTTTCCATTGGACACTAAGAAGTCTCTAAAAGGAAAAGCCAATGTGAAAGCCATCATTAGCTCATATCAGAAGATTGATGCTGAAACAGAAAACAAGGAATCTCACTTTCTTCTTCTTCTGCCACATTACTGTCTTCTCCTTCTTATTATGTGCGCGTGCAAATTCAATGAAAGCAGAAACTCCAGTGACAAACTTAGGTTGCATACGTTGTTGCCAATTGACATACATCCGGTCCTTAACCCTGACGTACTCATGGGCCATGTTAGACTGTATCATATAAATTGTAGGTTATGATGACTATATTGAGAAATCTAAAAACGGGATGGTTACTGACAAAGGAGAAAATCCGTGTATATGCTTTGTGTATGTGTTTGTCGTTGAAAAGAATAAATTATCGATAATCAAAGTTAAATTTGAGGATATCCATGTATGAGTTGTATTCTATATATATGTGTTTCAATTTATGATTTCGCTTAAGTGTAGGGTTGTTTTTACTTAAATGCATACATACGCACATATCACATAAACACATGCATACATATCACATGACCATTTCCTCGTTTTATTCCAAATTTTTAGAGCCGTTTATATGACTCTGTTTCTTTCGTTCTATTCTGTTAATGACCATTTCCTCGCTTAAATCAATAATAAACAGTCTCTGACTTGCGTCATTAAAACAACCTCCTTTTTTTGAAATGGGTTAGTCTCGTTGGAGCTTTTCGCCTTGTTCTAGAATAGAGTCAGACATCAAATTGCTTCGATTTCCCCTAACCCCAACCCCAATTCTAACCCTAACCCTAACCACAGCCCCAGCCCAAACCCCAGCCTAACCCCAACCCTAACCCCAACCCCAACCGCAACCCCCCGCGCGATGGGAAAATAATTTTTAGGTAATGAGCGTAGGGATTGATCCGTGCCTTTTTAATTAAATCTCTATTTAGATGCCCCTACGGATAAGTCCGTAGGTTCTTGGTTTGCGGCTCCGTAGGGGTAAACAACAATTTACGATTTAATATTTTTTAAATTAATATGTAAGGACCGTAAGGGCAACCTTTTGGCCCGAGAGAGATTGCACTGATTTTCTAAGATTAATTAACGGCGATAAGACAAATCAAATTCACCATGAATCATCGTTCTTCAATATAGGAGATACCCCAAGACAACACAAAATGTTGACTTTGAATTACTTTTCTATTCCATTTTATTTGTGTAAATTAACAAGAAAGATAATTGGTATGATCAATATATAAGATAGAAAAATCAACAAAATAAAAGTTAATGCTTGCCTGAGGGGCACCATTTTCATTTGATTCAAGTCGATACTCATGCATAATCCAATCCGTCTTTTGCCCATTTGGTGCTCTACCGATATAATAGACTAAGGTCTTCCTCATTCCAATCAAATTGTGTTTCGAGTATATTGGTTTATCCCTTCCTGTTGCTTTCCAAAAACCAGTTTTTGTTGCTCTATTCGAGCGAGTTCCCGTTGGATATTTCTTATCTTTATGGCTAAAAAAGTGCCATTCACTTTGTTCTTCTGCCGCTATCCTACAATATTCTGCTTGAGTAAACTAGTCAATGAGTAACCCATGTAATGGGACAAGAAATAATAGGAAATCAATCATATACGTCACCTTGAAGATCTCATGGCTCAATCTTGTACAAATCTACATCTCTTATGACATTTAGGTCAATTCTTTTGGAAGCTACTTTCTTTCTTAAATAGTAACCAACGAGTTCTTCTCCGGTAGGGTAGAAGCGGAACCCTGGCGGCACATCTGAAAATGTGTTCATAATTGCACAGATATAGCGATCCTGCAAATTAATAATAGAACCATACTAATTAGGCAGTTTATTAGGTTCATAATAAACAAATAGCCTTGAAATAAGAATTCACAGGTTATGTATTATTAATTCTCTAATATGTACATAAATACGTGGACTAATTTCAGAAGTGTAATATTTATAGAATTAAAAGACCGTTTTGAACATGTAAAATACTTTCAAACAACGTGTTTTTCTATACATATCTTATGTAAGATGTGTAGATCAACTTGTGATCATCCATAAGATACCGCAAAAAAAGATCGAGAACTTGAGAAACACAAACCCGCTATAAGTAATCTCTCTCTCTCTCTCTCTCTCTCTCTCTCACAACCTAACCGTCCCCCTCCCCACAACAGAAAAAAATCCAACCCCAACACAGCCAACTCGCTCATATACGTACATATACACATAAAACAGAAACTATATATGCAAACGTGTGAAACACATGCAAAATTAGTTTCCAATGATTTAGATTCTAGCCTCACCTGACCCCAAATCCTAGCTCCGTCATTGAAACATGCACATGAAGTTAATTAAGAGAATTATCAACTTGGCTCGTAGATATGGAAGAATTTTAACAAGTAATGTCAATGTTCTTGTTATGACAAATATAAATCAGTACTCTTTAGATCAATAGACATGCACAATTCATATTAGAGAAAAATGCAATAATATGGAAATGTTCCGCATGTAACTAAATATATGCCTCACCCATGAGTATGTCTTTAAGTAAACTAATATTTTAGATAGTAAATGAATGTCCTAAATAATGCACCCATCATTAATTAAATAGAAACCATAACTTGGGAAAAACTAAGATATTACAAATTACCATTTTTTTATCAAATCAATGTTTATCAAAACTCATAAATCCAATAATCCTACAATTTCTTGATATTCGGCTCACCTATAATATAACAATCCATATGCCTAATTAACTAATTAACCTGAAATTTATCGATACAAGGCATCAAGGTATTTCTAGGAGATGACATAAAATTTAGACACATTCATCAGATCACCATGCAGATCAACATGATAGTATGATGGTTCTAAGTTGATACTCTTTTTCATAATTATAAACATAGATCCGTATATAATTAACCATGCTTGAAGCCAAACTCCTATTGTTAACATGAAACATATGCTTTATATTTAAATAAAAGGGATTTCTTAATTTTTATATTAGAACATTGTACATACCTAATTTCCACTTGAAATCGGTTTTTTCTTTTATCAGTACTCGTTGACATACAGTAACAAACAATGTTTGATTAGAAGGACCCAAGATTTTCCCGATCAACAATAATTTTAGTAATCAAACTAGGCTAAAATTGCTGGAAATTCCTCTCAGGTTTGCCAAATTCAGCAAACCCCAACCCCAACCTAATCCTAACCCCAGCCCCAGCCCAGCCCCAGCCCCAACCTAACCCTAACCCCAGCCCCAGCCCCAGCTAAACCCCAACCCCAGCCCCAGTCGAGCCCCAACCCAAACCCTAACCCTAACCCTAACATAAACTGAACCCGATGCCTAACCCTAACCCTAACCCTCATCCCTACCCGAACCCTGAACCCTAGCCCTAACATCACCACAATTATGTTTAATTGGAGATTTACTTACCTGTAGACGGTGGAGGAGACGACGGAGACGCTTGGCGGTCGACGACGCACGCAATCAGCGACGAGGAACTCGACGAGGAAGAACGAGGGCGGTGGTAGGCCAAGAACGGAAGGCGGTGGCGGGCTGAGAACGGAGGGCGCGCGGTGGCGACGAAAAGAAAATTGGAGACGCGGGAACGAGAGAAAATTTTGGGAACGAGAGGGAAAGAGATCGAGGCGTAGGGCATTTCTGTGCCTTTTTTTATTAAATTCCCATTTAGATGCCCCTACGGACATAACCGTAAATTATTGGTTTGCGGCTCCGTAGGGCCAAACAACAAATTACGATTTAATATTTTTAAATTAAAATGTCGGGCACCGTAGGGACAACCATTTGGCCCTACGGCTTAGTCCGTAGGGGCAAGAAAAATCTGCCCCTACGGATTTCATCATCCGTAGGGGCAACCCCATATTGTAGTAGTGTTCACGTGGATTTGTACATATAAGGGGGGAAAAGTCTCTTTATTGAAAGAAAAAAAGGTCTACCTGTGATCTCTGGGCTTCAGCTTGGATGATCTTCTGCATAAAATCATCATCGTCAACATCATTTTCAAAAAACATATTTGAATTACTAACCGACGGTGAGGAGTTGGTCGAATCAGAGAGACTGCGGGTGATGATTCTTCTATTCGCAGAAGGCGCCGCCAGCGAAGACCTTGATCGCAACGGCGCTCGCTTGTAGAAGATCGAAGACGAAAGAGACATTGATGAATATTTTTTATATGAATTGATGAGGCAAAAAAATATTACGAGAAAAACTAATCTTTTATTATTCTAACGGGCACAATATATCTCACCCGGCAAAACTTTTATTAGGGCTGTTTATGGGCCCGTCCGCCCATTAAACGATAAAAGAATTGAAGAACCGATATAATATTGGTTAGATCAAGCAGGAAGTATATAATATCATGCGAGTTTTAAATTTAAGATACCGCGGTACCTAACCCGAACACAATAATCCAGACCTGCCTCTGAACCCATAATTGGTCAACCCAATTGTTGGGCTAGAAGGATTTTAGATGTGTTAAACATTGTTTATGTGTTAATCGGGTTAGAATTTTGGATGTGAACGAGTCAATTATTTGTTTATTAATTAGATAGATGTTTTGGATGCCCAACTATTCAATGTTTTGGATGTGAAGGAATAGGTTATTTGTTTATTAATTAGATAGATGTTTTGGATGCCAACCATTCGATAAATATTATGAACATGAGAGATTATTTTTCTAATGCTCTATTTATTGAGATTTTAGGAAACATGTATGTTCTTATGTAAATTTATCTTCAAATCGTGGAAAAGTAAAATTATTTCAACCTGGAGTAAGCCGCTTGATGCCAATACGCTTATAGATCACAACCAAAACCCACCCAAACCCATGGATATGAAGAGTTTGGCTTGGCTATGCATACCCATTATAGCCCTGCTGGATTAAGCGGGTTTCAGGTATGAGAGTTCTTCAAAATCCGCATAGCCCGACACGCGTGCAACTTTTACTCACTAAGAGTAAGCCTTCGCATTTGCAATTTTAATTCATTTCTTTATTTTCGAAATGCCTCTTAATATTTATTTTCTATTTTATCATTTTTACCAAGGTCATACAAAGGGGGAAATGTCTAATATCTGAGAACTGTGACACGAAAACAATTTGTGAGTATATGTAACGCAAATTGTGATTTTAATTATAAAGATTTTCATTGCAGAAAGAAGAATGTTGCCTGCAATGGCTAAACAAACATTAGCCTAGATCCTGGAAATAAAAGGTGTTAAAAGTTATTTAGAGCAGTAAAACAGAAAATTAAAAGCAATATTTCATTTTATTTATTTGAAATCAAAATCATAATTGTGAGCAGCCCCGTCTTGCTTAATAAATATAAGCATTTGAAATTACAGAGAACTTTACTATCATGATTAATACTGGCAACAATCAACATACAATTTTCCAATATGTAAAACTTGCCCCAGCCCTGCACATCATCACTGGAATAACTCCAGGCCACAACTAAAAATAATAACCATTAAAAAATAACCGAAATACTTTTGATTATACCACATTAATCAGTGAATGATTTTTTTCATTCTATGTTAAGATCCTATACTCTTAACTTCCACGTCTTTCTCCATTATCCTTAATCCACTCACTAAAAATTTGCCGCTCGTGCACCAATTGACCATTGCAACTCATGCTAAACACATTAATATGCATGTAACACGGATAACATATAAATTAAAAACCCCTCACTCTACAAGGGAAATTGAAAGGGCCACAGCCATTCCCAGTATTAGAGAAGTTAATTGCACCGCTATGCTTCTCAGCGTCGTCTTTTCCTTGTTCATTTCTGGGAGGACTCCGGCTACTGCTATATATATGAAACCCCCCGCAGTAAACCCCTGCAACCAAAAATACATATTAATAATAATGCAATAGACTAATATCATATATTTGTGTAAGAAATTTTAACCTCGATCAAGGATGATTGTCCAGGATCTTTTCCCAGAACCAATGCCTACATAAAATAAAAATGCATTGATTTTCAGTTATTTCTATAAAAGTACTGTTACAAGACTCTAAGAAGGTTAAGAAAATACAAGAAAACTTACCAGAGCGGTTCCTGCTAATGCCATCAAAGCTGACAAGAAGTTGAAGAACAGAGCTTTGGAGACGGAGAATCCTGAGCGCACCAAAATTCCAAAATCACCAATCTGAACACATGAAAGAAAATTATGAATGTCATCTCCAGTTACGAATTTGGAGAAGATGATGTATCCATGTTTTTTTTTGTCTTTTTATCAGTATGGTATTATCTAAAATTTGGTGAGCAGATACCAATTGATCGGTAAACCAAATATATGAGAGGTCAAACTGACTTTCCCCAAGAAATACCACATAAAATAAAATTAATGGTGCAACAATTTAAAATATTTCGATATATTGAATAAGAAAATTGACAGGCATTTATAACTAGAATGGGGTGGATGTATAAGGATGTAACATGTCGCTATATGCCACTACAGGCTGCCTGCTAAAAGAATAAATGCTGAAGATATTAAGGCACCTTCAAAGTGAAAATAAACAAAGTAGAAAACAACCTCTTGGGGAAGCTCATGAGCAAGCAGAAATAATGTACGAGACCACCCTCCAACTGAACCATGCAGCAAGAACGCACTCCCCAAAGCCATTCCATCCGTAAAGTTGTGCTGCAATGTATCCATTTATAATCATAAAAGGTGAATAAAAAATTGTAGCAAGAATTGCCTTCGAAAAATAGGGGAAGGAACTCACAACTCCATCAGAGAATAGATTTAAGTAACCAAAGATCAAGCTTGATGATGAATTCAAAGATGATATCTCACTCGAGAATGGCTTCTTGATCACAGAACCATTCACCGCACACAGATCTTTTGTATCATCACTGGTCGATCCACTTGAAATTGCTCGCTGTGCACATGTCAAGAATCCATTTAGAACACACTATATACAGCCAGCTGAATCGCCACTCAATTAAAAACTAATTCTTGTCAAATATATAATCACATAGAATTTCTAGGAAGAAGCAGCTCTTGACATATTTTTAAACATATTTATCTTCAATCAAAGAGCTCAAGAAAAGCCCAATACTTCATCCATATCCTATATCGCATCAGCTTACAATCTTTTCTTCGTCCTTCAAAAGAATAGTTTCATCAACCCCATGTCCCGTAATAAAACAGTCTAAACATTATAATAAAACTAGCTATTTTTTGCACATGCGCTTCACATGTGGCAACAAACATTAAAACTTATACAATAATTTTACAAAAAAATATTTACATTAGAAGGTATTACATGCATAAAATATTGTTTATAGATTATTCTCATATGACAGCTCAAAAATTGCAATATTAAACATTTTGAACTACTTGTATGCAAAGAGGAATAGACTTCAGGCCCTCTCTTTTGTTAAGGGTGCCCTGTGATATCCACAAAGAAGGCCAAGATATGCATAGATACCTATTTTTGAGTTTTGTATAGTAGTGGTATCACCATAACCATTATAAGTTAGCATTATAATTGAAAGAAATTATGTAAGATATATGCATTACACATTTCAAGGGAGCAGTAGAAATCTGTTGAAGCGTACTCCAAAAAGTGTCAAAAAAGCGTCCAAATTTTTTTCAAAGAAAAACATATTATAATTTGAGACCACATGTGGACACATACACACGGCTAAGTATATGCAAAAGGACTCCACATGCACTAGAGATGTCCTGCAAAAATCCATCGGGTAGCCAAGTAGTATCGTGTTGTATAAGTTCTGAGCATGGACAAGACTTCATGGTAATGTGCATCGATGCAATAAAAAAAATTATATTGCTCTTATTGAGATCTGCTTTATACTGGCTTTCTAGGTTATATGGCGAGCCCCTCTCTCTGTATGTTGCCTGGGCCAACAGTAACATATCTAATCATATAACTAAGAAGCTTAGTGATAGGTTGGTGGGCAGTACCAGAATTTTGGCCAGTTGTGATGTAGCCTTTCTTACTGTCGTGATCCATAATTCCATATCCGCCCCATATAGATGGGAAAGAGAGTAATGCTAGAATATCAAAGGCCATTGTTGAGAACTGTACCATAATTCATATAACATTTTTAAAGAAGCATTCCAATTTCAAAATTCAACTCTAAATAATTGCAGCAAGAACTATATACCACCAAAAAGCTATGATAATGAAAGATTTGAATTTGCAGAATTAAGATTGAAATCTCGGTGATTTTGATCCAAAAAATGGCCGTCCAAGTTCCAATACCGAGATCCTTATACCGATATTTTTAATCCTTGGTATCAAGTTCAACAATAGATCATCGCTTATAATGTTAAGTTTACTAATAGGTTAGTAAGTTTACTAATGGGTCAGTGAGTTCATTAATGGGTTATTAATTCATTTGACATCATTAACTACTAATAAGCTGTAAAAAAAATTTGCAGTTATCTTTGCAACATACTAAAAATACATCCTACACCATTAATTACTCAGAAATGTGTTTTTCTAGCTATTTTTATTATTTGTTGAAATTGTTTGCTGACTTTTAAAATTCGTTAGCTAAAACAGTAAAAAATATCCAATATTTCCGATCCAAATGGCCAATATCGCTGAGATAGTTGATTCTAATCCCAAAAATGAACATTCGATGCCAGTACCAGTGCCGAGAGTTTTACCCTTGGCAGGAACTAATACGCAATTTATATGTAACAAGGATGCACCCTGCGATGCTCTCGATTTTTCCTTTATGATCACAGAAAATGCAGCTAGAACAAGATTTTACCGCAATCTTTTTGGGATTCATTGATTACAGTAGATAACAAGTCGATTTGTGGAGAATTTCTTGCTGTCTAATCTCACAAAAGTTTGTGATGCATCTTCTTGTCAGAACAGCAAACATACGAGAGGAAAATGAAATGAAGAAAATTCACAAAAGAGTTAGAAAGAAAAATGACTCATGTACGGAACTTTTGGAGTTCACACACATCTATCTCAGGTTCATGCTGGCTTTAATTTACCTTACGGAGAAGACTTTCGTGTTCTTTATCACCATTTATGCATGCAGAGTCGGAACCTGGCAATTCATCTTCAGTAACCTTATCCACTGTGCTTGTTCTCTTTGTGTCACTAGGCACCTGATTCGGTTCATGATTTTCATCCTCGTCCTTTAGTTTTTGTTGTATTTTGTGCGGGTGGTGGTGCCCGTGACTGAAGCCATGAGCCCCATTTTCAGAATGCTCTTCCACATACCTCACTACTTTCTCAACCAAAAGAAAAAGTACGATTCCCGCTGTAAAAACAAAGTATAACAATAAACTATTAACCAGCTAAATGTACAGCAAAAAATTTAGAATAAACAGAGGGAAAATTGTCTGGAAAGAGCAGCAGGTTTCGAAATAAAATGGCTGACGAGTGATTTTTTATCTAGCTTTGCCAGTGGTCTTAAGACGAGATCTAAAAGGAGAACCTTGTATTCCAATAGCAATAACATTGTTGACCAACGTCCCATCAACTTGAGCTTTTGGGCATAGCAGTTATCTCACAAGTTGTATTAAAACTCCTACAAGATGCATGATAATAAAATGCCTCCAAGGGGCTGCAAATAAGCATAACTCCTAAGTAGCACTAGCTAAAGTACATTGAAAAGAGAGAGAGAGAGAAATGCTAATTCACACGAGATGATACAGGAGCCTGCCTCAATGAAATTCCAAGATGGATCTACAGTTAAATGACAGTAACCATAATAGATGTGTAGGCTGCAGGATGATAGAATGATGATGACACAGATGAAGGAGCATTTTGTTTGTTTATAATATTAGGGAGTGAAGCTGAATATACTCATGTATCAGAATTTTAAAATAAAAAAAATAAAAAAAAGAAACGGAGCAGAACTTTGACACACTGGGCCTTCTTTATGCTTTGCAGAAATGTAAGCGAAGGCCATATAAATCACAGGCAAAGTTATACAGCATGGACACCTAGCAATTTAGCAACAACCACACTTACAACCTAAAAAGCGATTTTCAAAGCATTAAGTGTGTTCTGTAAATAATGATCTTAATATCCTGAAGATGATATGACAAATAATCATAGCCAATTCAAGTCAACAGTAAATAGATTACATATGTCAGGAAGCCTTTGTAGGCACTTAAAGGTGCTTCAATGCTATTACTAGGCTCACAAAGCTTGTAGCTCAATTCTGCTTGATAAAAGCTCATGTATGCACGCGTCTATACATAGATGACAGATTGTTTGGGCCACACATACCGGATATTAGGATTAAGCTGCACTGCAAGGGCATAAATGCATGCGCAGATACAAAGATATATAGATGTAGAATCAGACTTGAAAACACATCCTCTCTTCAAAATAGATGATAGAAAAATCGAATTGAATTTCATTCATGTTGATTTTTACCATCTTGGAGTCCGTAAAATTCGAAGGTTATCCTTTTAAGATTTCTTACCTATGCATCGAATAGGCTAAACGCCCAATGGTGACTATATGCTTAGATCCACAGTTTTATATGTTTAAAATACAACAAATAAATGGTGTATTTGAGTTCTTAAGTATTTAAATTCTGACCAAAAACATGATAATCGTCTCCATCCATTTGTCCTAATTGAAGATATGGGGGTGGGGGGGTGGATTTAGAAGCATTTGAATTTGAATTTTAGGCACTCCCTTTTGGTGGATTGTCGGCTCCTAGGCTCCTAGTAAATCAGAAAGTAGATCTTCAAAAAATACAGTTAAAAGTTAAATTAACACTTATCTTCATTAAATTATTGCCAATATTAGGCAATTACATACTACAGAATCTTGAAGGCCGTTAGTTGTCTAGGCTGACATCTTTAATATACAAGAAAAAAATATTGTTTACAATCTAGGAGAATTGAAATACAGGAACAGGTATGGGCATAATAGTGTTTAGGATAACCTTTTACACTCACACAGAATGGCGATTCCAACCGAGAGGTCTTGTATGGAATGAGAATGTGAATGTTCATGACCATGCCCATGATGGTGCTCATTTAGATCGCTGATATAATGCTCATGTGAATGTTGACCACCTGGAAGAATGTCAACACATTTGATTATAAAGTTAACACATAAATAAATAAAAAATAGCAGCAGCACTTCTGCAGCGAATTAGTTGCTTCCTCGCTCCACCTATTCTCTATAGAATTTTTGAAAGCATAATAGCATTAAAGTTCATTGAAGAAAGCTCAGAGAGACCTTAAGTCGTTCTGCCTAGTGCTTTAGTTCCTTCATGGAGTGCTCTTTCCAGTGATAATAAGGTCGTCCGCAAACATTAAGTGATATTTAATTAATTTTACATGGGGCTTGAGTTTGGAACCATCAATCTGCCTGTTTCCGATATTATCCTCAATCTGCCCTGTTTCTGATATTATCCTCAATTGTCTCTCTAGAAACTATTAATATAACTAAGAGGCACCCCTGATGACACCCTTTTCAAGAAAATGCAGCCCAGCTCTTGTGGAATTAAAAAGATGAGCTTGATGAAACTAAAAATATGAGCAACTTATCTATTACCAAAGTTTCGACCGTGTTGTTGTCGCTTAAGATTGCATGAGTTTCCACTGGATCTAGTGAGTAACTAGAGCCAAAACCTGATGACTCAATTAAATCATGAAACTTGAAACCTTTAGTCGCATGTCATGTTGCTCTTTTAAGGGGTAGATCCTCCAGTAACATTACAATAGAGAAAAACTATATATCAGGTAGATAACTCTAAAAAAATAGGATTCACAAAGCAAAAACTTCTGTGTAACCAAATTCACGAAGTTCCAAAAATGCAATTAGGAGGACCAGCAATAAGATTTAATGCACAAGATTTAGGAATCATCATACCAAAGGCATGGGGTAGTTGATGAAGAAAAGCATCTCCAAGCATTGCCCCAGCCTGCGAATGGGAAATTAATCAGAACCAAGGAGACAATAATCATGTTGCAGATCTCAAGATTGAAAAATATGTAAGATCTAGTTACTTAAGCAATATTATGTCATCATTTGCATATGCTAGATAGGTTGCGAATATTTTCTCTGTAATGGTTTACTGTGGAAGGAAAATATATCAAAAAAAGGAGGCATGTTTAAAGTATCAAACAATGCAGAAACAGTAATCAACTCGAAAACCTTTGACCCCTTTTGACATGTTAAGGTTAGCAATCCGTAGTTTGGGAATTTGGATAAAAGACCTCAGCATTGGCGTCACAATCATTTAGTAAATTGCAGTTCAATATGAATCCGTTAAAGTTAAAGTCTAATATTAGTTTAGACAATATTTTTTTTGCCTTTTTGGGGGGTTTTGGGGGGGGGGGGGGGTAGAGAAGAGACTTTTTAAATTTTTAAGCAAATCAAAGGATGCCTAAGACGTGGTCCCTTTAAGCTCCAGGGGAAGCACAATTACGACAGTATTAAGTAAAAATTAGGTGGGTTATGGAACAAGATTAATGTATGGGAAGAGAAAATGAGGGAATCGGCTGAAATATCTACATTGTTAATTAATTTGCTATTTTATTTCCTTCTAACCAGCCATACAGTGGCAGTTGGAAGAATAATTACTAACCTAATACTTAATGTCTAGTTATTCTAATCTATATAAACTTGGGAATTACTTGGCTTAAGTTTAATAATGAGTAATATTTTTTAAAATTACTTTTCTCCTTTCTACATATCTCTCTCCTAATTCCTAAATCAAGTGTTACTTTATTCCCTGTTCTATATTTCTCTTCCAGATTTTTTTTCTCCTTATATCACTTGTTCCAAGTGATATTGTGACTCGCAACAATAAATCAACTTCCACTGGAACCAATGCTCTAGGTTTTCTAGACATAGATACACTTCATTTGAAGCCCTTTGCACTCTAAATCCTAACCTCAGAGCCAACTGTAAGCTCTTTGAAGCAACTTCAAGCAACGTTTCAAACTAAATCTTATTGAAAATCACTTCAAAGTCTTCTAATTCATTTTGTTGTATCGTAAGCCCAAAAAATTAATTTTATAGTCTATAAAAGAAAACATCCCTGACAACAGCGTGGTACTACAAAAAATGCCTCCAACTTATTCAGTACAATGGAAGATTGAAGACCTCCGCCATATTACGAGTATAGATGATAAAATTAACTTCAGAAATATGTTTATAAGCATTATATAAGACCTAGATATAGTATTGGGTCTCATAGTGATAGATATGTCGACAAACGAAATTATATAACAACAAGAGTACTAAAATTATAAGTTAGCGGTCTAAGTTATGAACTCAAGCCTACATCAAACTGCACAAATCATCAAAGTAATGATTTTGCGTCTACTGAAAACAAGTGAATATGAATTATAACAGGAATGTGTCTCTTGATTTACACTACATGTTCCCCCTCCATTTCAATGCATAACCAAACTACTCCCCACATGTCTACTAAGTGTGATTTAAGAGGAGCGAAAAATATTTACCCCAAACACAGCTAAGGAATCCACCACGGCCTTCGAAGGCCTCCCTTTCACTGCAACAAATCAAAAAAATCACTGATTCAACAAACACTAAGCAGCAACCAAAGCAATCGAGAGCTCGATCGACTCACAGCAGATCACAGGCAAAATGATGAGGCAAATCAACGACGCCAAGCTCACGAGAAGCGAGCATCCCATCGCCTTCGCCCATAGCCCTATCGGCGACATCTCAACATCATGCTCATGCTCATGATGGTGGTGGGGATCGAATCCATCGAGCGCCAGATCCTCCTCCTCCGCCAGCTCTTCCGGAAGCTTCCGCACTTGGATCTCATCATCACGATGATGGCCGTGATCGTGATCATGGTGGTGATGGTGGACGTGGTCACCACCGTGATGGTGGACATCAGATCCAGCGGGGGAGGAGAAGGGGCAAGACGGCGACTGACTACAAACGAGCGGCGAGAATAAGAGTAGAGGCAGCAGAAGCAGCAATGGAGAAAAAGGCGACATTTTTAGGGTTTAGAGCAGGTGCCTTGGATGGTGATGACGAGTACGAGGACGTAGAGCAGAAGAATGATGGCGATTATCACACCGAAGGTGACCACATCCATCGAATCTTAAACCCTTTTAATATCTTTCTAATTTCATTATTATTTTTCGCCGATTCATGATCTGTCCGTGTCAGTGCTTGCTTGAGATTCTGTTATAGGGTTTTTTCTGAGAGTAGAATCTTCGTTCTAATCGTAGAGTGATCTAAGCATCTGAGCGCTCTCGGTACGTACTAATCTTAATCGCATCCACCAACATATATATGTCTGTATCCTACTTTATAAATGCAAGTATAATAGATAAAATAATAATAATATTTGATTTGAGCGAGCATAATTTCTTTCCAATCTTCCTCGTCTGTATCGGTTGTATGTGTGTATCGGACTTTATAAATATAAGTATGTTAGAAAAATAATAATAATATTTGACATGATTTCTTTCCTCATCTGTAATCTCATCCACTAAACAGTTGCGACCGTAATATCTAATCAATTGAAAGAATACAAAATCTGAATGAAATACGGCTTATGGGTTCATAAAGATTTTGAGCCGCAGGCCCTTCACAATTATTTCTTAAATCACAAGGTTTTTTAGACAACTCACAACTGCTGAAGGGACCGAAAGATTTTTGATAGTTTACCCAAAAAATAATTGCACTTGAAACACAAATAGTTTATTTATGGTATTTATTTGCAATTTGACTAATTTCAAGATACTTATATACAGTTTATCACAAAAATGCTTATAGTTCTTGGTAATTTAGTGAGACTTCAAGCCTCCACAGGCTGAAAAAGCAACAGCTTAATCAACACTTGTAACTACCATAACCTCCTTGTGATCACCGTTAATATGGATAAAATCATATACCATCTCCATTCAGTTATGTTGCACAACAAGGTTTAACATAATAGAATATGTCAACTGGCGATGTAAAGTTTCTATGAATATTATATAGGGCTATGGGTGCTATTGAACAAAATTTAGCCCCAGCCATTAAAAAAAATTAATATTATATAGGCACTTTTAAATGCCATTTCTAAACACCAAATCTCTTCACTTGAGATTTATAAGTCCTGTAGTTCCTCTGGGAGGCCAAGATTTCCTCATTAATCTCTTGCGTTGGTGTTTTCCTGCAAAAAAGAAAGTAAAACAAGGATCATATGAAAATATAACAGAGTCAAAAGTTTGTTGTTTAAAATATGATTTACGAGATCAGAAAAATAAACCAAGAAGGATTATTCTCTCTTATGAATGGCCACAAAAGAAAATGGTCCTATCAAAAAGAGGATATGCGTCTAAAAAGTTGACGAAGATAAACACAGTGTGGTCATCCTCCGATATTTATTTCAGTTATGTGTAAGTTTACAGGTGAAAAATGTTAGAAAATCACAATACCTACAGAAATTAAAAATATAAAGAAATAAAAAAGAACAAAATGATTTTTTCACCCTTCGGAGCCCACAAGTCGTCTTAGGTTACGCCTCATAAATAGAATAAGTGTAAAGAAAAAACAATTTAAGCAGAAGGGACGTCCTTGGGAGATTTAGAAGAAGCAAGGAAACGGCCTTCTCTTCTTGCAGCATAACCTATATCTTGTTATGATACTTGATTAATGGAATTTTATTGATCTCTACAAAATGGTGTTGAATGTTACTGTATAAAGGGTTTTTTTAAAGGTAAATGAAAGCTTTTAAAAGCCCCGCGTTCCATTAAAGGAGTTTTAACGAAACAACAACAAAGAAAAAGCAAGAGAAAAACAACAAGAGTATGGAAGTACAAAACTGGGGTACAGACCCCTACAACCAAATCCATATCCGAGGAACAAACCCCATACAAACCAAAAAGACCACCCCAAAACACAACCAAGATCACAAGGGCATGGCATCTTCCTGAGACAGCTTATCTATTTATGATTAAGACTGTTTTGTTTGTGTTAAAACAAAGCATGGAGATACTGTAAAAAGTTGAGCATGGCATCTTCCTGAGACGGCTTATCTATTTATGATTAAGACTGTTTTGTTCGTGTTAAAACAAAGCACGGAGATACCAACTCTTATTCATCTATGAATCCTACAAGCTTCTTGTTTTCTTTGGGATTTCTTTTTCACCATTTTGTGTGTGTGTGGGTGCGTGGGTGGGTGGGTGGGTGGGTGGGTTTGTGTGTGTGGGGGGGGGGGTTAAAATTTAGTAATACTTAAAACTACATATTGAGTTCCATGGATATCAAATTTCAAGGATTTTAAGGTTTCATTCAATTTAGAAGGATTTTAAGGGTTTTCCCCAACATTCAATTATATATCTTGCCTAAATTGTTGTCCTCCCACCAATCTGTATTGCCATGCTGAAGTTAACAAATAATATGTTTTCACAAGGAAGAAGCATAAGATATTAAACCAATGACATATAAAATCATATATCCATTTCCAAGATTAGGGCCTAACAATCTAACACACTCATCTTATAAAAAAGAAGATATAATTATGAGTGCCAAAACAAAGTGTCCGACATGCATGTTGTGTCGATCAAGGATTTTAAAAAATAATTTTTTGAAAGGAAAAGTGGTCCTGTATATTAATTTGCAGCATACCTCCAGCTTGGCTTTGGCCTCATTGTCAAATGTCTTGCAAAGAATTTCATAACTTTTCTCTGCTCCAATCTGCATGACAACGGGAGTATATTAATTCCATATAAAGTTTTAGAAAAACTCAATGGCATATGAGAGTTTTATACCAGTGGATCAACTCTTGACGGCGAAATTGTGGATATTATGTACCTGTAGTGAAACATAATATTCATTTTCTCATTGTTGGGGGTTGCCCTAAATAAATAATAACACAGCATTTCTAATTATAACTCGTCCTCAATTTATTATCTACCTCAATTTACTTGTGTAGAAATTCATGGCCGATATATTAGCCTTTTGCACTGTTAGCATCACAGCTCCCATACAATTCTGCAAAACCAATGAAATGCATTTTCACTAATTGATAATAATGTAAGGATATCAATGTTCAGTGTGGAAACTAATAAAATATATTCTAATTCTAAGGTTAATTGCACAAAACCCTCTCAATTACGCCGTACAGCGCTGATACTCCCTCGAGTGATTAATTAGCAAACACCCCTCTGCTCATTGAGCAAAACCTTAATAATACTCAAATTCAACTCTCAAAGCCAAATGATTGTATAATATTACTCTAGAACTTGTTTGTGTTAATTCAAAGTAGAATTTGAGTGTTTTAGAGGGTTTTGGTCGATGAGCATAGGGTGAGACCACAACTTCATGCTAATAAATCATCTGAGGGTATAAGTAGTTGTAGCGCTAGTACAGAGCGTTTCTGTGCAATTAGTCCTATTCTATCTAACAAAATGTGGATGGTGCGCTTAAGGAGGATGCAAGAAAGCCATAGCTGCTGAGGTTATGACTATCATCAATGATATTAAAATAAGAACCTGCTGATAACATCAATATCAACGAAGAAAACTTTGCCTACCTTGCGAGCGATGAGCTCAATTAGTTGCATTAGAAACTTCCCTAATCCCTTCCTTTTAGCACAAGCTTCCAACTGAAGTTCATACACATAAACAACTGGTATATCTTCCTCTACTATAAAACGATAATGAACAAAACCAACGACACGATCCCCGTCACCCAGCCACCGAGTACAATGCTCATTATCGTGTGTGTTCAATGCATTCAGGGATGAATTTGGAGATTCACGCACAAATATATATCTTGCTTCTGGGGCCACCATTTCCCTACGCTTCACTTTTTCTTCTATTGGCCACTCTAACCCATAGGTGCCTTCCATATTAGTCTAGACATAAATAATTACACATAAGAAAGAAAGGTGCATTATGCTTATTGCTGTCGATAAACAAAACAATTCAAGCATCAAAGATGAGTAAAAATAACCTTAAGAAGGTTTTGTATGTATTTTTTCATAGGGGAGGACAACTGTTCACCAAATCCCGTCTCCAAGTAGACCGAGAGACCTGTTCATATTACCATGCACATAATCAGCCGCTATGGAGAGAAGGTAATGGATTCTATATGAATATAATTCATCTAAACGACACATATAATTCATCTAAATGGCACATATACCACATGCAAGCACGCACGCGCGACACATATAATTCATCTAAATGACACATATACCACATGCAAAGCACACACGCGCGCGCGCATACACACACTAGAATCCTATTTATAGGTTTGAGGTTCAAATATGTTTATCAACTCCTGAACTCCATTACCGTTAGAACCACTCCAGGATCCTATTTATAAGTTTTGAGATTCAAATTATATCAAGTCCATAACCAGTGGTCCATTCCCGGAGGTGTACAAACAACATGTCATTTTCAGCAGGAATTTTTTTGAAAAAAAACATCATAGTTGTTTATGCATTTCCCCATGTAGATTTAATTTTGGCAAAATTGCAGGAAATACCTCTTACCGTTGGATGTATAGCATGAATACTCCTCTCTTTTCACAACCTGCGCTTTGCCCCCTATTTTAATGGCTTTTAAAATTTTCCATTAAAGACAAGTCCCCCACCCCACCCCACCCCCACAATACCCTTAGAAGGAATATTCATTACAAAATATTAATGAAAAGATTGCACAGAAATAATAAGAGATTTGTAGCATATTTAGAAACAGAAATTTGATTTAACGGAAATAAAAGCACTGTTAAACTTGAAGGGACAAAGAGCAAGTTTTGAAAAGAGGGGTATTTCCTGTTATATGGTTGGGGAAATATTCCTAGCTCCAGAAATTTAGCCTTGAAAATCCCGCAATTGATAGGATTTGTTTCGAAATCCTATCTGAAGGAGCCTAGTCAAAGTCTCTCACATATCCCCACAAAAAGATAGAAATTTCACTTGAGAGGAATGTGTAATTTTCCATTTACAAATGTTAATTTTAGAAGTTCGAAAAATAGGTGAACCGGCTCTTACTAAGTGAATTTTTCCTAATGCAAAAGCAAATAGGAGCGGTTAATCCGCAACACCATTCCTTCTCTTTTAACAATAGAAAATGTTTGACATTTGCCCTTACCATTCCTGTCAAATTGACAAAAGGGTGGAAAAGCAGCCATATGGTCCTTTACAGCAGATGCGGTTTTGATTATTTCATCAATTGCCTTTTTCTTCTCCAACATCTACATACAGTGTTCCATGTTAATACCAGATATAATATGCGGCAATATAGTTATCATCAAACTCATAACTGTGCAAATATACTTATCATCGAGTTAGATAATTGCATAAGAGCTTGTTAAAGCATAAAAGTATCTAAATATAGTAGAGTAAAGATGTACAAAGTGTTTCTTCTCTTGATTTTAAGTCTAAAGTCCAATGGAAAGATCATAAACCTGGAAGCTCAAATTCCTATTTCTTGTTTGAAGTAAGAGATTTCGTGAGTGTTAGTTGATAAGCATAGACTAAATATTGAATATGTGTTGTATCTCCCGATGGCGGATGCAGAAAAACTTAGTGAAGGTCCTAAAATGCTTACAATCTCCACTACTACATGAAAAATCTCCACCAATTTAACCTATAGTTTATTCAGGTCTTCAAAAATAATTCACACTGCTTGGTTTATAAATGTCCACCATTCTAACTAAGGACATAATAGAACATACTAGTTGAGTATTTGGAGATAAAATCATATGTCCAATTTGACAGAGTGGTCTCTCTCTGATTTATCTCGACACTTGTTTTCCTAGCCTCTTCTTTACCATTTATTAAAGCAACATTTGAATCTTAATTGTTGTTACAAAACAAGAATCTGGACCCTCAAGATACCACGAAAGGTTGGAGAGAATCCTAATCACCATGGGTACATAATCATTGATCAAATATCCCCTGAAATATGCATTTCCATTCGAAATATGCAATAACCATACATACATCACAACACACATGACAACTATCAATAGAAATAATTAGGGCTACAAACACAGTAAAAAAAACTCTTGGGAGTGCATGTTTCATCATCCATTAGTTTGGACTTCAGATATCATTGCAATTTCATGCTACTGTTCATTCATCATTTAAACCCTACCTCATGCATCCATAAGGGCGTTTATCTAGGTATTGCTTCACTTATTTAATTTGCAATGGATATGTGTGTTTGTTTGGTCTCAACATCCAGATGGTATCCCTTCTCGTCAGTAAATCCACAGTTACCTAAATACGTCAACAAACATTCACGTGGACTTACAGCTTTCTTATACTTCTCAGTTCTCAACTGTCTACTTTTACTTATTTTCAATCCTTTTATTTAATGTACAATTTCTTGGCTATTTCCAGCAGAAGTTTTTTCCTAGTAAGGGTTTCGTTACTGTTGACATACTCTAGGTTGGAAGTTTATGAGTATGATGCTTGGGAAGCAATTGAGAATTTTTTTAAAATAATGATTCACATTTCACAAGAAGATTCTAGGAAACACTGTTTAAGGTTACACCAAAGATAACATAGTCGTGTACCAAGTGTTGTTTGGTGCACTAATTTTATGGGTGAGTGTTCAAACTTCAAAAGCGAGATCAGGGTTGAATTCAAGAAATGGGGTCATGATGAACTCATCTCTTAGGAGGAGGTAAAGGATTTAACAAAATTAATCTTTAATTCAAGTAATTCAATTCAATATTTTAATGCAAACTTCGTTTCTTCAATATGATTCAACCTAAACAAGAAGATCACCTGTTCAATACAAGTACCTAGTAAAGCAAACCTTGAGCTGCTCAATTAATTGATAGTTAGGCCAGCCTCTTTCTATTCAATGGAATAAAGATAATCCAATCAAACTTGAACATGTGAAAGGGGTAGGTTCTGTTCATTTCTTCCCCCATGAGTGTTAACATAGATATTTTAATTTACCAATGAATCAAAATGTCTCCTAACAAAAACAAAAGACCACGAAACATTTTAAGCCTGGTTACATATAAGAATAGGTATCAATAACCCATCAATCCGTCTGCTATCCCTAAACTTAAAAAACTTTACTAGAATCTGGTTTCAACTAGCTCAATCATAGTGGCTCTATCTATTTCAAACATGCGGGTTATAATACCAACTTAATGGAATATTTTCTATTTCACTATTGGTTGTATTTGTTGGCTTAGAGTTTAACTTAATTACATAGAGCAAATATATCATCTTTTCCCCTTCTTTTAGACTTCTCTTTGGTCTATGAGAATTTGGAGAATGCCAAATGGCCATCTAAGACTATGATAGGCCCTTCTCTCTTGTCATAATTTCCGAACCAGGAATTTGACACTTAATAAGGGTTGATGTCAGGCCGACAACCGATGGTAAAACCAATATTTCTGGAGCTTTGCTTCATAGCCGAACCCGTTTTGATGGGAAAAGCCTTATATGACGATGACGATAAACTATAAAAATAATTTCCAGACACAAAAACCCAACAGAATAAGCTCTTCTAAACCCCTCCTAAACGTAATAAATTGAAATGGAAGCATAAAACGTTAAAAGAAAAGAAAGATCCTTAGCTATCTCATGATATGGAACTTGGCTTAATATATTACCTAGTACTTGGTAATTAACTGATACCCATCTCAAATAAACCCCAAAAATCCACCATAATCTTGGTAAATGAGAGATACGCAGATGGAGAAAAAGCAAGAAATGCTTACAACACCACAAAATCTAGCATAAAATTAGTAAATGAGAGGTACCCACATGAACTAAAAGTAGCATAAAGATGTCGAAAATAGAAACTGAGCAAAGGGTATAAATAAATAAATAAATAAATAAGGACCTCCTTTCTTTTGATCTTCTTCTCTTTGCTGCTCTGAACTCTCTTCTCCATTTTTGATTGATTGTGTCGAGAAACGAGAGAGAGAGCCACCACCCAATAGCGAATCGTCGCCGAGTCTCCCCTGAGATAAAGACCCACAACCATTGAGGGGGACACCTAGGGTTCTTCTATGAATTTTCCTTGTTGGTAAAGTTGGGAGTTTTCCAATTTCCCCCTTTCTTTATTGTATAATGTTATATAGTTCTTTAAAATTTGACAATGTTTTCTATGCTAACCTCAAAAGCTTTTATATTTACTATTAGCTAGGTCTTAATGTCGAGTAACGAGTTATTTAAATACGCTCGCACTAGATGAGTAGAAGAGTTATGGATGGGTTAATTGCATATGACACCCCTGCTGTGTTCCTACATAGCAGTTATCACAATTCAAGTGATCTATTAGAATATTACATCTCTAAGGTGTTAGGCTTTATCCAAATTCAACTTCAAATCACAGTTTAGAATATTCTTAACAAGTAATATTTAATTTCTTGTAAATTAAGATTATATAGGACAATGTAAGTGAAGTGTTGGATTTTGGGCAATGTTCACATAAACGATTGTAACATGACTTCAAAAACAAACTTTAAATAGCTGTACACAATGCCCCAGAAGAGAAAGTTAAATATTAGAGGTTTTAGTACATATTGATAAATTATGAAGGACTTGTGTATAATAATGCATATGCATATATCTCAAGGAAACGTCACATGTTTCGATGTTCTTGGACATGGACATTGACGATGCATAAATTCCTTCAAGCAAAATTGCAAAGATAATCAACTTTTTCCTTCTCAGAACCTACATGTAAATCATTTTCATTGATGAGTAAGTTAGATGTATAGTAAACTTTTTCTCAGCTGAGAACTTGTGCAAGAAATATTTTCATTGATGAGAAAACAGATGTATAATACACTTTTTACCTGCTGAGAACCAGCAAATAATTTACATTTATAATTTAGTATCCATTTTCCCAATCACACTTTGCATAAACCCTTGGCAAAGAAAACATTGGTAAATCTTACAAGGCCCGGAATAACTTAAATAATATATTGTTCGTCTCTCTATCCCAACGATAGTCAGATTAGAGCACACTACATAACTAAACTTACGTGCATCACTAGAGTCACCTGCTAACAAAGTTCTAAACAACCTTATGAAACTGACACCCCCAATCCGAAACTTTACCAGTATCTTTACCATATGGAATCCAGAAATAACCTTCCACCATTAAACAATGAATTATTTAACGAAGATCAAGACCACACGCTGACCACTAACTACTGCATCGATCTAATGGTTTGGGCCCACGAGCGCGAGGAGGAACTTCTGGTAATGGCCTGAAGTCTCGGAATGGATTGCCTCGTGCAACGTCTTCTTGTACTTCTTGTGATACTCGGCCTTGATGTACTGCATGTCAATCTCAGTCCTGGTCACTACGATCCTTATCAGCATGGTGTCGTTCGTCCCTAGGCCTTTCATCGACTTGCGCAATAACTGAAAGACGGAATTAGAGTCTATCACAACGTAATCGAGATCAATGCAACTTTAGTTCGAAGAGGAAAAGATTTCTTCAGTGGGATATCCCGGTTTTTTATGCTGACAAATGAAAAGAGAGCTTGTAGGTAAATAGATATTATATTGCTCATTTTCATGGTTGAATATTTCTTTTACAGAGATGTCTATTGTATTTCTCTTAACTTGTATTTTCTTTTTTGTTGTCCTCACTAATTCATATCTTTAATGATATATATTCAGTTGGGGTCATAGGAACTATTAACCTTTTCTCAAGGACAAAAAAGAAGGAAAAAATCCAGTTGGGGGGGGGGGGGGGGGGGTGGATATTTGTGAGCCTTTTAGTTTAAGCCTACTGAAATTTGAAAGCCTGTTCAGTAAGAAATCATAACTATTCCAATAAACATCACATATTAGTTTCTCAAGAACATGCTGTGTGCTAAGAAGTTAGGTTTGAAGATATACTAACCTTCTAATAAAATTATGAGAGAAAATGAGCACCAATGTGATTACTGGACTGAGGTAAAGATTTTGGAAATGCTAGAATTGGGTTATTCCTCAACACATTTTAAGAGAAGGTTCTTAAGAAATTATGAATTGTTCTCATGAAAAAACATTGAATTTGGAATGTTCGAATAGTTTAAATAAATTAAAAAACAATTGGCTCAGTAAAAATATAATGACATTAAGGGTATGTAAATATGAGAAGTTTCGTCTTGTAACAGAATATATTTACCTTTGCAAAGTACTTGGCCGGATTTTCAGCACATCTTAGAATAGTTAGAAGAGCAAATTCAAATAATCCAGATGTTTCCCCCTTTATAGCCTGAAATTAGAAGCATAAACTCGATTATTTCCATTTGCAATCAGTGCACAAGAAAAAAAGATGAGAAAAGAAAAAGGCACCACCTTCTCTAGTGAGTTGTGATGGTGATCATGGTATGCCGAAGCAACGGCTGCAACATGTGCTCTACTTCTCTCGCTGAAGATGCGTACAAACACTTTCTCGTCTGTGCCCAATTTTTTCTCTCCAGCTGTGTATAGATCCTTTGCATCTTTTGCTACAATCGAAGGATCATACTCTAGACCTTCATAACGCATTATTGCAATATACGAGAGAAGCAACTGCAGCATTTAAGTTTTCGATGGGCTATCACAAGAACCAACAAATATATAATTTTTGGTGTTTGATTAGCAAATAGTGGTTTATTTCCCTCTTAAGGAACTAGTAGGCAAGTTAATTTGAGAATGCATAAATCTCATCTATTCTTGGAAACAAATATCACATGGGAACTGGAATAATAGAATATCGAAACTACTGGATGTTGCAGTATAAGCAATCGCTGGACCATAAGTTACTACTCACTACTAGCTTATGCTTCTTTGGCAAAGTGGTTATCAATATAGTATTAGAGGATCAGGAGTAACATCCTTGGTTCAAATCCCACTATTAACAGTTTTAAGAGTGTGTGTGCGCATGCGCGTGCAGGCGCGTGTGCGTGCATATACATTATATTATATCCTTATATTGTGTTATCTACCGTGTGATAGGTGATATTGGATGTCACGGTACAAAATAATTGTTGGACCACTCTCTACCTTAAGCATAAAGGTAAAATGGTTACCAAAAATTAAAAAATACATTTAATATAATGATTTACACGCGCGCGCGTGTGTGTGTGTGAGAGAGAGAGACGTGGCATGGAATCCATGAATACATTGTTAGGAAGTGTTACCATCTCAGATTCAAATTCGATGAGGATGGTTGTGGAACAATTTTTCGCTCATCATAAATCTTATATTATGTTCTAGAAATGTATAACATGCATGAATCACTAAACCATCAAATATCTATTATGCATCAACACTAACAAATTATTTGTATTTTTAGTTTAGATATTTTGGCATGCTCGCTTTTTGTTATTATGTACACATATTTATACAAAAAACCTTAGTGTATCCCATTGAATCATAATATACTAATCCGACTAATATCGTGTCCCATATCCGAATCCATGCTGCTTAGAGAGAGAGAGAGAGGGAGGGAGGGAGAACCTTTTGGTGATCCCCAGTTGCTAGACGTTGAATGTCATGCTCAAGATAAGAACCAAATCTGGCGAGATACGTCTGTTTAATAATCTGGATCTGGGAAGGCGTACGAGAGCATAATATTTCAGTGGCTGTCTGCAGATCAACAGTATCTCCACAAAGTGCTTGCCTCACTAAGGTAGCATCACGTCCCGCTGGATCAAGAACCCAAAGCAGCATTGCTTTCTAAAACACAAGTCACAAGCTACAATCAAACTTAATGCAATTGACAAATATCAACTATAAATCCATTTTTGTGATCTGGTAGAGATTAATAGATAGTTGCAACAGGTAATAGGGTTAATTACACAATACGCTCATGTAGTAAACCCCATACAGCACCCGTACCCTCTCAAGCGATTCATTGGCGCAAACATGCTCTCTGCTGTCAACTCAAATTCAACTCTAAACAACTCAAATGTTTGTCTAATTAGCTCTAAAACTTGTTGCTGTTACTCAGAGTAGAATTTGAATGTTTTTAAGGTTTTTGGTTGATGGAAGGGAGGGGGGGGGGGGGGGGGGCTTATGCTGATAAGTTGCTTGAGATGGCGTAAGTGCCATATGGCATAAGTGCCATATGTTTGTCTAATTAGCTCTAAAACTTGTTGCTGTTACTCAGAGTAGAATTTGAATGTTTTTAAGGGTTTTGGTTGATGAAAGGGGGGGGGGGAGGGGGGGGGCTTATGCTGATAAGTTGCTTGAGATGGCGTAAGTGCCATATGGGGTAAACTACAAGTGTGCTTTGTGCAATGAACCCTAAAAAATAATCCATAAAAGACTTCCTTTTGAAAACAAATGATCTTTGAAGAGTATGCTCTATGCAGCACCTTAAGGTCGCCACCAAGCTCTTTGGACAAGCGCTTGGTAAGATCCTCTGAATACATTGCATTGTATTCCTGCTGGATGAGACCAAGCTGGGTAGAATCCCTATGAGCGAGAATGTTCACAACAATTGAATTATCACACCCAAATCCTGAGCCATCAAAATGCAGAGTTTATTTAAGCAAAAATCATTCAACAAGTTTTGTAAGACCTAAATGGTTTACATTAGAAAAATTCATAGAAGAGAGATGTATTATATTAATTCAAGTAAACAGATCTCCTGTTTGGCATCTTTGATTGTTTGAGTGTAAACCAACTCCGACACAGTAACAAAAATATTTCCATATCAAGTCCGAGAATACATTTTCCATACATTGATTTTCTTGGAATACGTTATATAATTATTTTAAAAACTATTTCCTTAGAGTGTGTGTATAAAAAGGCATATCTTGATGTCATTCATTGTAAAATATAATAATAGTAATGATTTCAATTTTTAATTGTGATGTGAAATATGTTCTTCTATTTAAGATTATGTAGGCATATTAAAATTCTCATTTGACTGAGCTTCTTATAAATACCAGATTGTAGAAAGGAAAAAAAAACATGTATATATAAAGTTGGTAGGCATTCATTCATCCTTTGAATGATCTTTTGATTGATTTACGAACCTTTTGAAATCTAAAACATGGAGGAAAAACTAATGAAGCATAATATATATATATATATATATATATATATATATATATATATATGAGAATAATGGAGGAAAGATGCCATAGGAGGGAATTTCCTCCTATGGCGTTGGAAAAATACACCCTCCACGATTTTTTTCGACGATCGGCATCCATCATCATCTTTATAATGTAAGATGTGGATACACCAAATTTCATGCGGTTTCACTACCTTTTCACTGTTGATTTAGTGGGTGCAAAATTAACGGTTTACCGACAATATAACGTTTTAGATTGCTAATGCAACGGTGAAAAAGTGGCGGAATCACACGAAATTTGGTGTATCCATATCTTACATGATAATGATGATGTTGTGTGCCGATCGTCGAATAAAATGATGGGATATAGATTTTTAACGCCATCTAACGAAAAAGCCTCCTAGAGCCTCTTTTCTCCATTATAATCTATATCCCCCACCATTTTATTCAACGATCGGCACACGGTATCATCATTATCATGTAAAATGTGGATACACCAAATTTCGTGTGATTCCGCCACTTTTTCACCGTTGAATTAGCAATCTAAAAAGTTCTATTGTCGGTAAACCGTTAAGTTTGCACCCACTAAATCAACGGTGAAAAGGTAGTGGAACTGCATGAAATTTGATGTATCCACATCTTACATTATAAAGATGATGATGGATGCCGACCGTCGAGAAAAACCGTGGAGGGTATATTATTCCAACGTCATAGGCGGAAATTCCCTTCTATGGCACATTTCCTCCATTATATATAGAGAGAGTGATGGAGGAAAGAGACCCTAGAAGGTTTTTTTGTTAGGTGGCGTCAAAAAATACACCCTCCACCATTTTATTAGAAAATCGGCACCGACCATCTTAATCTTCATCGTCTAATATGTCGACACACCAAATTTCATGTGATTCTAACATCTTTTGACCATTGATTTAGCAATGAAAAAAGTTCTATAGTCCGTAAACCATTAATTTTGCACACACTAAATCGACGGTGAAAAGGTGTTAAAATCATATGAAATTTGGTGTGTTGGCATATTAGACGATGAAGATCAAGATGGTCAATGCCGATCTTCGAATAAAATGGTGGAAGGTATATATTTTTTGACGCCACTTGACGAGAAAAGCCTCCTAGGGCCTCTTACCTCCATTATTCTTATATATATATATATATATATATATATATATATATATATATATATATTGAATGAGTGTTTTATTAGAGGGGGTGATGAATGTGTGATTAACTTTTGGAATATGCATGTGTGTGTGTGTTGGGGGATAGAAAAGGGCAAAAGAAAGAGAATTTCTTCAATTTATTCTTAAATCTAGATAAGCCCACCTCTCTCGTGCCACCCATTTCTTGGTAACAATATGTCTATCTCACTCTCCCTATATCTCTTTCTTGGTAATCTAAAGTTGTATTTACTCTTCATTTTTTATGCACAACTTATCAATATCATACATGTGCATCGCACGTGCAAACATCTAGTTGGATAGTAATTGATGAAGTGGGTAACGGATGGGACCAATTATGGAAGGATATTTTCTATAAAATTTGCTCACAAAAGTAAAGGCCACGTACATCTCCACAAAGAGGACAAAATTAATTTCGGGGCTCAACGAAGTTTGCATTATAAGAGTAAAGATAAGTAATTGACCGTTTCTCTGAGTTGTCGGTATGTAAAAAGGTTCGGACATTAGTTGACAAAACTATCAAAACACAATTTGGTTTGTACAACAAAAAAGAAGAGGGTGGAGAGTAAAGCAATAATGCAACGGCAAACAAAAGACCATATATTCTACTAAAATAACAATAAGAACAAAGCCTCATCTTAATCCCTCATGATCTTATGAGAATTACTGGAGAGAAAATAAAATGTGTCTACTAAATAGTAGCAAGAATGCGCACAGGCAGACACATACTTATGAGAAACCATAATATGAATCGGCTTTGCAGACAGGACACGTGACAACACAATATTAATTCTTCCATGAATCTATAGCATTGTCATTTGTCCAGCCAATGTATAATAATCGTGCAGGGCCAATTTCATTTTTAATTTTTAATTTTATATATTTTTTTGCCTTTCTTTATCTCTCTATATACTTGTGTGGATATAAAATGGTCCAGAGCCTTCTGACCTATTAATTAAATAAGGCTATGCCATTTTAGAGTTCATTTGGTTGATTATACATATTCAAATACAAAACTTCTTGATGAATGTTACGCTATCACTATTTCAATAAGGCTAAATTTCAACTTGCTACCATGAACTATAGGCATTTTCCCCTGATGATACCATGAACTTTCAAAATGATGGATTGATACCATGAACTTTCAGAGTATCAAAGCACCTCCCGACGGCGTTAACGGAAAATTATAAAATGACCATAATTCCCCTCTCATATAATAATAAAGACCGTATTTGCAAAAAATGGGGAGGCGTATTGTGGTCATTTTATAATTTTCCGTTAACTTAAGGGACGCTTTGATCCTCTAAAAATTCATGGTATCCTTTGGGGAATTGCATGTCGTTCCTGGTAGCAAGTTAAAATTTAGCCTTTCAATAAAATAAAATAAGAACAAAACAGCTATTATATAAACAATAAAACTCAAAATAAATCTCTTGAAACAATCAAGCTAACCCCATAGCATGCAATTGAATCCACATCATTTCTAAACCTAATTCCTATAAAATGATACAACATGCAAGAAACATGAAATTATAAATGGGCAAAATATCAGAAACATAACTAGCTAAAAATCTACATGATATTTGGAGATTTCGCCCAAAAAGATTAAAAATTGAGGGATACCCAGAAGCTGAAATCACCTTTGAAGGCTTTGTAGAGATCAATGGCATCTTGACGAGGGGAGCTGAGATTTGGTGGAATAACCAAAGTCGACATTTTTATTGTTTCACCTCTCTTTCTTCAAGAACCCAACTAAAAAAATTCCAAGAGAAAAAAAGCTAGCTTTGAGATTGGATCGAATCGCATTTCTCTCGCTCTCTCTCTAATTAATATAAAACGAAATCCACGCATTGAGTGACGCTTGGAGAACGCGTAGAGCCCGCGTGTTCTCTTTCTGTTTGTGCTTGATAAATCTCAACCGCTTGGCAGAAAAATCCCCTCAACTTTGATAATGACAGATTTGATGTCACCGCAAAACGTTCCAAGTTTCAACTTATTACACTGATTGATGTTGGATGTGGGTCCATTTTTGGTTTGACGGTGGAGTAGCTTTGATGTCACCGCAAAATGTTAGTTGAACCGTTTCCATATCTGAAAGTATATGTTGTTATCCTGCTATATATCCTAAGTTTGAAGATAAAAGTGGTTCTTGATATCATTGCCGAATAATCAAATGTTTGAAATTCTCGTTTGGTTCATGTGTTGCTTTGCACTGTCAATTTATAATGTGACTGACTCTGGTTCACAAAGTATATGCTGGCATGTTTCATGTGAGTAATCAGATTGGCTATTTGTTGAGAATAGTGATGCAGGTGAAGTCGGGCTTGACCCTGACTTTATGTGACTCTGTTTTCGGGAGTTTTCTATGCTTATACTCGTCCGAGCCCGTTCGGAAGGGTTTAGCTTTCATTATGAATTTCCGGGTCGGGTTTAGGTTTGCGTTCAACCATCAGCCCAACCCATCTATACCCAACCCTACAACCTGAACATGATTCAATAGATCAACCTCCCAATACAACGCCAATAGTTTTTGGTATCAATAAATATGGTTGTTGTTGGGTTCCTAGGCACACACTAGAGGTCTCACAAGGTATCAACCATGCCAAATTCAAATTTTTCCGGTGCCGAGAAACCCTAATGCGATCGTTAACTAGAAATTAGACGAAAACTAATGCAAGTAAACAACTTTACTCTAAAGCGAAAATGACTACAACCTTTGTAAATCCGGTCCTCCACTTTCTTAGCTCCGTGATGATGTCCCTCCGCTGCGATCATCGGATCCCGGACTCTAACGATAGTTTCGTCGAAGAAATGATCGGGCTAGGTCGTCGACTTCGATGCCGAATATGATCTACATCGAGGCAACTCAAGATCAAGCTCCAACTTCACCAAGTCATGAAACTTGTGAAGAAAACACCCTATACTACATGGCAAGTGGTAGAGGATGAAAAAATAGGAAGTGGGTTCACTTTTGATTTGGATTTCTCACTCTTTTTCTCAAGGCACCATTGAAGCTAGAACGGTTTCTTCTTCTTCAAGAAGAAGAAGAAGAAGAAAAGAATATCATAAGATAATTGAAAAAGAAAATAAAGTGATTCTTATCATTTTAGCAACCATGGTTTAGTGCAGAGAATAAACTATGGTTAGGTGAATGGTTAGGTTAAGCATAAAACAAAAAATAGTAGACTTATTCAAAACTTCATGAAGCTTCAACTATAAAACAAAGTAAGCCACCATTTCCCTTTTTGCCCAAAAATGAATTAAAGAATATAAATAAAACATTTAAAACCCTAACCATTAACCTAAACATGGTTTAAAGTAAACACACACCCAAGTTTGCATGTATCATCAAACATGATACAAACAAGTGCACAAAAATATATCACATATACAACTTGTGCATTTCATGTGAGGAAATTAATCTTGAGTGAACCAATACTAGTTAATGCAAAGTAATATATCAAATATATAATTATACATTAAATCATTAAATCAACACTTGATTTAATGATCCGGTCATACCGCATATAACCGACTAATATCATGTGTATCAATGTATCGAATCAACATTTGATTCGGTAACCCGGCTATATCACATATAACCGTCCCATGATACATATCGCGAGAATAGAATACAGTATCACATACTGGTATTATTCTCGGTCCCGCACATATCTCATATGCGCTCCTATTTCGCTTCGCTTGAGCCAGGAAACCTCTGTGTAGGACTCTAAAGACTCGTCAATACGCCGGCAGTAGGTGATGATCATATCAAACACCCACAAGCCGCAAGCGGTCTGCTAAACGTAACGGCCACCCGGGTATTGAGCGATCAGAAGATCGACAAGCAAGCCCGCTCACACTCCTGTGAATCCAACCAGTAACACTTACCGTACAGTCCGGTCTCGTCGTCTGATATGTCGCATATCTCGCCTAGGGGTGGTAAACGTCAGACCCCAATAGCTCGATAAGTCGTGTCGATATGAGGTCTATAACAGTTCGAGAAACTACTGATAACACTTACTAGTAAATCTCAGCAACCCTGGCCAGGGATTTCCGGTTATGGCCAATCGAACACGGCGCAACATCAACTCCCTTTACCGGGAGAGACGAATCCCCTCCTATCGCTCATTGCCTCCATGTGATTCGGGACTGTACCCAAAAAACACCGTTTTGCATGCCCTCTTGGACGTGGTAAGGTGGAAATCAAAGCACAGTGGGACACAGTGGGAATCACACAAGACTCTATGACGATCTGGGGTCAACAGACTACTCTGTACCAGTGTCACCAGAGAACTGCCATCTGACGTGAGGTATAATACCATCTGGGAGTTCTCGGCGAGTCCATCCAGTGTACCCAGTCTCCACTGAGCACCCGTATATCATCTCTGATGTCAAACACCAATGGATATGGGATCATCCATCGCCCATCTGTATGGGTCGAGAAGGTACACGCTAGTCTACTCTGGTATATCGATGCCCCGTCTCGATACACCCAGGACTAGGGACTTTGAAGGATGTACTTATGGACCACCATGTCCCCACTAGTATGATCCGCATCATAGTCCAGGTAGTCAAGTACACATCCTAAGGGCTTTACCAATATATAACAGAGAGACAATCAGTGTACACGTTAAAGGAAAGAGTAACCAGATAGCATACTATCATATCGAGCAAGAAAGTCATCCCTATATATGTCCAAGCATCCACTACAATATACATTCTATGTATAGTAATGGCCTCTAGGGCATACATATAACTAACAATCTCCCACTTGCACTAAGGCCATCTGATAGCAGTGGTTGTAGTATCTCATACACAACCATCCCATAAAAGTCTCTCTCTGGGAAAAGGCTTTCGTGAGTGGATCCGCCGTGTTGTCCTCTAAGTCTACTCTCCTAACCTCGATCCCCTGGAGATCAACCATCTCCATGATCAGGTGATACTGCCTCAGAATATATCTGGATCACTGATGGGACAGGCGTTCCTAGGCATAAGCCACAACTCCCTTGTCTCATAATAGGAGGAATGATGTTCATCTCATGAACTAATATACATCCAGACTGCCTCTTTGGTAGCATCTTAAGTAGCGATGTATCCAGCCTTTATCGTCTAGTAAGCCACGGTATCTAGCTTGGAACTCTTCCAACATACCGTCCCTTTACTAAGGGTAAAGACAATGCATGTGACTGACATTCAGTCGTCCTTATCACCCTGGAACATTTCCAGTGATTCTCCCCAGGATCGATTGATACCATCTCACTACAACTAGTGAGAATCCTAACATCCAATTAGATCTATCTCATAGGTCCAAAACCTAGGATTTAGGAGGTATCACTTTGATCGTATATGGAGAATCCTTGTGATAAGCGGAGATTGACTGAGCGTAGCATAGGAAACTCCTTTCCTATCAAGAGTATGTCATCCACGTACTCTACGAGGATCACTACCATACTCCCTATAACCTTTTTGTATATACAAGGTTCATCTACCATTTTGATGATGTCAAACTGTTTGACTATTTCATCAAAACAGATGTTCCAACTCCGCGATGCCTGCTTTAATCTTATAAAGTATCTTGTACATGTTTCCGCTGCTCCCACTGTCTACGAAGCCCTCTGGCTGTGTACTTATAGACGCTCTCTTCTAAAACGTCATTTTAGAAAAGCACTCATGACACCCAACCGCCAGATATCGTAGTAATGGTATGTAGCCGTGGCAAGTAGTATCTGGATGGACTTAAGCATAGCTCCTTAGAAAAGGTTTCATCATAATCCATACCTGGTCAATGATGCAATCCTTTAACAAGTCTAGCTTTGAAAGTCTCAACTTTTCCATGTACACCAAGTAATCTTCTCAAGATATACTTGCTCCTGATGGGGATTTAACCCTTCAGATAAAGCAACCAAAGTCCATACTTTGTTGGTGTATAAGGATTCCATCTCAGATCGCTAAGCATCCAGCCATTCATATAGAGTCTTACTCCTGACGGCCAGTTCGAAACTAGTTGGGTCATCATCTCATGATGCAATCCTTTCTCCCACTGTCATAGAGAAACCGAAGTATCTCTTAGGTGGGTGAGGAACCCTACTAGATCGGCGGAGAGGCTGAGGTTCGTTGGTAACTACTGAATTCTTTGGTTCTATCAAATCATCTGCTGTAGTTTGTATAGCTGGAACCTTTCTAGTTCTACATTACAGACCTTGCCTCGAGCTTGTCCGGATTTTGCTTTTAGACATAGCCCGGACAACCCCAAATCTTAACAAACTTAAGATATGGGCTCTTCCCTTTCCATATCACATATGAAGTGGTAGGCACTGATTTGATTCGAACCTAATTCAATAGGTATGCAGCTTCTCAAGTGCATAACCCCTAAAAGGAAAAAGGTAACTCAGTAGTACTCATCATAGAGCGCACCATATCTCATAGGGTGCTATTGCTCCGCCCCGATATACTATCGTGCTATGGTGTATACGGAGGAGTAATGCTGAGAGAGAATCTCATTCTCCTTTTAGAATCATCCAGGAATTCCGTGCTTAAGTATTCTCCTCCCTGATCTCATCATAGGACATAATACTTATACCCTTATTTTGGTTCTCTACTTCTTACTTACATTCTGTGAATATCTCAAAAGGTTCGGACTTGTGTTTCAACAGGAACATATGTCTGAATCTTGAGAGATCATCAGAGAATGTAATGAAGTATAAAGAACCGGTCTTGGTATCTGTAGACAGGGGACCTTCATATATCAACATGTATCATCCCAAGAGTTTACTAACTCTTTCTCTGTTTCCAATAAACAGAGCTTAGGTCATTATATCTTTGTGACATGACTGGCAAGTTTCATAAGATGTAAATTCAAACTGATTTAAATATGCATCTAAAATGTAACTTAAGCTAGTCGGGTCACATTGATATGACCTAGTCTACAATACCTCAAGAAGGAATCGTTCATTTTTGAACTCTTCCTCTTGTGTGTGTTCTATATACTAGGAATTGTAGTTTGATTTAGAACGTCAATGCTTTTAGATAACGTGCCTGAACCGATCAACTTTTGATATAGGAAATGTTCAAAACATTATCCAACGATACAAAATTATATCATTTCTTTACTAATAAAGAGACCGATATGATTTTGTATATCAGGTTCGGTATCTAATAGCATTTATTCAGAATCAATGTATTCTGCTAATACAGGGTGACAGTGACCAACAGACTTGGCTACAACACTTGCACCGTTTTCTGTCTCATGAAACTTATCACCCGTTCTCAGTTCTCTACCTTTCTGTAGCCCATGTAACAGATTACATATGCGGGATCCTGATCCGGTATCTAATACCCAGGACGTAAAGGATACTGAGAAACAGTTCTATGTAATGAACACACCCGAAGATGATGCATCAGTATGCACTTTCTTTGTTTGGGCGGCACGGGAATTCTGGTAATCCCCAATTTCCTGCTCTGTCTTATAACAATTATAAGTTGGAGCGGGACCAACGTTCCCCAGCACAGTATAACAAGCGGGTTCGGTCAATATTCCGTATTATTATCTTGATTAAGGCGTGATATGGTAGCTACCTGGAGAGAGAGAGAAGAAAACACTCAGCGTATGCTCTTGCAAGATCAGATTGGTTATTTATTTTATCTAATCAGGATGGCTCCCACTGTTTTTATCAAATCTTCCTTCAAACCCTAAAAGGAAAGACTAGCCGGGATTAATTACACGCTATAAGTTCGCCAATTTTTCAGCCAGGCCAGTGTCGGTACTTTGAGGGAGGTCCCCCGTGCTTTCGCACGAACCTAATTAATGTAAACCTCGTTTTCCCAGAGGCGTAATCTCGTTAACACCTTTCTAGACACCTACTTGATCGGCTAATTGTAATGTGTAAAACTCTCCCAGGAGTAACTCTTACTCGCAGCGGGTATCGGGATCCAACTATCTCATAGAAGGTATGTAATCTCATTGCAAATTTCAACACTTGAAATTCCCGATAATTTTGCCCCAAGCCTTCTATGACCTTGACAAAGGCCAACAAATCATAAGCTGCTAGTCAAGTTCAACCCGCCATTTCTTGATTGAAATAAACCCACCCGCACGGCCCTTGACAAAGGCCAACAAGGTCGCACGACTACCCTAATCCAATCTGCATCATATGCATAAGCAGATAAGTACTAGTCAGCTACTGCACACTACGCCTTGACAAAGGCCAACAAACGCAGCACGAATACTAACTACTACTTATCTGAAATGACGGAGGGCTACGATAGGTTTTTCCGAAAACCTATTGCGTAATGAACTTGATATCGTTGTAGAATCAAATGATTTTGAAATGGAGTGTCTTTGAGGCTTTTCTAGTTTTGCTAAAGGGGTCACTCCCGGTGAAGGGATCGTCGGCCCTTTCCTCGTCGAATGAGGTGCGGGACATATCATATATATCACTGTGCAAAGCAAGAACTATAGAAGCAATCAAAAGACAAACCGAGGGGTGTAGCATCTGCCAGTTATTGCTAAAGGGGTCACTCCCGGTGAAGGGATCGTCGGCCCTTTCCTCATCGAATAAGGTGCAGGATATATCATATATACCGCTGTGCAAAGCAAGAACTGTAGCTTCCTGTTTTATTTTTGAAATTCGATTCCACAACATCTTAGGTTTCTTTTTCTTTCATTAATCATATTAATGAAGTCCCATCATTTAAGTCCACCTAAACATCACAGATAAATATAATGTACGCTTATGCCATCCGCATTCGCCTCGATGTTCCGTCTGCACCGTTAGGTTAGGTAACTAACGCCAGAGCGAGGCAGGGCTAGCGCGGGTGTAAAACATAAGCAACGTTTATATAATATATCATATATACTATATATAATATCTATCTGAACATATCACATGATCACATCACAGATAACGCAGCAGAAAATATCATATGAAATATTGTATATACTAGGACGTCCGTGTTTTATTTTGAGCCAATATAAAACACGGATTCCACGGTCGTGATGAATAGCCAATCCCACACCCCTAGACCCCTACGAGAGCGGCAAGCAACCCTACCAATTCTAGAGTTAGGAGACCCGGACTCGACTCCTCGAGATGGTCTCCCACTAGACCTTAGAACCCGGTTACTTGTGCTCCCCTTCTTGGGTCTATCCTAATGCGGAAAAGTAAATAATATACAATGGATGACATCTTCCGCAACCTGGAAGTGCCCCAATAAAAGAATATTACATACAAGTTTTTACATGAATGAAAATGAAAAACACTCATCTCACATAAAAAAAAACCCGGCTATTCAAACACGACGATCCAATATAACATATCCAGCAACACATAACATCACATGTCATCAACGTAAGTAAATATGTGCGTCCCAATTGTCGTTGACATATAGCAACGAAACCGGCGATATCACATATTACACTTACGGTCACAGAAAAGAAAGTGTAAAACTACAACAGTTGGAATCCGCAAACTCTTTAGACATCGCATGCCTAATCAAATGAATTCCTTAGACATCGCATGCCTAACAATTATAAACCCCGCATTTTAGTCTCATTTATCAAAAACTCTTTTCAATATCTAGTCGGGCAATTCAACAAGATTCCCGGCATCCTGACCGAATGCTCGTCGCAAACTTTAGTAGACGGTCGCACCCCCGATACCGTCGACGAAGTGCACCAAGGTGGAATACCGCTGCCGCGAGCACCCGAACGGATACTTTCGGTGACGGGGTTCTTCTACAGTCACTTGGTCGGGGCTATGGGGCATGGCTATCTATTAAGTTTACCGGCGAGTATCCGCGTACGCTACGTGATTGCGACGGACTTTTGATCGCATCAAAATTCCGTGGCAACCGATCAAGTGAGACTTAAAGTGCTGTGTTTATAACATTAATTCAGTTATCTCATAACTATTTGTGAATTCCAATTATTGTATCACATTTCAGATAAATAGAAAATGTTAAACTTTCCGATCGAACAATCAAACACCCAAGTTTTCCTGAAACAGCTCAACACTTGAAATAAGTTTAAAAACATCCACTTCATGCCTCAGTACCAATGGTCCAGCCGTAGAAGGGTCAAGCCAACGCCTCACATGTGGCACGCCGTACTGCCCCAAACCCTAAGGTTCAAAGGGCAGTTCAAGACGGTCACATAATCGAGTTAAGGTTTGTTGTCTTCTAGAGGGTCCATCGCGTTACTTGCACTACTTAGAACATTCTTAAACTATGGAAAAATCCAACACTTGGAAATTTTCCGGTAGGGGAAAAAGTGGGTATTTATATCCGGTCGAACTTTTTAACAGTTTCTAAAATATCCGGAAAAACATAAACGAAGTTAAATTATCCGATCAAATTAACGAGTCCCCAATAAAACCCTAGAAAACTCAACACTTGAGTGGAATTAAAAAATTCCCATAAAAAATTGCCAAGAAAGGACCTAAGAATAAATATATGAAATTTCAGGGACTAAGTCCAAATTTTGGCCGCGGAAACGCCGCCAAACCCATGGTTTAGCCGCGGTTCCGCGGTCAAATTATTGACTTAGTGGACCGTACTTCACAGTAATTTTTACTTTTTCCTGCTTGTTTTTCTGAGAATTTTTAATTCACAAAAATCCACTGTTTTGAAAAATGTACAGAGAAGGGTTTTGTCGGGGTTTACGGGTTCGATCGGACTTTTAACTTCGTCTACACTTCGCCTAAAACTCTAGCTAGGCTCTGATACCACTGTTGGTGTTCCTAGGCACACACTAGAGGTCTCACAAGGCATCAACCATGCCAAATTCAAATTTTTCCGGTGCCGAGAAACCCTAATGCGATCGTTAACTAGAAATTAGCCGAAAACTAATGCAAGTAAACAACTTTACTCTAAAGTGAAAGTGACTACAACCTTTGTAGATCCGGTCCTCCACTTCCTTAGCTCCGTGATGATGTCCCTCCGCTGCGATCATCGGATCCCGGACTCTAGTGATGGTTTCGTCGAAGAAATGATCGGGCTAGGTCGTCGACTTCGATGCCGAAGATGATCTACGTCGAGGCAACTCAAGATCAAGCTCCAACTTCACCAAGTCATGAAACTTGTGAAGAAAACACCCTATACTACATGGCAAGTGGTAGAGGATGAAGAAATAGGAAGTGGGTTCACTTTTGATTTGGATTTCTCACTCTTTTTTTCAAGGCACCATTGAAGCTAGAACGGTTTCTTCTTCTTCAAGAAGAAGAAGAAGAAGAAAAGAATGTCATAAGATAATTGAAAAAGAAAATAAAGTGATTCTTATCATTTTAGCAACCATGGTTTAGTGTAGAGAATAAACTATGGTTAGGTTAAGCATAAAACAAAAAATGGTAGACTTATTCAAAGCTTCATGAAGCTTCAACTATAAAACAAAGCAAGCCACCATTCCCTTTTTGCCCAAAAATGAATTAAAGAATATAAATAAAACATTTAAAACCCTAACCATTAACCTAAATATGGTTTAAAGTAAACACAAACCTAAGTTTGCATGTATCATCAAACATGATACAAACAAGTGCACAAAAATATATCGCATATACAACTTGTGCATTTCAAGTGAGAAAATTAATCTTGAGTGAACCATGTTGGGGTAAAAATTTACACCCCGGTTGACCAAGTCAAAATCAAAGTCAACCCCAAGCCAAGTGGGCCCAAGCCCAGATCCAGTGGGCCCATGCCCGGGTCGAGCCCGAACATGAAACGGCCGGCCTCCCCCCATGCCAAGATAAAAATTTTGTAATAAATAATTTTGTTGTATTTCTTTTATTTTATTTTATGGATAAATGTAAGAAAAATAGGCATAAAGCCAAATTTTTGTAAAGCCCATGACTTATGTGTAAAAAGAAATGGCACATGAGCCATGGGATAGGCAAAATGCCATTTTGTGAAGCCCAAGGGGCTATGTGTAAAGTGTGTAGCCTATAAAGGCAAGGATAATGAAATATCCCAACAACTTTTTTTCTCTCTCTCTCAATTTTCTTCAGATCTGAGATCTTTTCTCCTTCTTCAAGGTTCCAAAACCTTCCTTTTTCTCTTGAAAATCAAGAGTTTTACTCTTCTTTTTATAAAACAAATTAGTTTTTCACCACAAAACCCATAAAGGGGAACTCAGATCTTCCATTAGATCTCAAAAAGAGGAGATTTTTAGAAATCCCATATCTCTTGATCTTCAAGATCCAGCTAACAGAGGAGGAGAAAAGAAGAACATCGTTCACTAAACCAAAAAAAAAAACACACTCAGGAGTCCAACTCCTCTCTGATTTCTCTTCTGAGAAATTTTTTTAGGCTAAAAGCCTCTTTTTCTCGCCGGCGCTCAAGCGCAGAACGCCCGCGTGCCGACACGTGGCGCGCTTGCGCTCCAGCGCAAGTCGCCCCCATGTCGACACGTGGCGCGTTTGCGCTCAAGCGCAAGTGCTCGAGCGCAAGTCGCCCCCGCGCCGACACGTGGCGCACTTGCGCTCAAGCGCCCAGCGCTCAAGTGCAGAGCGCCCACGTGCCGACACATGGCACTCTAGCGCCTAAGCGCACAGCACCTAGGCGCACAACGCCCAAGGTGCTGTCCCCACGCATCCTTTGGATGTCTTTTCCCCTTTTTATATATATACATGTATATCTGTACATGTGTATACATATTTACATACACACATACTCCACGACACTGTCCCTGTTAGAAAAAAATTTCTAACAGGGCGCTGCCCCGCACCCCGCAAGGGGGCTGCTAGCCCCCTTGACCCCCAGCCCGCTATCCGGGTAGCGGGACCCCGTAAAAACTCTGCGTGGCTCCCGATATATCCAAACCCCCCTCAAAACAAAACACACGTACACTGCACATTGAGTTCGCATGACCAGTTTAACCCGTTAATCGGAGGTTCCCTCGCCCCAAAGGCGGGGGGTAATTAACGGCAGCTTAGTCCGCGGCTGTCGGAGATTCGGATCCCCATAATCATTAAACCCCGGCCTACCCTAGGCAGGGGGAATCTGTAGTACGCCTGACAAGCGCGCGCGTATTCCCATCTCAATGGGGTGACGAAAAACACCCTATAGATTCTGGCACGCCCGGTGGGACCAATCTCTCCTCCCATATTTCGGGTTAAACGTTCATGCGAACTCAATCAATATACATATCGATTGCCTATACTGAAATGATGTTCTTTTTTCCATGCAGCAATCAACCTTCGACGACAATGTCTCGCCAGACGAATTCAGCTTCCAACGTGACCCCGATTCCGTACGTGGTCAAGATCAACGCTCGTGTGGTTCTCCCCGCGAGCCTCAGTCGACAGTGGGAGGAACCGCCCCGCCAGTTTGGCTCCGTCATCATCTACCCTGCCGGAAGCGCTCATCTGGCGGAGATCCCGGCGGAACAGGTGGCCAAGCCGGTCTCAAGGGCGGGATGCAAGAGCTTCGGTACAAAGGGCAAAATCAAATGTTGCGGACAAGCTCAGGCGATGACTCTAACAAATGCACAATCGAGCGTATCTCCAAGGCCCTCTATCGCCCGGTCTGCGGCGTCTTCCCAAAGCGCCGAAGTCTGCCAGGTGCTTAGAACAGAAAAGTTAAGGCAGAAGCGGCTCAGGTATCGAGCCAACAAGAGGGCCAAGGCTTCGACCGAATGGAATCATGTGAAGTTCCAAGTGCAGGGTTGCCCCGTGACGACGGCTGAGTCGGACGTAAGAATCAGCAATTCCTTCGAGCCTCTGAAGTGGGTTCAGAAAAATGCTATGACCGCCAGAATCAAGAAGACAGCGGTCCGAACAGTGCCACAAAGAGACGTGTCCCGGCCCCAACAGAAGAAGTATGAAACTGTCTCTTCAAGAGTCTATCAAGCACTCTGTGCCGCACGAAAGAGGTGGGGCAAACCCAGAGAAGAAGCGCCAGCACCATTCAAGAACCTGGTTAGGCCAGCCGCCTTCAATCGACTACCAGCTACCGAAACAAGGGGGTCAAGAAATCGATCCGTGAAATCAGCTGCCAATGATAGAAAGACGGCCGGATATATCATCCATACGGTCTATATGGCGGGCGGGCGCCCCAGCGACAACCTTCGCAGCAAAAGCAAGGATGGGGCCACCACATCCCAAGCCCAATCTAGCCCGAATGTGGTTGCCGCTGCCCAAGAACAGCCGCCCCTGCTGGATGAAGAAAACCCTCTCGATGAGGATGATAGGCAGAAAGACCCCTCGGTCCATGCAGAGTCAAGCTCGGACAGCGAGGAAGAGCCGACTTTTCGCCCCAGGACTGCGGAGCAAGAGCTGCTTCAAGAGCTTCGAAAACAGCTCAGGAGCAAAGATAAAGAGATGGCCAAGCTCTATTCGAAAATTGATGACTTAACGAACGTGGTGATGCAGCTTACGGCTCAAATTGCTCGAGCGCCTCCCAATCAGGCACAAGCCGCTACTAATCAGCCGGGTGATGATAATCCGAGGCAGCCAATGCCTGTTCCTTTGGGACCAAGACTGGTCGAGCCGCATGAAAGCCGGCCACATTCTGCTTCTGTGGACGCCTTGGCCCCAGATAGCACTATCCCGCTAACACAGGATCGGATAATGGATTTGGTCACCAGTAAGGTTAAAATATTGGTGGCCGAAGCTGAAGCTCAGAAAGAAATCGGCAGTAGTGGGCGGCCATATCCCGCGCAGTACGATCTGATTGAGTTCCCAAGCGGCTACGTTATTCTTAAGTTCGGAAGATTTGATGGAACGGGGAATGCAAATCAGCACGTCGCCCACTTCAAAGCATCGTGCGGAAATGCAGGGGGCAATGACGCGCTCCTTCTTCGTCAGTTTGTCAACAGCCTGACCGGCGTTGCCTTCGACTGGTATGCGAGTATACCGGACGGGTCCGTCATTACCTTTGCCCAAATAGAGTCCCTGTTTCGGCAAAGGTTCATGAGTGTCAGTGATAAAATCTCCATTGCCGACCTTGTGAGGACCAAGCCGGGGAAGAATGAAAGCAACACTGACTTTATCGCCCGATGGCGTAATCTCACGGTCAAGTGCGAACCGCCGCTGGAGCAGGACCAGTCCGTCAGCCTTCTCATTGGGAACCTCAGCAATTGGATGGTCCCATTCTTGTGTACAGCGGGCCTCAAGACATTTCAGGAGCTAACCAAGAAAGTCCAAATGCTGGAACGCTCGAAGCAAGAGTCCCCGCCGGACTCTCAGAGAGACAAAACTTGGAAAAGCAAGCGGGACGACAGCCGTAGAAGCGGGAGTTCCAGCAGTACCAATGTCTTCAATGCGTTCGACAATGAAGAAAAGTGAAGGGCGGGCGAATCCAAAACCAACCGGTCTCGAAAGCCATTACTGGGAGGAGATGGGCCTTCCCTAGAGGAGAAGAAGAACAAGGTTTACTCTTTCAGAAGGGATACGGTCCGTAAGATATTTAAAGATGCCTTGAACAACGGCCTACAATTGCCGGAGTCGAAAAGACCCCAAGAAGCAAAAATGACCGACAATCCCCTATATTGCCCGTACCAACGAGTAGTGAGCCATGCGATCGAGGATTGCTATATCTTCAAAGACTGGGTCGAGAAGCAGTACAAGGCTGGAGACATCGAGCTGTCCAAAAGTGTGTTGGTGAACAATCAAGTTGCAACCACTAACTTTATACAGACAGAAGTTGAAGCCTTCTGGGAGCAGACAGCCGAACCCGCTGCCCCGAGAAATGAGACGGACTCATCGCGGTCTTCGTGGAGTACGCACATATCTAACAAGACTAAGAAGATAATAAAGCTACTTCGGAAAGAGCCCAGGACAGAATGGGAAGGGCAGAAGAAGCCTACCAGTCCAGCTGCCAATGCGGCTCTATCACGCTCAAAATCCAAGAAACTCAAGAAGAAGAAAAGTGCGGCTCGGCGCGAAAAGGAGTCTGCAGGGAGATCGACCATTCAAAAATATATCGATTCCCTCGAAGAATATGAACAAAAGGAAAGAACATTGATTCAATTGAAGGAGTTCTTCCCTGTACAAGCGGGTGAAATTCTGGAGAAGTTAGAAGAAGACTCCAATGAAGGGATCCCAGTGGTGACCTGCTACGCCATCCATCTTGGCAGCGACTCCGAGGATGAGCTCTGTTTTCCCGAAGAAGACGAGGAGCTCACCACAAAGGCCAATCAAATCCATCTCAGAAGCGGCAGGGCTCTACCGCAAAATCAGGGCAACGCCCCAAAAGGGAAGGAAAAACAGGTCACTAATGAAGAAGATGGCAGAGAACCGGCTGATGAAAACATAAGTCCTTCCTCGGTGGACTATAATGTCTTGGCACATCTCCGGAAGCTTCCGTCTCTCCTGAGCATCTACGACGCCTTGGTCCTATCTAAGGAGCTTAGAGATGTTCTCATTCACGCTCTACAAAACCCCGAGCGGTATCAGGCTCACTTTGCGGAAATTAATATGAAAGAATCCCAGCACGCTTTACATGCCGCCGCAGTCACATTTAAGGACGAAGACTAGCTACTGGGAACGGCTGAGCATAATCGGCCGCTTTACGTGACCGGGTACAGAGACGGAGATCGAATTAATCGCATATTGATTGATCCGGGGTCCTCAGTGAACATCATGAACTTGCGGACGCTGAAGAGTTTGTCAATGGACGTCCGACACCTGTCAAGGGAAAGGATTGTCATTCAAGGATTCAACCAAAATTGCTAGCAAGTTCTGGGGTCCATAGCTCTGCCAATCTAATTCGGGGATCTGCAAACTGAAGCTAAGATATACGTGATCGATGCCGACACGTCTTATAAGATTCTCTTGGGGCGGCCGTGGCTCCATGATTACGGCATCATTCCGTCAACTCTCCATCAATGCATGAAGTACACAAAAAATGGCGAAGAAAGACGCATTGACGGAGACATCCAGCCGTTCGGTGTGCATGAAGTCCGCTATGAAGATTCTCGGTACTTTATGAACCACCAAAATGCTAAGCCACAACTGACTAAGGATAGACCGGCCCCAAGACCCAAAAGCAAATCTGCGCCGGTTGTCACTTTCAAAAGTAAAAACGCCCAAGTGCGCCCACATTTCGGTAGCGACACTGATGAGTCCGACGCTGGAAGCCCGTCCTTCCGTAAAACCCGCCCTCGTTTCGGCAGCGATACGGACGAATCTGTTACTGAAGGTCCATCTAGCAGTAAAGTCCGCCCTCATCTTGGCAGTGACACTGAAGAGTCAGAAGAAGAGGACCTGCCGTGCAACAGCTGTGCAGATTGGACCCCTATGCAGCAAGCGAAACTAAGAGAGACCTTCGAAGTTGCAGAAGGGTCTCTAGCCGTCACAAGGGTGCCGGAGCAGACGTGCAAAGAGCTCGATGCGTTGTTAGTCTCCACCGTGGACCAGCTGAAAACTTTCTACGTCCCCGGGAGGAAAAATGGACAGAAAGGCATCCTGTTTTACGGGTCAAACCCCGTTGTGCACCCGGACGATCTTTCTGTCGCGTGCCTTCCCTATGAGAGAGGCATAAGAGCCGTCCTCAATCCCAGATACTATGCGCCCGAGATGCGGGAATACTTTAAAAAGTGCGGATGCCGGTTATATCAAACGGAGTCTGAAGCAAAGTTTTACGAAGGGCTATGGCATCCACCCCAGGTCCGAGCACTCATTGATGGACGAATTCCAGACAGACGGGGAATAGGTTACATTCAACCTGATTCCAGAGCGTGCTACATGATCCATGTTGGTGAAGCTGGCGAAAGATCAAATGATGATGATGAGATAGCCGAGCCAGAAGAAGCTCCTCAAGAGCTTGAAGATGGCGGACAAGCAACCTTCGACGAGCTAACCGAGATTGACTTAGGAACGCCCGATAATCCAAGGCCGACCTACATCAGCTCGCTTTTGTCAGAGGAAATGAAAGCGCAGATAATTACCCTGCTGCATGAGTTCGTCGACTGCTTCACGTGGACATACAAAGAAATGCCTGGCCTTTCCCCTGAAGTGGCCGTACATAAGTTGGCTATATCTCCTGATGCTAAGCCAGTCAAACAAGCTCCTCGAAGAATGAGAAGGGAACTAGAAGAAAAGGTCATCGAGGAAACTAAGAAGCTCATCGATGCCGGCTTCATCAGGGAAGAGAAATACGCGGACTGGATCGCATGCATAGTCCCAGTGAAGAAGAAAAATGGGCAGATCCGAGTTTGTGTCGATTTCAGGGATCTCAACAAGGCATGTCCTAAAGACGACTTTCCGCTACCGGTCATGGAAATGATGGTCGATGACACCTCAAATTACGAGTTGTTCACCTTTATGGATGGCTTGTCTAGATATAATCAGATCAAGATGTCGCCTGAGAATAAGAAACACACAGCATTTCGAACCCCGATCGGAATATATTGCTACAAGGTAATGCCGTTCGGACTGAAGAACGCATGTGCTACATACCAAAGGGCAATGACTAATATCTTTGATGACCTAATCCATAAAGTCGTCGAATGCTATGTTGATGATCTGGTCGTCAAAACTAAAGCCAAGGCTGACCACATCCAAGATCTTAGGACCGTTCTCACCAGACTGAGGGAATACGATCTGAAGATGAATCCTTTAAAGTGCGCTTTTGGCGTGTCATCGGGAAAATTCCTGGGCTTCATAGTTTGACATCGAGGGATCGAAGTTGACTCATCAAAGATAAAGGCCATCATGGAGATGCCCCCTCCGAAGAGTTTGACGCAGCTAAGATCCTTACAAGGAAAGCTTGCTTATATACGGAGGTTTATCTCAAATTTATCGGGGAGATGTAGGCCCTTCTCAAAGCTCATGAAGAAAGGAGCTCCTTTTATCTGGGATGCCGAATGTCAAGCAGCGTTCGAAAGCATCAAACAGTACTTGTTACACCCTCCAGTGCTGGCCGCTCCCATTCCAAATAAACCGCTGATTCTCTATACTGCCGCGCTGGACGAGTCACTCGGTGCGCTCTTTGCCCAGAATAACGAGGAGGGAAAAGAAAATGCCCTCTACTACCTCAGTCGAACTCTAGTCGGGGCGGAACACAACTACTCCCCAATCGAAAAGCAATGCCTGGCTCTGATATTTGCTGTGAAGAAGCTGAGGCACTATCTGCTTGCTCATCGGGTTATGCTGATCTCCAAGGTCGACCCGCTCAAACACTTGATGACCAGAGCGAGCCTAGCCGGCAGAATGGCGAGATGGGCTGTCATGTTACTTGAGTTTGACATAGTTTATACTCCTCAGAAAGCAGTGAAAGGGCAAGCCCTTGCAGACTTCCTCGCCGCTCATCCTATACCAGAAGGGTCGCCGCTGAATTGTGAGTTACCCGACGAACAAGTGCTGCACCTCGAGGGAGATGAGCCATGTTGGGAGCTCTACTTCGATGGGGCCTCATCGATAAGGACCTCCAGTAAATGAAGCGTCCCGGAGATAAAAGCAGAGATAGGATTGGTGTTCATCACACCATCAATGGGAACCCTACGGCGTTCTTTCGCTCTCACCGAGCCTTGGACAAACAATGAAGCTGAGTATGAAGCTCTGATAGCTGGTTTGGAGCTCGCCATAGAAATGAAAATCCGTCGGCTACGAGTTTACGGTGACTCCCAGCTCGTCGTCAATCAAGTAAGCGGTGATTATAAAATATACAAACCCGAGTTAGCTCGGTACAAAGGCCGAGTGGTGGAACTCATGAAACGGTTCACTCACATTGAACTAATGAGAGTCCCTAGAGCGTTGAATGGAAAGGCTGACGTACTCGCTCGCTTAGCCAAGGAGCTGGCTGATCCTGACATGGACGAAATTCTGATCACAGTCAGGAGCCGACAAATTCTACCCCCAGTCTCTCTACGAGAAGAGGAAAGCGCGGAACAGAAGAGCAGTCCTGCCGAAGAAGCTTCGATCATCCAAAACGAGCCCGATTGGAGAGAACCCTTCATAGAGTACCTCTGATAGGACAAGCTGCCCGAAGAAAAATCTGCGAGGATTCAGCTGAAGTAAAGAGCTCTCCGATACGTGTTTGTAAATGACACGTTATACCGCTGGTCATATGACCAACTCTGGCTCAGGTGCCTGTCATCGGCCGAAGCCCAAAAAGTCATGAAAGAAGTTCATTCAGGCGTTTGCGGTGCTCACCAATCTGGCCCCAAGATGCGACTGCAGATTAAACGGCTTGGGTATTACTGGCCCACCATGATACGGGATTGCGGAGAGCATGCAAAGAAATGTTATATCTGCCAAATTCACGGTGATTTTATTCACAAGCATCCCAATCCATTGCATCCTACGGTGGCGTCGTGGCCCTTCGAAGTCTGGGGCACCGACATTGTTGGCCCAATTGATCCTCCGTCATCCAAAGGCCATCGGTTCATACTGGCCGCGATAGACTACTTCTCCAGATGGGCTGAAGCTGTCCCGTTAAAAGAAGTCAAGACAAAAGATATTCTGACATTCTTCCAGCATAATATTCTATACCGCTTCGGTACACCAAGAAGAATCATTTCTGACAACGGGCCTTCTTTCAAGAGCTTCAATGTCTCAAGGTTCGCTACTCAGCACAAGATAGACTGGAGATATTCCTCCATCTATAATCCAAGAGCCAACGGGCTAGCCGAAGCCTTCAATAAGACTCTATGCAAGCTCCTGAGGAAAAATGCTTCAGCCAACAAGAGAGATTGGAATCTCAAACTTCACGAGGCATTGTGGGCATATCGTACCACGCACCGTACTCCAACTCAGTCCACTCCATACTCATTGCTCTTCGGAGTGGAGGCGGTCCTCCCCCTCGAAGTCGAAGTTCCAAGCTTAAGAATGGTCGTTCAGCACGAGTTGACGGAGGAGGAAAATGTGCTCCTTCGACTTGAAGAGCTCGATGCCCTCGAAGAAAAGAGGCTCGCGGTGCAGCAAAATCTGGAGCTATACCGAGCCCAAATGTCACGGGCCTATGACAAGATAACCCGTCTCCGCGCTTTCAAGAAAGGTGAATTGGTGTTGGTCCTCAAAAGACCGATCATCCCCAATCGACATGCCAAGGGAAAATTCGAGCCAAACTAGGAAGGACCATACGTCATTGAGAAAGTGTTCGACGGAGGATCCTACCAACTGATAAGTGCCGAGGGAGAAAGGCCCATGCCACCCATCAATGGCCGATATCTCAAGAAATACTACACGTGAATGCTCCAAGTCGCAGGCGAATTGAGCACATTAGCCCTACGGTCTGGATCATACATCCTGCAAAACCGTATACAATCCACGGGCGTAAATGACCCCTATCTCTCCCAAATCCTGCCGGTAAGACTACTTTTAAAGTCCCACCAGCGGCAAAAAAAAAAAGAAAAAAAGAAGAAAAAAAGAAGGAAAAAAAAGAAGAAGAAAGAAAAAAATAAATAAATAAACGGTATGTCCACAAGCAAAACGGACACGGATGAAAACCCGAAAGGGCTCCGTGAGTAAAAACAGCAGGACTGCCGGCGAGTCTGTGAAAACCCGAAAGGACGCAAACTCGTGAAAAGAAATGAAATACACTCGCAAAGTCCTCTTGACCTTGTGAGGAGAAAACCCCTGCGTGAGATCCTTACGACTCACAAAGGAGCGACACACTTAGGAATCCTCACGATTCCTAAGGAGAAAATACACCTGCGGGATCCTTACGACTCGTAGGGAGAAAATGCTTTTATGGGACCCTCACGGCCCATAAAATTGAAAAGCCTTAGGTGATAGGGACCCAAACTTGTCTCCTAAGCCATCATTCCCCAACGGGCAACGGCAAATGATGAGTCGCTCCTGGCATTTCGCTTTAGTGTTAGCGGTGCTGATGCCGACCAAAAACCCAAATCCCAAGTCCTCCCAAGGCAAATGATGAGTTGCTCCTGGCATTATTCCAGTGCAGCAATGCTGAGGCCAAACAAGATCCAAATTCCAAGTCCTCAAACGGCGAATGATGAGTCGCTCCTGGCACCACATTCCAGTGCAGCGATGCAGACGCCAACCAAAATCCGATTTCTCAAAATTCTCCAGCCCTACAGTGGGTCCTCAAGTTGACCATCGTATACAATTCACGGACTCAAATAATTCTCATCATACCCATGCCCCACCGTAATCACCAGTTACGTGGCTGGTCTCCGCTTTGGGAATGATGCTCCATTGATAAGACCCACTCATGTGTCCTCACGATATATGAGGAGAACAAACCTTTGTGGGATCCTTACGACTCATAAAGGAAAAACACACTTAGGAGTCCTCACGACTCCTAAGGAGAAAATACACCTGCGGGATCCTTACGACTCGTAGGGAGAAAATGCTTTTATGGGACCCTCACGGCCCATAAAATTGAAAAGCCTTAGGCGATAGGGATCCAAACCTGTCTCCTAAGCCATCGCTCCCCAATCCCCAAATGGCGAATGATGAGTCGCTCCTGGCACCATACTCCAGTGCAGTGATGCAGACGCCAACCAAATTCTAAATCCAATACCCCAACGGCGAATGATGAGTCGCTCCTGGTACCATATTCCCGTGCAGCGATGCAGACGCCGACAAAGTTCCGAAATTTTTCCGGTCCTACGGTCTGGATCATACATCCTGCAAAACCGTATACAATCCATGGGCGTGAAACAATCCCAACCTCTCCCAAGTCCTACCGGTGAGACCACATTCAAAGTCCCAAAAAAAAAAAAAAATATATATATATATATATATATACCAATTCCCAAATCCTCCCGGGGCAAATGATGAGTTGCTCCTGGCATTATTCCAGTGCAGCAATGCATATGCCAAACAAAAACCAAAATCCCAAAATCCTCTCAATGACAGATGATGATTCGCTCCTGGTACCATATTCCAGTATAGCGATGCTGATGTCAACCCAAATCAAAATCAACAAGTCAACTTCCGCTCCGACACCGCAGAAAGCGGAGCAAGTCAGAATCCAATTTCGACACCGCAAGAGGCGGGGCAAGTCAAGTCTACCCCTGACACTGCAAGAAGCAGAGCAAGTCAAATCAAGCACCGACCGTCCAAGTCGCAAAAAGGGCAGAACCGACCGTTCAAGTCGCTAAAATGGCAGCATCGACCGTCCACGTCGCTAAAATGGCAGCATCGACCGTCCAAGTCGCAAAAAGGGCAGCACCGACCGTCCACGTCGCAAAAAGGGCAGAACTGACCGTCCAAATCGCAAAAAGGGCAGTATCGACCGTCCAAGTCACAAAAAGGGCAGCACCGACCGTCCACGTCGCAAAAAGGGCAGAACCGACCGTCCAAGTCGCAAAAAGGGCAGTACCGACCGTCCAAGTCGCTAAAATGGCAGCATCGACCGTCCAAGTCGCAAAAAGGGCAGCACCGACCATCCAAGTCGTTAAAATGGCAGCACCGACCGTCCACGTCGCTAAAATGGCAGCACCGACCGTCCATGTCACAAAAAGGGAAGAACCGACCGTCCAAGTCGCTAAAATGGCAGCATCGACCGTCCAAGTCGCAAAAAGGGCAGCACCGACCGTCCACGTCGCAAAAAGGGCAGAACCGACCGTCCAAGTCGCTAAAATGGCAGCATCGACCGTCCAAGTCGCAAAAAGGGCAGCACCGACCGTCCACGTCGCAAAAAGGGCAGAACCGACCGTCCAAGTCGCCAAAAGGGCAGTACCGACCGTCCAAGTCGCTAAAATGGCAGTATCGACCGTCCAAGTCGCAAAAAGGGCAGCATCGACCGTCCACGTCGCTAAAATGGCAGCACCGACCGTCCAAGTCGCAAAAAGGGAAGTATCGACCGTCCACGTCGCTAAAATGGCAACACCAACCGTCCAAGTAGCAAAAATGGCAGAACCGACCGTCCACGTCACAAAAAGGGCAGAACCGACCGTCCAAGTCGCTAAAAGGGCAGCACCGACCGTCCACGTCGCTAAAATGGCAGCACCGACCGTCCAAGTCGCTAAAATGGCAGCACCGACCGTCCAAGTCGCAAAAAGGGCAGCACCGACCGTCCAAGTCGCAAAAAGGCCAGCGCAGGATTCCTACAAAGCGGGAACCAGATCACCCCGGGCCAGGGAAAACGTCTATCACGGACACTCCGTCTCGGAGACATGTCAAGCAACGACCGTCCATGTCGTAAAAAGGGCAGTGCCAGCTTCCCAAAAAGCGGAAACCAAATCAAGTCGCCTCCACGTAAAAGAAGATCCATCAATTTCATACACACGACCCACATATGTGGTGTGCATTTATTGATGGGGGGCAATTTGTTGGGGTAAAAATTTACACCCCGGTTGACCAAGTCAAAATCAAAGTCAACCCCAAGCCAAGTGGGCCCAAGCCCAGATCCAGTGGGCCCATGCCCGGGTCGAGCCTGAACATGAAACGGCCGGCCTCCCCCCATGCCAAGATAAAAATTTTGTAATAAATAATTCTGTTGTATTTCTTTTATTTTATTTTATGGATAAATGTAAGAAAAATAGGCATAAAGCCAAATTTTTGTAAAGCCCATAACTTATGTGTAAAAAGAAATGGCACATGAGCCATGGGATAGGCAAAATGCCATTTTGTGAAGCCCAAGGGGCTATGTGTAAAGTGTGTAGCCTATAAAGGCAAGGATAATGAAATATCCCAACAACTTTTTCTCTCTCTCTCTCTCAATTTTCTTCAGATCTGAGATCTTTTCTCCTTCTTCAAGGTTCCAAAACCTTCCTTTTTCTCTTGAAAATCAAGAGTTTTACTCTTCTTTTTATAAAACAAATTAGTTTTTCACCACAAAACCCATAAAGGGGAACTCAGATCTTCCATTAGATCTCAAAAAGAGGAGATTTTTAGAAATCCCATATCTCTTGATCTTCAAGATCCAGCTAACAGAGGAGGAGGAAGAAGAACATCGTTCACTAAACCAAAAAAAAAAAACACTCAGGAGTCCAACTCCTCTCTGATTTCTCTTCTGAGAAATTTTTTTAGGCTAAAAACCTCTTTTTCTCGCCGGCGCTCAAGCGCAGAACGCCCGCGTGCCGACACGTGGCGCGCTTGCTCTCCAGCGCAAGCGCTCGAGCGCAAGTCGCCCCCGTGCCGACACGTGGCGCGCTTGCGCTCCAGCGCAAGTCGCCCCCGTGTCGACACGTCGTGTCGCGCTTGCGCTCAAGCGCAAGTGCTCGAGCATAAGTCGTCCCCGCGCCGACACGTGGCGCACTTGCGCTCAAACGCCCAGCGCAGAGCGCCCACGTGCCGACACGTGGCACTCTAGCGCCTAAGCGCACAGCACCTAGGCGCACAGCGCCCAAGGTGCTGTCCCCACGCATCCTTTGGATGTCTTTTCCCCTTTTTATATATATACATGTATATCTGTACATGTGTATACATATTTACATACACACATACTCCACGACACTGTCCCCGTTAGAAAAAAATTTCTAACGGGGCACTGCCTCGCACCCCGCAAGGGGGCTGCTAGCCCCCTTGACCCCCAGCCCGCTATCCGGGTAGCGGGACCCCGTAAAAACTCTGCGTGGCTCCCGAAATATCCAAACCCCCTCCAAAACAAAACACACGTACACTGCACATTGAGTTCGCATGACCAGTTTAACCCGTCAATCGGAGGTTTCCTCTCCCCAAAGGCGGGGGGTAATTAACGGCAGCTTAGTCCGCGGCTGTCGGAGATTCGGATTCCCATAATCATTAAACCCCGGCCTACCCTAGGCAGGGGGAATCTGTAGTACGCCTGACAAGCGCGCGCGTATTCCCATCTCAATGAGGTGACGAAAAACACCCTACAAACCAATACTAGTTAATGCAAAGTAATATATCAAATATATAATTATACATTAAATCATTAAATCAACACTTGATTTAATGATCCGGTCATACCGCATATAACCGACTAATATCATGTGTATCAATGTATCGAATCAACATTTGATTCGGTAACCCGGCTATATCACATATAACCGTCCCATGATACATATCGCGAGAATAGAATACAGTATCATATACTGGTATTATTCTCGGTCCCGCACATATCTCATATGCGCTCCTATTTCGTTTCGCTTGAGCCAGGAAACCTCTGTGTAGGACTCTAAAGACTCGTCAATACGCCGCCAGTAGGTGATGATCATATCAAACACCCACAAGCCGCAAGCGGTCTGCTAAACGTAACGGCCACCCGGGTATTGAGCGATCAGAAGATCGACAAGCAAGCCCGCTCACACTCCTGTGAATCCAACCAGTAACATTTACCGTACAGTCCGGTCTCGTCGTCTGATATGTCGCATATCTCGCCTAGGGGTGGTAAACGTCAGACCCCAATAGCTCGATAAGTCATGTCGATATGAGGTCTATAACAGTTCGAGAAACTACTGATAACACTTACCAGTAAATCTCAGCAACCCTGGCCAGATATTTCCGGTTATAGCCAATCGAACACAGCGCAACATCAACTCCCTATACCGGGAGAGACGAATCCCCTCCTATCGCTCATTGCCTCCATGTGATTCGGGACTGTACCCAAAAACCACCGTTTTGCACGCCCTCTTGGACGTGGTAAGGTGGAAATCAAAGCACAGTGGGAATCACACAAGACTCTATGACGATCTCGGGTCAACAGACTACTCTGTACCAGTGTCACCACAGAACTGCCATCTGACGTGAGGTATAATACCATCTGGGAGTTCTCGGCGAGTCCGTCCAGTGTACCCAGTCTCCACTGAGCACCCGTATATCATCTCTGATGTCAAACACCAATGGATATGGGATCATCCATCGCCCATCTGTATGGGTCGAGAAGGTACACGCTAGTCTACTCTGGTATATCGATGCCCCGTCTCGATACACCCACGACTAGGGACTTTGAAGGATGTACTTATGGACTACCATGTCCCCACTGGTATGATCCGCATCATAGTCCAGGTAGTCAAGTACACATCCTAAGGGCTTTACTAACATGTAACAGAGAGACAATCAGTATACACGTTAAAGTAAAGAGTAACCAGATAGCATACTATCATATCGAGCAAGAAAGTCATCCCTATATATGTCCAAGCATCCACTACAATATACATCCTATGTATAGTAATGGCCTCTAGGGCATACATATAACTAACAGTTGTTACCTTCCAAGTATTTTTGAAAGATTGTATAGAAATTACAAGACTTGAGATTTGATAGAGGTTCTTTTCAGGTCTCCTTCAGATGTTGTCTTCCGTCGATCTCCCCGTAGATTTTGGAGGTGATCCCTGTTGCGTGTGGGTCTTAATGGTTTTTGAGAAGATTAGTGATTTGAGGAGTTTAGCGCCGAGTACCTGCAAAGAAGCCCCGGGATGGTTTGGTACCACCGAGGACCCTCCGACGATCAAGTTAGCACCAAATCCGAGCAGAGTAACGGCTAAGTGGAATAAAAAATGGCTTACTTGACCCCTCTATGATGGGGGTTTATATAGTGGCGGCAGCACGCGGTAGCAGACGCTAGAATCTCGCCGGCAGTTACGCTCCCGACGTCACGCACGCGTAAAGAGCGGATCGCCCATTAATGGGGATCGCAATGGCGTGGAATGTGGGATGTTGCTGGCGAAGAATCAGCGCCTGGCGAGATTTGCAGAGCGGCGGTTACGCTTGTAAGTGGTGGAGCTGGTCGGTCGGAGGACCGAGGAAGATGGCCTCGGCTGGAGAGCTCGGGGACGAGCGAGAGGGCCGAGGAGTCTTGGTCTTGTGGCAGCTTGGGGCGAGCTGAGAGGCCGAGTGTACGCCCCGCTTCCCGGTTTACGGCGAAGGGGACGCGACTGGTCCGCTACGTATTTGCTGTGAAGTAAATACGCTAAGCGTATCTAAGCAATATAAAAGTAATCACAAGAGACAAAAGATATAAAAATAACAGCAACTTTATTTATTAACATTCTTTTGTACAATGCATGAAAAGGAAATACAACTGAAGTAAAAACGATGCCTAAACAATGGCATAACAGGAAATTAAAGGTACTGAATGGAAATGTACAATGTCTAAAGCTCGGGGTCTTCGAGGAACTGATCCAAGTCATCACTGGTGGGCTCGATCTTTGCTGTGTCCGGATCACCTGACGACATTCAAGAATGAAAGAAATAAAATGTCGTCAGCGAACAGGTCGCTCGGTAAGTCCCAAAGTTAAGGGAGAAATAGAAAAGACTGAATAAGAATGTATCTTTTAAAGTTGTATAATATTGTAGAATATTGTGTTAACGCTGTTGTTTGTAGCTTGGTACAGAAGGATGCCAGTGTATACGAGAGGGGTCTCTATATGCTAGAGACCAGGGCAAACTGAAAGTACAAGGAACCGTTATGCCACGGTACAACAGCAACAGGATTCATGTTAGGTGTCTTAATCTTACTGTCTCGTGCCACTTTTAACACCTTCCATACCAATTACCTCTTAAACCCCGTAGTGTTTTGATTGTATTGTTATATTGTATTGTATAAGTCGTATAGTTGGATGACTGAGCGAAACCATGATATCAGTAACGGATGTAATGGATGTAAATTGGAATCATGTAAATGGAAAGTATATCCATGGTTTGGTTCAGTCAAGTTGAATAGATTGATAACTGGATTCATGAATTCGTGTGTTCATGTTGAATTGTAATATTGTAGATTTATATGGTACTTGAATCATATTCAAGTCGGATTATGATCAGACTCAAACCCGAGTCAGACAGTAGAGTTGTAAATCGAAGTCCTATATTTACTAGGGTCTTTAGGGTAATTTATAAAACTTGAGGGGGGTTTAAGTAAAAATACTTTTGTATAGTTTTCAAGATGCACCCCAGGTATTTATTATTCGTCTTTAGAGTTAATGTGGATTTTATATTGTGATATTTGTAGTGAAAATATCCTAATTTCATAAATAAAGGTATTTATTTGTAATATTGATTTATGTGGAATTTATGGTATTTTAGTGTAAAATTTGTTCTTGTGATTTTTAGAAAAAGGTGGAATATTTATATCATAACAAAATAGATATTTTAATGATAAATATACATATATTTATACAAAATTAATTTTAATAAATATTTTATATTCTAAAAATCTCATTTTCTTAAAATGTCGTATTTTAAATCTTTCGAGACCGAATGCTCCTTGCGGAGGTCTGAATCTCGTACTACTAAGCTCGATAATGTGCGATAAACCGCACATCCCGAACGGGTTCCCCAAAATGGGTTGTAGCGGCGCTTTGCAAAGATTTTATAAATACTAATCCTTTAGAAGACGGTTTTATTAAGTAAATGGTATTTATTTGTAAAGATGTCGATTTCCCGTATTCTATGTCAAGTTGTAAGATATCTCAAATCGCCTCTTCACCACCAATTGTGGCCAGATAAGTACAAGTGAAGAAAGGAGGGATCCGCTCACGAATCACCGTGAGACGGGCCTTTTAAAATTACCTTTCTCACTTGTCTAGCCTAGACACCACAAAGTCAGGTTTAGATAAACGACCGATGTCCACAACCTTACTATGTCCTAATGAAGGCGACGGTCCCTAATTGACTGAGTCTAGATATTTTTTATTAGTTCCAAAAGTTATTTATTTATAAAGATGTATCAAAAATTTGTTTTTATTAAGTAAAGAGTATTTAAATGAAATTGTTTTATTTTCCTTATTCTAAATTCTCAAGGTAACGTGTTATATTTGCATATGAGTGTATGAGGAGGTAGGTCATTACCTCGTGATCTACTTTAAGGTATAGCAATTTAAATGGGGTTAAAGGCGTATTGAAACCATGTGGTATTTAAGTGAAAATACGGTAGAATGGAAATAGCTATCATTTTATGAATTTAACTTTGATCAATTTAGTTGTTTAGTGTTTAATAGTCAACATGATAGTGTTTAAACATAATTGAAATAATGAGAAGTGAAGTTTATAAGAAAACCGAATCGGAAATCGGATTTGTGCCTATTCCGTCGGGTTTGTAAATTCGTATTTTTTTTTAGAAAAGAAAAGAGAAGCTAGAAAGGGACTTACGGGTTTGGACAAACACGAGAGTGATAAGGAAGAAGAGGGTTCGCCGGTGCGTCGATTCGTCGCCGAGAGTTCCTAGCACGATCACCGGAAGTTCGCCATCGATTTCGTCGGGGCTTCGCCTTTCGCTCGTTTTCAAAGTACACAAGGTTTTCTTGAGATTTTGAGAGAGCGGGCTAAGAATTTTTGGATGAGAGGGTAGGAGGTAGGGGTGTATTTATAGGGTTAGGCTAAGGTTAGGATAGGTGTAGGAGTTTTAATTAAAATATGTAAAAAAATAAGAAAAATGTATTAGAAATGGATTGAATGAGAGTTATTGTGCTCTCTGGAAACGATCTGAGAAATTAAAGTACGCAGGGGGGTAGGGGAGACTAAGGGGCTCATTTCCTCTGTTGATGACTCGGCCGTCCGGCGGCGCCGGCCCGAGTCGGCCGGTCCGCCGGCCGACTCGGGCCGAGTCAGGCGCTTGGGAGGTGGGGGGTCGCCGGGGGTAGCTACTGGAATATTTAACTTTTCATGGGTAGTGGGGGTTTTGTGAGAAAACACGTGTTGACTGTTGGTATTCCAGAAATTTTAAAACAAAATAATATTAAAAATAATGTGGGGTATGGGATTTGAACTCTGGTGGCTTGGTTCAGCAGTGCAAGGTATTACCAATGAGCTATAAGCTCTTGCTTGTAATTATGGTGTGAAATAAATACTTAAAGAGATATCAGCAATATTAAATACTCCAAGTATACTTTGAATTTAAATCAATTCTTTGTTCATTAAAAATGGAGTTGTTACAGTCTACCCTCCTTACAAAAATTTCGTCCTCGAAATTTACAACTTTTATTTGAGGACTAGTTTACAAAGAGGTGTGGATATCTAGTACGCATTTCATTCTCCCTTTCCCAAGTGGACTCTCCTGGAGTGTCTTTCCTCTACATTACTAGGACCAAGTTAACTTCGTTGTTCCGAAGTGTCTTCACTTTCCTGTCCAAGATCCCCACAGGCTGTTGCTCACAAGACAAATCGGGCTGTATAGTGAGCTTGGAATGATCGAGAACATGGCTGGGGTCACTCACATACCTTCTAAGTTGGGATATGTGGAACACGTTATGTACTCCTTCCAATGAAGGTGGAAGCGCTAAGCGGTATGCCACTTCACCGACTCGTTCGAGTATGTCGAACGGTCCAATATATCTCGGACTTAGCTTACCCCGTCTTCCAAATCGGATCACTCCACGGTTCGGAGATATCTTCAAGAACACATGATCTCCTGGCTGGAACTCCAGATGACGTCTCTTTGCATCAGCCCAGTGCTTCTGTCGATCTTGGGCTATGCGCATCCTTTCCCTGATAGTACGAACCACATCAACAGTCACTACTATCATCTCTGGTCCAAGAAGTTCCCTATCTCCGATATCGTCCCAACTTAATGGCGATCGACACTTCCTTCCATACAATGCCGCAAAAGGTGCCATTCCTATACTTGCTTGGTAGCTGTTGTTGTATGAAAACTCCACAAGATGTAGGTGATCTTCCCACGATCCTTTGAAGTCTAACATATATGCTCTAAACATATCCTCCAAGATATGAATAGTTCGTTCCGACTGACCATCTGTTTGTGGATGATAAGCCGTGCTGAAGTTCAGACTTGTTCCCAAGCTTGCTTGCAGACTTTGTCAAAATTGCGATCGAAACCCGGTGTCACGATCGGAGACAATGCAGACCGGTACTCCATGAAGCCTCACAATTTCCTATATGAGTTCATGGGTATCAGAGATAGTACATTATGAAGAGTTTAAATCTTTAAATAGATTATTATCTCCATGTACTTCTTTGCTAGTGTCTCAGTTGATTGGCCAACTCGAAATGGGATGAAATGAGCTGACTTTGTGAGTCAATTCACAATGACCCATACGGCATCGTTACCCTTTGTGCTGCGAGGAAGAGCAGTCATAAAATCCATCGTGATGTGTTGCCACTTCCATTCTGGAATTGGTAACGGTTGAAGTAATCCAGCAGTCCCGTGATGTTCAGCCTTTACTTGCCGACACACCAAGCATTTTGTGACGCTTCTGGCTACTTCACGCTTCATTCCATGCCACCAATAATTCTGACGTAGATCTTTATACATTTTGGTACCTCCAGGGTGTACTGAGTAGGGAGAGCTGTGAGCTTCTTTCATTAACTTTTCCCGAACAGGACCTTTGGGTACACACAATCTGCTGCCGTATCTCAAAGATCCGTCTTCATGGATGATGAAGTCTATTCTGAGTCCATTCTCCACTTGTTCTCTTATCTTTTGCAACTTAGCATCACTTGCTTGGGCTGCTTTGATCTGATTGACAATGGTTGATTGAACTTGTAAATTCATCAAACTTGAAGTATTACCTGGCATGACTACTTCAATCTCCATCTGATGCAAGTCTTGTTAAAGCTTCCACTGAGCGGTGAGATTCATTGCTAACGGTTGGCGACTAAGTGCATCAGGTACCACATTCACCTTTCCTGGGTGATATTGCAAGTTGATGTCAAAGTCCGCCATGAGTTCTAACCATCTTCTCTGCCGCATATTCAACTCCTTCTGAGTAAACACGTACTTCAGGCTCTTATGATCTGTGTAGATGTTCACTCGTTCACCAAGTAGATAATGGCGCCAAATCTTGAGAGCAAAGATGACGGCTGCCAATTCCAAATCATGCGTCGGATAATTGCGCTCATGGATCTTCAGCTGTCTTGAAGCATAAGCCACAACTTTACCGTACTGATGTAGAACACATCCTAATCCCTTACCGGATGCATCGCAATGCGCTTTGAATCCTCCAGATTAATCCGGTATAACGAGAATAGGTGCTGATGTCAACCTTGACTTGAGTTCTACGAAAACTTGTTCGCATGCTTCTGACCACACAAAATCTTCATCTTTACGTGTGAGCTTGGTCAGGGGTGTTTCTATCTTCGAAAATCCTTCAATGAATCTTCTGTAATATCCAGCTAGACCTAAGAAACTTCGAATGTCCTTCACTGACTTTAGTGTGGGCCATTCGCTAACTGCTGAAACTTTTGCTGGATCCGCCGAGATTCCTTCTCCTGATACGATCTGTCCAAGAAAACCAACTTTCTTTAGCCAAAACTCACACTTGCTGTACTTGGCATAGAGCTGATGTCGTCGAAGAGTTTCCAGGACAATTCGTAGATGTTCTGCATGCTCTTTCTGATTCTTAGAATACACCAGGATGTCATCGATGAAGATGACAACAAACCTGTCTAAGTACTCCCGGAAAACTTGATTCATTAGGTTCATGAATATTGCGGGTGCGTTGGTCACTCCAAATAGCATCACGAGAAATTCGTAATGTCCATAGCGAGTTCTGAAAGCTGTTTTGTGAATATCAGTTTCCTTGACCTTCACCTGATGATAACCTGAACGAAGATCCAATTTAGAGAAAACACAAGATCCACTTAGCTGATCGAATAAATCGTTGATGCGCGGAAGTGGATACTTGTTCTTTATAGCGACTTCATTCAAGGCTCTGCAATCGATGCACATTCTGTATGAACCTTCCTTCTTCTTCATAAGCAGTACAGGTGATCCCCAACTTGAAGTGCTGGGACGAATCCATCCTTTCGCCAATAATTCGTCCAACTGTGTTCGGACTTCCTTCAAACCTTCCGGACTTAAACGATAAGGTGCTTTGATCACCGGTTGTGCTCCTGGTACTAAATCAATACTGAATTCAAGAGCTCGATCGGGAGGCAAACCTGATATATCGTCAGGAAATATATCGTCGAACTCTCGAACCACATCCGGTCTTGATTCTTCCTCCGCTTGAGCTGCTGCAACTACTGCTTCTCTTGGCTTAGCTTTGTAGGTACTTGGCTCCAGTGTACGGTCTCCGCTTTTGAAATAGAAGACCGGATGGTCTGGAATCTCGAATACTACCCTCCTTTGACTACAGTCAATGGTAGCATAAAAAGTTCCAAGCCAATCCATTCCTAGAACCACATCGAAGTTCGGTATGTCCAGCACTTTGAAGTCAGCATAAAACTCTCTGCTGCAGACGACGACTGGACACAAACGGTATCCCATGGTTGCCTTTAGAACGCCATTTCCTGAACTGACATTCCAGCTAGATACAAGCGGTGAGACTGGAATTGTATTGGGTTCGAACAAACCGTTGCGACATAAAGCAGTGAGATGCTCCAGTATCAAACAGTGCTAGTGCAGGGATTGAGGATACTAAGATTGTACCTAAGGTATGTGGGATTTGTTTTAGGTATAGGGAAAAATATGTAGCTAATTAGCAGGATAGAAAAAGCAAAGTTTGAAAAGAAAATTTTACCAGTGATGACTTGGCCAGTGGCCTCAGCTTCTTCCACGGTCATCGTGAAAACCTGGCGCCTTGGTACATTCCTCCTGGCCGGAGTAGCATTTCTCGGAACGTTCCTTTGAGCTTGATGGAATTGACGAGGAGGTGGTGCAGCTTGTGGTTGTAATGACCCTAAAATCTTTATACATTTGTATTATCCCTCTTCAATAATATGCCGTATTTATTTGTACTTGGTATTTTCCGTTTTCTCCTAAATTTATTATTATTTTATTTCTCAATCTATTATGTATATTTTTTTAGGTACTTCTTTTTCTTATATTTAAGTTTTTTAACTTCTCATTCTTATTTTTCTTTTCATAAATATTTAACCCAAATCTATTATTCTTATTCTCCACAGCCCATATGAAAAGCCCACTTTCTTTTTAAGCAACAGCATATATTTAATTCTAATTAAATATGTGCATGAACAATCTTGTAGCTCATTGGTTAAGTTTTTGCATTGTTATTCCATAAGTCACATGTTCAAATCCCCATTGTTGCAATTACTTTTTTTTATCATTTTTTATTCTTCTCATAACCTACAAATGAGACCTTTCATTTCCAAAATGAATGGTGACCTTTCATTTTTCTTTTAACTCTCATGTTGAATGCATATATTATTATACATAATTCACCATTACACCATCTTTATTGTCCTCCTCTATATTTTCCTTATATTTTTCTATCCCCCACTTCTCCCTCTTCACCTAGAGTCCAAGAAGAAGAACATGAAGAAGTCTTCAAGAAGGTCTCGCTAGTAACGCGAGGCTATCGGCGGATAGACAAGCTCGGTGACAATACCGGCTTGTGCATGTAAGTCCTTTCTCTCTCTCCCTCTCCATATCTTTATTCTCCTTTTGTCATATCTCGTAAACCCGCTATTCTTTTCATATCGTAATCCATAAAAGAAGATAAATATAAACATATACATATATAAATCTAGATATATATGGTTCTATATGGTTTAATAAATATCTTATTGCTTCTTCTTCAAATCAAAGTGTTTTGAATTCTTTGTTCATGATTATGAATATTTATTACAAGTTGTGAGAACATAGATTTCATGCCATAATATATCTACGATATCTCATGGAATCGGTTTTGTTATTAAAAGAAAGGATGAAGCTTGCATAAAATACTAGTTAATCTTTTTGCCGATTTTAGTATACACATCAATACCTTTAACTTTAAAATAATTTTTAGAAATTAATTTTTACTTCTGAAAATTTAAGGAAATTTACATATGATAGAGTATATTATTTTGTACGTGCTGTAAAAATTTTAGATCGAATCACCAAACGGTTTATGAATTATATCGTTTTTATTCACCGTTCGTAAAATAGAAAACTGCAGTTATCGGTAAACATCTAGGACACATAACTTGATATAACGATATCCAAATTGTGAAAACTCAAGTGTTTTAGATATCTACATCGAATGATCTAGATTTTCTTAGTTTTATATTTTTACTGAAAATCGACGTAAAATATAGAAAACTGTGTTACAACATTAAGCGACGAATCTGGACAGAATCTGTCCTGATTCACACACTGTTTTTAAATTAGACATAACTCAAACTCCCGATATCCGTTCGTAACAAAATTTAGATGTGTAGATGCACAATTGATAGAGCTATAATTTTATGTATACTTGATTACTTATAAATGCATGAAACACTCCAATGTAGGCTTTGCAATACAATATATAGTTGCTGTCCAGAAATCTGAATTTCTGTTTTAAACGCCGATATTAAAATGATCATAAGTAGAGCTTCAGAAATCCAAATCGTTTAAATCTTGGTGTTTTGGATAATTACTTCAAAATACCTAAAAGTTTCTAATAATTTTCGTAACCTAAAACTTGATGCAAATTAACTCAAACTGTGTTTTAAAAATATGTGACGGTGCTGAACAGATTCTGATCTGTTTTGCGCAACGATACGAAAACATATATATCTCTCAAACCGATGTCGTATTTTGGTGAAACTGGAACTCACGGATGGAAAACATAGAGCCATATTTTTGTTTATATTCCGCATTCGTTCGACTTGATTAATTAGTCGTACATAATATTTCTTTATAGCATTGTTTTTGGTAGTTACTCGTATAATATCCTTGACTCATTTCATACTATTCGAACATGTATACATATTTATCTTGATCATTAAATTGTTATTTGTACATAAATACGATAATTAAATATTTGAGTTGTATTTTGAAAACCATACAAAATTATTTTTTACATAAAACCCGCTCAAGTTTTATAAATTACCCTAAGGACCCTAGCAATTATAAGACCTCGATTCACTTCGATCTGATTGTCTGACTCAGTTTTGAGTCTGATTAATCTGACTTGAATATGATTCAAGTTAATCTATAAACTACAAGATTCCAATTCAATATGAACACATGAATCCATGAATACAATTATCAGGTTATACAACTTGACTGAACCGAACCATGGATATATATTCCTTTTACATGATTCACAGTATTCCATTTACATGACTCTACGGTTATAACCGTTTCCTGATATCATGGTTTCGGTCAGTCAGTCAAGCACTCATACAATCAATACTGTTTCCTGATTTAAAATAAGGAAAGCTTACGGAAAAGGCTTCAGAAAAGAGTCACGCGCTTACACGTGACCGGCAGTCACGTGTTGGCACGTGACATCTAAAAGCATCGGCAAGGCAAATTCAGCTTCCCGCCTGCATCAAAGAAAAGGGCTTCAGAAAGGGTCACGTGCTCCCACGTGACCTGGGTCACGTGTCGGCACGTGACATCTAAAAGCAGCGGCAAAGACACAACGGTTCCCTGATCAAATCAAGAAAAAGGCTTCAGAAGAGGTCACGTGCTCCCACGTGACCAGGGTCACGTGTTGGCACGTGACACTCAAAACATCAGACTCATTCTCCGGTTAAATCGAGAAGAAGGCTCCATGCCAGGGTCACGTGCTCACACGTGACCAGTTGTCACGTGGTGGCACGTGACAGCTAAACAGAGAACAGAAAGCAAAGCGCAGAAAGAAAGAAGAAAGCTCGTTCCAAGGGGGTCACGTGCCCACACGTGACCAAGGGTTATGTGGCCACACGTGACCGACTTCAAAGCCTATTTGTTAACAGAATTGAATTCTGAGAAAAGAACTCTCAAATCTTTCCAAAAGCAACCGACTGAATTAAAGATTTAGAGGTGATTAAATATCATCTATCTATGGGAAAATCTCGAAATTTGGAAAGATTTCCCCTTTAAATCTAACAGAAATAACAAAGGAGAATCCCTGGATTTGAAATCCAATGGTGAATAAAATTCACCTAATAATCCAAAGGTCCAAAACGAATGATGGATGCAAATCAAATCTCTCAATGAAGATTCGTCAAAAAAAAACTAATTGACTCGGCTGCTTCTCCTATAAATAGGAGCCAAGAGACGCAAAAAACATAAGGGGCAGAAGGAAGAAAAAGGAGAGAGCCTTGATACTTTGAGGAATTTGGATCTTCTGCAAAAGAAAACCCTAGGTAAGAAAGGGAAGGCTTCTTGAAAGAAAAGAGAATTTAATTCTCAACAGAGTTTAACTCTGATATAAAACAGAAAAAACATTTTTCTTCTCTCTTTGATAGAAGATCTGTAAAGTGCACATCTCCCCTTGAAGTTGAGAATTTAATCCTCAATGGGTTGAGATCCTGCCATGCAGATCCAAAGCATAGAGAGGGAATGGAAGCAAGAGAATTTAATTCTCACAGAACTATAGGAATTTAATTCCTTTAAAATAAAATTAGGGCTTGACCCTGTGTTAGGGGAGTTTAATTCCTTCAGAACAAAAGGAAACAGGGTTTAACCCTGATTAAGAACTTAGTTCTGTTGAAACAACGGGAGTTTAATTCCCTTAATCATAATTCTTTAACAGAGAATGGGAGTTTAGTTCCTTAAAGCCTTCATTAGGGTTTAACCCTATTCGGTTCTTCATGTATATGAGGAATTTAATTCCTACAGAAAATTCAGAGTTCAACTCTATTCCAGAATATAAATCTTCAAAAGGAAGTAGGAATTTAATCCCTCTGGAATTTAAAGCTTTTATTAGGGTTGAACCCTACGAGGAAAAAGATTAACAGATCTTCTAAACAACATACATAGAGGCAGGGTCACGTGCCACCACGTGACCCTCCCCCCCAAAAGATCTACAGAAAGCCCTCTGGAGGCAGTGCCTCACGTGACTCACGTGACCCTTGACAGAAGCTTTAACACACAAGCGCTTGAATCCCCGTCACGTGATGGCACGTGATGCTCTAAAAAGATGCATAGTCCCAGAAGAACAAGTGAAGAGAGGGCGCTCTCACGTGTTGCCACGTGACCCCTCTTGTCTTAGTGTTTAACACTAAAACGGAACCCCTGAATTCAGTGATAAAACATTGTTTGGCCTTAGTGTAACGCTAAGCACAGAACTATATTTGTAGTGTTCAACACTGATTACCGTAGTGTTCAACACTAGTTTGGGACTCCTGTTGACAGTGTTTAACACTGGTCTCTCTTAGTGTTGAAACACTAACTTATCAATCTTATTCCCAGTGTTCGACACTGATTCGTCTTTAGTGTTTAACACTAGACACCGGCCCAATTGGCCGAATGGATAGAGGCAAAACCTCTCCTTCAAGGGACCAATAGGAAGCCAATATTCCAGACATAAGTGGACTTAGCCCAAGATGGCCATAAGTCCTCAATTCGTAATTGAATGGGCTAATGGGCTCATAACATAATTGATTGGTCTTGATCCCAAATTGGGCCGAAGACTATTTAATCCACTCCGGTTCCAGGGTACATCTCTTCACTCCTTTGATACTTGGCGTTGTAATCCCTCAACGTCTTCAAAGAGGTGACGGGTCCCGGTGACCACGCATTGATGTGGACCGCAATGTTCTTAAACTACCCATGGACCGCAATGTCCTTAAACTACCCATGGACCGCAATGTCCTTAAACTAGCGATGGACCACTATGTCCCTAAACTGGAACAATAGAGCCAATCGCTCTTTTGTTGGATCTAAACGATCCCGTTTAAGTTGATCTTAGCTTCAAAGATGGCTAACGTATCCTTAAACCTTCAAACAGACTGGACTATGAATCTCCCCCAATTAACCCTGGTTCGAGGGTACATCTCTGAACTCCTCTGACATCTGTCGTTGTAATCCATCAACGTCGTCAGAGAGGTGACGGGTCCCGACGGCCATAAATACGATGGACCACCATGTCCCTGAACTGGAACAATCGAGCCTCCAGACGCTCTTTTGTCGGATCTAAACGATCCCGTTAAGTTGATCTTAGTCTCAAATCGGACTAACGTATCCTTAACGAATGTTTAAGTTGATCTTAGTCTCGAATGAGGCTAACGTATCCTCAAACCAAACCCCCAAACCCAAATCTAAGATAAATACGGATTTGGACTAGTCCACGTCCTACGGGCGACGACATAACTCAGTCTCCGTATACAATCCACGGGCAACCACAAATAAAACAAACACACACGACACGAAGTGACCATCTGGAGAAGGAGAAAGTTGTTACCGCAATGCGGTAGCGTAATTAACTGCAGGGGCTTGCGCCTGCAGGGAAGAGCGTCCCCACAATCAAAAAACCCCTCAAGCGAGGGGGAATCTGACGAAGTCTGCTACATCGGACGCATCCGTTCAAACCTTCGATACATGGTGCCATAAATCGACTTGGCATCTTCGGAGAGATGGACGGATAGCACCAATTAGCATCTGCCCCGAACCTCAGGCATAGACGTCCCCGCGTCTCGGCCGCCGTTCGGAGGGGAACAAATACAATTTTACAAGATAACAATACAAACAAGACATCGCGGGGTTTAAGGGATAGACTGGTACGGAATATGTTAAAGGTGGCATGAGGTGGTCACTTAAGACGTAATTACATCCATGCCGTTGTTCCGTGGTATTATCGACGGAGCCTTGTACTACAGGTTACCAAGGTCCCCGGTGTAAGTGGGACTCCCCTCGTATACACTGGCATCTTCTGTACCAGGCTACAAACAACAGCGTTAATACAATATTACAATATTATAATATAACATTAAAAGCTACTCTCTCTCTCTTACTCTCTGTCTATTTCTCCCTTATCTTTGGGACTTACCAAGCGACCTGTTCGCTGACGACATTCTATTTCTTTCTTCTTTGAATGTCGTCAGGTGGTTTGGACCCGGCGGAGATCGAGCCATCTCAAGAAGACTTGGAGCAGTTTGCCGAAGACCCTGCACTTTAGTTTCATTGTACACATTCCTTTTCTGTATTTTTCATTTCCTGTTATGCCACTGTTTAGGCATCATTTTATTTCAGTTGTATTTCCTTTTCATGTATTGTACAAAAGAATATTAATAAATAAAAGTTGTTGTTCCTTTTATATCTTGTCTCTTGTGTATTTATTTTATATTGCTTAGATACGCTTAGCGTATGTACTTCTGAGTATATACGTAGCGGGCCTCGTCGCGTCCCCTTCGCCGTATACCGGGAAGCGGGGCGTGACAGTGGTCCTCTGGGTGGTGCAGGTAGTGCAAGTTTTGGAGCAGGTGTTTGAAGAGCTGGTCGCTGCGGATAGGTAACTGCTGGCCTAGGTGTAGCAACTGGGTTTTTCTTTTGGGGACAAGACCCAATATCATGAGCAGCTGAGCTGCAGATCAAGCAAAGATGGTTGGCTCGCCGGCAGTCTTTCATCATATGTCAAGTTCTCTTGCAGTAGGTACAAAAGGATGGGCTGGGACGGTTGTTCTGTACTTCGGGTCGCCTTGGCACAAAAGATGGCCTGGACGAGGCTCCTCCTGCCATCTGGTTGGCAAGACGCTTAAATCCAGCAGATTGAGGTGTTCCCCTCGCCTTTACCACTGCCTCATAACGGCGGGCAGCTTTTAAAGCCGATTCATGAGTCGGAAAATCTCCTGTGGCCAGTGCAGCCTGGATTTCCGAATCCAAACCTTGTTGAAAGCGACGGGCTCTGATCTCATCCGTCGGTATAAGGTGTGCCGCAAATCTGTTAAAAATATTGTGTTAGCTGTGTAATATGTGATATAAAAAAAATTCGAATTATTGAGACATATCTTACCGACTGAGCATGGTGAACTCAGCGTAATACTCATCTACTGACTTGGTCCACATCGAACCTTGTTGTAGATGGATGAACTGTTGTTGCATGTCGAACCTGGCAGTCTCAGGGAAGTACTTAGCGTCGAACATGTCGCGGAAAGTCTTCCATTCGATAGGCTGTTCAAGACGGCTTTTTTCCGCCTTCCACCAGTTGCGAGCATTGTCCGTGAGCTGCAGTTTCGCCATACAAACCCAAGCTATGTCTGGCACTTGTGCTGCCGCCAGATCATCCTCTATGCTCTGTACCCATTCCTCAGCTTCAAGTGGGTTTCCCTTTCCGGAGAACCGTTTGGGGGTGTAAAGCCCTAAATTGCTTTACCCCAGGTGCGTCTGCCTCGGGACGGTTCATTAAAAGAGCAGTCTGCTGCTGCTGTCCCTCTAAGAGGCTTCGGATTGCCTCAGAACCATCTGCTCGTTGATCGGAGCAGGGACGACAGGTGTGAGTGGTAGGGCTGGAGGTGTGTTGTTGACATTGGTGCTGGTGTTGTTCGGGGAATCCATAACCTTGAAGAAAAATTTGGATTAGGACAGATTCAAAATATTTGAAATGATAACATTCAATGAGTATGAAATTGTAAGATTCAAAGAATATGAATTGTAAAGAATGTTTTAGTTGCTGGTTCTTGTGTTATATTGCTTAGTTTGTTCACGCAGAACAGAACTGCATAGTATGATTCTATACAGCTCTAACCTGCATGGGCCACCAACAAAATCTGTCACGCCCTGCTTCCCGGTATATGGCGAAGGGGACGCGACTGGTCCGCTACGTATTTACTGTGAAGTAAATACGCTAAGCGTATCTAAGCAATATAAAAGTAATCACAAGAGACAAGAGATATAAAAATAACAGCAACTTTATTTATTAATATTCTTTTGTACAATGCATGAAAAGGAAATACAACTGAAGTAAAAACGATGCCTAAACAATGGCATAACAGGAAATTAAAGGTACTGAATGGAAATATACAATGTCTAGAGCTCGGGGTCTTCGAGGAACTGATCCAAGTCTTCATTGGTGGGCTCGATCTCTGCTGTGTCCAGATCACTTGACGACATTCAAAAAAGAAAGAAATAAAATGTCGTCAGCGAACAGGTCGCTCGGTAAGTCCCAAAGTTAAGGGAGAAATAGAAAAGACAGAATAAGAATGTATCTTTTAAAGTTGTATAATATTGTAGAATATTGTGTTAACGCTGTTGTTTGTAGCTTGGTACAGAAGGATGCCAGTGTATACGAGAGGGGTCTCTATATGCTAGAGACCAGGGCAAACTGAAAGTACAAGGAACCGTTATGCCACGGTACAACAGCAACAGGATTCATGTTAGGTGTCTTAATCTTACTGTCTCGTGCCACTTTTAACACCTTCCGTACCAATCTACCCCTTAAATCCCGTAGTGTTTTTATTGTATTGTTATATTGTATTGTATAAGTCGTATAGTTGGATGACTGAGCGAAACCATGATATCAGTAATGGATGTAATGGATGTAAACTGGAATCATGTAAATGGAAAGTATATCTATGGTTTGGTTCAGTCAAGTTGAATAGATTGATAACTGGATTCATGAATTCGTGTGTTCATGTTGAATTGTAATATTGTAGATTTATATGGTACTTGAATCATATTCAAGTCGGATTATGATCAGACTCAAACCCGAGTCAGACAGTAGAGATGTAAATCGAAGTCCTATATTTACTAGGGTCCTTAGGGTAATTTATAAAACTTGAGGGGGGTTTATGTAAAAATACTTTTGTGTAGTTTTCAAGATGCACCCCAGATATTTATTATTCGTCTTTAGAGTTGTAATGAATGTGGATTTTATATTGTGATATTTGTAGTGAAAATATCCTAATTTCATAAATAAAGGTATTTATTTGTAATATTGATTTATGTGGAATTTATGGTATTTTAGTGTAAAATTTGTTCTTGTGATTTTTAGAAAAAGGTGGAATATTTATATCATAACAAAATAGATATTTTAATGATAAATATACATATATTTATACAAAATTAATTTTAATAAATATTTTATATTCTAAAAATCTCATTTTCTTAAAATGTCGTATTTTAAATCTTTCGAGACCGAATGCTCCTTGCGGAGGTCTGAATCTCGCACTACTAAGCCCGAGAATGTGCGATAAACCGCACATCCCGAACGGGTTCCCCAAAATGGGTTGTAGCGGCGCTTTGCAAAGATTTTATAAATACTAATCCTTTAGAAGACGGTTTTATTAAGTAAATGGTATTTATTTGTAAAGATGTCGATTTCCCGTATTCTATGTCAAGTTGTGAGATATCTCAAATCGCCTCTTCACCGTCAATTGTGACCAGCTAAGTACAAGTGAAGAAAGGAGGGATCCGCTCACGAATCACCGTGAGACGGGCCTTTTAAAATTACCTTTCTCACTTGTGTCACGCCCCGCTTCCCGGTGTACGGAGAAGGGGACGGGACGAGGTCCGCTACATATTTACTCAGAAGCAACTACGCTAAGCGTAACTAAGTAATATAAAAGAAAATACACAAGAGACAGGGCATAATAAAAATAACAACTTTTATTTATTAACATTCTTTGTACAATACATGAAAGGAAATACAACTGAAATAAAAAGATGCCTAAATAGTAGCATAACAGGAAATGAAAAGTACTGAATGGAAAATGTATAATGAAACTAGAGCTCTGGTTCTTCAGCAAACTGGTCCAAGTCTTCTGCAGATGGCTCGATCTCCGCCGGGTCCAAACCACCTGATGACATTCAAAGAAGAAAGAAATAGAATGTCGTCAGCGAACGGGTCGCTCGGTAAGTCCTAAAGATAAGGGAGAAATAGACAGAGAGTAAGAGAGAAAGAGAGAGTAGCTTTTAATGTTGTATTATAATATTGTAATGTTGTATTAACGCTGTTGTTTGTAGCTTGGTACAGAAGGATGCCAGTGTATACGAGGGGAGTCTCTATATGCTAGAGACTAGGGCAAACGGAATGTACAAGAAACCTTTAAGCCACGGTACAACAGCAATGGAATATAGGTTAGGTGTCTTAATCTGACCACCTCGTGCCATCTTTAACACCTTTCATACCAATCTACCTCTTAAACCCCGCGATATCTTATTTGTATTGTTATCTTGTAAATTGTATTGGTGGTATGAGTGATTGACTGACTGAAATCATGATATTAGTAAACGGTTGTAATCGTAGAGTCATGTAAATGGAATAACTGAGAATCATGTAAAAGGAATATATCCATGGTTCGGTTCAGTCAAGTTGTATAGATTGATAATTGGATTCATGAATTCATGTGTTCATATTGAATTGGAATCTTGTAGATTATACATTGACTTGAATCATATTCAAGTCAGAATAATCAGATTCAAACCCGAGTCAGACAACCAGAAATGTGAATCGAAGTCTTATAATTGCTAGGGTCCTTAGGGTAATTTATAAAACTTGAGGGGGTTTTATGTAAAAATACTTTTGTATACTTTTCAAAATACACTTTAAGTATTCATTATTCGTCTTTAGAGTTGTAATGAGAGTGGATTTTATATTGTGACCTTTCTAGTGAAAATATCCTAGTTTTATAAATAAGCTATTTATCTGTAATATTGATTTATTTGAAATTCATGGTATTTTAGTGTAAAATTTATTCTTGTGATTTTTAAAGAAATATGAAATATTTATATTATAATAAAATAGATATTTAAATGATAAATATACATATTTTTATACAAAAATAATTTTAATAAATATTTTATATTCCAAAAATCTCGTTTTCTTAAGATGTCGTATTTTAAACCTTTCGAGACCGAATGTTCCTTGCGGAGGTCTGAATCTCGCACTACTAAGCCCGAGGATGTGCGATAATCCGCACCATCCCGAACGGGTTCCCCAAAAATGGGTTGTAGCGGCGCTTTGCAAAGATTGTAAAATACTAATCCTTTAGAAAACGGTTTTATAAAGTAAAAGGTATTTATTTGTAAAAATGTCAATTTTCCGTATTTTAGATTCTAAGGTTTCTTAAGTCAACTAGCCTATTTCTAAATGGTCTAAACGACAAGTCGTTAGATACCTCAAATCGTCTCTTCACCGCCAATTGTGGCCAGGTAAGTACAAATGAGGAAAGGAGGGATTCGCTCACGAATCACCGTGAGACGGGCCTTTTTAAAGTTACCTTTCTCACTTGCCTAACCTAGACACCATAAAGTCAGGTTTAGATAAACGGTCGATGTCCACAACTTATCGTATTATTCCTAGTAAAAGGTATTTATTTAAAAGTGTATCAAAGCTAAAACTTTTTAGAAATGATTTTATTAAGAATATGGTATTTAAATGAAAGTATTGTTTTATCGTATTCTAAGTTTTGATGATATCGTTTAGGGTTGTATTTGCGTGTGTATGGAGGTAGGTCATTATTTCGTGCTCTACTTTAAATGTATAGTAAGGTTAAGGGGATTAAATATGAAATCGAAATATTGTGGTATTTAAGTGAAAAATACGATAAATTGAAAAACTATCATTTCATGTGATGAACTTGTTCAAATTGTTCGTTAAATATTTAATAATCAACATAAAGATGTTTAAGCATGACTGTATTGGTGAGAAGTGAAATTTTATAGAAAACTGAATTGGAAGTCGGATTTGTTCCGATTCCATCGGGTTTTGTAATTTCGTATTTTAGAGAATAAGAAAGATAAATAGAATGGGACTTACGGGTTTCGATTAAGCAAAGGAGTGAGGGAGGAACTAAAGGGGCTGCCGAGTCGTTGCTTCGTCGCCGGTTGTTTCTCAAAACGTCGCCGGAATTTCATCGGAGCTTCGCTGCGAACTTGTTTTCAAAGTACACAACTCTTGAGAAGATTTTGAGAGAGTGGGCTCAGGATTTTGGGATGAGAGGGTAGAGGGTAGGGGGTGTATTTATAGGGTAGGGCAGGTGAAGGGTTTTTAATAAAAAAATGTAAAAATTATAGAAAATTCATTAAAATTTGAGTAAATAGGGTATATTGAAGTCTCGGGAACCGATCCCATTAAATGGTGTGTGCAGGGGAGTTGGGAAACTGAAAAGTCATAACTTTTCAGTTGTCGACTCGGCCGAGTCGGGCCAAATCGGATGGTCGGGAGGTGGGGGGTCTCGTGGGGTAGGCACTGGTGCTTTTAGATTTTTAGGTGAAGTTCAAGTTTTGGAAGTTATGCTGTTTGGATTGTTGGGCTTCCAAAGGATTTAAAACAAAAACAATATAAAAATAATGTGGGGCAGGGGATTTGAACTGTGGTGGCTTGATTCAGCAGTGCAAGGTGTTACCAATGAGCTACAAGCTCTTTCTTGTAATTATTGTGGGAAAATAAATACTTAAAGTGGTAACAGCAACATTAAATACCCCGAGTATACTTCAAATTTAAATCAATTTTATGTATACAAAAATTGGAGTTGTTACAACTTGTCTAGCCTAGACACCACAAAGTCAGGTTTAGATAAACGACCAATGTCCACAACCTTACTATGTCCTAATGAAGGCGACGGTCCCTAATTGACTGAGTCTAGATATTTTTTATTAGTTCCAAAAGTTATTTATTTATAAAGATGTATCAAAAATTGGTTTTTATTAAGTAAAAGGTATTTAAATGAAATTGTTTTATTTTCCGTATTCTAAGTTCTCAAGGTAGCGTGTTATGTTTGCATATGAGTGTGTGAGGAGGTAGGTCATTACCTCATGATCTACTTTAAGGTATAGCAATTTAAATGGGGTTAAAGGCGTATTGAAACCATGTGGTATTTAAGTGAAAATACGGTAGAATGGAAATAGCTATCATTTTATGAATTTAACTTTGATCAATTTAGTTGTTTAGTGTTTAATAGTCAACATGATAGTGTTTAAACATAATTGAAATAATGAGAAGTGAAGTTTATAAGAACACCGAATCGGAAATCGGATTTGTGTCGATTCCGTCAGGTTTGTAAATTCGTATTTTTTTTAGAAAAGAAAAGAGAAGCTAGAAAGGGACTTACGAGTTTGGACAAACACGAGAGTGATAAGAAAGAAGAGAGTTCGCCGGTGCGTCGATTCTTCGCCGAGAGTTCCTAGCACGATCACCGGAAGTTCGCCGTCGATTTCGTCGGGGCTTCGCATTTCGCTCGTTTTCAAAGTACACAAGGTTTTCTTGAGATTTTGAGAGAGTGGGCTCAGAATTTTGGGATGAGAGGGTAGGAGGTAGGGGTGTATTTATAGGGTTAGGCTAGGTTAGGGTAGGTGTAGGGTTTTTAATTAAAATATGTAAAAAATAGGAAAAGTGTATTAAAATGGATTGAATGAGAGTTATTGTGCTCTCTGGAAACGATCTGAGAAATTAAAGTGCGCAGGGGGGTAGGGGAGACCAAGGGGCTCATTTCCTCTGTTGATGACTCGGACGTCCGGCCGAGTCCAGCCGGCGGCGCCGGCCGACTCGGCCGCATCGGGCCGAGTCAGGCGCTTGGGAGGTGGGGGGTCGCTGGGGGTAGCTACTGGAACATTTAACTTTTCATGGGTAGTGGGGTTTTTGTGAGAAAACACGTGTTGACTGTTGGTATTCCAGAAATTTTAAAACAAAATAATATTAAAAATAATGTGGGGTATGTGATTTGAACTTTGGTGGCTTGGTTCAGCAGTGCAAGGTATTACCAATGAGCTACAAGCTCTTGCTTGTAATTATGGTGTGAAATAAATACTTAAAGAGATATCAGCAACATTAAATACTCTAAGTATATTTTGAATTTAAATCAATTCTTTGTTCATTAAAAATGGAGTTGTTACATCGAGGAGGCCAAATTTCAGGGGGCTCTGAGGTGAGCCAGCTTGTGCTTGCAGGTCGGGTATGGAGGTGGCCTAGTCGGCCCCCGTGGGCCCTTTCTTCTGAGTTCTGGGACACGTCATCTGCCACGTGTCCTGATCTTGGAGACCGCCAATATTGAGCATCATCAAGATCCATTGATTTCAATATCGAAAAGGATAAAATATGTTTGACCCCTAAACCTTGAAAACCATCTGAACCCATGTATGAGTGATGGAGGCTGTGATCTCCTTCAGATGTTGTCCTTCGTCGATCCTGTGATGGCAAGTTTTAACGGCTGAGATTTTGTTTGGAAGTTGTTGAGAGTGTGGATCTCAATGGGTTAGTGTTGACGCCGAGCTATCTGCAAAAGAAGTCCCAAGGTGGGTCACCACCGTAGGACCCTCCGATAATCAAGTTAGTGCCGGAGAATAAGTGCAAGTAACGGCTTATTGGAAATGATTTCGAGTTACCTGAGTCATCTGAGAGAGGGGTTTATATATAGTGGTCGCGTGGAGCGAGCAGGTGCGAGATCGTTGCCGTCAATTACGCCCTTGCGTTATCCTCGCATTAATGGAGGGATGCGCCCATTAATGGGGGGCCGCGCTAGCGCGGAACGCGGAACGTGGGGAGGCGGATATCTCGTCCTGGCGAGATACACGGAGCTGTTGCGAGGGCGTTTGGGTTCCACGCTCTTGGTTGATCGGGTAAGACGAGAAAGCTCGGCTTTTCAGATTGCTCGGAGACGAGCAGTGAGGCCAAGGAAGCTCGGTCTGTCAGATCAGAGACGAGCAAGGAAACCGAGGAAGCTCGGCCTGACAGATGGCTCGGAGACGAGCAAGAAGACTGAGGAAGCTCGGAGACGAGCTGTTGGTATTTTGCTAGGTGAAAGCGGAAAGTACTTAGGGAGGTCTCTTGAAAGGTCGGACACTTTCTCGAGACGAGGTCCCGAGGAATGCCCCTAATGCAACTCATTTATTCCACCTTCGTAGCTTTCGGGACATATCATCCGCCACGTGTCGTAATCTAAGAAAATACTACTTGTAAGCATCATCGTTAGCCCCCCACTCTCGTTCCGACCTATTTATAGGTCGGGTCGAGAGTGGCCTGCTCGGTTTTTCTTCGGCTCAGTTTGGCGCCGAGAATCAGAATGTGGATTTCCCGGAAACGATATGGCGTTTGGCGGTTGCGTCGTTTCGATCTTTGGGCCCACGTATCTCCGATAGCGTTAGCGGATCAGTGAAATGATTGCGCCTTAAAGAGGGGGCGTCGTTTCAGTCGATTCGCCAGTTGGGATACGGGCCACGTGTTGGACGTCGGTTTTTCTCCTCTTCAGCTTCAGATAGCCAAGAGGGTTCTTCTTCTTCTTCGTCTTCTGTGCCGGGTTCTCCCCCTAGGGTCAGGGCTTCCCTTGTCACTCATTATCGGGTGGCGACAAAGGCTCTCAAGGTGCGCATCGGGAACACCCGCGATATACCCTCTGTTTTGAAGAGTCTGGACGAGCTTTCCGAAATTCGGACTCGATTCCACATCCTCTCCAGTTACACATTCCGTTTGGCTAGAGAGGGTGAGCGGGCAAACCAGGTGCAGGGCAAGGAGATTACCCTGTATTTGGAAGCGTTCCGGGAAGGAATGCGTCTGCCTTTCCCAACCGAGGTTTGTAGGGTGCTTCGTTGCTTCCGTCTTGCCCCGGGCCAGCTAGCGCCGAACTCGTGGAGAATCATTCTCGGGTTTCTGGTCCAGCTAAAACTCGATAAGATCCCTTTCAGTTTGACCTTCCTTGTGTCTTTCCTTTATTATAAAAATCACCCCGGCCCCCAGCAAAGAAGAGCTGAGCTGGGTGTATTTTTCGTATAAGAAACGTAAGGGTGGGGCAGCCGGGTCTGGGGTAGTAGTCGTCCCTTCTTCCATCCATGAAAGGAAGGAGGAGCTTGTATTCGTCGGGCAACCCGAGAGCGAGGATTGGTCTGTGCCTACACAGTGGCATATGGCCGACTGTCCGAGGGCAAAGCAGCCGACTTCCCCCGAGACAAGGGTGGTGTCCCAGTGGGAACCAATCCAGCGGGTGGATGTTCTGCGATCCGAGCAGGCGCTGAGCTGAGATGGCTTAGTCCTGCGCGTTTTCTGGGTAAGTTAGGGCCTTCGACGACCTGTTTAGAGTTCATTAACTTTTTTCGCCTTTTCAGTGTCGCTAACTCCCTTTTTTTGTGTGTTCTTTTTTGCAGAGCTTATGGACCGATTGAAGATCCTAGTCACCAAGAACCAAGGAAGGAAGGCCAGGGGCGCAAGCTCGTCCTGACCTGATCCGAGATCGACCCCGAGGCCAACTCCACCGTCTAAGACTTCCGCCGCTCCCCGAGTCCCAGAAGAACGCCGCGGGGGGAGGGGGTGGTCATAAGCACGCGCGGGACCCGGCGTCCCGGGCAAGAGAGGAGGAGGAGGCCGAGCCCGCCGAAATCCCCCAAAAGGCTGAAGCGAACGGTCTTTCGGCCACCTTCTACCGGGACTGCAGTACAGGAGGGCGATTTCTGCATTGAGGTGCCCTCAGGGCTCTCCGTCGCCGACATCTTGCTTTCGGACATGGAGCAAGCGGTCGGGGGCAAGATTCCCAGGGGACCATGAAGGCCCAGGTGGCCGCCATAGCGCAGGAGGCGGTTCAGGTCGGTACTTGACTTTCCTTAAAATTTCTTAAGTCTTATTTCCTCAATTTGAGCTTTCTAATCCGTTTGCTCCTTTCCTTATGTCCTTCATCACTGCGCTCTCCTCGTCGCCATGAAATCTAAGGAGGTAGCCCCAACTATGAAAAAGGCGGGCGAATCCAACTCGAGGGAGGAGGAACTCTGCCTCCAACCGCGGCGGACGGAGGAGAAGGCGGCTCTCCTCGACACTCGACTGGTTGCCGTGGGGCTGACGAATTCCAAACTGAAGGAGTCTCATCGGCTCCTAGATGAGTCCAACGGGCTATCCAGACCAAGTTGGAGGAGGTGAACAGCCTCTACAACTTGATGAAGAAGTCGAGGGACGTCCTGAAGAGAGATGTCCGGGTGGCTATGGACGCGGTGAAGCTCGCCGAAAGCCGGGCGGCGAAGGCCTTGGAGGGATACAAGGCGTCCGACCAATTTTATGCCGATCTCGCCGAATCCGCGGCCGTCGTGTGGCACAGCGCCCTCGACGCTGTCAAGAAGTCTATTCCAGGGTTCGATGACAGCGAGCTCCGCGCTAAGTACCTCCTGGCTGAGGAAGCGCCGCAAAGGGAAGTCGCCGAGGCTGCAGTTGGAGGCGAGGCTATCGGCGGAAGCGCCGATCCCGAGGTCGCAGTTTTGGTCCCTGATGGCGGCCTCAAGCAGGGTGAGATCTCGGCCGAGCGGGCGGCCTGAGCTTTCCTCCCTTGAAGATTTTTTTCTTTTCTTAAAATTTTGTAAGCCTTCGGGCATTTCTGTAAGGCTGAGAAGCCTAGAATACCTTGTATTTATCTTTGATTATAAATAAAGTACTCCTTTTTCCTTTGCCCAAATGTCTGCTCACTGCGCAAGTATTTTAGCTCGTATGCTTTTCATTGTTTGAATCTTCATTGCGCAAGTATTTTTAGCTCGTAGGTTTCTTTATCTTGCGAGTGTTAGGCCGGTGTCCACCTTTTCTGCGAGTATTTGTACGCACGGTAGTCAAACGTAGGAAGGTCGGGTATCCTACCTTTCCCCGGCGTCGAGGTGGCGATCGCGTATCGAGTATGAATCGATCAATGGCCAAGTGTAGGAAGATCGGCATCCTCCCTTTCTCTGGAGTCGAGGTGGTGATTCGTGTGTCAAAAACTATCTATTAACCGCAATCAAGAACGGCGTCGCATGTAGCTGGCCGGTGAGTACGGGTCGGTCCACAGGGATTTTGTGTTTCCCTAATCGCTCAAACGAGTTAATTCCGATGGGAGTCGGATTGATTTATTAAATCTAAAAACTAAATCTATCTATACTAAGATTATCTAGATCTAAGTCTTGCTAGGGTTAGGTTTAGGAATGGTTTGGAAATGTAAATAAATCTCAACGCTTTCTATACCCAAATTAAGATCTATGAGGAGTTATGGTAATTATCAATAAAGAGGATTAGATCCATTCGGGAAGGTGTTCCTTCCTCTCGGTTCCTGTCCTTCCTTCAGAGATCCTTACCCTAACCTCCATGGAAAACACGCGCAACCGGGCCTTTATACTATGGTATCACCGCTACCTCGAGGGATAGGGTGCCGTAGGACGCGGTGTGTGTGTGTATGCATGAAGTCCTATTGAAAATATATAATGGGCAAGAAAATGATGAGAGATCTCATCTCTCAAAAACCTTCCCCAAAACTAACCCTAACAAGCGAGGAGACTACTCGCTCATTAGGGAATTTAAAAACATTTATCTAGGGCAGAGAATGAAAAATTACCTAGGGCAAGAATTGAAATTACCTACTTACTTTACAGATGGCTCTCTCCAAACATTTACGCAGGGTTGTCAGATCTGAATAGATGATATGAAAAGAGACATCGATGCTCTCCAAAAGAAATCTGAATTCTATTCATAGAAAGAGGCATAGGGAGGCATAGCCTTTACAATGATTTAGAGTTCCTATTTATAGAGGATAGGAAACCCTAGGTTACAATTGATTCGCATGTCTGCATTTACAAGAATACCCCTAGGAAGACCGGTCAAAGCTTCTACACAAATTGGTAAATTTTTCTGCCCATAAATCCTTATACCCACCGCGGAACCGCGACCCCAGCCAGGGTTTGGCCGCGGTTCCGCGGCCAACCTGATGGTTTGGGCTGTGCAAAATTCTGGTCTAGCTTCTCTTGACCTTTACTTCCTGTTTATGTATGTCTTTTCTCAATTTGGCTTCTATGTTCTTCCAGATCTCCCAGTGAACATTGTAGCGGACTTTTACTGTTTCTTCATGTCGTTGCCTTTGTACTCGGTGAACTGTTGTTCATTGTTCCTCAAAATGTAGGCGCGATCACGATTTCACCATTTATCATTCGTAGTCTCACTTTTGCATTGTCTTTTCATTGTTTTCACTGTTTTTGATCCAAGAACCTGTAACCTGAAATATGTAGCAGACATGCGTCAAAAACACATGTTTATTTATAAAACGAATAAGAATGGGGAATATAATAATGCAATATTATGGTGTGAACAGGTGGCGATCGCGCATCGAGTATGAATCGATCGATGGACAAGTGTAGGAAGATCGGTATCCTCCTTTTCCTCGGAGTCGATGTGGTGATCGCGTGTCGAGTATGAATCGATCGATGGCCAAGTGATGGAGGCTGTGATCTCCTTCAGATGTTGTCTTCCGTCGATCCTGTGATGGCGGTCTTTAACGGCTGAGATTTGGTTTGAGAGTTGTTGAGCGTATGGATCTCAAGGGGTTGGCGTTGACGCCGAGCTATCTGTAAAAGAAGTCCCGGGATGGGTGACCATCGTAGGACCCTCCGACGATCAAGTTAGTGCCGGAGAATAAGTGCAGAATAACTGCGTATTGGTAATGATTTCGAGTTACCTGAGTCGTCTGAAAGGGGTTTATATATAGTGGTCGTGTGGAGCGAGCAGGCGCCGGATCGTCGCCGTTAGGTACGCCCCTGCATTATTCTCGCATTAATGGCAGGATACGCCCATTAATGTGGGGATACACTAGCGTGGGACGCGGAACGTGGGGAAGCGGATATCTCGTCCTGGCGAGATACGCGGAGCCGTTGCAGGGGCGCTTGAGTTCCGTGCTCTCGGTTGATTGGGGAAACCAAGAAAGCTTGGCCTGCCAGATTGCTCGGAGACGAGCAGTGAGGCCGAGGAAGCTCGGCCTGTCAGATTGCTCGGAGACGAGTAGTGAGACTGAGAAAGCTCGGCCTGACAGATGGCTCGGAGACGAGCAAGAAGACTGAGGAAGCTCGGAGACGAGCTATTGGTAGTTTGCTAGGTGAAGGTGGAAAGTATTCAGGGAGGTCTCCTGAAAGGTCGGACACTTCCTCGAGACGAGGTCTCAAGTAATGCCCCTAATGCAACTCATTTATTCTGCCTCCGTAGCCTTCGGGACATGTCATCCGCCACGTGTCGTAATCTGAGGAAATACCACTTGTGAACATCATCAATGAGTTTCTCTATATACGATATTTATAAATGTCGGATTTGCACAGGTTTTAGGGTAAATATTAAATTTCTCGGAGCATGTATAGAAAAATTGTTGAAATTTCATTTATTTGTGATAACAAAGTCCATGCTATTTATTGGAAAACTTGGAAAGTCATGGTATTTATCTGTAGCGAACAAATTCCATGGCGTTTATCTGGAAAAAATCAAACGTTCGTGGTATTTGTCTGTAGCGAACAAATTCCATGGCATTTATCTGGAAAAAATCGAAAGTTCGTGGTATTTATTTGTAGCGAATGAAGTATATGGTATTTATCTAAAAAATTCAGAAGTTTGTGGTATTTATTTGAGCGGACAAAGTCCATAGTATTTATCTAAAAAAAGTCGACAGTCCACGGTATTTATCTGTAGCGTACAAAGTCTATGGTATTTATCTAAAAAAGACGAAAGTCTGCAGCATTTATTTGTAGTGTACAAAGTCTATTGTATTTTATCTGGAAAACGTCAGAAGCTTGCGGCATTTATTTGTAGGGTGGTAAATATATTTTTCTTTTTATAAATATTTTTGTTTACAACGTAAATAAATTAAATATTGCATTTAATTTAAATGCTAAATAAAGGAATATAACACTTAGGAAGAAGATTATGATTTATTCATGATTTGAAGATCAAAGGGCAGAGATTAATATTATGTCAAAATAAGAAGATTGGATCATATTATGAAAACTAAAAAAATTTGTATTGAAAATTCCATGAAATCAAAAGGCCTTTAAGATCTGGGCCATGGGCCATGGATTGCCATAATTGCCCTCAAGACTTGGGCACAACCATAAATTTATCAACATAGCCCAAATCTCCACAATACCTGATGTGAAGAGCAAAATGAGAATACAAAAGTTTTGTGCATTGCTAAATTTACATGAATGCCAACACCATCTAACCGTATTCTCCAAGATATTAAGATATTCCAAATTTGATGCAAGAGAGAATAGTCAAAATCTAAAGATAAAATAAGGAACCTTAAAGCTTTATACTAATAGTATAAAGATGGCGGTCCAACATAATGAATAAAACATCACTACTGGTAGTCTTGATCCAACAAGATCCTTTTGCTTTTTTGGACATAACAATAATAATAACAGCACATCAAAGACCCGAAATTTCAAAATCATTTTAATCGTGTAGAAGGGACGGGGGAATATTGAGCTCATATTTTCTGACCATTTCATGACAATCAATTAAGTATGAAGAATTTAATCACTCTTTCTTGTGATAAAATGCAGTCCCCATTGACCGGCTCAATTCTCAAGTGGTCCCCGTGGCATTTAATTATGATTCCAAGTCTGCTGGCTCACTTGTGTGTGACTCAATCAAAAGGGAAAGGCTGGATTCGGATCACAACCGTGCGATAAAACTTAACCCGAATCCGATATAGATCCATGAATCAGGTCGTCAATCTTGCCCTTCTTCATCTTGTTCGGAAAAACTCATCAGCAATAGCCAATATAGTAGGTCAGAATTACGCAATGAAGCCCTGGGTCCATCAGATGGTTGAATGTATGCTATCGCTGGTGATGCTTTTTTCGAAAATATCAAGTTTGCCGAGAGTGTTGCTTTTAAGAGAATAACAGTATCATGCTTTGGATTATTTTCAATCGATATGATGCTTCACTATAAGATTATACGTTTAGTTCGGAAAGCATTAGCTCATGGCGATATCCATAGAGATAAAAGGGTATGGCTGATGGTGTTTTTGCTTCCGATAAGATTATGGCCTAATAAAACACTTCACTGATATTGTTAAATGAGAAGTAAATACGATTCTAAAAATCCACCCCTCAACAGGCAACAAAACACCACCTATGCAACGAATTCAAACAGTCAAGCAGAATATTCATTCCACCAATAAGATAGATGGATATACAGAGGACACTGAGAAATTCAGGACCATCTATGCTTACGAAGATGCCAACATTCTAGCAAATCGACTTGTTGTTCAGAAAGCTTTTCCAAAATCCAATATAAGCACTTGATTTTCACCCATCGCCTCGGGGAAGGAATGTTATATGAAAGACTAATGTAGAAACCGAGTGGCTAAAGAAAATAATACAAATAAAGGAATACAAATTTAGTCAATTCTCTTTCCTTAGACTATAATTAAACCATCCATTGACCATTTCAATCCAAGTGACTTGTTGGTTCCTAATTTTGATTCCAACGCTAACCTCACTTGCCCATACGAGACTCAATCAAATCCGGGTGTCAGTCAAATCCAAATCGCAACCCGAACCCGATAGCAGATCCACTTTGAGGGCCGGTCAGATGCTTTACCAGACCCGCACCCGGTTCCCCCTGCCCTCAGAAACTCACGTGCGCCCCAAATCCCACACGTGTCATCATCCATCCCCCAAATGTGGGGCTCTTGACCAACCCTCGCCGCCGCGTCGGGCCACGTGTCAAAACAAAGCCTCGTAATACGCCACGTGTCCCTCCCTCTCCCTCCTCTTAAGATCGCTGGCGCCTTGGACGAAGTCCCCATTTTGGGCCAAAACGACTAGGAAAAAGAAAGAAAGAAAGAAAGGAAAAAGGTCGCTTTTTTAAGCCAAAAATTGCCTTTTTCTTCCCTCTCACGCTTCGCTGTTTCTCCTTCTATTTAGGGGCGATTCTCGATTCTCCATTCCTCCACTAAATTCTCATCGCCTCCCCATTCACCCCCAAATCGAAACGATCGCAGTTGACTGGGATCAAAATGGAGCGATCGCAGCCGTTGATTCTGACCTCAGGCGCCAGCGGTAGGGTTACCGCCATTTTCTCCCTCCGAGCTCTACGAAGCCTGTTGCTTTTGTTCTACAGCGTGTTGATGCTGCTTCTGCTGCCGTTCCGGCGGAGAGCGGCGGTGGAGGGGGAGAAGTCGACGCCGGCGGGGGCGGTGGTGAGGGTTCCGGCGGTGATGGTGGCGAGGAGGGCGGCGAAGGAGAGCGAGGTGGCGGTGAGGAGGGCCATGGCGATCCGGAGATTGAAAGAGATCGAGGGAGATGAAACGAAGACGACGAGTTTGAGGGAGTTTTCGCTGTTTTCGACGCCGAGGGGAGATACGCTTTTTACGCAGTCGTGGACCCCCACCGCCATTAAAGCCAAGTAAGCCGCCTTCATCTCTGTGATTAATTCGAAATCTTAATAAGAATTTTACGCGAAAGCTGTAATTTTTATGACGGTAACATCTGATGATCTGCATTATTTGTTTGCCAATTTGGATTAGAATCAGATGTTGAAACTTCGGAGAAATTATCAAAATTGCATGTGCAAAGCTAGAGATTTAGACTTAGCTTGCTACAGGCACGCATCTTTTTTGGTTGGTGTGAGGATAAAGTTAGAATGTATTACGTCTCTCTATATAAACAAATTGCTACAGTTTTAAAAGCAAACCGACAATTGATTTTGACCCATAAATGAAGGTTCTATCACTTGACTTTTCTAATTTCTTCAATTATTTTATTAAAAAGGAGAGACCGTGATCAATTGATCATGACATTAGCTACGTTTATTGCATGTCATCTATGTTTGTATTTTCCTTTTCAGTTTTCATTTATTTGGCATTCTTTATTATTTCACCGTCTGTGGTAATAATGATAAATTTGATTTTACCGGAGAAAAAAATAAGTTTGATTTAGTTGGCTGCCTATTTGCCTAAAAGGCTGATAGATTTGATCCCATATACGACATATGTCGAGATTTGAAATGGCGTCCGACTCTCTTTATGACTGTCTCTCAAAATGGCCAAGAGCCGTTGTTACTTGTTACAGAAATATATTCATCTCCTTCTCAGACGCCCTCGGAGTCTTAGACAGTAAAAATGTTAAGTATTAATAAAACTGTATGCGCCGTCTCCTTTGTTCTTCCCAAAGGCTCACACCCCATCTTGAGGCTATCTCTATGATATTTTTTGTATCGATTTTGTCTCCTAGCATTTGAATAATACTAATATGACAAAACATTCTACTCTTGATGGAGCATAATTGAAGGAAAAAGTTGATGATTCCTTGACATTGGGAAGTATATTTTGCTGTTTGAGGGTGGTCCAGGACTATCATGGGCCTAGCTAGGACCACATTTAGATTATCTGAGCATGAATTTTGGGTTCCTGTGATATTCTTCCCATCTCATTATGGGTTGCTCCAGGCTTATCATATTGTGATGGACCTAATGGTCCATGTGCCCGAAAAATTGGAATGTAATAGCCAGATTTTAACACGTCTGACGTTGGCATCTTATGTGTTAAAAAAAGGTTAAAGTTCTTTCAGCAGTTTTTTAAACATGTCTGCAAAGAAGAAAATTATTAACCTACCCCGATAAATCTGTATGAATCTTTATTTGGATCCTCGAAAATATAAGCAAATGCTTCCTGCCTTCAGAAATTCCTGATCGAGTCATGCACACCATTTGACCTGAAGCTCATACTAGCTACTCGATCATTTCTTTTACTGTTTACTGGCAATTTAGTGAGGAGTTCATACAAATTTTCATCCCTGAGTTTCTATTTTCAGAACTCGGCCATGTAATAAATGAGTAGTTTAGCTTTGCTGATAAGCCTTCTGCTATCTGCAATTTAATTTCATAATGCTACTATGCGGTTTCTTTGCAATATATATAGGCAATGTGAGTTAACTGTTTATCTTGACGTAAAATGCATGATGGCTAATTCTCATAAAAAATTTCCTCTACTGAACCATCTTGGTTCTTGACCATACTCATTCATGGTTATGATTTAGTTGGTAGAAGATCATTCACATACTGCTTCAATCTTTACAGCCACACCTTTGAACTTGTAACCAGCTCGTTTGTTAAGGTGACTGATAATAAACATTTCTGTACATTGCAGGGGACTGGTGGTTCTGATGCATGGTTTGAATGAGCACAGGTCTGTTGATTACTCCTCCGAAAAAACTCTCAGTTTTTAATTAGAATTTAAAATACTTAAAAAGAATTGTCTTTGTTGCTCCTGCAGTGGAAGATACAATTATTTTGCAAAGCAACTGAATGCTTGTGGATTCAAAGTGTATGCCATGGACTGGATTGGTAAGCTCTCTGCAAATCCTCTCCCCCCCCCCCCCCATTGTTTCTCAAATGGTAGTTCCCTGAATTATCCAATATCATATTCTTGATAAATTACCTGTTTTTTATTCCATAAAAATTATTCCTTGAACAACTTGTAGATGTCTGGTGGAAAAACATTTGGGTATTCCTAGAATACTGACAAAGCAAACAATCTAAATTCTAATGGATCATGCCAGTTATAACCCAAGGCCAGTAGGAAAAGCTACAAATATCTGGTGGAAGATAAATGATAGGTTGGTTTGTTAACGTGATCGATGAGTTCCACTTCTTCCATGCCATCATCAAACCCATCTTGATCAAAGCCTGAGCCATAAAAACGTTTAAATCCCAATGAAGTGGATCAAAAATATAAAAAAAATGTTGTTGCATAGAAAGTCGATGTTGCAGTCTACAAAAAGGGTGCCTAGCTAACTAAGGGGGCATTGGAGTATACAGATATGGGAAAAAACTATTCTAGAACGGCTTGCATGGTGCATGCAAGCCCTTCTAGAGCCTTTGGATGAGCTTCCCTTGCATGTGGGGGAAACCCATCCAAGGGTTATGCAAGGGCTTACATCATGCAAGTCCTTACATAGTAGTTTTTTTTCCAGATATGCATGTCCCCTTTTTTATTTTTGGATGGGACTTTGTTAGTAATCATACTGGTGACCTCGGACTTTGGGGAGGAAAGTTCTACCCAATGTTTAAAAAAGCTCACTGCGTGGCTTGCTATTTTGCGCTTTTTAGCGTAGCTTAACCTATTCGCTGTGTAGCATTCGAAAATAGCTTAAATGCAAAGTAGCTTACACTTTTTTGTCACATAGCTTACGTTTTGTAACAAATATAGCTTACGTTTTGTAACAAATAGCTTACGCTACGCTACGCTATTTTTACATAAGATTTTCAATTGAGGTTTTTAATTAATTTGAATTTAGAAATCTAATAGACCTAATAGATATGTCTAATACTAATGTGAATCCTACATATGAACTCAAGAATTGAAAATTTAGAAAATATCATTGCTACATATGAACTCAAGAATTGAAAATTTAGAAAATATCATTGCGTTACTTATTGTTATGGCGTCTATTAATTTATGTAAAATGGTTCTATGTTCTAAAGCAAATTATATATTTTTATAATAATATAATTTATTAGAATAAGATCATAATAATAATTATTACAAATAAATTAATAAATCATGCAGCTTACGCTATACGCAATGCTATTTGCGCTTTTCGTTTTTCGGTAGTGGAATGCTATATTGTAAGCTATCGTTATTTTAAACACTGGTTCTACCATAGGGCTATGCTCCATTGGTAATATGCCTATTGTGTCGCACAATAACTTTGGAGCTCTGTTGTGGTGTCGAGAGCTATAACTTGTAAGAAGAGCGACTACGGTCTACTGATATTCTTCCAGTATTGAGACATTTAAGAATGTGTTCATCTACTTTCCAGCAAAATTTTAAATTATAAATAAAAGTTTAACCTAGAATTTTTAATCAATATCTTTCTTGTATACTCTTGTTATATAATTGGCAATCATAGAAGGCTTTCTTTCTTTATGCATGTCATGGTCGATTCTTGATTTGTATATGCGGGAGGCGTAATGACTATTTAATCAGTCACTTTAGCCATAATCATTCTATGCCTCACATTAATCAATCTTTTCATGGTATTCTGGTAGAGGAATAGATGAGAACAGAAGTTATTGTTACTGTGCTAATGTTAATGCATTTTCATGACACACTCTCTGCCAATACTAGTGGCTGCTACTATGCATTTCCCTCGATTCTTATCTTTTATTCATCTAGTTCTGATGAGTTTTACAATCCTTTTTTTTTAATAAGTTTGCTTGCATTATCACATGTAAATCCAACCAGTTTTTCAGGTTTGAAAGAACCAAAGAATTCCATGACTTGGTCCAAGATTGGCCCTAATCTTGTTTAAGACAAGTCAGGTCAGCTAGCTTTGAGTGCTAAGTTGAATTTTAGACGTCGCTATTAGAACCTGTTGTATAATATGTCATTATGTTTTTAGATTTCTCACTAATTTAAACCGGTATACTACCTTTCAAATTGATTTCCAATCCTCTACTTATTAAACCAACTCCATTAAGACAGTTTGACATTACTTTTAAACACCTCCAGTATCCTTCCTAGATTGCCTTATCATCATGCTTAACTATGAGTACTGGAAATCATTGCGTGCTTGTTTCTCTCGAAAATATAAGCAGATATAAAGATTTAAAATCCATTCAAATTCGAATGTAAAATCCTTGTTAAGTTCTAGCTGTTGCTTCATATGTTTGCTATTTATCTGTTTCAGGACATGGTGGAAGTGATTCGTTGCATGGCTATGTTCATTCGCTTGATTATGCAGTCAATGACCTGGTATCGACGCGCAACTTATATTTCAAATACAAGAATATGCACATAAACTAATTGAACTTATTCTGATTAATTATAAATTCTGATGTACACAGAAAGCTTTCTTGGAGAAGGTATTGGCTGAAAACCCGGGGTTGCCATGCTTTTGCTTTGGACACTCCACAGGTGCAGCTATTGTCCTTAAGGTAAAATCTTTCAGGTGCAATATATTTTATGGTCACCTATCTTTCCGTAATGTTTGAATTAAATATCATGAGCTCGTCACTAAATTGAGATATTTTCCTGTTTTCATTAATAATTGTAGGCGATATTAGACCCAAAGGTAGAGACCAGGATTAATGGTGTGGTATTGACATCTCCAGCTATTCGTGTTCAGGCATCTCATCCTATCCTTGCGGTGAGTGAATTTTGTGTAGTGTTATTTGGAAATTTGTTGTTTTAATTTACTACTTTATGTTGTGTAATTGGAATTACTGAAGGCTGACCTCTTCAAGATCCAAGCAGTTTGACTTTTCCCATCTTAGTTTAGCATAATTTATAGCATGCTTGTGATTCACATACACAAAAGTTCTTAATACCAGAGGATTCATTTAAAGATTTTCTTTCTACATTTCTCCATGAAAGGATTGTTAATGGGTGTCTAATTAACATAAAAACCTGAGGACTCGAGGACGCTTTAATTTGGGTAATTTATCGGAGTTGAAGTAAATGCAGACATCCAAGTGGTGTTCATTTGCTGCAGAGGCAAACACTTGCAACTTGCACAACAATTTTGATGCTTATGTCCTGCTAAGTGATGCATTGAAGTCTCTTTCCTCTTAGTGAAGGCTCAATATTTCCATTTACGGTTGTGTCTCATTGGTTTTGGCTAGATTAGATCTAATTGGTGATTATGGTATAAGACCTTGGACTAGGTCTATATCAATACATTGGTTAGATTAGGTTCAGTTATCCCTGATATGGTAAAATTAGGTTTTCGATTCTGATTTAGGGACTTTGATGAGACCAAACTCCAAGATGAAACTTAGTTACTATGCATTCGTGTAACTAAATTTAAATGAAAATGTACACTTCCATTTACATTATGCGTGTTTGTGCTTGCATTTATCATGGAAGTCCGTGAAAGCGAAAACTATGTCACAACACTTGTCTAATTCTATTAAATGGACAGCCATCTAAGCTCCAAATCTGTTATCTGAAGATCGAAATCCTGTCAACTTTATCCCAGCAACTTTTGCAGAAGTATCATACTGTCTTGTGTTAATAATGGTCCAAAAGTATTACCATTAAATCGAGAGCCTGCGGATTAATCATTCTAAACTATTATTTTGTTATTTTTGATATCAGGTGGTAGCACCAATAGTCTCCCTCTTACTTCCAAAATACCAATTTAGCGCCGCAAACATGAAGGGCCTGCCTGTTTCCCGAGACCCCGAGGCCTTAAGAGCCAAATACTCCGATCCCCTCGTATTCACCGGCGCGATCAGAGTCAGGACCGGCTACGAGATTCTCTGTATCTCTGACCATCTGCAACAAAACCTCAAAAAAGTCACCACCCCGTTCTTAGTTCTTCACGGTACGGCCGATTCAGTCACCGACCCCATAGGCTCACAAAAGCTCCACGAAGATGCATCCTCCGCCGATAAATCGATAAAATTATACAAAGGCTTCTTGCACGATCTCCTCTTTGAACCGGAACGAGACGATATATCAAAAGATATCATCGATTGGTTATGTTGTAGATATTGAATAAGAGGACAAGATCAAGACATCGCCGACGTGGCACAATGTTTTTTTTAAAAATCTTTGTCGCCACTTCGAGGGGGCGTTTCCATGTAACATGTATTTTATATAGTCATCTTGTTGTCATTACATTGTATATATTGAAACACTTCTGGGACTGGGACTCGAAACCGTATAATTTATCGAAGGGATAAGATTTTGTCATGGCATTCTGCTGATGCATTATGATTAGGTTGAATTATGAGTTGGATCTCCAGCTGGGAATAAAAGTAGCTAGAATTATTTCTGGGGCACTAGCAACCAAACATACCTACAAGAACCTATCAATTCGATGCTGCAGCAGCAGCAGCGAAAACATTAATAATGTGAAGGGAGAGATGTCTTGCAGTGTCCAATGCAGGCCTATTGTTGTTAGGTGTCGAGTTTTTCTGTACATCTGTTTACTCAAAAGCACATGGCTTTAGTTCACTCAAACGGTGGGCTTTTTCATAGAGGACAAAGTCACCATCATCTTCTTCTTCTTGTGATATGATATTATCAGCATGCATTATTATGGTATGACATCGTACTGATTTCATGAGCCCAAGGAGCTATGTATGCAAGTGTATGACACATAATTCTTCCTCATTGATAGAAGAGAACAAAAGAAACCCATATACAAGCCACAAGGAAAAACAAAAACATCCTACAAAAGGTACTTCCCCCCTATGCTATATGCTCCTCTCTCTATATCTGATTCCCTTCACAAGCCAAGGGATAAAAGAAAAAAAATCCTACCCCACATCTCCACATGATGCCCTGACATGAAACAAGTTAAAATCTCATTATTACTCTCACCCTACAACTTACCAACAACATATCACCACTATAAAAAGCTTCACCAGCTTTAGGAAAAAGCTAAGGCAATGGAAAGCACAGAATTGCTGAAGTGTGGGTGTTGTGGGATCTTAGAGGAGTGCACATTGGAGTATATAGCGTGCGTGAAGGAGCGATTTGGCGGGGTCTGGGTTTGCGGGTTGTGCGCGGAGGCGGTCAAGGACGAGCAGGCCAGGCTCGGGCTTGGGATCGAGGCGGCGATAATGGTGCATTCTAAGTTTAGAGAGGTGTATGCTAGTGTTGAGCAAGTGCCTACCATTGACATTGCTCACTCCCTTGTCAAGTTACTAATTAAGAAGATTATCTCTACTTCTACTAATAATTAACTCTACTTGTTGTGGTTAAACTAGAGTTGTGTTGTGTGTAAACTTGACATGAGTTTTTGCTGATGTTTGCTTGATTAGATTCTGACTCTTTCATATTGGCATCTTAAGATGTTTGCTAAGTTCAATTAAACCTATATATTGTTTGCATATATAATTTGTCACAATATAACTCACTCAAAGCCAATGCTTTCAGAAGAGATGCTTCTCAAAATTTGGTTAACTTGTATTTCATTCTCACACATTGCCCTTTGTAGAGATCTCACCATATCAATCACAGTCACATACGCCAAAAGAGAAGAATATCGGATTTATGTGGTTAGACCAAAAAAAATAACAAAAACTAATAGCTCATTAATGTTGGCCGATTTGGGCCGGGCCAGGCCTTGATTCGAACCCGATCCGATCCGATCCAACTTTTAGGGTTTTTGGCAAGCATATACATGTCTGAAACCGTTATAGAGCGTTTAACTTTCATTGAAAGAACATTCTGGGACAGTCCTTATGAAATGATATCTCTCACTGAGTTTGATACAGTGTTTGCTTGTTGGACCTTGGTTGGATTTTTTAATATTTAGTAAAAATCTGGTTGAAGCTTCAGACTTCTAGTATGTAGTATCTTTTTTACTTATTAACCAAACGGACTTAATAGCCCGGTGGCTTTTAACATTTGCACTCTAACAGGTCAAGAATTCGAATCTTGCCAGCGGGAAGATTTGGATTAATAATATCCTTCATAGGTAATAATACTTCATAGGTAATACTAGTAGACTTGGGTTGGGGTTTGGAGCAGGATCAGATTAAATTAATCTGGCTAAGAAGCTAGAGATGCATTTTGTATAGTACTGCTACAATGCCAGACGTAATTGCTACAGTAACCCGCATGCACAGTAATTGCTACAGTAATCGTCGACAGAAATGGCACACCAACCAGTCTCTTGCTTGATAAATATGTATGTAATTGGAGGCGGGATGATCTTTATACATGATTTAAAATTCTCCCAAATCTTTTGTACATACTCTCCATGTCATAGTTATCGACTAAACTTCATTCACAAGCCTTATGGTATATTTGCCTGTTTTAGATAGTGTTATACTCGAGGATTGAAGTCGCATTCGGTTTGATCTGAATCAAGCCCCGTCGGCCACTTTTTAAGGTTCTTTCAGTTGCATGTATATATCCAAACCAATTTGAGAGGCTTTAACTTTTATCAAAAAAATTTATGGGTTGGGATTGGGTTGGGTCAAAATCCCTGTATCTAACTTGTATTTAAACCCTCCATACTTAAATCTGTCCATATCCAAACCTATTTCAATAAATCGACCCGACAATAGAAAACCCACTCATTTCCATATAAATAAACCCTGCTGTAAATTGAGGAATGTTATAACCGTTATGGTCTTTATGATTATTTATAGATTTTTGAAGATATTTTATGTAGTTTTTTTGTAACTTTTTAAAAGTTATGCTAATTCATATCTAATAAATGTTGAATCCAAACATCCAAACCCGACTCATCCCTTCAAACCGGAAACCTGTCAGAACTCATATATAAGTGTTCCGTTATATAATATTATAAATCCGTCAATCTTGAAACGGGTGTTAGTTTACTGTTAATTTTTTTTGGATTGGATAGAAAATTGATGAACACCCATATGAGGTGATCCGGTTTAACCCCTGGTTATATTAACCTCAATTGTGAAATTGAATACCTAAAGTCTTAAAGTTCTTTTCATTGAGTTTTTTTTTATTTTAATTCATTCCTCTAAACTAATCTGTTTCAAAGTTTAAAAAAATACTTGGTCCTAAAGTTGAAAAGACTTGCCACTAAATTTTTGTAACATTGACCATATCCATAAAAATTCATCCATAATTTATTTTAAGAAACTCAAATTTCCTACAATTATAAATTCAACCCACCTTATCACTGTATTTTTAATTTATCCATCAAGTACGATCAGACATCCAGGTGCTTGCACTTGATAAAGGGAAATATATGATTTGTCCTCCATCGATGCTTTATCATCTTTTCAGTTTTATTCATAATTTTGTCTTATAAATACCCAATCGGAACACCCCCTTATCACAAATTCAAACGCCTCCAGTTCATTTTGCTATTTTTCTCTTTCTCTGGATACTTTCGAGAGTTCCTTTGCTTTGTAAGTCTCAAAACAAATTATACTTTTTGGTTTTGTTGCTATTTTGTATTTTCTTGCATTTAGATTTATTTCTTTTGTATATTTTCCTCTACCGCCGTATCTTTTGCCTGAATACTTAAGCCTTGCCTGAATACTTAAGTGTACATAAAGTTTAACATACTATGTATTTTTCCCCCAGATAGAACGGCTATGCTGATGGTCTTATGTCAATTCTTACAAAATACAAAATAACAAAGTATAAAGAAAAATAGAAGTTTTTTTGTGATCTATTTATCTATTTTCATTTTTACATGGTAATCAGTTCGTCAATTGCACATGCAAAATATCAATATACCTCAACCCCACATCAATGAATTTATTTAAGATATAAATATTAAAGCTGATAGAAAAAACATTTTTTGGTTCCAAATTTATTTTCTTATAGATATTATTTTATAAATGTAGTTTAACATGCATGCTGTGCATTTTTTTTTTCTAAATAAGATTGTTATATCGATTGTCTTATGTCAATTTTGTTGAAATCGGCAAAAAATATGATAAAATACAAAATAACAAAATAAATAGAAAGATAGATTTTCTTTTGGTAATCAGATATTTTATTATATACTTACAATTTTATGCGGTTAGCAGACTGTGCATCACACCTCCAAAACACCATTATATCTAAATCCCGAGTCAGTGAAGTCATTTTATTGGGTAAATATAAAGGAGGATAAAAAAATATAACATTTTTTTGTTTCTGTTGATGCACGATATCAGTGATCTCTCAAATCATGACACGTGGCAGATGACGTGTCCCAGAGCATGTAAGAAAGGACCTACAGCGGCCGACCAGACCACTCCCATGCCCGTCCTACAAACAAATGCTGGCTCACCTCCGAGCCCCCTGCAAAATTGGCCTCCTCGGCCTCACAGCTCGTCTCCGGGCTACCGCAGAACCAAGATACCTCGGCTCTCCCGCTCGTCCGCGAGTTCTCCCGCCGAGGTCATCTTCCTCGGTCTCACCGACCGACTAGCAGCACCGCTCACAGGCGCAACCGCCGTCCCGTGAATCTCGTCATGCGTGAGATATCCGCCGGCCACATCCCACGTTCCACGCCATCACGATCCCCCATTAACAAGCCTGTCTCGCCATTAATGGGAGATCCCGCTGATCACGCGGGCGTGACGTCGGGAGCGTAACGGCCGGCGTGATTCTCGTCTCTGCCCTGCCTGCTGCCACCGCTATATAAACCCCTTCTTCAGACGGTTCAAGTAAGCCATTTTTACTCCACTAAGCCGTTACTCTGCTCGGATTTCCTCTCTAACTTGACCATTGGAGGGTCCTCGGTGGTACAACCACCCCGGGACTTTCTTGCAGGTAGCTCGGCCCAAACAACCTCAAACCCATTGAGATCCACACGCTTCAGGAGCCTGCCTTCAGATCCAATCTCAGCCGTCAGTCGCCGCCATCAGCAGATAAACGGAAGGTAACATCTCGGCGTGATCCAGGTCGCGTCAGCTGGCGCCGTCTGTGGGAACAACTTGATTCCATAAAAACAAAAATTCGTCTTCCGATCCCAATCTAATGGCGAGGGATCATCACAACGATCCAAGCACTAGCCGCCGCCTCCCCCTCAACGGAGGCGCGGACGAACTTCCTCCACCGAATGCCATCAACGCCCTTGCCGGCCGAATCGACCGACTCGCGTCCGTCGTGGAGGCGCTCATTCGCGTCCAAACGGCAGGGTAAGATCCCTAGACCTCCAGTCACCTTCCGCAAGACCGGGACCCCTACAGGGGGAGAGAGGACTCCGCTCGCATCGGCATTGCCGACCACCGTCTCGCTACCACCCACGGCCGCAGATCTCCTGGGCCAATACATTCTGCGATCCGCTGGGTGCCCAACAGTTCACCGCCGAGGTCAGTCGCCAGAGCGCCTCGCCCCAAGATCCTTCGCGCACCTGTCCCTCCCGAGGAAATGTCGGTTAGCTCGCCTGTTACCAGGCATGATCGACACCCCCTCCCTCGACGGGGTCGCATGGACGGGACTCGCCACGGCGGCTTGAAGACTATCTTGCCGGGGGATCTAAGGAACCTCATTGAGAGGAACCGGGGCCGAGCCCAGACACAGGTCTCTAACAGCAGAGGCCGGGGATCAGAATGCGCCGAGTCGTCGGGATACCACGGCCGACTTGACGCTCTTGAGAAGAAGATCGAAGGTATGCATCGGGAAGGTCACCGCTCGAGCGACGGGGCTAAGTACGCCGCTGACTAGCTCATCAAACCGTTCACCGAGAAGCTACTCGCTGTTCACGTCTTCTCTCGCAACAAGCTCCCGAAGGTCTTCCTTTTCGATGGCAAATCCGACCCGAAGGACCATTTGGATGCATTCACCGCGGGGATGAGCTTCCAAGACAACTCCGACGCCGCCAGTGCCGAGCTTTCCCGGCCACTCTCATCCGCTCCGGACGAGACTGGTTCCGAGGACTCGAGCCTCGCTCGATCTCAACTTTCGACGAGCTGGCAACCCAATTCCTCGGCCACTTCGTCGGGAATAGACGGCAAAAACGCACAGTTGACCATCTTTTCACGATCAAGAGCGGGGACAAGGAGACGTTCAAGGTTTACGTCACCCGCTTCTACAATGCCCTTCTCGAGGTCCCAGAGCACCGGGACGAGACAGTCATCACAGCACTCAGGTCTGGTCTTAGGCACAAGGAATGGTTACGCTTCTTTGCATTAGTGTAGCCTAAGACCATGGCCGAGGTAAAGGCCTGGACCGAGCGCGAGATCCAGCTCGAGTCCGAGGTGAACGCAAATCTTCCCGGGGCGGAGCAAACCGACCAAAAGAAAAGGGCGAGGGAAGAGAGGAAGAGACCCGACTGGCCGAAGCCCTATTTCCCGAAGTTTCAGGAGTACACCCCTCTCAACGTCTCCCAGACTGTACTCCTAGAGGAGGCTAAGGGCGAGGGGTTCTTCAAGCTTCCCTCGATCTCGCGAATGGCCTTAAAGTGAACCCGGGGCCCCTACTGCGGTTTCCACAGGTCGCTAGGCCACTCTACGGAGAGTTGCAAGCAGCTCCGAGACTACATCGAGGAGCTCATCCGTTCGGGGCACCTCGCAGCGTACTTGAGGGACAAGCGGCAAGCTGACCGCGAGCAGGAGCAGCGTCCCCCTCCCGCCGAGTTGACCATCGGCCAAATCATGGTCGTGTCTGCGGAGGATACGTCTGGTACCCATGAAGCTCAGTACCATATGCCGGGCATAGAGGCCAACAGACATCCAAGGGACTCAAGTTGCACGAATAAGAACATCTACTACCATGTATTTCCTTTTAAAGCAATGTACTTCTTTCTTGAGATCTTTTTGTTTATGTAATAAAGGGATCAATAAAGCATTGCGAAAAAAGAAAAAGGATCTTATTCATTCAAAAGGTACCGTGGGCTCCTCAGCCGTACATCAAAAACAAAAAAAGAAAAATTACAATAGCGGAGGAAGGGGGTGCATAGAACACTGCTCGTGGTACTCTGAGAATATTTCCGCCAGCCAAGCCCTCGCAGCCTCTAACCTCTGCCCCCGGTGCCCCCCGTGAACATCGGCATCGTGTCTCAATTGGTAGTACTCAAGGACGAGCGCCACCGAGCGATTTAGCCGACTCGCAGAGATTAGGCCGAAGCGCCTCAGAGACCTCAACTTATTCACCATATGGGGACATTTCTTGTCATTTGTAGAACTTGGCAAAGAAGTATTTATTTGTGCCCATGCCTGCAGGGCAATTTGAGAGATATGACGACTTAAGAACAGGTCTAGATCCCTGTAACTTAAGTCTTTTGAATCCTATGAGCTGTGAGGGTCTCACAGGGGGGATCCTCCTCACGAGTCGTAAGGATCTCGTAAGTGTATTTATTTTAACGAGATTGCGCCCTTCTGGGTTTTCACAAGCTCGCCGGCAGTCCTGCTGTTTTTACTCACGGCGCCCTTTCAGGTTTTCATCCGTGCCCATCCAGCTTGCGGACATACCGTTTTTTTTGTTTGTTTTTTTTAATGAGATTGCGTCCTTCCGGGTTTTCACAAGCTCGCCGGCAGTCCTACTGTTTTTACTCACGGCGTCCTTTCGGGTTTTCATCCGTGCCTATTTTGCTTGTGGACATACTGTTTTTTTTAGAGCGCGATTTTAGGAAATCAATATCCAACTTGTGCTATGTTCTTTCTCCAGGTGCGTCTTCGGGATTTGCCTTAGACGATGGATTAGCGAGTGATGCCGCCTGAGCAAGAATCTCCTGCTGATTTTCACGTTGCAGTTGAACTTTTGTCAGGGACCGAGTTTGAGGTCGGTGACTAGTAGAAGCTCGAACTTCGTCTTTGGAATTCACCACATAGACTAACCCCCAGGCTTGGGGTGTTTGGAGTTTTGGCCTTTGGAGTTTGCTCCGGGCACTTGAGCTTTATTAGGCCTTTTATTGTGAAAAGCCGCTTTGGTTTTGGGAGGAACTACTGTATCAGGATCCGTGTTGGGGTGAGTCCCATTCACCTGCTTCCAAACCTTATATATAGATGAGGAAAGTTGTCTCAGGGAGCGAACTGGTTTCTGCTCTCGTGGGATCTCTATGGGCTGCGGAGACTTTTTCAATATTGCGGTAGGAGAATTTTGTCTGACCCTTCACAACAATTTGAAGCTGTTCCCAGTTGGAACAACAACATTCATCACTGGGGTTGAAACAGGACCATACGGAGAACTGCCCACAGCTCATTTTGTATGACGCTGATATCGACGTCGACCGTTTCTTACGGCTGGGATTTGATTAGCTTCAGGATTTTGACGAGCCCGCCCCCTGTTTCCTTTGAGAGCTTGAATATTCTGCCCCCTGCGTTGACCTTGGTCCTTGGCATATGCCAGTTGTTTGAGGACTGATTCCGTCGGCAAAGCTGCTGCTTGGGGAGCCCGCCTGTGGAAGACAGACTTCCTCTGGGCTTTCTCCATCGGCATTGAGGCACTGAGGGTGGGAGGTGGGAGCATGGACCCAAAGAGAAGCCCGTTGATTTCCTGAAGAGCCGTATTGCAGAGATTTGAGCCTGTAAGTGGCCCGTACTTGACTCCACCAGATATGACAGAGCCTGAGTTGCTAAGATGGGAGCAAACGACATTCTTCATAGAGACGAAACGTCGGCATCAGTATCCCTTCCCCTAAGGGCAACCACAAACATATATACCGCGATTATTTGATCGCGGAAAAACACGACACACGAAATGTGGGGTGGAAAGAGGAAAAGATCCCACCGGGCGTGCCAGAATCTGTTTACCACCGAAAGACGGGAAGACAAGCGTCTTGCCTGAATTTGGGGGCAGATGCTATTTGGTTTTATCCGTCCACCTCTCCGAAGATGCCAAGTTGATTTATGGCACCATGCATCGGAGGTTTAGACGGATGCGGTCGTTGTAGCAGACTTCGTCAGATTCCCCCTCGTTGAGGGGTTTTTGATTGTGGGAACGCTCTTCCCTGCAGGCGCAAGCCCCTGCAGTTAATTACGCTACCGCATCGCGGTAACCACTTTCTCCTTCTCCAGATGGTCAATTCGTGTCGTGTGTGTTTGTTTTTTTTGTTGCCCGTGGATTGTATACGGAGACTGATTTATGTTGTCACTTGTAGGGCGTAGATTAGTCCAAATCCGTATTTTCTTAGATTTGGGTTTGGGTTAATTTAAGGATCGTTAATCTCATTTAAGACTAAGATCAACTTAAACGTTTGTTAAGAATACGTTAGTCTAATTTTAGATTAAGATCTACTTAACAGGATTGTTTAGATCCAACAAAAGAGCATTTGAGCTCTATTGTTTTAGTTTAGGGACATTGCGGTCCATTGGGTTTAAGGACATCATAGTCCGTGGAGTTTAAGGACATCATAGTCCGTGGAGTTTAAGGACCTCACGGTCCATAAATTTAAGGACATCATAGTCCAGTTTAAAGACGTCATAGTCTGTGGGGTTTAGTTGAGGGACGTTGCGGTCCATAAGTTTAAGGACATCATAGTCCATGAGTTTAGGGACCTCATAGTCCGTAAAGTTTAAGGACATCATAGTCCAGTTTAAAGACGTCATAGTCTGTGTGATTTTGGTTCAACCGTTTGGGGGTGCACCAAAAGTTATTGGTTATTGGGACCCTCCATCTCTCTAAAGTCGTTGAAGAATTACAACGACATATATCAGAGGTATGAAGAGATGTACCCTTAAACCAATGTTGGTTGGGAGATCTGTAGTCAAGTTTGAGACTAAGATCAGTTAAAAACATTTATGAGTATATGGGCTCAATTAATCTAAATTAGAGGCCTGTGGCCAACTTGGACGCAGTCCACTCAGTCAAAATGTTGGACATTTAATTAGGCTCAGTCATTTTTTTATTTAACAATGCTGAGTATTGGTTTGGATCCTGACAAATTTTTGTCTTTTATTGAGTGTTGAACACTCACTAAGGCTCTGGGCTTTATTTAAAGAACAGTTTATGTTCCTTCAGCGCACACGTGAGGAGCACGTGGCGCGCTTGGCGCTGATCGCCAGCCTTGAAGCGCTAAAGTGCTTCCTGTGAGATAGCGCACAAGTGAGGAGTGTTCATATCAGATTTTTGCATTATTATATTCTTTATTCTTAATCATTTTACAAATAAATAGGTGCTTTTGATCCATATCTGCTGAATAGTTGCAGGTTACAGGTTCTCGGAACAATACAGTGAAAATGGTGAAAAAACGCTACAAAAGTAAGACTACGACCAACAAATAGAAGAATCTTTATGATCCCGCCTACAGTTTAAGGAACAAATAAAGATCAATAAACAGTTCGATTGCACAAAGTACGAAGGAAGCACAAGATTCAAGACTTCAACGCGAAGCCAACGGTAAAAGTCCACAACATTCTGCACTGTGGAAATTTAGAAGAAACTAGAAAAGATTATGAAGAACCAAGTGAAGAAAAGAGAGGTACAAAGCAACTTGAAGCATCACAGAAAGACAGAGTTCAAGACCTCACCATATGGCCGCGGATCCGCGGCCAAACATGGCTTATGGCCGCAGTTCCGCGGCCGTGATGAGCACGTGTCGGTGCATCTTGTCGGTGGGTGTCGGTGCGTTGACCAGGCTTCTCAGGGTAGTCTTGTAATTTTAGATGTGAATCCGATGTAAACCCTAGGATTTCTATTATCTATAAATAGGAAGCGTACAGCTCTTTTTGGAGCATGCCTCTTTTTATTTCTCTAGTTTAAAATTTTCATTCCTTGTAATTGTCGAAGAGTGCATCAATAAAAAGTAAGTTTTTTTATTTTGAATTTCTTATTTGCAATTTTATTTCTCTGCAATTAATTATCTGCCGTAGTTATTTTCCGCAAGTTAATTAGATTATTAAAAGAAAATCATAAAAAAATGAATTCCTTTGTTAATTCCCTAATGAGTGAGCAGTTCCTCACTTGTTAGGGTTAGGTTTGGGGAATGTTTGAGAGATGAAAATCTCTCACTCTTTTCTTGCCCGTTCAATATTTTAAAAATAGGACTTTATGCAAATCAAACACATACCGCTCACTACAGCACCCTATCCCACGAGATAGCGGTGATTCCCTAGTTAGACCGGTTGTGATTGATTTCCATAGAGATTAGGGCTAAGAATTAAGAAAGGACGGACAAGGGCCAAAAGGAAGAAACAAAGTTTCTTCCCGCTCGCGCTAATCCCCTTTATTAATTATTACCGTAACACCTAAAGTTCTTAATTAGGGCAAAGAAAGCGGTGAGAAGAATCCCTTTTTCCAAACTAACCTAATCCTAACCCTAGTAAGGTTTTAATCCAAATCAATTTCAACCTTAGTTTTTATAGAAAATCAAAACCTACCACAAATATGAATTGACTCGTTAGAACAACTAGAAAATACACGTTTTCCCTGTGGACCGACCCGTACTCAACCGGGTAGCTACCAAGTGACACCGTTCTTGATTGCGGTTAATTCTTTGATTTCAATACGCACAAAAGCATCTCGATCAATCAAATGGCGCCGTTACCGGGGATCACGGTAGTTATTTTCTTTTTGTAATTTCGGGTTAATTAAAAAATAAAAAATCATAAAAACTGAAAAATATAAAAACAAAAAAAAATTATCATCTTGTTATTTTTTGAAGGGTTTTCGTGTGAATTGTGCAGGAACGGAAAGACGAACAGATTCAAATCTGGAGCAAGCTCGGTGAACAAATCCAGAAACAGAAGATCTGAACAGACAGAGGAAAATCAGAACAGAACAGAACAAATTTTTTAGGATCTGAACCAACAAGTACACCGCGGAACCGCGGCGGGAAGAGACATTTGACCGTGGATCCACGGCGCTTTGCTGACGTCAGCAAAGGAAACCCCTCTGTGAGTATTTCTTGTCTTCTCTGTAACCCTCTGTGCTCCTCTGAAAAATTTTCCTGCAGGGTTTTTTGCGCAAAACTTCTCCTCCTTCTCCAATAACTTGAATTTATGCAAGATTCTTTGCGCCGCAAATAAAAAAAATTTTGGCAAGTGTTTTGAATTTTTGTGTGTTTACTGTTTTGCATTTTTAAAACGGACTTTTAAGGGGATATAACACCAATCCAAATTGGGTGGGGATTTCATTACCTTTCCTAGGACCCCAAAAAATCACAAAAAACATTTTGCATCAACCTTCGAGTTAATTAAAAAATATTAGACTCAGCCAATAAGGACTGCCGTGCTCATTAGGACAAAGGAAAGGTTGTAGGTATCGGTCGTTTATTTAAACCTGATTTTGTGGTGCCTAAGCTAGACAAGTGGGAAGGTAATTTTAAAAGACCCGTCTCACGGTGATTCGTGAGCGGATCTCTCCTTTTTTTACTTGTGCTTACCTGGCCACAATTGACGGTGAAGAGGCGATTTGAGGATCTCACAACCTGCCTTTTGGAACAGTTAGGAGTAGTCTAGTTGAGTTAGAAAACCCTAGCTCTAGGCTTGATTGTGCATATTGTGATTGCTTGACAGTGTGTCTAAGCTCCTTATAAAAATCTTTTGCAAAAACTCTTTATAAGAAAAAAAAACCACAAAACAAAATTTTTTACAAAAACTTGCCATTTTGTCGCTGGAAATCCATTGCACCCCACTTTCTCTCATTGACGTTTTCTTACCCCCACCTTCTATTTTTTTACTTTTTGACTGCACTACACCTTTTTAGTGTATGTCCAGTTGGACTAGAGACACTAGCGTCCGTTTAGTCCGTGTCTCGTTAGTGCCGACTGACGACGCTTTCGACTTCGAAGTCGAAATTCCCTCCACTTCTTTACCTTCATCTTCATATTCATCATCTTCTAAGGAGATGTCGGGATTCAATCCTAATAATCCCTTACCTACGGGACTGATTCCATTTCCACTGGGTGCGAATAACCCACCACACCCTCCTGTCGAAGCGCCCCAACGAATCGCGCTCCAGGATCTTTTCTATCCCATACGCACCGCACTTCCCACTTGTCTTTCACTTCCACCGGATAATGGGGATAACTTTGAAATTAAACCCCACTTCATCAATATGTTGCCCAAATTTCACAGGCTGAAATCCGAAGATGCCTACATCTTCATTAACAAATTCCAGAATGTTTGCGCAATGATGAAAACCACCCAACTTTCGGATGATGCTATAAGGCTACGTGTCATTCCATTCACTTTATGTGACCTAGCTGAAAAATGGTTATATAGCACAGCATCACACTCCATAAAAAAATAGGAACAGTTTGTTAAGGCTTTTCTAAAAAAGTTTTACCACACCACAAGACCGCGAGAATTCGTAATGAAATTATTCAATTTTCCCAGCTTCCTTTCAAACCTTTTTGGAAGTATTTCGAAAGATTTAAGGACCTTCTTGTTCAGTGCTGTAATATTTCAGAAAATATAAAATATTATTTTTGGAATTTAATATTAAAATAATATATTTCCCGAAAATTACCCGATTTGTGAAATTGGGGTTTTCAAAAAAAGGTATAAATATATACCAATATTTATGAAATAAATAGAAATTAAAATGATTTATTTATTTAATAATATAATTAAAGGATTTGGCATTTTAAAAATTTATTATATGCAATTTTGATAAAAACGCGATTAGTGCACTGCTAATCGCGATTAAGCCAAATCCGCGTTTTCTACAGCTTTTCATGGCTAGTGCACCATGACATGTTACATGTTATTTCATGGTGTTGTTTTATTTGGGTGTATGTGTTTTGGTGAGAAAAGAGAGTGAAAAGGGTGTCATGATGAGTGAGGAAAGAGAAAGGGACAAAATGATGACATGAAAAGTGAGTGGGTGAGAACAATAATGAGAGGGGGGGAGCTGCTGCCTTAACCATTTCCCCATCATTTTCCTTTCCCTCTTAATCTCCCTCAACTCCACATCCCTCCATCTTCTACTCTCTTGATCCAACCCAAAAACCTTGCCAAAACCCTATACCCCTTCACAAAAAATGATCACCTCTACACCCTCTTCGCAATGAACCAAGAAAATTGAGATTTTGACAACCTTGAGGAGCTAGGGTTTTTCTTGGGTTGCCCAAGTGAGGTAATTTCATCACCCTTAGCATAATATTTCATTCACTTTACCTTTCATGCAAGCTTAGAGGTGAAATTGTGGTGTTTAGTGAACCTTGGGAAACCCTAGTAAAGGGTTTGAGGGTTTGGGAAATTGGTGATGTTTGTGGCTGTTAACAAGACTTTTGAGATGATTCATGACCTGGACCAGAGCTTAGAAACCCAAAACATGGAAATTAGAAACCCCGACATCGGATAAATGTGTGAATTGTGTGTGTATTTTGGAATCTGGAGCAACCCGGGGACACTAGAAATGATTTTGCAATTACTGGGAGTCGTGCAGGCACCTAGGAAGCTACCACTGAGACCCGAGCCCCTAACTCAAACCCCAGGCCGCAGATTTATTCAATCTGGCCACAATTTGCGACCAGAGTAGGGTAGAATTGTTCCAGTTTGGTTCCAGGGCATTATCTGCAGTAAATTTGACCCTCCATATATGCAAAATTGCCCAATTTGGCTTAGGGTAAAATCTGCGACCATTTTCATGAGTTGGTGCATTGTTTTACGACTTCGTTTTAACTTGATTTTGGTATTTGGTATTGTGTTTCAGTCGTGTGGCCTTTGGACGTCCACAACCAGGGGTTTTGGTCATATTTTGCACGCAAAGCTATAGGTTTTGACCTGTGAGCGAAACGTGTACCGTTTTGGTTTTCCGCCTTGATTTTAACACACATTATGATTGTTTATCATTGTAGGTACCTTCGCGTGGATTCCGAGGCGACGGAGTATGGCGTCATCGACTTCGGCAAGCAAGAAGCAAGGTGAGTGGATCTATATCCACGGGGGAAGTCGGGTGGATGGCGTATAGCACCCCCGCAAAGTTTTGATGGAAAACTGATTTATAGAATATGGTTAGGAAACCTAGATTAGGAAACTAGGGTTAGAATGAGATAGTTATGAAACCATATTAGAAACTAGAGGATAGTTAGAAGTGATATGTTACTACTATCATAGGATGACGTTTAGCGATATTGCTGTTTAGGGTATTGTCGGACTAGATAGTCGATGTAGATGTGTCATCCGAACCATATCTTTTTCTAAAACAAAGAGTCTTATGTATCTTTTAAATATATACCTTGAGAGAGGTTACGGATTTCCAAATGATATCTTTTTCTTAAAAACGCCATAACCCCTATTTTCAAAACTACGATTCACTTCTTTAAAAATATGATTGTATGGTTCGGGTGTGTTTGTTAGATTAGATACTTCTACTTAGTAGAGATAGAATGTTTATGTAAATCCGATTTGATGTGTGATATAAATGCGATAAAGGAATATAAGACGGATATGATGATAGGATGGTATACGGATGCGAGTCGATCGAGATGATTTATACCCTGCCGGTCCCCTGATATGAGATTATTGCGGATGTGACCTGGGACATAGGTATATAGAGATATATATACATATATAGAATGTTGTGAATCATGGATGATAGGCCGTATGTGATATTAGGCCGCACCCTTATTTGTCTTATAGGATGATAGGATATCTATTAGCTTAATGCCGCCGTACGATGATTTTCCGTGCGTGATGTGCTTGACTTGATGATTGATCCATACCCTTGATTAGAGGATGCCGTACGATGGATTATATCGTACGTGACATTGTTAGTGTAACGCCTTAGATTTCGGTTAGTGTTCGTTTAGACGTTAAAAAGTTTACCAATTCGGGTTCCTCACATTTTATAACATTTAAATAATAATTTATTATTATTTGTTATAAGCATGCACGCACGTGTGCACGTAAATGTGAGTTTTGTTTGTGCTGGTCTAGTTTTAGCAACCATGACACTTAATCTAATCTTTTGATTTTCCACCTTTTGCTAAATCCTTAATTATTTTTTTCTTGAGGTGAGAAGTTTCTAGGTTATGTGAGAGAGAGAGAGAGAGAGATATTTTCTTTTGGGTGATGAGTGTATGAAAGCATTAAATGTGAGGCATGGTTTGCAATTAATGCATGGATACACTCACCTCTCATTCTCACCCTACACTCACCTCCCTCTCTCATTTCCTCATACATTCTCTCTTCTACTCATTTCCTTTTCATTTCTTCATCTCATTCTCTTTCTAAACTGAATTCTCTCTTTTCTTCACACAAAATTCATCTCAATATTCACATTTTCATCACAAAAATCACATCTTTTCTTGGATATTGCCTCTTGGATGCCTTGGATCATACAAAGCTAGGATCTTTGTGTTCATTTGATTAGGTAATGTTTCCTTTCTGTTGCTTAAGTCATTTTTGTGTAGCTTAGCTTTAAAGTTGCTGTTTTTATCGCGTATCGTATCGTTTCGGATAAATATCATATTTTTAGTGTCGATTTGGGGTCTCGGATGATCTGCTGTTAAACAAAGTATTTGTTGCAAAAATTGACTTGACAATAACCTAGTATAGAGACCTAGAACCTACCCTCAAAATACGATCCCTTACATACATCTGTAGATACATACATCTTGCTATACCTTTGTGTTTACACATATATCAGTTATAGCTACATATTTACCTTCACTTGATGTTATTTAGAATTGGATAAAATAGGAACCGCATGATATTTTATATTAACTTGTTGCAGTTAATTTGCGGCTTTTCCTTTATATGCTTATATTTCAGCTTATGGTGCATATATCATATTCATAGATTTTCGCATTGTTATATGGATTTTTCATGATGTTTTCTGGATTTGGGGACCGTGGGAGTTCATGAAATTATGCATTATTTGAAAAACCCGGTTTCCCTTGATATGATATTTCAGTATCCACCATGAGTTTTATCGGTTCTGATATATATATATATATATATACACATATACATACACACACCCCCCTACGAGGAGGCGTCGAGGCCGTATGAGGGTATATGGTGGGGCCCGGAGGTACCCCGGGGCAAGAAAGGGATGTCGATATACCACGCCGATGAGCCCGGCAAGGGAACCATACACTCCGGTGACATTACCAATACTCAGCGGTTATCATGGGGATACCGACGGGAGTCATGTACGTATGGATACGTCGAAAGGTGAGGGTCAGAGCTAGGCACTCGAGCTTTCGGTATAGCGTATGATACGTACCTATCAGGGTGCCAGTCTTGGTGACAACACATGATAAATCAGCATTTCTGTGTCGATATTTGGCACATTGGTTTCATGATATTTCTATTTACTTCTTAGTATATATAACAGTGGATTAGGACGCTGTTATATATGCCCTTACACCAATATTAGTAGAATGGGACGCTAATATATGTGTATTGACATTAATTCTATATACATCATATTTATTCATGCAAATATACCTAGGTTATAAGAGATTCACTTGATATTGGATTTAAGACATATGACATTTACATGATATTGCTCATAAAGGATATATGAGATTCACTTGATTTTGTACATTCAGCATATAGGAGATTTATTCGATATTGTACATTAAGGATTTGTGAGACTTATATGATATGAGAGCCAATTTGGGGGCTGATTTGAGGAAATTGGGATTTGGATTGTCTTGATGGAGTGTGATCCTACAACGATGTCAGGATTCCGTAGAAATGACATATTTCATTCCATACTCCACCTTTATTTATATGCACTGTTTCATGTATTAGTAGTACCTGTTAGTGTACCTTCCAAGATTGTTGCATATACACATTTTCATATCATTATTGCATGATTATTGCATACTGCTTGTCATATTATTATTGCTTCATGTATTAGTTATACCTGCTAGTGTATCTTTCTTAATTATTGCATTCATATGACCTGTTATTGCTATTAATTGCATATGTTAGATTCACGCTGTACGTGTATACTTGCGATTACCTGCATATGTTATTTACTATTCACGAGTTGGCAACTCACCCCCGTTGTGCCACAGTTGTTTTGCAGGGTGTTCCCCAGAGTAGTCGAGGCAGGCTATTCATCTATCTGATCATCTTTTGCTACGAATACCGTTTCAGCTCATAGTGTGCAGTTTTGCGTAGGTGGGTTTTGTGGTTATCCGTATTGTTGTATTGTATATTCGTTGTATCCTTGTACTCTCCATCTACTATTATTTTGTTTGACTTAGAGACTTGGTGATGACGATATTGTATATTATTTGTGATTTGTTGTCTTTTATACAGCTTTCTTTCTATCGTCTTTTATTTCTTTACTACGGCGTCATATATTTGTTGTGGTGGTTGTTTTCCGCCTTTGAGCGTGTATTTGCTCCCGTTTGGGGATGCTTCATTTATATTTATGTTGTACCCATTTTGGGGCTAGTTTTTACAAAGGAGGTGCTGGCAAAATTTTAAAGAAAGAAAAGTTGGACTTTTATAAAATTTGGGTTGTGATTTCAAATGTTTTAAAAACTTCTATTATCTTTTCTTGTCTTTTAATGGTTTAGATTTCTGGGTTTTGGCTTTCTTTTACTGCGTTACGCCTTTAGACGTTGCGTAGTATTAGGGCCGTCACGTGCCAATTTCGAGTCGTGACAGTTAGGCTGGATGCCGATTGATAGATTCACCGACTCGATCATGTTAGATATGTATACCTTATAGCTCCTAACTGATGATTTACCTTATGATGCATTCATGTTATTCATACTTGCGCACATACACATTGTATATCCACATTGGTGCACATATACATTGATATATTCATACTTGCGCACATACACATTGTATATCCACATTGGTGCACATATACATTGATATATTCATACTTGCGCATATATACATTTGTATATCCATATTGGTGCACACATATATTGGTACATCTATACTTGCGCATATACATATTGTACCTACATAGATCACTGGTTTTATTGGGAGATTGGGAACTGCAGGATATATTTTAAAAACTAGAGTCATTTAAAAGAGCGGTTTTCCTTTAATATGTCATATCACTGTTCCAGGTTGCATGATATATTGATATGCTTATATTTCTGTTATATGTCGCATACATCATGCTTTACGCTTTTACGCATTGAGATATGCTGTTTTCCATGAGATTTATGGATTTGAGAACTGTGGCTATTTCAAAAGAAAGCATGTATTGTTTTAAAAACCCGGTTTCTCTTGATATGATATTTCAGTGCGTCCACCATGTGTTTTCTCGGTTCTGAGAGTGGCATGTGAAACCCGATTCAAGGAGCGGTAGGCACCGTCTGCGGGTACATGGTGGACCCGGTGAGGTACCCCGAGGCAAGAAGACTCGTATATGTTAGACGGTGAGCCCGGCAGGGGAGCACTATCTACCGGTGATAGTATTTAGACTCGGCGGTTATCCGGAGGATACCGACCGGAGTAGCGAGATGGATATGAGGGCCGACCAGGGTGTGCGGCGCCTAAGGGCCGATCTGAGGATGCGGCGCCTGAGATATATGAGGATTTACGTGTCGATGCTGGACACGGTTTTCATGATGTTTCGAGTGTCGATGCTGGACACTCAGGATCCATGATTTTGAGGTGTCGCGAGGGACACATGTTGATTTATATCCTCACATTTTCATGCATACGCTTTTATGATATTTACATGCATGATGTTGTTGTGTCAGTGGTTGACACGTGGACGAGATCCACATGCATACACACATTGATTATATGGGTGGACAAGATCCACATGCATATATACATTGATTATATGGGTGGACGAGATCCACATGCATACATGCATTGATTATTACTGTTGGATGTTATCCGCATGCATATAGACCTTGACTACTTTGTTGGCAGATATACAGACCCGGTCGCCCTAGATATCATAGTATTACTTTTATGATATAGTTGATCTAGGAGTCGTTGTTTATTCGATTTCTATCTGTTGATATTTTTCTACTCACGAGTTGGCAACTCACCCCCGTTGTGCCACAGTTCTTGCAGGTTGACTGCTTGGATCAGTAGCGGCTTCGCTGATACACAGTTGCATTCGGGTGTTTTGCATTGGTAGGTGGGACATTTGTATCATTCCCACTCTTGTATCTATATTCTTATTGTATCTAGTTAACTCCATCAATCAAAAGTTGTAATTGTATAAGTGATGAGACTTAGTGAGACTTGTAGTTGCGAGATTTGAGCGATGGGTTTTATATTCACTTTTGGGGTTATATCTTGCTCATTTCTTTATCTTTTTGTGGTGAACTTCGTAGTTGGACGTCGTATACTTATTTATACTGTATTGCGTGGTTGTGATCCGCCGTTTGGCGAAGAGCTAGCTCCCGCTTGGGGATGCCATTATCATTATTATGTATTTGTGGTTTTGGATCAAAATATGCAAAGGAGGTGCTGCCAAAATTTTCAAAAGACGAAATATGTTTTCAAACTAGTAAATTTCACTTGCATCATTCATGTTTCTTTTCTGTGCATTAAGAAAACTTGATTTCATATACTTTTATTTCAAAACCTCACCTCCTTTATTTTTCTAAAAGGTTTAGATTTCTGGGTTTCAGCTTACTTGAATTCCGTTACGCCTTTAGACGTTGCGTGATTCAAGTGCTGGTCACGAGCTAATATTTCGGGTCGTGACAAAGTTGGTATCAAAGCGCTAGGTTTAACCTTTGTTCGAGTGTACGTTTGACTATGCAGAGTCTAGGGCGGGTATGTATTTCGGAACCTAGGCTTGACCTAAACTTGGACGGGAGGGAGGGTATTAGACCCGAACTTTCATTTCATAGGCTGACCCTGATTGATGGAGTAGGTAGCTTGAGTAGAGTGACGTACCGTACGTATGTTCCGCGGTATATTTACGATACGATACTCCACTTAAGAAACCTTAGGATGTACATATTTTTGAGACCAGTGATTCTCTTCGTATCCCTGATTATACATCCATTTGGGATCCTCGATTTTATTCGTTTCCATGATCATACTTTCACTGATGCTGTTCTTTCTAATGATCACGTATCCATTCTGGATCTGTCGTTTCCTCTCATGCCGTTGATCTGCTTTCTTCGATACTCGATTGATGTTCCTTTCACCATAGTTTGAGCGCAGTTGAGCTGCTGCTAGTGTTGCGGTCAGGCCGAGCTCGTCTGGTACGAGGGCCGACCATTGTGTTTTCTGGTGACAGGGGAACGTTTCGAGTTAGTATTTGTGTTGTGACCTCTTGTGGAGGCGAGTGCTTGGTTTCACGCCGGATGATCGGGCCATTGTTAGAGCTGCCAGTTGCGAGAGAACTGTTGAGGTACAGCATACCTCAGAGATTTTAATGTCGTCTACCGTGCAGACAGGTGACCCAGCTGTTGCTGAGATGATGGGATGTCGCTTCCAGAGCTTATGAGCTAAGATCGCCGGAGCTTCCAGGCAGAAATGTGACAGATGATAGCTAGTCTACCCCAATTTGAGAGACGAGGGTGATTCGTCAGATTGATGCGCCGACGCAGGCCCAGATGAGTTGAAGATTTCCAGTGTGGAGAGAATCTTACTCAGGCCTAGAGCAGACCGATCCAGAGATGACCGCCGATGTATCGCCTTTCCTGGAGCATTGATGCATTGTTTGGCATGCGGGCGAAGGGTATTCACATGTTGTATAGGCGAAATTAAAAAGGTTCGAACGAGTGTGAGGAAACCATTTTTCCCAAGTTTAAAGTGTTCGGAGGAACATGCAGGTAATTCTATGGACCCTCTAGAAGAATGAAACCCTAACTCGACATAATGACCATGGAACTGCTTTGAACCTTAGGGTTTGTGGCAGTTTAGCGGTGCCATCAGTGAGGCTTGGGTTTGCCCTTCTACGGCTGGTCTAGAGGTGCTATGGTATGTACCAGATATTTTTAGACTGCGGTCAGGTGTTGAGCCTTTAGGAAATTTTGGGACCTTGATGACTCGATCGAAAAGTTTGACGTCGTCCGGATACCATGTGATAAGAGACCAATAAGCTGACCAGCTTTGGATGGAGGACCTCACCCAGATGCGTTGTGAGTTGATCGAGAACGGACGAGTATTGAGTATTCCTTCGATGGTTGGGACGAGTTCCCGAGGACGTGTTCGGCCAGATATCTTCTACCGAGTTATGAAGATACCGAGTTCGTGACTTCGAGTCCGTGTGAGAGACTTCGGATTGACCGTGGCCAAGAACAGTTGCAGTGTGCAGATAGCATGGTGTGACATCATAGTAGACGATGATAAAGACGAGTGGAACCGGAGGTTCGTGCGAGACGCTGACGAGCTGTTATTACTCCCCGTCGAGATTGGAGACCTGATATGCTTACAGAGGTGTTGGGATATAGCCAGTTTCCGAGGAAATGTGTGCGGAACACGCAGATGTCCAGAAAAGAGAGAAGATTATGCAAGAGAACCAGCCTCCGTATAGTTCGGCATAGGCGAGATCGGAAGAGATCTTGAGCAGGATTCCTTCCGGAACACTGCTGCAATGAGATTTGCACCCAGGATCAGATGTGTCACGTGTATTCAGAGAGCAGAGGCCGACGCCAGCAACGTGCTGCTTTACGAGTGGTCATGATGATTGACCGAGAGATGATCAGAGAAGTGCTAGAGAGGAATCGTCCCCGTTAGCACACCTGACTGGGCCGATGAGCCGATGGATTGCGAGATTGGTAATCCACAGAGAAGATAAGGACCCAGAGACAGAGGACGCCAGACTGTGAGCAGGAGGCAAGCGGATATTCTTGCCCTGCCAGTTTTCAGGCGCACCGATTTATTTTTCGACATTGTAGGAGGTGTACCTCAATGTCCTTTGTTGCGATTTGCGTTTGTGATCTGAGTGTCACGCCTATATCGCTTGGATTTGAGTTTTGATGACGAATTTCCTGATATTGATTTCGTGCACCATGACTGCACCTACTGAGTATTTACATTTTTGCGCATAATTATCGCACCATATATATATTTTATACACCGTTGTATTGATTTGCGATTTGTGCCTATTGCGTTTGATGTCGATTTTGTGCCTTGGCCGCACATATTTGTGATTTCGTGGATTTCATACAAATGATTTGATTTTTGCACTCGGTATAGCTTATATGTGCTTGTAGTGCATTGATATGTATTTTGTGCACGCAATTGCACACGATTTTGATTTATACACCTTGGTGTACTCGGTGTTGCTTTTTATGAATTTGAATTATTGATTGTATTTCGTGCATTTGATACACCAGATGTTGTTTTCGTGCAAAATAGGTGCACCAGATATTGTTGTCATGCACATCGTTGCAGTGGACAGATGCTTTCGTGCACACCCGTTGTACTTAGTTTTTCTTTATGTGTATAGTGGCACCTGTATTTGGATTTGATTTTCCATGCGCACCAGACGCATGTGATTATTGGATACGCCTTTTAAGGCTGATTTTGCTTTTGAGCACTTTGTTTTTACGTTGGGCACTATATTGTGTAGTAGCCGAACATGACTGATCTGAGAACAGTACCTGAGTACATTGCATGCATTAAAAGATTACCAAAAGCGTTTTCAAGAGGAGCTATAGTCTCGCTATTTTTCTACATGTCCGTGAGCGACACGAACGTTTTTTAAAGGAAAACCTTTTGGGATATTTTGAAAACGGCGGAACGTGTATTTAGGAAAACATATATGGATATATATAATTATTTTAAAATGAGCGTCCGTCAGTTATGCCGTAGGTTACGCATTCCCGCGGCGATTTAGAAAAGATTTTGCATGTATTTTATTCAAATTTTGGAGCTTTCCAAAAGTGCGTACCATACACGTATTATAGTATTTGACTAGTGTATATTGGATTTCAGTAGTGGATTTCGAAATCTGCATCTCTATTGTAACTCCAAGAATATGCGTGCAAATACGATGGTTTGCGTGACGCTTGATGGAGTTGATTTTGAGTTTTGTATGCGTTTTCATGCGCACTTGGGACGTTGTGTTATTTCTGCGTTTGCCATGATTTCGGAGTCCCGTTTTTTTGAGCCGATTATTGAAATGTTTTAGATTTTGGGGGTTTAAATTTAAATTCGGGGACCGAATTTATTTAAGGGGGGAAGACTGTAACATTTCAGAAAATATAAAATATTATTTTTGGAATTTAATATTAAAATAATATATTTCCCGAAAACTGCCCGATTTGCGAAATTGGGGTTTTCGAAAAAAGGTATAAATATATACCAATATTTGTGAAATAAATAGAAATTAAAATGATTTATTCATTTAATAATATAATTAAAGAATTTGGCATTTTAAAAATTTATTATATGCAATTTTGATAAAAACCCGATTAGTGCACTGCTAATCGCGATTAAGCCAAATCCGCGTTTTCTACAACTTTTCATGGCTAGTGCACCATGACATGTTACATGTTATTTCATGGTGTTGTTTTATTTGGGTGTATGTGTTTTGGTGAGAAAAGAGAGTGAAAAGGGTGTCATGATGAGTGAGGAGAGAGAAAGGGACAAAATGATGACATGAAAAGTGAGTGGGTGAGAACAATAGTGAGAGAGAGGGGGGAGCTGTTGCCTTGACCATTTCCCCATCATTTTCCTTTCCCTCTTCATCTCCCTCAACTCCACATCCCTCCATCTTCTACCCTCTTGATCCACCCCAAAAATCTTGCTAAGACCCTATACCCCTTCACAAAAAATGATCACCTCTACACCCTCTTCGCAATGAACCAAGAAAATTGAGATTTTGACAACCTTGAGGAGTTAGGGTTTTTCTTGGGTTGCCCAAGTGAGGTAATTTCATCACCCTTAGCATAGTATTTCATTTACTTTACCTTTCATGCAAGCTTAGAGGTGAAATTGTGGTGTTTAGTGAACCTTGGGAAACCCTAGTAAAGGGTTTGAGGGTTTGGGAAATTGGTGATATTTGTGGCTGTTAACAAGACTTTTGAGATGATTCATGACCTGGACCAGAGGTTAGAAACCCAAAACACGGAAATTAGAAACCCCGACATCGGATAAATGTGTGAATTGTGTGGGTATTTTGGAATCTGGAGCAACCCGGGGACACTAGAAATGATTTTGCAATTACTGGGAGTCGTGCAGGCACCTAGGAAGCTACCACTGAGACCCGAGCCCCTAACTCAAACCCCAGGCCGCAGATTTATTCAATCTGGCCGCAATTTGCGGCCAGAGTAGGGTAGAATTGTTCCAGTTTGGTTCCAGGGCATTATCTGCAGTAAATTTGACCCTCCATATATGCAAAATTGACCAATTTGGTTTAGGGTAAAATCTGGGACCATTTCCATGAGTTGGTGCATTGTTTTACGACTTTGTTTTAACTTGATTTTGGTATTTGGTATTGTGTTTCCGTCGTGTGGCATTTGGACGTCCACGACCAGGGTTTTTGGTCATATTTTGTACGCAAAGCTATAGGTTTTGACCTATGAGCGAAACGTGTACCGTTTTGGTTTTCCGCCTTGATTTTAACACGCATTGCGATTGTTTATCATTGTAGGTATCTTCGCGTGGATTCCGAGGTGACGGAACGTGGCGTCATCGACTTCGGCAAGTAAGAAGCAAAGTGAGTGGATATATATCCACGAGGGAAGTCGGGTGGATGGCGTATAGCACCCCCGCAAAGTTTTGATGGAAAACTGATTTATAGAATATGGTTAGGAAACCTAGATTAGGAAACTAGGGTTAGAATGAGATAGTTATGAAACCATATTAGAAACTAGAGGATAGTTAGAAGTGATATGTTACTATTATCATAGGATGACATTTAGCGATATTGCCGTTTAGGGTATTGTAGGACTAGATAGTCGATGTAGATGCGTCATCCGAACCATACTTTTTTCTAAAACAAAGAGTCGTATGTATCTTTTAAATATATACCTTGAGGGAGGTTATGGATTTCCAAATGATATCTTTTTCTTAAAAACACCGTAACCCCTATTTTCAAAACTACGATTCACTTCTTTAAAAATCTGATTGTATGGTTCGGGTGTGTTTGTTAGATTAGATACTTCTACTTAGTAGAGATAGAATGTTTATGTAAATCCGATTTGATGTGTGATATAAATGCGATAAAGGAATATAAGACGGATATGATGATATGATGATAGGATGGTATACGGATGCAAGTCGATCGAGATGATTTATACCCTGCCGGTCCCCTGATATGAGATTATTACGGATGTGACCTGGGACATAGGTATATAGAGATATATATACATATATAGAATGTTGTGAATCATGGATGATAGGCCGTATGTGATATTAGGCCGCATTCTTATTTGTCTTATAGGATGATAGGATCCCTATTAGCTTAATGCCGCCGTACGATGATTTTCCGTGCGTGATGTGCTTGACTTGATGATTGATCCATACCCTTGACTAGAGAATGCCGTACGATGGATTATATCGTACGTGACATTGTTAGGCTGGATGCCGATTGATAGATTCACCGACTCGATCATGTTAGATATGTATACCTTATAGCTCCTAGCTGATGATTTACCTTATGATGCATTCATGTTATTCATACTTGCGCACATACACATTGTATATCCACATTGGTGCACATATACATTGATATATTCATACTTGCGCACATACACATTTTATATCCACATTGGTGCACATATACATTGATATATTCATACTTGCGCACATACACATTTGTATATCCATATTGGTGCACACATACATTGGTACATCTATACTTGCGCATATATATATTGTACCTGCATAGATCACTGGTTTTATTGGGAGATTGGGAACCGCAGGATATATTTTAAAAACTGGAGTCATTTAAAAGAGCGGTTTTCCTTTAATATGTCATATCACTGTTCCAGGTTGCATGATATATTGATATGCTTATATTTCTGTTTTATGTCGCATACATCATGCTTTACGCTTTTACGCATTGAGATATGCTGTTTTCCATGAGATTTATGGATTTGAGAACCGTGGCTATTTCAAAAGAAAGCATGTATTGTTTTAAAAACCCGGTTTCTCTTGATATGATATTTCAGTGCGTCCACCATGTGTTTTCTCGGTTCTGAGAGTGGCATGTGAAACCCGATTCGAGGAGCGGTAGGCACCGTCTGCGGGTACATGGTGGACCCGGTGAGGTACCCCAGGGCAAGAAGACTCGTATATGTTAGACGGTGAGCCCGGCAGGGGAGCACTATCTACCGGTGATAGTATTTAGACTCGGCGGTTATCCGGAGGATACCGACTGGAGTAGCGAGATGGATATGAGGGCCGACCAGGGTGTGCGGCGCCTGAGGGCCGATCTAAGGATGCGGCGCCTGAGATATATGAGGATTTACGTGTCGATGCTGGACACGGTTTTCATGATGTTTCGAGTGTCGATGCTGGACACTCAGGTTCCATGATTTTGAGGTGTCGCGAGGGACACATGTTGATTTATATTCTCACATTTTCATGCATACGCTTTTATGATATTTACATGCATGATGTTGTTGTGTCAGTGGTTGACACGTGGACGAGATCCATATGCATACACACATTGATTATATGGGTGGACAAGATCCACATGCATACACACATTGATTATATGGGTGGACGAGATCCACATGCATACATGCATTGATTATTACTGTTGGATGTTATCCGCATGCATATAGACCTTGACTACCTTGTTGGCAGATATACAGACCCGGTCACTCTAGATATCATAGTATTACCTTTATGATATAGTTGATCTAGGAGTCGTTGTTTATTCGATTTCTATCTGTTGATATTTTTCTACTCACGAGTTGGCAACTCACCCCCGTTGTGCCACAGTTCTTGCAGGTTGACTGCTTGGATCAGTAGCGGCTTCGCTGGCACACAGTTGCATTCGGGTGTTTTGCATTGGTAGGTGGGACATTTGTATCATTTCCACTCTTGTATCTATATTCTTATTGTATCTAGTTAACTCCATCAATCAAAAGTTGTAATTGTATAAGTGATGAGACTTAGTGAGACTTGTAGTTGCGAGATTTGAGCGATGGGTTTTATATTCACTTTTGGGGTTATATCTTGCTCATTTCTTTATCTTTTTATGGTGAACTTCGCCGTTGGGCGTCGTATATTTATTTATACTGTATTGCGTGGTTGTGATCCGCCGTTTGGCGAAGAGCTAGCTCCTGCTTGGGGATACCATTATCATTATTATGTATTTATGGTTTTGGATCAAAATATACAAAGGAGGTGCTGCCAAAATTTTCAAAAGACGAAACTTGTTTTCAAACTAGTAAATTTCACTTGCATCATTCATGTTTCTTTTCTATGCATTAAGAAAACTTGATTTCATATACCTTTATTTCAAAATCTCACCTCATTTATTTTTCTAAAAGGTTTAGATTTCTGGGTTTCAGCTTACTTGAATTCCGTTACGCCTTTAGACGTTGCGTGATTCAAGTGCTGGTCACGAGCTAATATTTCGGGTCGTGACAAGTGCCCTCACCACGGTATTGAGAATTGGCAACTTTGCTAAACTTTATACGAAGGACTGAACCCAACAACTAAGCAGTTGTTGGAAACCATTTGTCAATGTCACTTTTTTACTAACTCAAGCGAGGAAGCCTGGCAATTTCTCAACGATCTTGCTGAACAAACACTTCAGTGGGAAAGCACTAAGACCACTTCATCTATTCATCAGGCCAGTGTAGGGCAGGCATACATCAACTTGATATGCCGATTGCAATGAAGGCCGAAATGACTGCACTCACGAAAAATCTAGAAGCAATTGAGAGCAAATTCTCATCGCCTTCTCCTGCCCCAGCTTTACCCACTCACACTATTTGCGCTTGTTGTTCGGATCCGTCCCATCTTACTAAAGAGTGTCCTTACAATCCTCCTGTTCAAGGACAAGATCAAGTCAATGCTGCCTTTCAGCAAAGACAAAGAAATAATCCATACTCTTCAATTTATAATCCTGGTTGGAGGAGCCACCCAAAGTTCGCTTGGAATAAAAATCAACAACAATTCTAAGGCAATAACAATTTTCAGAGGCCTCCTCCACAACAACAAGCCCCTCAACAAACTCAATATCAGCAACCTTTCCAACCCTAACCTTACCCAAACCAAATGAACAATTTTGTACGAAACAACTCTTATCCTCAAAACAATTTTGTTTAGCCGAATAACGATAACGTTTTCTCGCTAGAACGAAGTCTGGATGCGTTTTTAAAACAATCTACACAATCCTCAGCAAGCATCCAGTCTTCCATCCAGTCTTTGGTGCAACACACTGCTTCACATGATCAGAGCATCAAAACAATTGAAGCCCAAACTGCACAACTGAATGCCGCGTTAAGCGAGCGAGAAAAGGGAAAGCTTCCGTCTCAATCATTGCCAAATCCCAGTCACACACACAACGCACATGTTGCTTATGAACAACAAAATCATAATGTGAATGCTATGACTACGTTGAGATTTGGAAGAGTGTTGCACAATAATGTAGGTATTAGTGATGACACCCCGGCCGCTGCATCTTCATCTTCTTCATCTTCTTCTTTTTCATCATCTTCTTCCGAGCCTGTTCTTCATTCTTCACAAGGCTCTACTTCTTTTACTAATTCGAACGGACCCATATCTCACTCCACGAAAACACCAACACTGAGATCCGTTCCAACTCCGCAATCTACTCCACAAACATTGGACTCAACGAATTTTCAAAATTTCCATTTCCAAACAGGTTGGGATCCAATAAACCAACTTCACAAATGGAGAAGATTGTGGAGTTATTTAAGCAAGTTAACTTTAATATTCCTCTGTTGGATGCAATCCAACAAGTCCCTTCTTACGCTAAAATCTTGAAGGACTTATGCACCAAGAAGAGGAAATCACAGGTACCTAAGAAAGTTTTCTTAGCTAGTGCTGTGAGCGATGCTCTTACCCAACCTTTGCCCCAAAAATGAAAGGACCCTGGCTATCCTATAATTTCAATAACTATTGGGGATAAGAATATCAACCGCGCACTTTTAGATCTTGGTGCCAGTGTTAACTTGCTTCCCTATTCCGTATATGAGCAATTAGGCGTTGGAGAGTTGAAACCCACACATTGTACCCTCCAAATGGCCGACCGATCCATCACCAATTCTAGGGGTGAGTTAGAGGATGCGTTGATTAAGGTAGGAGACTTCATATTCCCTGTTGATTTCATTGTTATGGACACACAGCCTGTGGCTAACCCACGGAACCAAATTCCGGTGATCCTCGGTCGACCATTTTTGGCCACTTCCAATGCTGTTATTAACTGTCGTAACGACTCTATGACTCTATCCTTCGGGAAGATGTCAAGTGAGTTTAACATTTACAAGATGGGAAGTCTACCCTCCGAACCTTCTGCTCATGCATGTTATGTTGAATTAATGGGTGTCGACAGCAGCGAATTTGATCAGCTTCAGGATACTGATCTAGACTCTTTTCATACGTTGTTTGACCTAACTGTGTATTATACACATACGGACTCTTCCATTAAGTTGTCCGAGTCAACATCTACCGCTGTTTATGAATCCTTCATGGAGTCTAGAGATCGCCCCACTCTTTCGGATGACATTATTCTTCGGGGTATCGATGAAAGCTTTGAGGAAATTTTCGCTGATGAACTCGCATTTTTAGCGAACACGGGTGTTGAGATGAATCAACTCCAAAAACAAATTGAACCTCCACCCCTTCTTCTTGACAATCACAAAAATGCGAGTAATCCATCGCCACAATCACTTTGTCGTCTCTTCAAATTGAGATGCAATTCATTTCTATTTCACCACTTATCTCTTCCTCACTTCTTTGTGATTCTAGACAACATACTCTTCCACCAACCGCTGTGTTTCACTGATAAATTCTTCGAATGGTTGGTATTGACTTTTGGCCTTTGTAAAGCTTGGCATTAACTTGTAACTTTGTTTAATTCAAGTTTGGGGGAGATTATGATTGGCTCTAGAAAGAAAATGATTTTTAGCCAACCGTATGATTGGGGGTACGTTTACCACTTGTAAATATAAAAAAAAATTTATTTTAGGGTATTTTTATAAATTTCCAGTTTAAAAAAAAATAAATAAATAAACAGGAGAGTGCCTACAATTTTGACCCTCTTGATGTAGCTTGACAGTGAGGACACTGTCAAGTTTAAATTTGGGGGTGTGCTCGGTAAACTTTCTTCCTTCGCATTCATATGTATAATTTTGCATTTGCATACTTATTTTAAAATCAAATAAAAAATTGAAAAATTTTAAAAATTTTAAAAATTGAAAAATTCAATTTTGGCCATAATTGACTTAAGTTTGACAAAACGGTTAACTAGCTAGGAAAAACTAGATCCTAAACTTAGTAAATTAAAATCCCTAAAAATAACCTTTCTTAAAATTTAACGATAGAAAATATATGTCCTTGTGGTTTACTTAGAAATAGGCAAATTTTGAGTTCACTTCTTGGACTAAGTCAAAACAGGGGAAGAGTATTGAAATTTTTATTGAAGTGTAAGTCTGAAAAATAATTCCGAACCTTAAGTTTAAATTCTGAAAATATATACTCTACAACTCGCACAAACACGCACCTTGAAACTTGGACTAGTAGAGGATACCTTGAAATGCTCTCGTTTTAAATCCTTAGTATGAAGGAAAATAAAATTATAAATGTGAATAAAGAGATATAAAAAATGAACACTAATTTTGTAATTACTTAAGGCTGCGTAAAATAAAAAATATAGCGAGGGTGCTTTATCACCTAGTGCCTTAGACCAACTGGTTTGGGAGTCACTGCTAAAACCTTAGGTATTACAAGACGAGGAATTACACCTTAATGCGTAAACACATTTTGTAATCGGTCGTTGGTACCTCAAGAAGTATTAATGGCCGCATGAAGAATGTGTGAGCAATTTCATCTAAAATTCACCAACTAAAAATACTTTGGACAATGGACAAGAGTATAATAGCTTGAATTGAATTTCCAAGTGTAAGGGTGATACATACACACACGTAGGGGTATATGATTGGGGTTTGGATGAGAGATATGAATGAAAAATAGGACTTATATCTCCATTAGAAATGATAAAAATTCCTAAGTTGAGATGGAATCTTAGAAGGAAAATTCAAAAGATGCTGAAAGCTAAATAAATTTACAGAACATATACGATCTTAAGTTAAATGATAAGTGAGTGTGAAAAATACGGGTTGATAATTTCTAAGTTAAAGATAATAGAATTTCTTGCTACAACACCGAATTGAAGAATGAAAGTCAATAGGCCAAATTGATCGGATTTTGTGGGTAGTATCCACTGAAAACCCTCAGGAGACAACACTCCTCCTACTAGGGACACCTAGAGGTTTAATTGCTTGTTGCACGAGCTCAGTGCAATCGCGTTTCCCTGCGAAAGTGAGGTTAGGTTTTTTCGAGAATAAAATAGTTTTGCTCGGGACGAGCAAAAGATAAGTTTGGGGGTATTTGTTCATATCAGATTTTTGCATTATTATATTCCCCATTCTTAATCATTTTACAAATAAATAGGTGCTTTTGATCCATGTCTGCTAAATAGTTGCAGGTTACAGGTTCTCGGAACAATACAGTGAAAATGGTGAAAAAACGCTACAAAAGTAAGACTACGACCAACAAATAGAAGAATCTTTATGATCCCGCCTACAGTTTAAGGAACAAATGAAGATCAATGAACAGTTCGATTGCACAAAGTACGAAGGCAGCACAAGATTCAAGACTTCAACGCGAAGCTAACGGTAAAAGTCCACAACATTCTGCACTGTGGAAATTTGGAAGAAACTAGAAAAGATTATGAAGAACCAAGTGAAGAAAAGAGAGGTACAAAGCAACTTGAAGCATCACAGAAAGACAGAGTTCAAGACCTCACCATATGGCCGCGGATCCGCGGCCAAACATGGCTTATGGCCGCGGATCCGCGGCCGTGATGAGCACGTGTCGGTGCATCTTGTCGGTGGGTGTTGGTACGTTGACCAGGCTTCTCAGGGTAGTCTTGTAATTTTAGATGTGGATCCGATATAAACCCTAGGGTTTCTATTATCTATAAATAGGAAGGCTACAGCTATTTTTGGAGCATGCCTCTTTTTATTTCTCTAGTTTAAAATTTTCATTCCTTATAATTGTCGAAGAGTGCATCAATAAAAAGTAAGTTTTTTTATTTTGAATTTCTTATTTGCAATTTTATTTCTCTGCAATTAATTATCTGCCGTAGTTATTTTCCGCAAGTTAGTTAGATTATTAAAAGAAAATCATAAAAAAATGAATTTCTTTGTTAATTCCCTAATGAGTGAGTAGTTCCTCACTTGTTAGGGTTAGGTTTGGGGAATATTTGAGAGATGAAAATCTCTCACTCCTTTCTTACCCGTTTAATATTTTCAAAATATGACTTTATGCAAATCAAACACAGACCGCTCACTACAGCACCCTATCCCACGAGATAGCGGTGATTCCCTAGTTAGACCGGTTGTGATTGATTTCCATAGAGGTTAGGGCTAAGAATTAAGAAAGGACGGACAAAGGCCAAAAGGAAGAAACAAAGTTTCTTCCCGCTCGCGTTAATCCCCTTTGTTAATTATTACCTTAACACCTAAAGTTCTTAATTAGGGCAAACAAAGCGGTGAGAAGAATCCTTTTTTCCAAACTAACCTAATCCTAACCCTAACAAGGTTTTAATCCAAATCAATTTCAACCTTAGTTTTTATAGAAAATCAAAACCTACAACAAATAGGAATTGACTCGTTAGAACAACTAGAAAATACACGTTTTCCCTATGGATCGATCCGTACTCAACCGGCTAGCTACCATGCGACACCGTTCTTGATTGCGGTTAATTCTTTGATTTTAATACGCACAAAAGCATCTCGATCAATCAAGGAGCACGTGGCGCGTTTGGCGCTGAGCGCCAGTCAATGAGTATAGAGCGCTCCTTTGAAGTGGCGCACACGTGAGGAGCACGTGGCGTGCTTGGCGCTGATCGCCATTCAATGAGTACAGAGCGCTCCTGTGAAGTGACGCACACGCGAGGAGCATGTGGCGCGCTTGGCGCTGATCGCCAGATTTGGAGCGCTAAGGCGCTTTTTATGAAATAGCGCACACGTGAGAAGCACATGGCGCGCTTGGCACTGGTTGCCAGATTTGGAGCGCTGATGCGCTTTTTACGAAATAGCACACACGTGAGGAGCACATGGCGCGCTTGGCACTGGTTTCCAGATTTGGAGCGCTGATGCGCTTCTTATGAAATAGCGCACACGTGAGGAGCACGTGGTGCACTTGGCGTAGTGCGCCCGACTTGGAGCGCTGAAGCGCTCCTTTGGCCGTTTTGATCAGTTCTGCGCTCTGAGAATTAAATTCTCATTTATAAGAGATTTTGTCTCGTGGATCTAAGAACAAAGTTCTTATTTTTATAGGAGATGTTACAATCTCTTATTTTTTTTGTGAAAAGACTATGTCTTTATCTTATAGATCTGTAATCTAACAAGAACTAAGTTCTTCTTCTTCTCTTTTTATGATGGGATGCTTCAATCTCTTCTATTGTTATGAAAGACTTCAGTCTTTGTAGATCTATGATCTAGAAGAAGAACTAGGTTCTTCTTCCTCTTGATGAGATGCTTTGACCTCTCTGTTTTATTTACCTTGAAGACATTCTTCTTTCGGGAGCTTGCTCTTCTCTTTGAAATTTCTCAAAATTTGTGGGGGGTTCCTCTATGTCAGACTTGAAGTCTTGGGTCCTTTATATAGGGGAGGCTGATTTGTTGAATCAGTTGAAGAGATCTTTTCTCTAATTGATTTGGGAATGTTTCCCACCGTTGGATTTTTGATCCAAGGGCTTCTGTTTTACAGAAGACGATCTTCTTGTTTTTAATAAGATTAGGAAAATCTTTTCCCATACAGAACTTATTCTGTATCTTGGTGATTTTTAATCACCATTGGATCTTCGATCCAACGGTGCTCTAATTTTCAGAGGTAATTTGATGATTTTTAGTCATCTTTGTTGGATTTTTGATCCAAAGGTGAAGAACATTTAGTTCCAGCGCTAGCGCTCTCGTGCTTTGCACGTGAGCGCTGCATCAGAGTCTTTGGCTCGGGTGCTAGCGCACTTAGCGATAGCGCTCTCGTGTTTTGCACGTGAGCGCTGCATCAGAGTCTTTGGCTCTAGGTGCTAGCGCACTTAGCGCTAGCGCTCTCGTACTTTGCACGTGAGCACCGCATCAGAGTCTTTGACTCTTAGCGCTGGCGCTGCGAGCGCTAACGCTCTCGTGCTTTGCACGTGAGCGCTGCATCAGAGTCTTTGACTCTTAGCGCTGGCGCATTTAGCGCGAGCGCTTTTATGAAGCACTGCTTCATTTCAAAATTCAAAATTTGAACAGAGCCTTGCTCTGATTGGGGGAAACAAGCATATCTGACGAAGAGACCGGACTGTATGGTAGCGTTACCAGTTGGCTCGACGGGAATTTTGACAGGTTCACTTGTTTTTTTCTGATCGCTCAATACCCGAGTGGCCGTTACGTTTAGCTGACCTCTTGCGGCTTGGGGGTGCTTGATATGATCATCACCCACTACCGGCGTATTGACGAGTCTTAGAGTCCCACAGAGGAGTTTTCTAGCCCAGGCGAAACGATGTGGTGTGCATATGTGATATGCGCGGGGACCCGATTAAATGCGTGTATGTGATACCATATATTAATCGGGCGATTTACTATTGGTCGGGTCGTATGTGATATGGCCGGTTTGTTAAATCAAGTGTTGATTTAACATTGACTTTATTGCTCACTTTGTTTAAGCCCTTTTCTTTATTGTATGCATGCATGTATGCATATGTTTATGTTGATGCACATGTTGATGTGCATGCACACATACATGCATACACTTGTGTGTATCATGGTTGTTGATACACTAGTGGTGGCAATGCAAGAGTCACATGGAAGTATTTATCTAAATATTTATTTTTGAGTTAATGTAAATAGAATTAATTCATGGTTGATATTTATCCTTCATTCTCTACACTTAACCTTGCATTAACCATGAGTTAATTTTCTATGGTTCTCTTTTCTCTAAAGTAAATATCTAGATATTTATTAACCCATGGTTTTGGATGATAGTGGTAGTGGAAATTATATATAATTTCTATTCTCATTTTTATTATTATAATTATCACAACCTTTGAGCTCTTGAGTTGCCATCATCTTCCTCCTCCTCTCTCTTACTCTCTTGACTTTGTTAGTGAGTGAGATAGTGATAAAGATAGGGTTTTGAAGTGAGAAAATAAACCACATCATCATTCTACACTAGTCTAATCAATTAGTTTAAAGTGTTAGTTTCATCTTCATCTTTTGATCAAGTGGAGCTCGGAGCTTGGACAAAGAGGAATCCGGGTGGACCATCGTGGATTCGGAAGATCACTAGCAAGCCCGTTCAAACTCTCAAGTAGCCAAGGAGTCAAGCAAAGAGAACTACAAAGGTTGTATTCTCTTTACTTCGTGTTATATTACTTGTAGTATGTGATACTACTTTATTTGTTACTTTAAATTTCTAGTTTTGATCCTAGGTTTGTTTGCTTAGCACCTTTAAAAATTAAATTGTAGCATAATTGATGCATTACAAACCCTTGTGAGGTGCTAGGATAAACCCAACACTCTGCTCGGCTATCCCTGGCTGGTAGTTCCCTACCCCAACGCCAGGGATCTAAGCCCTCACCAAGGGGCAGCCGAGCGGCTGCCCTGCTCGGCTATCCCTGGCTGGTAGTTCCCTACCTCGCAACGCCGGGGATCTAAGCCCTCACCAAGAGGCAGCCGAGCGGCTACCCTGCTCGGCTATCCCTGGCTGGTAGTTCCCTACCCCGACGTTAGGGATCTAAGCCCTCACCAAGAGGCAGCCGAGCGGCAACCCTGCTCGGCTATCCATGGCTGGTAGTTTCCTACCCCGACGCCAGGGATCTAAGCCCTCACCAAGAGGCAGCCGAGCGGCTGCCTTGCTCGGCTAACCCTGGCTGGTGGTTCCCTACCTCGCAACGCCAGGGATCTAAGCCCTCACCAGGAGGCATCCGGGCCCTCCCTTGCTCGGTATCCCTGGCTGGTAGTTCCCTACTCCACGACGCCAGGGATCGAACCCCTCACCAAGAGGCACCAGGCATTAATACGGCTCGGCCATCTTTAGCAGGCTTCTTATGGCCCCTCCCGCGCTAAGGATCGAAGCCCTCACCAAGAGGCATCCGGGCCCTCCCTTGCTCGGTATCCCTGGCTGGTAGTTCCCTACCCCACGACGCCAGGGATCGAAGCCCTCACCAAGAGGCACCGGGTATTAATACGGCTCGGCCATCCTTAGCAGGCCTCTTACGCCTCCTCCCGCGCTAAGGATCGAAGCCCTCACCAAGAGGCATCCAGGCCATCCCTTGCTCGGTATCCCTGGCTGGTAGTTCCCTACCCCACGACGCCAGGGATCGAAGCCCTCACCAAGAGGCACTGGGCATTAATACGGCTCGGCCATCCTTAGCAGGCCTCTTACGGCCCCTCCCGCGCTAAAGATCGAAGCCCTCACCAAGAGGCATCCGGGCCCTCCCTTGCTCGGTATCCCTGGCTGGTAGTTCCCTACCCCACGACGCCAGGGATCGAAGCCCTCACCAAGAGGCACCGGGCATTAATACGGCTCGGCCATCCTTAGCAGGCCTCTTACGACCCCTCCCACGCTAAGGATCGAAGCCCTCACCAAGAGGCATCCGGGCCCCTCCCTTATTCGGTATCCCTGGCTAGTAGTTCCCTACCCCATGACGCCAGGGATCGAAGCCCTCACCAAGAGGCACCGGGCATTAACACGGCTCGGCCCGTTCTTAGTAGGCTTCTTACGGCCCCTCCAACAACTAAGGAACAAAAGCCCTCACCAAGAGGCATCCGGTCTATCTGCGTCTGAGCGATCTCCACCTTGACTTCGGGGCCATGGAGATACCGTCTTCTTGCCAGTCTTTGCACACTCGGCAAACGAACAGATTCAACTCGACGCGTAATCGCTAGACGAAGAACCGACACAACACGAAGGCAGTACTGTGCGAATACAAGTGTTTACCGACAAAGGAAAATACGCGTGCAAACACGGCTGCAAAAAGTCTTTATTCACAAAGTCAAAGCTTTTACAAGGGTATTGTGGGTTCCCCAGCCTTACAAAATGCCCGAAAGCCTACAAAATTCCCGATGCAACAAAAAAAAGAAGAAACAAGAAGACAAGGAGCTTCAGGCTTCAAGGCCAAACGCAACCCCAGGAAGCTATGCATTTACTACGACTCGGGCCGCGTCTGGAGGATCCGCGCCCATCACAGGAGCCTCGGCATTGCCTTCGCCAGGAGTCCCTTCCTCGGTCTCCCCCCGGGGCCGTCACCCTGCTCGTCATCCGTGCAAGGATACTCGACTCGAAGCTCTTCGTCGGCGAACTCCGGCATCCGAGCCTTGACGGCGTCAAGAGCCTCGTGCCAGATGGCGGTAGTGGCCGTGGCTAGGTCGGTGTAAAAAGGTTTCGACTTCTTGTAGTTCTCCACCGCCTTCACCGCTGTGAGCCCGGCTCGCTTCTTCCCCTCTACCGCCTCCTCCAGCTCCTTCCGGAGGGTGCCTGCTGACTTCCTCAGGGTGCCGACGAGAACCTTGGAGTCCTGAAGCTTGGCCTCGGCGGCCTGGGCGGCCTTACGGAACCTGGCAACCTCCTGCTTCCCGACCGCCACCTCCTGCTTCCCGGCCGCCACCTCCTGCTTTCCGCCCGCCACCTCGCCCTCAAGGGCAGCGACCCTCGCCATCACCGCCTCCAGCTCCCGCTTTGAGCTCTCTTCCAGCGTGGAAAGCTCGCCCGCGGCTCGCATCGCCGGGGCTATTTCCTCCTCCTCCATCTGGACGACGAGGGCGACGTGCTGGAGGACCTGAAGAAATCAGAGGGGCGTCAGAAAGAAAAGGGGGCACCAAATCTCGCAAATGATGAGACGCCGAGTGAGAAATTAAGTGGAGTGCGAGCACTAACCTGCACGGCCTTTTGGGCGATGGAAGCCATTTGCACCTTCAGGGTCCCCCGAGGGACCTTGTCCCCGGCCGACCTCTCTATGTCGGCCAGCAAGCTGTCAGCGATGGAGAGCTCCGAGGGTACCTCAAAGCGGAGCTCCCCCTCGTCCACCAAGATCGGGGAGGCCGGGGTTCGCAGAACTGTTCGAGGGAACCGCTTAAGAGGCGACGGCGGAGAGCCGGCCTCCATCTCCGAAGCCTGGGCCTCCTGTCCCTGAACCCGCTTTCGGCTCGGCGCCTGGCTGGGCTCCGAGGCACAATCCGCACTCGAGCGATGGGGTGGGACGGCTGCCGGGGGAGCCGGGACCGACGTCGGACAAGAAGAGCTAGCCCCTCCAGCCTTTGATCCCTTCTTCGGCTTGCGCATGGCCGCTCGAAGATAGCTCAAGTCCATGGGTTCTATACAAGATAAGATACAATGGAGTCAGCAACACAAACAAAAATAAAAATAAACACAAGCCTAACAGAACGCCTACAAGCACCTAACTTACCGACGAACCGGGCGGGGCTGAGCTCGGCCCAACTAAGAGCCTGCTCAGAAAGCAGCACGTCAGCCCGGGGAATGGGCTCCCACTCCGCCACTCTCACCGTGTCGGGGTCGTTGGACGGGCTTCCCCGCCAGCACCTATCCCTAGACCACTGAGTGGGCATGGGCCAGTCCTCACCTTTTGGCGGCCCAACAAAGAAAAACTTCTTCTTCCAATCGTGGATGGAAGAAGGCAAGACGACGACTCCTGACCCGGCTGCACTCCCCCGTCGTTTCCTAAAGGAGAGGTAAACCCACCTTGGGTCGCCCGCGCGAGTGTCGGGATGACCTTTGTAAATGAGAGAGGAGGCAAGGATGGACAGACCGAAGGGGATCATCTGTAAACGGACCAGGAACCCAAGGAGAATCCTCCATGAGTTCGGCACTAGCTGGCCCGGGGCCAGCTCTAAGTAATTTAGCGCTCTAACAACCTCGGGAGCGAAGGGCAGGCGCATTCCGGCCCAAAAGGATTCCAGGTACAAGGCAATCTCTTTACCCCGTACCTGATCCGCCCTCTCTCCTTCCTCGGCCAAACGTAGGGTATAGCCGGAAGGGATATGGAAACGAGCCCGAGCGGTGGCAAGCTCGTCCTCGTACCTCACCAAGGGTGGCACACCAGGGGCGTCCGCCACCTCCATTCTGGAATACGCCCCTGACGCGCGACCCCGGGAAGAGGATCTGATCCTAACTTCCCGGGAAGACTCCGACTCAGTGGAGGAATCCCTAGAACCTACCCCGACGACATCTACAGACTCCTCAAAGGAAGACATCTAACCTGATGGAGAAGTTCTCGGGAACGCAGAGATCCGACCTAAAGAGGAGAGCGCCGAGCTTACAAGATCAAGAACGAGGAAAATATGAAGAGAGATGGTCCTTGATGCGGACCCCACCTCCATTTATAGTCACCGTCGTCCTCATCCAACGGCGACAGTCGACTCCCGCCAAAAACAACTCTTCGCATTCGACGACTACGATCGCTCCACCTGTCGCACGCGCATCGGCCGTATCCCATCAGACGCCATCGGTCTGCGGCCTGTCGTGTCAGCTAACCAACGCCCGACACATGGTCTGTCGTTTCAGCGAAAGTACACACGATCCGGCGCACCCTCTTTAATGTAAAGATCTCGCCCTGATTTGCTGACATCATCCAGAAAATACAACAGATCACCCGGGGACACGCCCGACGATATTTTCGGAAAGGAGCTCACCTCGGATGACCCGACAGACCACTCTTGACCCGACCCGTCAGCTGATCGGGACGAGAGTGGGGGGCTAATGATGATGCACGATATCGGTGATCTCTCAGATCATGACACGTGGCAGATGACGTGTCCCATAGCATGCAAGAAAGGACCTACAACGGCCAACCAGACCACTCTCATGCCCGTCTTACAAACAAATGCTGGCTCACCTCCGAGCCCCCTGCACAATTGGCCTCCTCGGCCTTACAGCTCGTCTCCGGACTACCGCAGAACCAAGATACCTCGACTTTCCCGCTAGTCCGCGAGCTCTCCCACCGAGGTCATCTTCCTCGGTCTCACCGACCGACCAGCGGCACCGCTCACAAGCGCAACCGCTGTCCCGCGAATCTCGCCATGCGCGAGATATCCGCCGGCCACATCCCACGTTCCACGCCATCACGATCCCCCATTAACAAGCCTGTCTCGCCATTAATGGGAGATTCCGCTGATCACGCGGGCGTGACGTCGGGAGCGTAACGGCCGGCGTGATTCTTGCGCCTGCCCTGCCTGTTGCCATCGCTATATAAGCCCCTTCTTCAGATGGTTCAAATAAGCCATTTTTTACTCACTAAGCCGTTACTCTGCTCGGATTTCCTCTCTAACTTGACCGTCGGAGGGTTCTCGGTGGTACAACCACCCCGGAACTTCCTTGCAGGTAGCTCGGCCCAAACAACCTCAAACCCATTGAGATCCACATGCTTCAGGAGCCTGCCTCCAGATCCAATCTCAGCCGTCAGTCGCCGCCATCAGCAGATCAACGAAAGGTAACATCTCGGCGTGATCCCAGGTCGCGTCAGTTTCCAAAATTATTTTTTCAAAAGAAATTAAAACATTATCCACTTTTTTTTATTTTTGCGTTTTTTCTCTTTTCTCTCTCTCCCTCTCTCTCTTTTTTATAGAAACTTGAGTATTTTCCAAGTATAAATGTATAATGAACTTGTGTTTTGGGGCTAAACTCAAAACCTGAACCTTTTCTATGCTTCTTTCTCAAGCCCCTCTGCATAAAATGTTAGTTTTTCAATTTTAATCTCTCTTTTTATTCCTTTATTCCTATTTTCTTCCTTATTTTATTCGCTTAATTCTTTCTGCTGCAATTTGATTTGATTTGTTGTTTCGAGTATTTATCATAGCTTCACTAAATTTCAACGGTTAGGGTTTATTGGACGACTAGTTCTTTTGATTTCGAAGAAACCCAGTTGAAGAAATTGGGTAAAAGTAAGTAAAAGCCATGTTGTTACCGCAATTTTGATGCTAAAGACATATTTTTTGCATTGGGTTCATGAGTTTTTCAGAGTCATTTAATACTACTACAACAATAGGTGTGCATCCCAAATTTTTGGAGCCCGCTATATAAATCCTTCTTTTCATTAACAATTAACATATCGTTCTTTTCCTTATTAATAAAATTCTATAGGCTGGCCGGTGTCCAAGATAAGTTCCTGCTAGAAAAACACGAAAAAACATATCGTTCTTAATAGGCTCTATCCATATTCGTTTAGGTCTATCCTCGCCCTTAATTACGCTCGTTGCACATGTCAAAACCATCAAAATCGGATTTCTCACATCTTATCCTCTAAAGAAGCTAGCTCTATCTTCCTACAAATACACTCATTTCTCTGACGTTATGAAATGTTTCATGTTTCTCTTTATGTACTGAATTAATGTGAAATCTATCCTGCCTCGCATTCCTAAATGCTTTCTGTGGATATAAATAATATGCTAGAAGTGCCATATTATGAAAATGCCCCATTTTTTTCTTTCTAAATCTTGAGTTAATTATGAAGAGATCCATTTGTAAAAATCTAAAAAAATAGGCAGTAGACTTTTAATTAGTAGCCAAGTTGAGTTTGATGATACACATTGCTAAATAACTTATATCATTTACGAACACCAACGCATTTCCTTATTTTTCATGCTTGTTATGATTTAAGCTTCGATGAGATGCTTTTGAATTGGTAGGACTACAGGCGAAGTCAATCCTAATTCCTCTCCACTAGTTTTCCCTTGCTTGCAATGGAGCCACCCAATCTTTCCAGTGTTATGCACAAGTTCACCACAGAACCCCATGCTCGTACCGTTGATAGTTGTAGAGCGTTTTTCGTCATCTTACTGAGATAGGAATGCTCGCGTTTGTTAGACGTATGCAGATTCTCCCGGTCTAGGACAGGCTGGAGTTTATTGATTGTGGGAATCCAAATTTCCGGCAGCCGCGGACTAAACTGCCGTTAATTATCCCTCACTTTTGGGAGCGAGAGAATCTCCGATCAACGGGTCGAACGGGTCATGCAAACTCAATGTGCAGTATGCGTGTTTTGAGGGTGTTTTGGGCATACCGGGGGCCTTGCAGAGTTTACGTGGGTCTCGCTATCCGGATAGCGGGTTGAGGGTCAAGAGGGCTAACAGCCTCCTTACGGAGTGCAGGGCAGCATCCTGTTAGAAATTTTTTCTAACGAGATAAGTATTTTGAGCGTGTCGTGAACTCCCAAAAAGAGGAAAAGTGTAAGGAGTACTTGCGATGGCGCAAGCAAAGATTTGACACATGCGCTTGTGCATTGCGCGGGCGCTGGCGCGGTTGACGCATGTGCCTGTGCATTACACGGGTGCTGCATTACACGTATGCACCATCCGTGGACTGGCGCATGCGCCATCCGTGGACTGGCGCATGCGTCTTGACATGGTTGGCACATACGGATTGGCGCTGGTGCAAGCAGGAAGTTTAAGCGAACTATGGAACTTGAATACCTAAGGGTTTTCGCAAGGGGAAAACTCAAAAAGTGGTTCCCTGAGATGGGGACACCCCCAAACTTCTCTTATTTGGTCCAAAAATGTGCTTTTGAATCTTCAAATTTTTGGATTTTTGGATCTTAGATGATAAAAAGGGATTCTTTTTCTTTTCTCCAAGCCTTGAATCTTGTCAAAAGTGGGGCTTTGGAGGTGGGTTTTCCTTTTTCTTTCTCTTCTCTCTTTAGATCTTGAGGAGGAAGGGATGCAAAAATCGCTCTTTTAGGGATTTGATGAAGAATTTTGTAAGGACTCTAAAATCTTTGTACGGAAATTTTCTATTAATATACAAGAAATGAGTTTTAGAGCCTGAGTTTGAGTTATAAGTTACTTTTTTGAAATAACATCAAGAAGCCACTTATAGCTCACTGGTAAAGCCCTTGCACTGCTGTGATGTAACCCCTGTGTTTGATTCCCATCAGACACAATTATTTTTTCTGAATTTTTTAACTTTTTGGAAGTCCAAAAGATTGCACGTGTAATACACAGTGAAATGAAAAGTTCAGAAAAATCAAACATGTGGAAAATTGAGTAAACATGGATTTAATCAAGTGGCACAAATCTCAAGGCAAATGCCTCAAGATCGACCGACGGATGTGGCGTTTGGGCCGGTGGGGACGGTTAGATCATGGCCAATGAACCCCGTACTCTGCACACTAGTCTCTTCAACTACTCCTAACCCCTCTGCACTGTTTGATTTTCCTGCAATCAAAAAGAGGCCTTTCATTTCATAATTAAACCCCATTTTAATGCTTTTTAATCCACAATTTTAATTTCCAAACACTAATTCTCCACTATAAATACCACTCCACACTTTGGCTCAGTACCATTCTAAAAATTCTAGCCAAAACTCTCTAAAAAAGTTCCTAGTGCAAGTGAAGTAAAGTGGAGTAAGCGAGCAAGTTGGTTCCGGCGAAAATCGAAGCCAATTCTGGAACTCCCGCGATGCCACGAAGACCATCTTTCTTTTCCTCACCCTCTTCCTAAGTTTTTTAAACCGTAAGTCCCTTTCAAATCTCCTCCTTGCTATTGAAATTCCTCTTCAAATTTTATATCAGTAAAAGTGGAGTTAATACCGACATCTTCTTTTCTAAAAACATATAACTCTCTTTTCCTTTACAATTTAATTAATCTAATTTGACTACATCACTTGTAACCTTAAATCCTAATGTTTAGAATCAAATTTCATCAAAATTCTCATGTGAAACAACCATAGTAGAAATTTTTCATTAAAATACCCTGAGCTTTATAAACATCTCTTTTAGTATTTGTAAAAACAATACTTTTAGGAAAACTTCACGGGGTAACGATCTACCCCACACGCACATTTGGTTTCATAGCACGATACCTCTTTTGTATGAATATTTGTTACGAAGAAAACTTTACAATAAAATACCACATAATTCCAAAACCAGATTTCTTTTAAAGCGATATTTCATTTTCTTTGCGATTATACATCTACAATCCTTTTTAGGGGACCTGTTAATGAATGGAGCATATTATCGCACATTTTTGGGCTAGTAGTGCGAGATACAGACCTCCTCACGGAGCATTCGATCTCGAAAGGATTTAAATACGTTTTTAAGAAATACGAATTTTTTAAATAAAATAAAATTAATTTTAAAAATTATATAAAAATTATAAAGCCATATTTTCAAATATAATAAACCTATAATTTTTCTCAAAATGAAAGATTAACAATTTTGCCAATAAAATACTATCAAGATATCAAAAAGGACAAGTTTTTCAAGAAAATACCATGAACTTTTCAAGTTAAGTGTATATCATTAAAATACTCAAATACTTAAAATCCATACTCATGAAAACCCCAAGTAATACTAATTACTCTCGAGATTTACTTTTTAACTATATTAAAAATATTTTTCATAAAACCCTCTCGAGTTATATAAAAACAATAATTAAGGATTTTAGTAAATATAGGTTTAAGTGGGATCAATTCTCTTAAGTCTCAGAGAGCCGGAGAAAGTGGGTGCTTGTCTATTTTGTTGGATATAGTGCCCTCAAGGCAATTATCATAGTCGCGGACAGATGATTGTGATGATTGAAGTACGACCTATACCGATAAAACAGTCTTACTCAAGACGATAGTATGCTATATGGTTCGTCTTTATCATCATGTACGTGTTGATAGAGCAATTAGGATTCTTGCTTGACTGCCAGCAGTATGATGGCGATCATATTTGTGGGAGCTGGGTTCTATAAGCGCATCCTTAAATGTCCCTAGTCGTAGGAGCATCGAGACCGGGCATCGATACTCCAGTGTAGACTAGTGTATACTGATCGAGACCACGACGAGGGGCGGTGGCCAAGTCTCACAAGCCATTGGTGTTAGTTTGTTCACCTAAGATAGTATACAGGTGCTCATTGGGTTATGAGTACACTGGACGGACTCGCCGGGAACTTGCTGGTTGGTATTATACCTATTGTCAGATAGCAGTTCCCAGGTGACATGTGTACAGGTTAGTCTGTCGACCTGAGATCGTCATTTGTCTCGTGTGAGTTCCCACTGTGCTTTGATTACTACCCTACCATGGCTCAAAGGAGTCGTGCAAACAGGTTTTAGTTGGGTACAGTCCCGAGCCACATGGAGGCAGTGATCGGATCGTCAGGGATTCGTCTCTCCCAGTATTGGGGGTTGATGTCGCATTGTGTACGGGTGGTCATCACCACAAATCCATGGCCATGGTAGACGAGGATTATCGATCTAGGATCGATAGTTTCTCAGGAGGTGATGGGTTACATGCCGACACTAAATATCGCGTTGTTAGGGGTCTGACTTTATCCACCCCCCTAAACTCGATATGCGATGCTCTTAGACGAACAGACCGGACTGTACGGATATTGTCACTGACAGGCTCAATAGGGGTTCAGGATGAGTTTGCTCGTCGGCCTCCCTTTCGCTCAATACCTGGGTAGCCGTTACGTACAGCTAGTGCCGCTGACGTGCTTGTGGTTAAACCCACTGCCAGCGTATTGACGAGTCTTTAGAGTCTCACACAGAGGGTTTTCACGGTTCAGGCGATATGGTGTACATGAGGTATGTTGATACATACAGGTGTCCGGTTAAATGTGTGCATGTGCGGCGCAGACTTTAATCGGACGGTTGATAATACTAGCGGCTTAGGATTAAGCCAGATTATTAAATCAGGTTTTTAATTTAATAATTTACATATATATTTATATATATGTATTCTAGTATTATTATTCACTATTCATTTTCTCTCTTGGCTATTCGTATTTTGGTACGAATACGCGTATATGTATTTCGATACATGTACCGGGAAGTATTCCATATTTTATACGGAATAGCTTCTAGAAGATGCCACCTCATTTATATGATTTTCCATTTATGGAAATTCATTTGTTTTTATAAATGAGGTGGAAAAGGAGGCATGGTCATGGACAAGTAAGTGGCATGGGTCAAAGCATGGTTGCTCATTTGTTTAATGAAAATTTGGATATGACATTTTTTTGATGATAATGGAAGTGAGAGGGGGGGGGGGGGCAATTTTGGTCAAGGGGTTTTCATTTTAATTTGATAACATTACACATAATGCTTAGCCCACTCTCTCACTCTCAAGTTCACAAAGAAAATACTTAGCCAATTCTTTGCCTCATGCCAAGTCTTCATCACCTTCCTCCTTCATCTTCTTTGGTTGCTCCATGAGCACTTTGGGTAGAGAGAAAATATGGTGACACACTACTACACCTCGACTTTCCATCGTCAGCAACTTTGGAGCGTCGGTTGCCTCCTTCGTCGAGCAGGAGCTTGTGCCGTTTCCCTCGGGTGGATCATCGGAGACGAAGGAAGACCGGCAACCAAACCACATCAACGAGCCGCTAGGAGCTTGGAATGAAGACCGAAGGACACGGATCAACTCGGTATAACGATTCTAACTCTTAGTTAGCTCGCTAATTTAGGGTTTAAGGTCGATCCGTAAATCGGGTTGCGGTGGCGCCGATTTAGAAAAAATTTGTTCCGCATTCTGGCCGCGTTTTGACGGCCGGGGCGCTGCCGGGACCCTACATGGTATCAGAGCCACCCTTTAAACCCCTTACTAGTTTGTTTAGACGTGCTTAAAAGATCGATTGACGGATTTTACCGAAATCACGATTTCATTTTTCTGTTCTCTGCCGTTTTTCAAAAGTGTTCAAAAAATATTTTGTAGTAGCTTAAAAATCCGTGCAGACGATTTTATGGGTACAGAAAAAATTTGAGCCCTTGACGCCTCCAAAGCGCCGCGGAACCGCCGCACATACCCCCCATTGGCGGCGGATCTGCGGCCATTTATTGGCGACGAGCCTTCAAATTTTCACTGTAGCTCAGAGACTTGGAATTGTGATCTTTGTGATATTCTGTTTTGGCCCAGGTTTCAGTGAAGTGTTGTTTTTCTATTGGGGCCAATTTGGAACTTAGTCGATCGATATTTTAAGTGTGCGTTTAACAGTACATACTTTTCCATCTGCGACCGTGAATGTCACTTGATCGGTAAACTCGTCTAATTGCTATATGTCTTTTAGACGGGTTTGCGAACGTGATATTCACGTTGATATTCTGTGTTGTGCTGTGATATTGGTTGGATCGTCGTGGTGGATAGCAATGGTGCAATGATAGTACAGTTTTCATTTAATTTATACATTTGATATTGCAGGGCGAGCATCCGAAATGTGGACTGCCGTCACTGTCAGTTTGTATATTATTCTTTTGGGGCACGACCGGGATGAAGTCGACGTCATCCTTGTATATTATTTTCTTTTCTGTACTAGGATTACCCCGCGGTGGAGTGCACGAATAGCCGGGTTCTAGAGGGCAACTGGTCCGCATCTCATGGCGTTGGGACGGAGGGGACCTTACTCTAGAATTGGCAGGCTATTCGCCGCACTCGTAGGGGGTATAGGGTGACCCAGGAGGGGTGCTCAAGTTACCGGATTCCGTAAAATGCTGGGTGGTCCATTCACGTTGCTGAAGGGGGCTGCCTCACTTCTGGTTTTGGCGGATAACTTGCCGCGCTCGTAGGGGTCTAGGTTTCATTGCACAGGCTATCCACACGACAGGGAACGTCGGGCCTCACTTGCGGCTCAAGTGAAATTTGGGGCTCCAGATTATCCACCATTCTGTATTGCTTCTGTAATGTTGCTTTATATCATGCCTGCGACGATTGTTATATATATATATATACTAGTTGATGTTGTATATGTTTTACACCCGCGCTAGCCCAGTCCCCGCTCTGTCGTTAGTTAAGTAACCTAACGGGTGATGACGGGACCCAGTGGCGAATGCGGATGGCATATACTTACATTTTATTTTCATTCTTTTCTGGTGTGATTAATTGATGGGACTGCATAGATTCTTATCAATGCAAGGATAAAACAAACCTATATATATGATGTTGTTGGAACCAAGTTTTTTAAAAAAAAAACTGACATTACAGACGTTCTCTTTTGCTTTGTATCGTGGTATTCATTTGGAATATCCTGCATCTCATTCGACGAGGCAAGGGTCGAGATCCCTTCATCGGGAGTGACCCCTTGGGTAAAAGTTTGCGTCAACGTAATAACTTTACTATAGTCGTTTTCTTTTGCTTTGCATCGTGGTATTCATTTGGAATATCCTGCACCCCATTCGACGGGGAAAGAGCCGAGATCCCTTCACCGGGAGTGACCTCTTTAGCAAAAGTTTTCGCCATTATATATTTATATAAAACCACTTGGATTTCTTCAACGATATCAAGTTCATTACGTTAAAGGTTTTTCGCCAAAAACCAGCCGTAGCCCTCCGTCGTTTCTTTCAGGTGGTACATAGTATTTATACTGCGTTTGTTGGCCTTTGTCAAGGCGTAGTGTGCGGTAGCTAGTTATTGCTTGTCTGTTGCATTGAGTTGCGATTATCTAGGACAGTCGTATAACCTTGTTGGCCTTTGTCAAGGGTTTGTACAGGTGGGTCTAGAGTAATCCAGGATAATGACGGGTTGAACTTGACTTGTGGTTTATGATTTGTTGGCCTTTGTCAAGGTCATAAACTGCTTGGGGTAAAAATCACATCGGGAGTTTCAAACATACAGGAAACTTTCTAGGTTTGCGCATACCTTCTGGAGTGTGGTGACTTGAGTGGTTTCCATCAAGTTATCATGCGATGATAGTTGGATCCCGATTCCCACTGATAAGTAGGATTACTCCTCGGGTGATTCCGACTAATTCACCTTTTGGGTTTGGAGGAGAATTCGAGGAAACAGTGGGAGCCATCCAGATTAGATAAAATGATTAACCATTCTGATCTAGGTTAGAGTGCACGCTGAGTGTTTCCTTTCTCTCTCTCTGTCTGCGACTATGACCCGACCTTTGACTAAAACTCATGAAACCAAGTTGACCGAACCTTCTTAAAACACTTTGACTTTTGGAATGTCACGGTGTCGCATACATCATTGCCACTTCTATATCACCTTTGCTTTTCTCCAGAACACCTCGTATCACTGCGAGTATCCACTTCCATTGGATAAATCCATCGTATAGTTACATACGAACTCGAAGGAACTTTTTCGGGGATGGATTCTGGTTCTGGAGAGATTGAATAGGATTATTCGGTTGTCTTTTCTCTTTACATTCTCTCAGGTTGTGAGGGCTCCTAGAATTAGGAGAGGGTACACCTATTGAGCTTATTGGATAGTCTTCCTCCAAACTATAGGCAAGTGCCGAACGGTAGGGAAGGAAGAAAACCAATTAAGCTTAAGTGTGGTGTACAGAAGGTAATAAGTAAAGACATATAAAGGGATTAGAATAATGGCAAAATAAATTGCGATCACCATCATTCACGACAAAGACCGTGTATAGCCCTGCCACTCTTACATCCACTTTGCTTTTCTCTAGAACACTCCGTATCACTACGGATATCCACTTCCATTGGATAAATCCATCGTATAGTTACATACGAACTCGAAGGAACTTTTTTGAGGATGGATTCTGGTTCAGGAGAAAAAGAATAGGATTATTCAGATGTCTTTTCTTTTTACCTTCTCGCAGGTTGCGAGGGCTCCTAGGATTAGGAGAGTACACCTATTACACTTATTGGATAGTCTTCTTCTAAACCTTAGGCTGGTGCCGAAGGGTAGGGAATGAAGAAAACCAATTAGCGTAAAGGAGGTGTACAGAAGGTAATAAGTAAAGACATAATAAAGGGATTGCAGTAAGGGCAGGTAAGTATATGGTTACTGTCATGATTCAGGATAATGGAAGAGGCGTTACTAGGTATACCAGTTAACCCTTTTGGAACATTTTCATGTTTCAGTTTTACTGTGCGATATTAATTGATAACTGTTTTCCCAATTGGAATCTAACTCCAGGGTATGTATTTACCAGATCATTTTCTCACATCTGTATGTTATTATGGATGGTGAATGGGAGTAAAATATTGGGAATTGTGTGATTAGATCCTCATTATATCGGAATTCGTTGTAATTGATGATATTTGAGGAAATCATCTGGTTTTTGCTGGATGACAAATATTTGGTTTTGAATATCCGTTGTTATGCACCAATTTCAAACTGATATAACTGTACATTTATTTTATAAAGTGAGATATAACTTTTTGATATTATGTCTATGACATTTACCTATATCAGCTGGTGATTAGGTAAGGTGCATTCAACAGCGGTGTAATTCTTCTTAACCATACTACAGTTTTTCAACCTACGACGCACAGGGTTAGAGTTGTTGAACTCAGGGGACTTATAAAAAGTATTGTATGTTGTCCAGTATCCATTAGGACAATGGGGTTGGTACTCACACTGTATTCTGTTTACTCATAACTTCTCTGATTCTAGACATGTATTTCGTTGAAATGCAAAGTTCAGATTTTGAGAAGTTATAGGTATAAGAATAAAGTAGAGAACCATTTATTGTAAATATCAGGATTCTTCGAGAAAGTCAAAAATGTAGATACTTGTATTTGGTATTCCGTTGATAGTAATGGTTTTGAGAACTTACTTCTCTTTCGGGTTACTCATATATGGATGCACTCCTAGATGAGTAATGCTGATTGTCCTCTTTCCATTTGGATGATATGCACTGGAGACTGCTGCATGATTTTGAATCTGGTTCCAAATTAGATTAGTGCTTTTGTTTCTATATTAGATTTATATAGAATCAATTTATATCTTAACGATGTTAAGATATAGGGAGTTGTCCGGCTGATGCTTAAAACCAGAATCCGGATAAACTCAAGGCACGTTTCAGTGATGGCTGTTTGTGGGTTATCCCGGAATTTGACGAGGGTTAACTTTCTACCATCAGGAAGATCAATATTTATATTGTTCTTGACTCGCCACAGTTTTAATAAAATGAATTTTTTTTTCCAGAAAAACGTAAGTGGGAGTATGGTAGAACTGAAAGTGATTCCAGAACCATAAACGATCACTGATGATTTAATAGAACCTAAGAATTCAATTAGTTTCGACATTCCATTAGCCACTCCGCAGATTTGGTGGGTAACCTCAAGCACCCGAGAGGTACTTCGGTCTTCTCAGAGACGGTGACAGGGAGGTTCTTGTTTACCCAGACTTGCTATTGCTACTGTTCTAGACTATAAGACCCGGCAGGAGGATGAGTATAGCGTCGTTCTAAACAAGCTTTAGAAGTGCACGTGTATATGACTCTGTCAGAGGGTTGTTGTAGTCAGTGGGAGCAGCGGAAGCATAGTGGGCAAGTAGCTTATGTCTATTTATAGACTAAAGCAGGTATAGCGGAAACATATTATCAAATTTTGATGTGACAGTCATAGGATTTGACTTCATCAGAATAGGAGATGGATCTGCTAAGAAGGTAGTAGAGAGTGATGTCCAGGTATTTGGGATGACATGCACTTGATAGGAAGAGATATTCCTATACTACGATCGGTTATACTTTGGTTGTCACACAGTTGTTTCTCCACATAGGATATGGATGTAATATCAGGTTTTCTGGTTACTAGATCTATGTTTTTGGATCTAGATTTGGGAAGTATCCTAATCTGGGTATTTTGACATTAAATGGATGACTCCTGGCATGGTGGTCTACCTGCAGGTGATGGAGTCAACCTCTCTAAAGGTGTCTTACAGACTAAAGGGGAGAGGGTTCTACATGATTAACAAATCATTTGCGTAGGCAATTGAGTTAATCATGAAATGTCAAGTACCACACCAGATATTGCTTTTGCACTAGATGCGATAAGCAGATATATTAATCCAATCCTGGAGAAACATTGGGAAGCAGTTTATGAACATGAATGGATATTCTATGGATATGGTAACGGTAGCCTCCTTCAGGAGACGGTTATCATATCAGGCTTCCAAGGTGACATGGATGACAGAGTGACTGTCAGAGTTATAGTTTTCCCTCTTTTGAGGGACAGTATGTTGGACGGGTAGTCCAAGCGAATACTGAGGAAAGGCATGGCGCAGGATACTAATTAAATTCAGTGGATGATACAGTCTAAGTGGTTTGCTGGATTTGGAGTTCATTTGAGAACTGGGTCCCATCAGATATCCAGACAAATTCTAAGACAAGTATTGCTCATTTCGGGAGATAGCTTTCTCCGCGAAGTTGAGATTAAGAGAGATACAGAAAGAAACATTGGAGCGGATCCACTCACTGAGGCTATTTCTCGAACGCAATCATTTTCGCAAACGGCCTTTGCGAAACTGATTAGTAGAGAAGTTGGGTGTTCGGTTTCACACGGGCTGTGAGTATGCGACATCGCAATAATTGGCTTTAAGTGCAAGTGGGAGATTGTTGGATTTAGTGCCCTCAAGGCAATTATCATAGTCGCGGATAGATAATTGTGATGATTGAGGTAGGACCTATACCGATAAAACAGTCTTACTCAAGATGATAGTATGCTATCTGGTTCGTCTTTATCATCATGTACGTGTTGATAGAGTTCTTAGGATTCTTGCTTGACTGCCAGCAGTATGATGACGATCATATTTGTAGGAGCTGGGGTCTATAAGCGCATCCTTAAATGTCCCTAGTCGTAGGAGCATCGAGACCGGGTATCGATACTCCAGTGTAGACTAGTGTATACTGATCGAGACCACGACGAAGGGCGGTGGCCAGGTCTCACAAGCCATTGGTGTTAGTTTGTTCACCTAAGATAGTATATAGGTGCTCATTGGGTTATGAGTACACTGGATGGACTCGCTGGGAACCTGCTGGTTGGTATTATACCTATTGTCAGATAGCAGTTTCCAGGTGACATGTGTACAGGTTAGTCTGTCGACCTGAGATCGTCATTTGTCTCGTGTGAGTTCCCACTGTGCTTTGATTACTACCCTACCATGGTTCAAAGGAGTCGTGCAAGCAGATTTTAGTTGGGTACAGTCCCGAGCCACATGGAGGCAGTGATCGGATCGTCAGGGATTCGTCTTTCCCGGTATTGGGGGTTGATGTCGCATTGTGTACGGGTGGCCATCACTACAAATCCATGGCCATGGTAGACGAGGATTATCGATCTAGGATCGATAGTTTCTCAGGAGGTGATGGGTTACATGCCGAAACTAAATATCGCGTTGTTAGGGGTCTGACTTTATCCACTCCCCTAGATTCGATATGCGATACTTTTAGACGAACAGACCAGACTGTACGGATATTGTCACTGTCAGGCTTAGTAGGGGTTCAGGATGAGTTTGCTCGTCGGCCTCCCTTTCGCTCAATATCTGGGTAGCCGTTACGTACAGCTAGTGCCGCTGACGTGCTTGTGGTTAAACCCACTGCCAGCGTATTGACGAGTCTTTAGAGTCCCACACAGAGGGTTTTCACGGTTCAGGTGATATGGTGTACATGAGGTATGTTGATACATACAGGTGTCCGGTTAAATGTGTGCATGTGCGGCGCAGACTTTAATCGGACGGTTGATAATACTAGCGGCTTAGGATTAAGCCAGATTATTAAATCAGGTTTTTGATTTAATAATTTACATATGTATTTATATATATGTATTCTAGTATTATTGTTCACTATTCATTTTCTCTCTTGGCTATTCGTATTTTGGTATGAATACGCGTATATGTATTTCGATACATGTACCGGGACGTATTCCGTATTTTATACGGAATAGCTTCTAGAAGATACCACCTCATTTATATGATTTTCCATTTATGGAAATTCATTTGTTTTTATAAATGAGGTGGAAAAGGAGGCATGGTCATGGACAAGTAAGTGGCATGGGTCAAAGCATGGTTGCTCATTTGTTTAATGAAAATTTGGATATGACATTTTTTTGATGATAATGGAAGTGAGAGGGAGGGGGGGCGGCCAATTTTAGTCAAGGGTTTTTCATTTTGATTTGATAACATTACACATAATGCTTAGCCCACTCTCTCACTCTCAAGTTCACAAAGAAAATACTTAGCCAATTCTTTGCCTCATGCCAAGTCTTCATCACCTTCCTCCTTCATCTTCTTTGGTTGCTCCATGAGCACTTTGGGTAGAGAGAAAATATAGTGACACACTACTACACCTCGACTCTCCATCGTTAGCAATTTTGGAGCGTCGGTTGCCTCGTTCGTCGAGCAGGAGTTTGTGCCGTTTCCCTCGGGTGGATCATCGGAGACGAAGGAAGACCGGCAACCAAACCACATCAACGAGCCGCTAGGAGTTTGGAATGAAAACCGAAGGACACGGATTAACTCGGTATAACGATTCTAACTGTTAGTTAGCTCGCTAGTTTAGGGTTTAAGGTCGATCCGTAAATCGGGTTGCGGTAGCGCCGGTTTAGAAAATTTTTGTATCCCTGAAAAATTTGACCCTTCTGTGAACTTGTGCCTCTTTGTATCCCTGAAACCCCTGTACACTTTATTTCACCTGCACATTTACAAAGTCAATAAAATCCCATTAATCTATTTTTTTAATACAAAATTTAATACATTTTCTTTCACACCCTTTCATCTACCCTAACCCTAGTTTTACCCTATAAATACCACCCCTAAATACACACCCCTCACTCAGAAGTTTTGTCCAAAACTCTCAAGAAAACTCTCTAGAATTTTGTGTACAAATGGAGTTAGCAAAGGGCGAAACTCCGGCGAACTTCTGACGGATATACGAGGAGTTTCCGGCGACAAAACGACGCACCGGCGATTCCCCTCTCTACCTCTATCTTCCTTCTTTCTTGTTAGCTTGTAAGTCCCTCCTCCTCCATCTCTATTCCATTCTAAAAATTTATAAAACTAAAACCCGACGGAAGCAGAGTTAATCCGACTTTCGATTCGGTTTTTCTTAAAAAGATCAACTTTCCTTAAATACAACCATACTAAACTCTTACATCTTGACTATTAATCATTAACAAAATATGTTAGAATAAGTTTCATAGCAAAATATTTCTTATTGCAATTTTTCTCGTACTTCTTTAGTAAAATACCATGTAGTTTAGTTTCGATTTTAAAACATCATTAACCTTACATACCTTTAGATAGATCACGAGGTAATGACCTACCTCCTCACAACACTCATGCAATATAGCACGATACCTTTTGGGAAATATAGATTCGTGAAATACCGTTTTACACAAAACTATCTCTAACTTATAAAAACCATTTTCATAAGATTATGTATTTTAAACAAATCTTTACAAAGCGCCGCTACAACCCATTTTGGGGAACCCGTCTGGGATGGTGCAGATTATCGCACTTCCCTGGGTTTAGTAGTGCGAGATTCAGACCTCCGCAAGGAGCATTCGGCCTCGAAGGATTTAAAAATACAAATATCTTAAGAAAAATGTGATTTCTAGAAAAATAATAAATTAAAATTATTTTATATAAATAAATATATATATGTATCATCAAAATATCTATTTTTGATATAATATGAATATTCCAACTTTTCTAAATCAAAAGAATCACTTTACATGAAATTCCATATAAGTTCAATACTTTACAACTAAATACCATGTATTATAAAAAATATGTTTATCTCATTAGAAATGTCACATATATAAAATTTACATGTATGAAAACTCTAAAGACGATAATAAAATACTTGAGGTGTATTTTGAAAATTATACAAAATTATTTTTACATAAACCCTCTTAAGTTTTATAAATTACAATAAGGACCCTAGTAAATATAGGTTTAAGCGGAACCAGTTTCTTGAGCCTCAGGGAGCCGGAGATATGGGTGCTTGCCTATTTAAGATAGACAACTTAACAAACAGTGTTATCAACACGGTAATCATTTTTGAAAAAGACACAAATCCTGCCGTCCATGTGCAGCGGTTACCGATAATATCAAAACCTAATTCAAGATTTCATTTTTTTTCTAATTGTTCTGACTCAGACTGAGTCTCATTATAAATAATCTGACTTGAATATGATTCAAGTACAAACTAAAATTCAACATGAATCTATGAATCCATATATTCAATCTGTTCAATCTATCAATTTATACAACTTGACCGAACCGAACCATGGATATACATCCATCTACATTTTTCATACATCTACATGATTCTCCAGTTACATCTATTTACTGATATCATGGTTTCGGCAAGTCATCCATCTGTACAATCTATAATACAAGACATTACAATTTCAATACAATACAAACAACACAAACAAGACATCGCGGGGTTTAAAGGGGTAGATTGGTACGGAAAGTGTTAGAAGTGGCACGAGACTGCAAGATTTAAGACACCTAATCTGAATACAATCGCCATTGTTCCGGGCATTCTAACGGAGCCTTGTCTATATTCCGTTGCCTTAGTCTCTGGCATACTGAGACTCCTCTCGTATACACTAGCCTCTTCTGTACCAACCTACAAACAACAGCGTTAACACTAAATACAACATTACATCAATATAATACAACTTTAAAAGTTACACACACACACTCTCTCTCTGTCTATTCTATTCCTCCCTTATTTTTGGGATTTGCCGAGCGATTTGTTCGCTGACGACATTCTCTTTCTTCTTCTTTGAATGTCGTCAGGTGATTCGGACCTTCCAAAGATCGAGCCTAACACTGAAGACTTGAACCAGTTTACTGAAGATCCCGAGCTGTAATTACACTTGTACATTTCCTTTATATTCTGTATTTTCCATTTCTGTTATGCCACTTGTTGAAGTCAAAATTTACACCCCGGTTGACCAAGTCAAAGTCAAAGTCAACCCCAAGCCAAGTTGGCCCATGCCCAGGTCGAGTCCGAACATGAAGCGGCCGGCCCTCCCCCATGCCAAAATGAAATCATGTAATAAATATTTTTTATGTAATTTTTTATGCATGAATGTAAACAAAATGGGTATAAAGCCAAATTTTTGTAAGCCCATGGCTTATGTGCAAAAAGAAATAGCACATGAGATATGTGATGGGCGAAATGCCATTTTGTAAAGCCTAAGGGGCTATGTGCAAATATGTAAGCCTATATAAGGCAACATGATGATGAATAAAAAAAAAGGAAGACACTTTTCATTCTCTCAAAAACCTAGGGTTTATGCCTCTTTCCCCTTTCTGAAGGTTCCAAACCTTCTTCTTTCTTTTGAATTAAATCAAGAGTTTTACTCTTTCTTTTCCAAAACTAAATAGTTTTTCACCACAAAACCCATAAAGGGGAACTTGGATCTGTCATTAGATCTCAAAAAGAAGAGATTTTTAAAATCTCACATCTCTTGATCTTCAAGGTCCTGCCAACAGAAGAGAAAGAAGAAGATCCATCTCCAGAAACCCTACTTTGGGGAAGAACTAGGGCTCACGGGGAGAAGCCCCTTCATCAGCTTCAAAACATCCTTGGAGTTTAACTCCTCATACATACACACACACACACAAAAATAATAATAATAATAATAAGTGCTCCTTTCTGAGAGTACAACTCCCATTGCAGGGACCAAGTCCCTTTTTGCGCCCGAGCGCCCACGTGCTGACACGTGGAGCGCTAGCGCCCTGAGCGCCCACGTGCTGACACGTGGAGCGCTAGCGCTCTTGCACTCAGGGCGCTAGTGCTCGAGCGCCCACGTGCTGACACGTGGAGCGCTAGCCTATTGCGCTCAGAGCGCTAGCGCTCAGAGCGCCCGAGCGCTCACATGCTGACACGTCAATCGGAGGTTCCCGATATATTCAAAACCCCTTTTTAAAACACAACATACGTACATTGCACATTGAGTTCGCATGAATAGTTGACCCGTCAATCGGAGGTTCTCTCGCCCCAAAGGCGAGGGGTAATTAACGGCAGCTTAGTCCGCGGCTGCCGGAGATTCAGATCCCCACGATCAATAAACCCTAGCCTACCCTAGGCAGGGAGAATCTGTAATGCGCCTGACAAGCGCGCGCATATTCCCATCTCAATGGGGTGACGAAAAACACCCTACAGATTCTGGCACGCCCGGTGGGACCAATCTCTCCTCCCATATTTCGGGTTAAATGTTCATGCGAACTCAATTGATATGCATATCAATTGCCTATACTAAAATCATGTTTTTTTGTGCAGGTTAACGTTCTCCAATTGCAATCTTCGGACACAGCAAAAATGTCTCCAAGGACAAGCTCAGCTCTCGACACAGCTTCCATCTCCTACACGATGAAGATGGACGCCAGGACGGTCCTTCCGGCTAGTCTCGGGCGACAATGGGAGGAGGAGCCGCTACTATTTGGCTCTATTATGTTCGTATCAGCCAGCGCCATCCCAGCTCCTCAAGCCCCGGTGACAGACAAACCGGTCTCGAAAGGCAAGAGACCAAATGTGGTGGTCTCGAAGGCGCCCCAACTCAAACGCAAGTCGGTGTTTGAGCGACTTTGCTTGGCCCCAGCAGGGGGCAAGGTCATCAACACCAGCAAAGCAACAAGGCATCTCGGGCAAGTTCCAGTGGCGCCTCTGACAACTGCTCGATTGGGTGTCTTCTCAAGCCTCCCTTTCACTCAGCCTATGGCGGCTTCCCGAAGAACAGAAGCCTGCCAAGCGCTCAAGACAGAGAAGCTGAGGCAGAAGCGGCTCAGATACAGAGCCAACAAAAAGGCTAGGGCTCTGGCCACGTTAAAATTTATGAATTTCCAAAGCCCGGACCGCTCCGCGAAATCAGCCGCCAAAGATAAAGAGATGGCTGGGTATGTGGTCCACACTGTATACATGGTCGGACATGAAGAAACGAACCCTCCTATGCTTCACAACCAGGGTGATGATACGGTGGACACTACCCAGCATCGGCTCGGTCTAAATGATGAGGAGCCCGCTCAGGCCGATAAGCCAGAGGAGCCCGTGGTTCCTGTGGAATTGAGCTCAGGCGATAAAGATGACCCGGTTGTCATAACCGGAACTACAGAACAAGTATTATTCCAATGGCTTCAGAGGCAGCTTCAGGATAGGGATGAGAAGTTAGCCAAGGTACAGTCCAAGGTCGACGAATTGGCAAACGTCGCGGCAGATCTCGCGACCCAAGTCGCCCGATTGCAGTTATAGCAGAATCAAATTTTGGTCCATGAGCCAGGGACTGATACCCGGAGGCAGCCAACTGATACCCCCTTCAACCTAAGAGCGGAGCGCCTTCACGAAAAACGGCCGCGATCAGCCTCCAGTCCCTCCGATACATACACCGAAGGGGAATCGCCTCTGAAAGAGAATCTGGATAAGGTCTATTCCTTCAAAAGGGACAAAGTGCACAAGATATTCAAGGACGCCCTAAGAAACGGTCTACAACTGCCAGAACCAAAGAGACCGCAAGAAGCGAAAATGACCGACGACCCAAAATATTGCCCCTATCACAGGGTGATAGGTCATGTTATTGAGGACTACTTCGTCTTCAAAGATTGGGTCGAAAGGCAATACAAGACGGGAGAGATTAAACTGTCTAAAGGCGTGTTGGAAAACAGTCAAGCTACGACCGCCGATTTCATACAAATGGAGACCGAAGCCTTTTGGGAACCCAATCCTCCCCGACATGTGCCACTATCTGAAAAGGGCGAACCAAAGACTGATCGGCCTCAAGAACCAGTATCAGTAAGGGCACTTACTCTAATGGAGAGAAAGAAGAAGGTGTACTCCTTCAAGAGGGATGAGGTCCGCAATATATTCGAGAAAGCCTTGAACAACGGTCTGCAATTGCCTATTCCGAAGAGGCCACATGAAATGAATATGACCGGCAATCTCGTATACTGCCCATACCATAGAGTGGTGAGTCATACCATTGAAGACTGCTGTGTTTTCAAAGATTGGGCAGAGGACCAATACAAGCTTGGAAAAACCCCACAATCCTCGGATGTATCTGCAAGCCACAGAGCTAGGTCATCAACACAGCTCCGCTAAGATCAAAGTTCAAGGAGCTGGGATAAGCAAAGAGGACCACCACGTCGTTAAACTGGGAATGATCGACCACCACGTCATTAAACTGGGAACAGTCGACCTCTAAGTCGTTAAACTGGGAATGTAAAAAAAAATAAAAAATAATATATGTAAATAAACAAAAAATGTGTAAATAAAAGAAAAATAAAGAAAAGCCGAAATGATGGGGCAACTCGCAATAAAAATCAGCGAGTAAAATAAAGATGAAAATAAAGCCGAAATGATGGGGCAACCGCGAATAAAAGCCGAAATGATAGGGCAATCGCGATCTTCGCGATAAGAAAAGCTGAAATGATAGAGCAATCGCGGTAAAAAAAAACGGCGAATGATGAGTTGCTCCCGGTACCATATTCCAGTGCAGCGATGCAGACGCCAACCAAAATCCAACATCCCAAAATTCTTCCAGCCCTACGGCCAGTCCCCAAATTGACTACCGTATACTATCCACGGGCTCAAATAATTCTCATCATACCCATGCCCCACTGTAATCACCAGTTACGCGGCTGGTCCCCTCGAAATTATGCTCCATTGGGAAGACCCACTGATGTGTCCTCATGATGCATGAGGAGAACAAACTTTCGTGGGATCCTTACGACCCACGAAGGAAAAACACACTTAGGAATCCCCACGACTCCTAAGGAGAAAGTACACCTACGAGATCCTTATGACTCGCAGGGAGAAAATGCTTTTATGAGACTCTTACGGCCCATAAAATTGAAAAGCCTTAGGTGATAGGGATCTAAACCTGTCTCCTAAGCCATCGCTTCCCAATAGGAAACGGCGAATAATGAGTCGCTCCTGGTACCATATTCCAGTGCAGCGATGCAGACGCCGTCCAAAACTCAAATTCCCAATGGCGAATGATGAGTCGCTCCTGGTACCATATTCCAGTGCAGCGATGCAGACGCCAACCAAATTTCAAATTCAAATCCCAATGGCTAATGATGAGTCGCTCCTGGTACCATATTCCAGTGTAGCGATGCAGACGCCAACCAAATTCCAAATCCCATACCCCAATGGCGAATGATGAGTCGCTCCTGGTACCATATTCTAGTACAGTGATGCAGACGCCGACAAAGTCCCCAAATTTTTCCGGCCCTACAGTCTGGATCATACATCCTGCAAAACCGTATACAATCCACGGGCGTAAAACAATCCCAATCTCTCCCAAGTCCTACCGGCAAGACCACATTCAAAGTCCCACCGGCGATGAAAAAAAGGGAAACAAAGAAAAAAAAGGTATGTCCACAAGCAAAATGGGCACGGATGAAAACCCGAAAGGGCTCCGTGAATAAAAACAGCAGGACTACCGGCGAGTTTGTGAAAACCAGAAAGGACGCGAACTCGTGAAAAAGAGATGAAATGCACTCGCAAAGTCCTCTCGACTTTGTGAGGAGAAAATTCTCGCGTGAGATCCTTACGACTCACAAAGGAGCAACACGCTTGGGGGTCCTCACGACTCCTAAGAAGAAAATACACCTACGGGATCCTTACGACTCGTAGGGAGAAAATGCTTTGTGAGACTCTTACGGCTCACAAAATTGAAAAGCCTTAGGTGATAGGGACCTAAAACCTGTTTCCTAAGCCATCGCTTCCTGATAAGCAAGCGCAAATGATGATTCGCTCCTGGTACCATATTCTAGTGTAGCGATACTGATGCCAAGCATAAACCAATTCCCAAATCCTCCAGGGGCAAATGATGAGTTGCTCCTGGCATTATTCCAGTGCAGCAATGCAGATGCCGACAAAAAAAAACCAATCCCAAAATCCTCTCAAAGACAGATGATGATTCGACCGTCCATGTCGCAAAACGGGCAGTGCAGGTTTCCCACAAATCGGGAACCAAATCGCTCCGGATCAGAGCGTCGACCGTCCATGTCGCAAAACGGGCAGTGCAGGCTTCCCACAAATCGGGAACCAAATCGCTCCGGATCAGAGCGTCGACCGTCCATGTCGCAAAACGGGCAGTGCAGGCTTCCCACAAATCGGGAACCAAATCGCTCCGGATCAGAGCGTCGACCGTCCATGTCGCAAAACGGGCAGTGCAGGCTTCCCACAAATCGGGAACCAAATCGCTCCGGATCAGAGCGTCGACTGTCCATGTCGCAAAACGGGCAGTGCAGGCTTCCCACAAATCGGGAACCAAATCTCTCCGGATCAGAGCGTCGACCGTCCATGTCGCAAAACGGGCAGTGCAGGCTTTCCCACAAATCGGGAACCAAATCGCTCCGGATCAGAGCGTCGACCGTCCATGTCGCAAAACGGGCAGTGCAGGCTTTCCCACAAATCGGGAACCAAATCGCTCCGGATCAGAGCGTCGACCATCCATGTCGCAAAACGGGCAGTGCAGGCTTCCAACAAATCGGGAACCAAATCGCTCCGGATCAGAGCGTCGACCGTCCATGTCGCAAAACGGGCAGTGCAGGCTTCCCACAAATCGGGAACCAAATCGCTCCGGATCAGAGCGTCGACCGTCCATGTCGCAAAACGGGCAGTGCAGGCTTCCCACAAATCGGGAACCAAATCGCTCCGGATCAGAGCGTCGACCGTCCATGTCGCAAAACGGGCAGTGCAGGCTTCCCACAAATCGAGAACCAAATCGCTCCGGATCATAGCGTCGACCGTCCATGTCGCAAAAAGGGCAGTGCAGGCTTCCTACAAAGCAGGAACCAGATCACTCCGAGCCAGGGAAATGTCTACCGTGGACACTCCTTCTCGGAGACGCGTCAAGCGTCGACCGTCCATGTCGTAAAAAGGGCAGTGCATCCCAAAAAGTGGGAACCAAAGCAAGTCGCCTCCACGCGAAAGAAGATTCATCAATTTCATGCACACGACTCACACATGTGGTGTGCATTTATTGATGGGGGGCACTTTGTTGAAGTCAAAATTTGCACCCCGGTTGACCAAGTCAAAGTCAAAGTCAACCCCAAGCCAAGTTGGCCCATGCCCAGGTCGAGTCCGAACATGAAGCGGCCGGCCCTCCCCCATGCCAAAATGAAATCATGTAATAAATATTTTTTATGTAATTTTTTATGCATGAATGTAAACAAAATGGGCATAAAGCCAAATTTTTGTAAGTCCATGGTTTATGTGCAAAAAGAAATAGCACATAAGACATGGGATGGGCGAAATGCCATTTTGTAAAGCCCAAGGGGCTATATGCAAATATGTAAGCCTATATAAGGCAACATGATGATGAATAAAAAGAGGAAGATACTTTTCATTCTCTCAAAAAGCTAGGGTTTGTGCCTCTTTCCCCTTTCTGAAGGTTCCAAATCTTCTTCTTTCTTTTGAATTAAATCAAGAGTTTTACTCTTCCTTTTCCAAAACTAAATAGTTTTTCACCACAAAACCCACAAAGAGGAACTTGGATCTGTCATTAGATCTCAAAAAGAAGAGATTTTTAAAATCTCACATCTCTTGATCTTCAAGGTCCTGCCAACAGAAGAGGAAGAAGGAGACCCATCTCCAGAAACCCCACTTTGGGGAAGAACTAGGGCTTAAGGGGAGAAGCCCCTTCATCAGCTTCAAAACATCCTTGGAGTTTAACTTCTCATATATATACACATACACACAAAATAATAAGTGCTCCTTTCTGGGAGTACAACTCCCATTGCAGGGACCAAGTCCCTTTTTGCGCCCGAGCGCCCACGTGCTGACACGTGGAGCGCTAGCGCTCTTGCACGCAGAGCGCTAGCGCCCGAGCGTCCACGTGCTGACACGTGAAGCGCTAGCGCTCTTGTGCTCAGAGCGCTAGCGCCCGAGCGCCCACGTGCTGACACGTGGAGTGCTAGCGCTCTTGCGCTCAAAGCGCTAGCGTCCGAGCGCCCACGTGCTAACACGTGGAGCGCTTGCGCTCAGAGCGCTAGCACTCTTGCGCTCAGAGCGCTAGCGCCCACGTGCTGACACGTGGAGCGCTAGCGTCCAGGGCGCTAGCGCCTGAGCGCCCACATGTTGACACGTGGAGCGCGAGCGCCCAAAGCGCTGGCGCTTTTCCCCACGCATCCTCTGGATGCCCTTTCCCTTTATTTTTTACATATATGTATATACACATACACATATACATACTCTACAACACTATCCTTCCCAAAAAAAATTTTGGGCCGGGGCGCTGCCCCGCACCCCGCAAGGGGGCTGCTAGCCCCCTTAACCCCAGTAAAAACTCTGCGAGGCCCCCGATATATCCAAAACCCTCTTTTGAAACACAACACACGTACATTGCACATTGAGTTCGCATGAATAGTTGACCCATCAATCGGAGCTTCTCTCGTCCCAAAAGCGAGAGGTAATTAACGGCAGTTTAGTCCGCGGCTGCCGGAGATTCGGATTCCCACGATCAATAAACCCTAGCCTACCCTAGGCAGGGGGAATCTGTAATGCGCCTGACAAGCGCACGCGTATTCCCATCTCAATGGGGTGACAAAAAACACCCTACACCACTGTTTAGGCATTGCTTTCATTTGCCGTCGGTTACGCCTGCGTGAATGACGGGATCCCCCATTAATGACGAGATACGCTCATTAATGAGGGGATACGACGGCGTGGAACGCGGGATGTTGGGTAACAGATATCTCGTCTCTGGCGAGATACGCGGAGCCGTGGTGGAGGCGCTTGGGCTATGCGTCCTTGATTGCTCGGTAGAACCGGGGAGACTTAGCTCGGCGGGAGGCCCGGAGGCGAGCGGGAGGCCGAGCAAGATCGGTTCTGTGATAGCTTGGAGGCGAGCAGAGAGGACTGAGGAAGCTCAGCGTATAGGAGGGCTCGGAGGCGAGCCGATGGTTATTTGTAAGGCGGGCATATGAGCGTTCAGGGATCCATCAAAGGTCGGGTCATGCCTCCGGACGATAGCCCGGGAGACGCCTCCAATGTATGGTGCTTGCCCTATTTTCGTGAGCCCCGGGACACGTCATCTGCCACGTGTCATGATCCGGAGAGTTCCTACTTATGAGTATTATCATTAGCCCCCACTCTCGTCCCGACCTATTTATGAGTCGGGTCGAGAGTGGTCCGGATCGGTTTCCCGGGCTCAGCCTGTTGTCAAGAATTTGTCTGCGCGGATTTCCGAGACGACTCGGCGTAGGACGGTTGCATCGTTCAAATCTTTGAGCCCGCCTGTCGTATCCCGGGCGCTTGGATCTCTGCGCGTATCTTGGATGACGTCAGTGGGTCAGGGGAAAGGATCGTGCATTTAAAGAGGAGCGCCGATTCGCTTGCACGTCTGTTGAGGTGCAAGCCACGCGTCCGACGCGGATTGGCGGACGTGACAGGCTATCGCTGTCGCTTGCGCCCGAAGGGACGTCTCTAATGGTCGTTCGACACATGGGGCATCGACGGCTGGAAGACGCGAAGCTTCGTTTTGGCGGGAAACGATATGAGCCGTCGGATGCGTCCCCCCAAGCAGTATAAATATGAGTGGGATCCCCCTAGGGTTCATACTTTCGCCACTATTTTCTTTTGCTGCGAGAGATTGGTCGGCGCTCCATCCTTTAGACCGGATCCTTTACGCTCTTTCCTCGGAGAATTCCTTCTTCCTTTGAATCAGGTTAGATGTCTTCTTCTGATGAGTCTGTTGAGATAGTTAGGGTAGAGTCTAAGGAGTCTTCCACCTCTTCCCGAGAGGGTTCCCTTGCTGCTTCCTTAGCGTCGGGCCCATCCTGTAGAGTCAGGGCTACCCGCACCATTAGCCGCCCGGCTGGGACGAGGGTCCCTAAGGTGCGATCGGGAATGCCCGCGATGTGCCCTCCGTCTTGAGGGATCTGGACGAGCTTGCCGAGATTCAGTCTCGTTTCCATATCCCCTCTAACTACTTGCTCCGTTTGGCAAAGGGGAGCGAACGGGCGGACCGGGTGCAGGGGAAGGAGATTTCCCTGTATTTGGAGGCGTTCCGTGCGGGAATGCGTCTGCCCTTTCCAATCGATGTATGCGGGATACTTCATTGTTTCCAACTCTCGCCGGGCCAGCTTGCGCCGAACTCGTGGAGAATCCTCCTCAGGTTTCTGGTCCGGCTGAAGCTTGAGGAGCCCCTTTCTGCTTGACCCTTCTTACTTTCTTTCTCTGCTATAAAAATCACCCCAGCACCAGCAAGAACGAGCCGAGCTGGGTGTATTTTTCCTTTAAAAAACGCAAGGGTGGAGTGGCCGGGTCGAGCGTGGTTGTCGTTCCTTCTTCCATCCATGACCGGAAAGAGAAGTTTGTATTCGTCGGGCAACCCGAGGGTGAGAACTGGCCTGTGCCTGTACAGTGGCACTAGGCCGACTGCCCGCGGGCGAAGCAGTCGTCCTCTCCTGAGGCGAGGGCGGTGTCCTTGTGGTAGCCGATCCAGCGAGTCGACGTTTTGCTTTTCGAGCAGGTCCTTAGCTGGGCTCAGCCCCGCACGCTTTGTGGGTAAGTTAGGAGATTGGACGACCTGTTTAGACTTGAGTAATTTTACTTTTTGCCCTTCTTGTACCACTAACTTCTCTGTGTTTTCTCCCTTTGCAGGACACATAGACCGGTCCAAGATTCTAACCGCCATATCTACCACGGCCCGAAAGAAGGCTGGGGGCGTGGTCTTGTCCCGAGCAGGCCCGAGCTCGCCCCTGAAACCGTCCCCACCGGCGAAGTCCCCCGTAGCGCCCCCGGCCCACGATGACCGCCGCGGGGCAGCCAAAAGCATGCTCGAGACCTGGAACCCCGGGCGAGGGAGGAGGAGGAGGTGACCGAGGTCCTCCTCAAGAGGAAAAGAAAGGTCTCCCGCACGCCGTTGATTGATATCCCCGAGGGGATTCTGGTGCAGGAGGGGGACGTCTGCTTCGTGGTCCCCTCGGGGCTTTCCGTCGCCGACAGCTTGCTCACGGACATGGAGCAGACGGCCGGGGGAAGATTCCATGGGGGACCCTAAAGGCCCAAGTGGCCGCCATCGCTCAGGAGGCCGTTCAGGTCGGTATTCGTTTAATTGTTGTCTTAATTGCCCTTTCTTAGCCTAGACACTTCTAAATCCATCCGTTGCTTTTCTTAGGTCCTCCAACACCGCGCTCTCATCATCAACATGGAAGCCGAGGAGATCGCCCCGGCCATGAGGAAGGTGGGGGAATCGTCTTCGGAGGCGGAGGATCTGCGCCTCCAGCTGCTGCAGGAGAAGGAGAAGACGGCCGCCCTTGAGACCTGATCTATCGCTGGGAAGCAGTTGCTCTCCAAGAGCCAGGAGTCCTACCGGCTCCTGGGTGAGTCCTACCGAGCCATGGAGGTCAAGTTAGAGGAGCTGAGTAAGCGCCACACCTTAATGAAGAAGGCAAGGGACACCAGCAAGAGGGAGACCAAGGCTGCGCTTGAGGCGGTGAAGATTGCCGAGCTTCGGGCCCGGAAGTCGGTGGACGCGTACAAAGCGTCAGACCAGTTCTACACCGACCTTGGCGAAGCCTCCGCCATCGTTTGGCATGCAGCCCTTAATGCCATCAAGGAGTTGATGCCGGAGTTTGCGGACGATGAGCTCCGTGCTCTGGTCCCTCTCTCGGTGGAAACGCCACAGGCGGCTAGCGCCGCAGGCGGGGCGGCTATAGAAGCAGAAACTCCGGCCCCTGAAGGTGGTGCTGAACAAGGCGAGGTCCCGGCGGAGCCTGTTGCCTGAGCTCCTCCCTTTTTTTCTTTTTTAGCTACGAAAAATTTTGTAAGCCCCCGGGCAATTTTGTAAGGCTGAGGAGCCCTGAATACCCTGTAAATGCTTTTTAGCACATAAATAAAACCGAGTTTATCTTCCTCTGCGTGACAATGTTTTCTTGTATGAGTACTTCAGTTTGCCGGTCTCTTCCTCGATGCAAATGTTAGGCCGTAGGGTCAATGACCGACTTTTTAGACGACGATCGAGCGTCGAGTGTAAGCCAACTAGTTATCAAGTACAGGAAGGCCGATGTCCTCCCGCCCTGAAGTCGAGGTGACGATCGTTCACTTATGATACATCGGGAGACTCCTCCGAGTAGGATGGAGTGTAAGCCATTCTTTAGAGTCGGTTCTTAGCATTAGGTGAACAACAGCCAAGTCAGAGTTGGTCGGCGTCGGCAGGTTCTCCTTTTACGCGGTTCCCAGACCTCCATTTTGGGATGGTAAGAATTTACCACTCGGAGGTTAGCCGAGTAGGGATCTGCGCGGTCTCCCTTTGGTGGGGCATTGATCCTTGGTGTCGGTGGGCAGGAGTGTACCCGCCAAGGGTCGACCGAGCAGGGAAGCTGCTCGGTGGCCTCGTGAGGAGGGCTTCGATCCTTAGCATAGGTGGGCGGGATGTGCCCGCTAAGGATTGACCGAGCAGGAAATCTGCTCGGTGGCCTCGTGAGGAGGGCTTCGATCTTTAGCGTTGGTGAGCAGGATGTGCCCGCTAAGGATTGATCGAGTAGGGAAGCTGCTCGGCGGGCTCGTGGGGAGGGCTTCGATCCTTAGCGTAGGTGGACAGGATGTGCCCGCTAAGGATTGACCGAGCAGGGAATCTGCTCGGTGGCCTCGTGAGGAGGGCTTCGATCTTGTAAAGGCTTTTTAGCACATAAATAAAACCGAGTTTATCTTCCTCTACGTGGCAATGTTTTCTTGTGTGAGTACTTGAGTTTGTCCGTCTCTTCTTCGATGCAAATGTTAGGCCGTAGGTCAATGACCGACCTTTTAGATGACGATCGCGCGTCAAGTGTAAGCCAACTAGTTGTCAAGTACAGGAAGGCCGGTGCCCTCCTGCCCCGAAGTCGAGGTGACGATCGTTCACTTAGGATACATCGGGAGACTCCTCCGAGTAGGATGGAGTGTAAGCCATTCCTTAGAGTCGGTTCTTAGAGTTAGGCGAACAACAGCTAAGTCAGAGTTGGTCGGTGTCGGCAGGTTCTCCCTTTACGCGGTTCCCAGACCTCCGTTTTGGGATGGTAAGAATTCACCACTTGGAGGTTAGCCGAGTAAGGATCTGTGCGGTCGCCCCTTGGTGGGGCATTGATCCTTGGCGTCGGTAGGCAGGAGTGGTGGACCGAGTAGGGAAGCTACTCGGTGGATTCGTGAGGAGGGCTTCGATCCTTAGCATAGGTAGGCAGGATGTGCCCGCTAAGGATTGACCGAGCAGGGAATCTTCTCGGTGGCCTCGTGAAGAGGGCTTCGATCCTTAGCGTTGGTGGGCAGGATGTGCCCGCTAAGGATTGACCGAGCAGGGAAGCTGCTCGATGGCCTCGTGGGGAAGGCTTCAATCCTTAGCGTAGGCGGGCAGGATGTGCCCGCTAAGGATTGACTGAGCAGGGAATCTGCTCAGTGACCTCGTGAGGAGGGCTTCGATTCTTAGCGTAGGTGGGCACGATGTGCCCGCTAAGGATTGATCGAGCAGGGAAGCTGCTCGGCGGCCTTGTGGGGAGGGCTTCAATCCTTAGCGTAGGTGGGCAGGATGTGCCCGCTAAGGATTGACCGAGCAGGGAAGCTGCTCGGTGGCCTCGTGAGGAGGGTTTCGATCCTTAGCGTAGGTGGGCAGGATGTGCCCGCTAAGGATTGACCGAGCAGGGAAGCTGCTCGGTGGCCTCGTGAGGAGGGCTTCGATCCTTAGCGTTGGTGGGCAGGATGTGCCCGCTAAGGATTGACCGAGCAGGGAATCTGCTCGGTGGCATCGTAAGGAGGGCTTCGATCCTTAGTGTAGGCGGGCACGATGTGCCCGCTAAGGATTGACCGAGCAGGGAAGCTGCTTGGCGGCCTCGTAGGGAGGGCTTCGATTCTTAGCGTAGGTAGGCAGGATGTGCCCGCTAAGGATTGACTGAGCAAGGAAGCTGCTCGGTGGCCTCGTGAGGAGGGCTTCTATCCTTAGCGTTGGTGGGCAGGATGTGCCCGCTAAGGATTGACCGAGCATGGAAGCTGCTCGGTGGCCTTGTGGGGAGGGCTTCGATCCTTAGCGTAGGTAGGCAGGATATGCCTGCTAAGGATTGACCGAGTAAGGAAGCTTCTCGGTGGCCTCGTGAGGAGGGCTTCTATCCTTAGCGTTGGTGGGCTGGATGTGCCCACTAGGGGTCGACCGAGCAAGGAAGCTGCTCGGTGGCCTCGTGAGGAGGGCTTTTTAGACTTCTTCTTGCCTTTATGGGGCGTCGTTCAATCTCCCTTGACTTGTAAAAAATCTGGAAGAGTGACCGTCACATAATTATGTCCTAAGTTCGAACAATTAATAACAAAAAGGGCTACTGATGCTAGGTATGATTAGATCGTGAGGTTGAGCTAGTCCGAATGGCAGATGACTGACAAAGATGGAAAAAATTATGGCGTAGTCATCGATGGTAGGAACTGCAGTTGTACATGCAATATACATAAGTTGCAAAAGTTGCCTTGTTCACATGTAATTTCAGCATGCACACGAGCAGAGGGTGGGGGGAACATTACACATCACGATCTTGCTTCGAAGTGGTATTCTGTCTCTAAATACAAAACTGCTTATACCTCGTTGTTCCATTATGTACTTGATAGCCGATATTGGGAGGCGTACAGCGATCCAATGATATTACCTCCTATCGGTAGGAGACAAGCAGGCCGACCACGTTCTACTCATATCAAAGGTGTTATGGATGATTTACGAGAAAAACGTAGGCAAAATAGATACAGTATTTGCAATGAGTATGATCATAACAAGGCACGATGCAAAAATCTTTCAGCCCCACGTCGCCATTGGTAATCAACGCCTATACTTTGAATACACACACACATGCAAACACAAAAAACAAACATACATATACACACATACACGCGTATAAATAACATATGTTCTTTGTTATACATGCTCATTTTTTCAAAGATAATATAAGTTGACCTTTTCATTGTGCAGATATACTTATGGAGCCTGGACCTATAGATACGACTGTTCTGTACTTGCAGGATGATCACAGGTCAGTCAACGCCGCATTAGAACAGGTAAAACTTTGTAATTTTATTTTATTTAATTACATATGTTATTTATACGTTACTGATACAAGTCCTCTTTTTGTAATTGGAAGAGTGATTAGATGATTACATGCGTTGACCACTCAGTCCAGAACAGCAGGATCCCAGCTGGAGATGCCCATGTGTAGGCTGAGCTGCGACGGGCATGCTTTCATTTTCTATCCAGATTAGAGTATCTACATCTGTATAGAGACTGGATTACAGCTTTGGAGATAGATGGAGACCAGAGAGCTCCACATTTCATTTTAGAATTGGTGAGATGACTATCACCCTTCAGGACGTCGTTGTGCTGCTTGGTCTGCCTATAGACGGAGAGATGGTTGCTATGGAATACAAACACAATTGGTTGGATTTGTGTCCCAACTTGTTGGGTAGGATTCCGCCTGTTGGACAGAGGAGAAGTAGTAGCATTAACTTGAGTTGGCTACGGGAGGCGTTTGGTGCTGAGCCTGCCATGCGGCGATCAAGCAACACACATGAGCTTACATTTTACATTAGATAGTGGTTTGCTTGTTTCTAGACAGGAGAAAGAGCAGAGTTAGTCTTGCATGGCTACCTCTTTTAGCCGATCTCGAGCAGTGTGCCATTTTATCGTGGGGGAGTGCAGATCTGTCATTACTCTATAGTGAGTTGAGGATGGCTGCATTGATGGAGCAGAAGAGTTTTGGGGGTTGTTTGACGCTTCTTCAGGTGTAAAATTCTTAAAGCCACATTCTACTAATTTTGTGTAATTAAATTGATATTCAATGTAAAGCCGCATTCTATCATATTTTATTTCAGATATGGTCATGCACATATCTCTTTATTGGTCGCCCGACCATTACGACACAGTTCACTTAAGATGGCCAAAGGCCATATGGTTGTCAGTAAGTAATCGAACCTATGCGCATATTTCAAATTTCAAGTTTTTTTGGAATATTAACTTGTGTATAATCTTTATACAGGTGGAATGTGCGCAGGTTATGGGATGTAACACCGAATCGCAGCCTCCGCTTCTACCGCAACGAGTTCGATATCATGGAGGAGTCATCAGTTACGTTGACACCGTACACATCTGACCTGACGGGCACTCTGCATCCATTATGCTTGGCAGGCGTCGGCTTCTGGCGTGCGTGGACGCCGATCGTCTGCAACGATATTATTCAGATGCACATGCTAGACCGTGTCCTTCACCGGTTCGACTTGAGACAACACATACCAAGCGCGATGGAGCGGACACAGCGTCAGGGTGGAGCGCTAGTTAGGGATGCTTGGCTCGTGGAGTATCAAATTTGGGTGGGTCAATGGCATGGTCGGGTAAACCACATAACCAATGAGATACATGCAGGTATACCGATAGACAAGTACCTTGTTTGGTATTAGATGATTACTCGCAGATTCGTCATCACAGCCGCCCCTCCGCCCATCTCATATACGCCTCGAGGACCGATAAAGAGAGATTTGGTAACTTTATATCAAACCTTATAAAATTATAATCTTATTTTTATGAAATTCATTATCTTATTTACCATCAATATAGGTCCAAACCATTTACGCGTTAGAGAATATAGCTGATGAGGAGATTAGTGGCACTAGGGACTCAGCGAGCTATTTTATGAATATCAAGTCCTTCATCAGGAATGTGATGACGAGGCACAAATTTACACGTCCACCGTCACACCCCGCTTCCCAATAGACGGAAACGGTGACGTGGCAAGCCCGCAGTATATTTATCCAGAGAAGGTCATTCCCTGTATAAATAAACTGAGCGTATTGAAACAATAATACACAATGCAAGAATAAATTGAGACTGTAAAATTTTTCAACAAATATCTTTATTTATATTCAACTTCCAATATTTGCAAATACAAGAGTTTATGCTGGAAAGTAAATACAATAAGGAAAATGCCTGCATAAGTGGCATACATAAACTGAAGAAAATGTGAATCTGAGCTAGCCCTGAGTAGAGATCTGGTTAAAGTCCTCCTCTGTGGCTTCAACCTCCTCCGTCTCGACCGTATCTGACGAACATTCCAAGAGAAGAAAAGTAGGTGGAATGCCCGTCAGCGAACTAGCGCTCGGTAAGTCCCAAAAATAGGTAAGAGTAAAGAAAATGACAAGTGTAGAATATATATGACAAGTAAGAGTATATATTCATGGGTAAGTATATACTATAGGTCTATATGTGGTCACTATGTTAACGTTAAGTTCCAAGTATGAATATCAACGCAGCCGTAGAAGTATTCACGAGCTCAAGAGTGGGACCTCAGGAGTAAGGAAACACATGCCTATTTCATGTATTAGTATCGGGGCTCTAGGCTGTGGATGAGTCAACCCGACTGATATTCGAGTAAAATAAAAAAAGAGATTAATACGGGACTCCTGAAGCTCCGTTGGATCCATACAAGAAACTATCCCAAACACCCCGAGTATAAATAGTTTATAACTGTATAGTATACTTAATTAAGTTGATTGATTGATTGATTATAACATGTCTTGATCGAAATCATAGATTACAAAATGTGTAGAATGAAGTTGAGTGAGTCGGGTAACATGCGAGTCATGACAATTGCAATCTTGGTTCGAATCAAGTTGGTTCGAGTAGACTGGAATCGAGTTCATGTTCAACTTTAGATTCGAGTTGGGTTAGAGTTCGAATTTGTATTTGAGTTCGAGTTCAAGTTATATTCGAGTTTAGATCTTTTCATATGAATTGATGTAAATTATAAAAATCTTATGTTCGGGAGAAATCAGCAACTGCTGCATATGGACGGCAAGATTTGTGTCTTTTTCCAAGACAATTGCCATTTGATAACTCCGTTAACTTGTCTAACCTGAATAGGCAATCACTCACTTTCTCCGGCTCTCTGAGACTCAAGAGAATTGATCTCGCTTAAACCTATATTAATTTAGAGTCCTTATAATATTGTTTGCATATCTCGAGGGGATTTTATGAAAAATGCTTTAATATAGTTGAAAAATAAACCTCGAGGGTGATTTACAATATTTAGGATTTTCATGAACATGTATTTTAATTGTTGTGGTTTTTGGTGATAAAACCTAGCTTTTTAAAAGTTTTTGGTATTTTTATGAAAACTACAAATTTTGGAAACTTTGTGGTATTTTATTAAAAATTATAATCTTTCATTTTAAAAATATAGTTTCTTAATTTGTTTTTATTGAAAATACGGATTCATAATTTTTATATTATTTCTCAAAAATTAGTTTTGTTTAGAAAAGTCGCGTTTCTTAAAAAACCGTATTTTTATTTCCTTTCGAGACCGAATACTCCGAGAGGAGTTCTGCATCTCGCTCTATTGTCCCAATGATGTGCGATAATCCACACCATCCATTAGCGGGTCCCCTAACGAAGGTTGTAGAGGCGTAATCGCCAAGGATTTCAAAATACCGATTAAAAGAAACCCGTTTTTGTAAAAGTGTGGTTTTTTAATGTAAAAACCTATTCTTTAAATGAACCATTGATCTAGAATACTATGCTATGGAACCATAGTGTGCGTGTGGGGTAGGTCGTTACCCCGTGAAGTTTTTCTAAAAGTATTTGAACTAATTATCGAGAAGGGTTATACTAAAATTTATAGTATTTTAATGAAAAAATTCGTTATATATTTGTTTCATATGAAAATTTTGTTAAAACTAAAAACTAAATGATGTGAATAAAGTTAAGATTATTATAGGATATTAGTTTGATCTCGTTTGCTTATCACATGGCTTACAAATATTAAGATGAAGAGTACATCGGAGCTAACTCCATTTTTGTCGATTTGTTTTAAAAAATGTCTTGAGATAGAAAGAGAGAGGGATGAAGAGACTTACGGTTTTAGATGGTTACTAAGAGATCAAAGAAGCCCTCGGGGGTCGTGGTTTCGTCGGAGATGCTCCGGTCGTCGAGTTTGGCTTGCTACTCCACTTGGGGGGCTTAACTCCACTTGGTGTTTAGAGAGTTTTGAGAGATTTTTATCTAAAATTTCAGAATAGGGAAGAGCCAGGGCATGTGATGGTATTTATAGTGAAGAATTAGGATTTGGAAATTAAAATTTTGGATTAAAATATATTAAAAATGTGTTAATTGGTGAATTGAAGAGTCTCTATTTGATTGCAGAAAAATCAAACAGTGTAGGGAAGTTAAGGGGAGTCGAAGAGACAAGTGTGCAAAGCACAGGGGGATTTGGGCACATCGGGACCGTCGGTAGCGGCCAGATTGAAAGAATAGGCGGTCGAGATGTGGTGATTTGTCTCGAGATTCGTGCCACGTGTGTATATCTATGTTTACTTCTTTTTGCGCATGTTTGATTTTTCTGAAACTTTTCGTTTCTCCGTGTATTGCACATGCAACTCATGGGCTTCCACAAATTAAAAAGAAAAAATCTAAAAAATAATCGGGTCCGATGGGATTCGAACGCACAAGCTGCATCACAGCAGTGTAGAGGTTTTACCAGTGAGCTACAAGTTATTTCTTCCTTTTATTTAACAAAAAAAACTTTTAACTCTTACACAGGCTGTAATACCCTTTTCTGTACAATAACAAGAAATTTCTGTACAATGATTTCAGAGTCGTTACATCCACCGGCCTACCCGTCCCTGCACCAGCCATTCCTACGCCACCGGTGCTTCTACCACCCGTGTCCGCACCAACCATTGCTATCACATATGCACGAAGAAGACTTAGACGGGCAAAGCCGGACCCGTCTCAGCATCCCGATGAGTACGAGCATGGACCATTATAGCCAGAGCCGTCTCCGTCAACTGCCGTCGACGAAGCCGGACCGTCACAATCTCAATATCCTGTAATGAAAAGAACACCAAGAGTGGTGCGACGACTTCGTTAGATTGCATGGATTATTGTGTTGTATTGTGTTGCGATGACTTCGTTATTTATTTTACAGCGTTTATTATTTTCAGCTTATTGGTCTTCGCCGTTTGGACGTCGTATATTTTTGCGTGGATTGTTTGAGTCTCCGCCGTTTGGGCGTTGAGTTAGCTCTGTCTGTGAATGCTATTATTGTACTATTCTTGTACGTGAATTTTATTCAAAATTTACGAAGGAGGTGTTGTCCGACTTTCAAATATTAATTCTTTACAAAAAAAATACTTAATTCATTTTAATTCAAACGTTGATTCTATCTCACACAAACACATGCTCATACACAATATATTACACACACATGATACACATATCCACAACATACATGAGAATGACACAAACAAAATAGATAGGAAGAACAATAACACCACCATAATTCATCACTAAAATTTCAGAAATAAATCATCTTTGTTACTGAGCTCCGCAGTAACAGAATTGATCCGCTCTATAATTGCATCAATGACCCATCATCTACCGCAGAATCTCGAGTGAGTTCGAGATGGTTCGAAATCTAACGGTACATAAAGATGCGGTATAGAGCTTGCGGAGTACTCGACATTGCGGCCTGAAAGAAGACCCATAGAATGAAAGCAGTGGAGACGACGATTTGCTTCCTTATGATGGTCATAAGTTACTTCTTCAGGGGAGACGGAAGCACATCCAATACGACTAAGTGCAAAAGCCGTAAGATTTCACGATCGATCTTTATCGGCTAGTTTATACCCCCCGTAATTGATAGAGAATGCCTTCGTAAGTAGAATAATATATTCTCGTGTATATATATTTCACGACGGTGTAAGGAATGCACTTTTTAATTTTATCGATTGATGGCAATCCTGCAGATGAAGATCCCGACATTGAGAGAGAGCGAGATTGAAAACTGAGAGGGAGAAAGATAGAGATGGCGATGGCGATGAGATCTGAAAGAGTATGAGAGAGCTCAGCACAGAGAGTGGGATTCGAGATAGAGAGGAAGAGATTGCACTCTTTATATAACGCACACAATCATTCACGGGTATGTGTTTTTCTGGGATGCACACATACTCGTGAGTGATTGTGTTTCCTATTGGGGCATACCTGCAAACCACGCTATAAAAATACAAACCCGTGAATGAGTATGTTTCTTTTTGGGACACAGTTTACAACTGCGCAAAAAAAAAGTCCCAACAATGAAAATGATGAACTTAATGATTCATATTATTTTGCTCCATTTAAGGGGCGTAGTTCTAAATTACGCCGATTACAAATGTATGGAGCACACTTTCAAATTGCGTCCATTATATTTATAGTGGACGCAGTTTAGAATTGCACTCAGTACATTTGTATGGGGCACACTTTTAAACTATGTCCATTACATTTGTACTGCGTCCTATATATTTGTAATGGACGTATTTTCAAACCGCGTCTCTTAAAAAAAATTTATTGGCAGAAAACGATATGTTCTTTTAATATGGGTTTAAAATGGTTTGTTTTAAAATATATTATTTTAATATGGTTTAATATATAAAAAATTATCCCAAAACAAATCACTGATCATAATAAATAAATAATAAACAACCCAGTTCCTCTACTGGATCCAATTTAAGTTTTTTCTATTTTTTCTTTTCTCCAAAGTTTATGGTTGATTCAATTAAGCAAATACTAACTGTGCTTACACGAATATCGTTAATATCTTTCCACAACGGGAAAAATAAAGAATGCAACATTAAAAGCAAAATCAACTGATATAAAAAAATCAACTCATATCAAAATCTCAAAGATATTAGGATCAACCATCATAAACTTACAAAGATGAATTTTTTGCAAGATAGAGCAGCGGCAATCGAGGTGAGAGAGAGGCGGCGAGGATCGTCGACGATAGAGTAACGTTGACGGTGGAGGCAGCAGAGGATCGACGACGGGGGGGCGATGAGGCGAGGATCGTCGATGGTAGAGGAACGTTGACGGTGGAGGCAGTAGAGGATCGACGACGGGGTGGCGATGAGGCGAGGAAAGACGATGGGGCGGCGAGGATCGGCAACGGTGGAAGCGGCGAGGACGGTTGAGGCGGAGACGAGGAGCGTCGACAGTGGAGCCGAAAGAATTCGACTGGTTCGCGAGGTTTTTTTTTTCGGCTACGAGAAAAGGAGGACAGTTGTGACAGGGAGGAAATTTTCCATCCTAAATATATATTAGGCCTGATTTTAAGCAGGCGAAGGGGTTTTCTCATTAAGTTTTTCAACAGTAGGCCTTTCCTACAATTTTGAAAATATCCTGGGTTTTCTCATAAGTATGGAGCAGGCCAGAGGCTTTTTGACAATTTACCCTTCTTTTTTTCCATATGGCCCCAAAATCATAGGTCCACGTGAGGAGAGTAATAAAATATTATGTTGTCTATATATATTGATTTTTTTACCGCAATGAATCCCATCGACGCCGCGTGCCTTCGAAGCACTGAATGGGAGATCCTGGATTCCCCACAAACTCCTATTAATCTACAACCTAACAGCTTAACTAAACATGTTGGTTTACTCCCAAAAGTTTTAAGGCTCGTTTAGAATAATGATATTCTTTAAATTGAGGAATGTTAAGACCTTTTATGGTTTTTATGAATTTTTTTAATTTTCTAACGATATTTTATGATATTTTAAAATTAAAATACACTATAAATTATATCTAATAAACGGTAAACCCGAGAACCTAATAAAACTCGACCCCTCTCTAGAAAACCGGAAACTCGTCCGAACTCGTATATAAGTGTTTCGGTATAAATTATTATCCGGTTGAAAATATTTGGGTTTAATGCTAAATTTTTGGATTGAATATAAAATTGATGAACACCCCCCTGAGGCCAACCCCGTTTCACCTCTAGTTATATCGATCTCATGTAAATTTGAATACTTGAAGTATTAATGTTCTTTACCTTGAAAACAACACAAACGTCTCTTATTTATTTGTTAATTCACTCCTTTAAATTAATTTGTTTCGAAGTTTAAAAAACAAACAAACTTGGTACTAAAGTTGAAAAGAATTGCCACTAATTTTTTGTAATATTGGCCATATCCAAAAATATTCATCCATAATTTATTTTAAGAAACCCATCTTTCCTAAAATTTTAAATTCAACTCCTCGTGTCACCGTAATTTTAACTCACCCACCAAGTGCTGGCAGATATTCAGATTCTTTCACTTGGCAAATGGGAATATCCGATTCATCCTCTGTTTATGCTTCATCATCTTTCCAGTTTTATTCATAATTTTGTCTTTATAAGACCCAAACCGAACGCCCCCTTCATCACAAATTGCAGGCGCCGTCAGTTATTTCTGCTATTTCTCTCAACCTCACGTTGCTTTTGAGAGTTCCTATGCTTTGTAAGTCTCTAAACCAATTAATACTTTTGGTTTTCGCGCTATTTTCTTGTATTCAGAAGATTGCATACCATGGCATTGGCTTTAATTCTTTTGTATGTTTTCCTCTGCGGGTTGTTTCTTCCGATATGAATATTTAAGTCAGCATGTTGCTTAACTTACTATGTGTGTTTTTGAGAAAACGGTTATACATGTCTTATGTCAAAAATTACAAAATATGAAATAACGAAGTATAAAGAAAGTGATTTTTTTTGGGTATTAATATGTATTTATATTTTCATATTTACACGATAATTAGGCCGTGCATCATAAGTGAAAATATTAGATCTTAGATGAATTCATTTAAAAGGTAATATAGAACAGGACACGAAAAACCTTTTTTGGTTCCAAATTTATTTTCTTATAGAAATTAATTTATAAATGCATTTTAACATGCTATGCATTTTTTTCTAGATAAAATTGTTATATCAATTGTCTTATGTCAATTTTATTGAAATGGGGGAAAAAACCCGGGTCTAGATCGAAAATAACGAAATAAAAAGGAAGAATTATATTTGGACAACAGAAAAGCATTTATTTATTTTCATTTTTGCCTGATATTGAGAAAATGCATCACATGTGTGAAATAACAGTAAATCTTAACCACATATAAGGGAATTTTATCCAAATGGTAAATATAAATGAGGATAAAAAAAAACAATTTTGGGTTTCCATAATTATCTATTTTTTAAATTAAATTACAATAACATACATTTTTTTTTCATTTTTACATTTAATGTTTTTATTTTTATTTTTATGAAAAAGTAAAGAGGAAAGGAAACTGAAGTATTGCCCAAGTATAATGAAACATGTGTTTTGGGGCTAAACCTCGATACATCCCCAGTCCCTCTCTCTTCACTTAAAAAACTTAACTTTTTTTTATGCTTCTTCTTCAAAACCCCTCTGCATAAATGTAAGTTTTTTCAATTTTAATCTCTCTTGTTTCTCCTTTCTACAAATTTTCTCGCTTGTTTTATACCTGTACTTCTATTTGTTTGCCCTCTTATTGTTTGTGTTTTGTGGCTCTACTCGCTGCATGTTGGCTTTTAATTTCGCCAATATTCAAGTGCTAGGGTCTGTTGTGTGATTTGTTTTTTTGATTTTGAAGTGACCCAGTTGAAGAAATTGGATGAAATCAGTAAAAGTCGTGATTTTTACCGCAATTTTGATGCGAAAGGCTTATGCTTTAAACTGAATTTCTATGCGATTTGTAGTATTGAGTTCATAAGTTTGTTTGGTAGAGAGTCATCTGATGAGAAAATAAATAAATCAAAAGGACTTTTTTCGTAAGAAAAAAACCCATATAGCGATCGTTAATGTAATTATATTATGCAGATACCCCATTTTTTATCTTGAATACTAATCATGAAGAAACCCATTTGTAAAAATGCCAAAAAGGCGTAAGCTTTTGATTTGTAGGCAATTTTTTTTTGGTGTTTTCCGATTTAAGTTCGAGCACTTGTAATCTTTGATGATACACATTGTTGAATAACAAATATCATATAGGAACACCAACGCTTTCCCTTAATTTTCATAGTTTTTCTTATTTAAGCTTCGTTGAATTGCTTTGGAATTGGCAGGACTAAAGGCAAAGTTGATATTGAGGGAAATAGTTCAGGGTCCGTAAATTCATTTAGCATACTCGAGATTTTCTTTTCTTTCTACTTCCTCTCTAGCGTTTAAGTTTCTTCCTCATCCTTTAATAACGATGGAGTCGACCAACGTATCCAATGTTTCTGGTGTTAAGCGCAAGTTCCACACTGAACCCAATTCTTGTGTCGCTGATACCAACAAATGCAACTGTTACCCAACTAAGTTGTGTCTGGTTGCAAGTTGTTTTAATTTTCTCAATAGCAAAGTGCCTTGTCGTGTCATGTTCCATAACAATGGCGCTTGGCTTGATTTCCCTTACCCGGTTACTCGCATTCTCATCAATGGATTCAAGAATGGAAAATCTAGCGTTAGGTTTTCGATAGGCAATGAGCCTCTTCTCTTGGATTTCCTGTCGATGGTCGTGATCAACCTTAGGACTAAGAAACAAAGGTCGGTGGCATGGATTGATGAGGTGGAAAAGTGTTTCTTTCCAAAAAATTGCGGCTATGATGATGATGAGGGGTCCCATGAGTGGGATTTCGAGTGCTTGGGAAATAGGTTGGTGCGAACAGAGATGAGAAGGGAACCGATTTCTCCCCCTAAAGTCATTAAGCATGTCATGGAAGGAAGTGGGGTTCCATGTGCACCGAGACCACGGGCGGCTTCAGAGATTTTGCGAGTGAACCTCGAGGCTCTTAAAAGGGGAAGTGGACACTTTGATTATGTTCAAAAACGTTTTTTCTTGGGAATGGGTCCATTTGCTAGTTCAAGCGCCATAATGTCTATCCATCAATATTCACCAAAGGATAGCACTGGGCTTAAGAAGAAAGAAACATTCGAGATGTTGATTAAGCTCACTGAAGCTGAGAGAGGAAATGCAAATGTGTGCTATGCATGGTTCGGTACAAAGAAGTTAGATTCTTTAGGAGTTTTGATTCATGGTTTTGGCAATTATGGGAAGCTGTCTGACGGAGCCCTAGGCACCGGCTTGTATCTGACACCAGCAGAACGAGCTTTTTCCAGGTGCCTTGTTCCCCCATCTTCATTTCTCTTTTTCTATGGAAGTGATATATCTTATTACAATAATAGCGATTTCTTTCTTTTGGCTACTTGCAGCGTGAATGAATGTGATGTTGACGAAAAAGGGATGCAATACTTGATCCTGTGCCGAGTTATCTTGGGCAATATGGAACAAGTCCATCCGGGTTCGAAGTACTGTCCGAGTAGTAGGGAATATGATTCGGGTGTGGATAATCTTTCGAGCCCCAAATGCTATGTAGTGTGGCCTACACATGCAAGTACTTATATCCACCCTGAGTACTTTGTTAGCTTTAAGCTTGCCCCATTGGCTCAAGGTAATTTCTGGAACTTGGATGGGTTAAAATGCAATCATTTCTTGATATTTAGAAGAAGTGCAAGTTATTAATTTACGTTTTTTCCACTTTGTTTTCTTCCACAGAGTACTTGTTTGGGCTGAAGGATACACGGTTCCATGGGGTGGCACCAAACGTTGTTCCCGGCTCTTCTAGTTTGCAGTTGGTGACGCTTTCTACTTTCTATATATTTTCCTCTGCTGAAATTTAAAATACTTTCAATTAGCATTAAAGTTTGGGTTTTTCTTAATTTTAGTTTGATTGTTTCATTAATAGATGATCACTGATCCAAAGAAGCACCCCACTTCACCATGGGTGCCATTCTCAGTGCTCCTTGAGGCAATTCAAGGGAAAGTTTCTCCTCTGACGATGGAATTAATACAATATCATCACCAAGAGTTCAAGGTATTATCTTGGCAAAGTAGCTAATTTTATGATTCCAACTTTAAGTAAATTGATACTACTTTGAATTTTTCTTTCTTTTTCCAGAGGGCTCTTATAACAAGGGAAGAGCTGGTCAATAAGGTTAAAGCTATTATCGGAGACGAGACACTTCTTTCTATTCTTAGAAGATGTGAACGCAATGTAAGTTGTTTTTAATTCACTTGCTTGATTTTGATGGTGGAAGATGATTTTCTATTAAGCTACTGTTGGTTTGCAAGTTTCTTGAACCAAATAATACACAAAATTTAACCTTGTGAAATTGAAATTTGCATATTGGTACTTCTACTTCTTCCATTAAAGCAGCTTCATCTTTTCGCATTTCGTACTGTTTTACTAGTTTTTCACCATTAACGAACACATGTCAACTGTCATATGTCATATTTCATCGTCGACATAACTAAACATTTTCTTTCATGCAAGACATACTTTAAAACTGAAAATTTTGTGCATAAAATTTTCAAGTCCTCTTGTTTCATCCCCTGAGGTCTAGTATATTCTGTTCTGTTGTAGGGGAAAAACGATCTATGAGAGTCAAACTAATATTGACATGGTTATATGTTGGGTCCATGCTGCCCAAGGATTTATGCCGACTCTGCAATATCCCTTGTAGCCTGTCTAATATAGTACTTGTCTATCCTCTATTTCTTGTCGACTTCTTCTGCAACTATTATTGCTTCCTTGGTATCATAATATGAAGTTGTATTAGCTCACCAAAACCAATGAACTTTTTTTTGTACGCTACGTCATGTTTTTTTATTGTGGGCAGCTGAACCCTGATTCCTTAAAATTTGAAACCGTATGTTTCCAGCAAACCTCATAATGTCACAAGCTTTTGCATCATGCACAGACTACCGATCTATAATCTTTTGCTGTTTAACTTGTTTTCTACTTGTATCCTGATATTTCAAATACAATACGAGAGTATGAATCTCGTATGCCTATTTCTTGGTAAAAATATGGTTTGTTATTCTTATTTATTTTCTGGGTTGTTTGTGGTGGCCAGCCATCAGAGTGGTTTGAAGGCCCCCCTGTGAAAAGGATGAAGCTCGAGGGATCTTTCACACAGCAATCGAACCCGGATGGGAATAATCCACCAAATGCTCCTAATAATGGCCCTAGGGAACCAACTGCAGGGCCGAATAATGCTATACTAGAATAATACTTAGTGAGATGATTTCGCTTTCTCAAGGTCTGATGCATGAAATGGCGCAACGTTATTATTTCCTCATATTTGTTAAGTAATCTCCTTTTTTTTTTTTTTTTCCTTTTTGGTTGTTTGTTAGGTTTCCTTCTCTTTGGTGGCAACCGGGAGTTACATCTGGCTTTGTTTTGATATCGTAGACTTATCTGGTCATTAGGTTTCAGAGCAACTTTTTGTCGTAGTGGAATGGTCTTTTTGTACCCTTTACTTCTTTCGTTATTATGAAATTTTAAACGATTAACTGAGTATGATGTTTTTGGGTTAATGAAAATTTTTTATTTAATTTTTACTGTTGGCTGATGAACATGGCAACTGGATGAAGCTTGATGTTAATGTTTCCGATGGTATTATTGCTTTTATTGATATTATTACTAGTGGTTGTATGCTTGTATTGCATTTCTTTCTTCGTGTCTGTTACTGCAAACAACTACTGCTCTGTGCTGCGATAATGTTACAGCCTCGCAATTTACCGACAAATTATGTTCTTTTTCGTTCTCTTTTTTGAATAATAGACCGTAACTTGATATGAGTCGGGTTTGGACCTGTTCACTAGGCTATAGTGGCCCACACACATTATATTGTCAAGCACATGTACAGAAGGCAATGCTTGGTTTCTTGTATTTTCTACGAAAAGAGTTTTCCAGGCAATTGCAGATAAGCTGCCTGTTTAAAGCAAGCAAGCAAGGATTTGTGGAGCTAGACGTCTGAATTCGTTTTGGTATGCAATGTCATTAAATATGAGAAATCTGCTTCCAACTGAATTGTAAAATGATGCCTTTTGGGAACATAAATGCACTACTGCAATATCCACTTGTCCCGACGGATTTAGCCGTAGAGACATAAAATAGCTCCGTAGGTCCAAAAGCCACGGGTGCAAGTATTTGCCCTGAACATACTCCTACAGAATAAATATTCCCCCAACGGCGTAATCCGTAGGGGCATTTAGCCCTGCAGATTATTCCGTAGGGACATAATCTTTTTTTAATTTATCTGTTTATAAAATAATATAATTGTCCCTACGGAGTTATGGGCTTTCTAAATTTCCCTACGGATTATACCGTAGGGGCAAGTTTTGCTCATATTACTAAGTCCGTAAGGACAAAATATCAGATATTCTGATATTTTATCCCTACGGATAACTGTATAGGGGCAACTGTTTCCTCTATGGATTAATCCATAGAAACATTATATCAGTTTTTTTTAAAAAAGGGATTCCTGTTTTTTCCCCGCCATGTGCACAATAATATATATATCATATATCCAAATACAGAAATATTCATAAATAATATCTCACGCATAATATATAGAAGAAATAAACAAATAGAATACGAAATTAATCTAAAATCATCGTAAATATCCAAACAAACACCGATACCGTCTAAAACATACAATATGTATCAAATAAATACATTCATCCTAAAAAATATAAATAAATCCATCCTAACTCGGTCCAGCCCCTTCACCTTTAATAATCGCCGTAATCTGGCGTATCTGCACATCGGTGCAACCCTGGATCGTCAAAAACTTGACTAATGAAGGAGCGGTCTGTGCAGGAGTCTGAGTGGTCTGTGCAGGAGTCTGAGTGGGCTGTGGAGCTATAGAAGTGGCCTGCGCAGCCCCAGCTGAGGTAGTGGTTTGCGGAGTCGCAGCCGAAGGAGAGTCATGTGAAGCCACAGCCGAAATAGCATGCCGAATCTGTTAAATTTTGTGTTTGTGTAATAAACGAGTAAGAACGGTGTATTAGATTTTAGTCGAATTCGTATCATTATCGAATTCTTGCGGAACCGCGAATTTATATATATTTTGTTGAGATTCCACACGTTATGTTGAAATTCATATGTTATGTATGAGAATTTATACAAGTTGAAATTCCACACATTTAGGGCTATGCTTTTTCCCCCCAATCTAAGAATACTTAGGGACTTAGGCCTAGTTGGAAAACCGTAGTTTATTTTAAGTGAAAGTAGAAATGATACTTACTCTAACTTGTAAACACATATCTTTCCTTAATTGTTTAACTTCGATTGGATTCTTGGTTTCGGAGTTATCTAATTACAAAGCAATATTTTTTTCTCAAGTTTTGAGTTTGGATAATCATAACTTTTTAAACTCTAAAATGAAGAAAAATACGGCATGGTTATGATTATAGAGTTCAGTTTAATTAGATAGTTCTATGTAAGTTTGATTAATCAAACTTAAATCTAAAACCAAATAAGCTCATGCTACTAATATTGCATATACTACTATCTATAACGTGATATAATATTTTACTAATAATTAATATACGTTCCAATATCTCCTTCAACTCTTCGACGGTGGTCTTCAATACGGCAACATCATACTCGAGACGTCGCTTACGGGGGTAGGGAAAATAACCGCCGAAGTGGAGACCAATTTCATATGGGCCCTGCTAGGATCAAGTCCTCGGCCTCTCTCCCAACCTCCGTGGTGCTCTTCGTGTGCGGCGTCTAGGACTGTGGTCAGTATGATTGGATTGGTCTGTCCACTGAAATCGATCTCCGATACCTCCGCCTGTTTCACCACCCACTCCTACACCCATGTTAACCATTAAAACATAAGTATATCATTTAAATTTGAATTTATCAAAACAAAAATTTCATTCGAATTAGAATAAATATTAATACTTATGCAATACTCCTGGATGGCAGTGTCGGGGAATCGAAGATCGCTCGTGGCGGGATCTGTTGAAGTGCCGTGGACGACAAGATACGTGGTCAACATGTTCGGTGTATCACCCTGTGCCAGGGTTTTAGCTTTTTGCAATTCGCCAAAAATTTACACATCTTATAAAATAACTCTTAATATTGCATTATATCAAAATAGATCCATTGTAATTTACCGATACTTTCATGGCACGAGTAATGTTTCTCGAGCCACCTGTGTAAGTGGGACGACCCCTCTTCGCGGACTTCCTATTCTTCTTATTTTAATCGGCCTGTTTCTGCACAACACAATCAGATTTAGTTTTCTAATTAAACAACACAAAAAAATAAATTATATACTAAATAATGAATTACATTTAAATTACAAATCTGTTTGCACTCAGAGTTATAATACCGGCACAAGAGAGGCCGTGTATCTACGTCGACTCTGGTAAAGACCGGAAAATGTAGGAGAGCCGCTCTCTCCACATCGTGGGTCACCAGCCATAGTATGTAGCAATCGATCTTCAACTCGTTCATATTATATCGGACCTTAAATTGCATGTTCTTTATGAGGCCCAGGTAAAGAGCGTGAAGATCGAACACTCTGTCAGGATGATCAGGGTTGAGTATAGGCTGAAAGTCGTAATACAACTGCAAATACAAGAAAATAATGTATTTAAATTATAAGTGTTAAATAATAATAAATTTATTTGATAAGTCAAATGAAAATATATATTAATACTCGAGCCTGATCCCAGAAGAGGGTAAAGGAGCACCGGTGCTGATCGCCTCACTCAACATGAAAAGAATACTTCTTTTGGATGTGACTCTCATCCCCCATATACCGGCCGAACTTCTTGGCATAATCACCGGTATAGCGATAATCGGGGGTAAAAAAGAGGGAGAATGGTGCCTTCTCCCAGCTCTATCGGGCCTCAGCCTGTGGGACTGATTAAGCCCTTGAGTCCCTCTCTCGGGGTGAGGCTGTCCTGCATCTACAAGAAATATCAAGACAATCAATATCAAAACAAAACGGTATTTAGAAATCAAGGATTAATGAAAATTGAAGTGCGATATATACCTCCGGCGAAAGCAGTACGAGACTGGGTCCGGACAGCAGCACGAGCGAGACGATAGTACCTCAGGTTTGGAACAGTCGGTGATCCGGACGTGGATGCATCCCCTCCAGCTAGAAAATAAATATCGACGATAAAATTACATGAAGTTCATGATTATTATTAGATAATATGTAAAATGAAAAAACTAATTTTCATAAAAATAAAGGCTGACTATGTTCACCAAAAAGGTAAAACTAATTAAAATCTTAAATCATTTGCATTTGGGCCATTTGGATAGGCTACTGTGTCCAAATCATCGTCTCTTTTGTGAAAAATATTTTATATTTAAGAATATTAACCTGCAGACTGTATGGAAGTGGCGGGAGTGGCCTCCGTGCCAGATGTGGATGCACAACCTACAATTAGATAATTAAAAATAGATTATATAAGTAATTGCAAAAAGAATATGTGTATATTTATGATATAACATTCTAAATCAATATGCATGCAATATAGGATATATAAACATACATGCAGATGTGGTGGTGGCCTCTGCCCGGGATGTAGAGACACCACCTACAGTTAGACAATCAAAAATTGATTATATAAGTAATTGTAAAAAAAATGTGTGTATATCTATAATATAACATTCTAAATCAATATGCATACAATATAAGATATATAAACATACCTGCAGGTGCGGTGGTGGTCTCTGCCCGGAATGTGGAGGCACCACCTACAACAAGACAATAAAAAATTGATTATATAAGTAATTACAAAAAGAATGTGTGTGTGTATATCTATAATATAACATTCTAAATCAAAATTCATGCAATATATGATATATAAACAAATCTGCAGGTGCGGTAGTGGTCTCTGCCTCTGATGTGGACGCACCATCTACAGCTAGACAATTAAAAATTGACTATATAAGTAACTTTAAAATAAATATACGTGTATATCTATAATATTACATTTTAAATGAATATGCGTGCAATATACCTGGAGGTGTGGAAAAGTCCATACGGAAAGAATCATCCGAAGGGGATAAGGATCCGGGTGCAAGACCAGCTTTCTGGAGCTCCCTGCGCAGCTCCTCTTGCGGCAGAACCGCTCTGCCTCTGCCGGTGCCGCGGCTGGTGCTCCTGCCGCCCCTTGCCGTTCCTGGCGTCGTCATCAGAGCTAAATAAAAGTACAATTATTACATATGCATGCAATATATGTATAGATCGTAAAAATGTGAAGTAATAATAAAGCATTACCGATAACCTTTTTCGTTTCGTAGACGCATTAGACATATCTACTCGGATTTCATCATCGATATTATTCATAACCCATGTAACTTCACGATCAGGCGAAGACAATCCGTCTTTGGAGAGAGACGGTCGGAGCACTCTAAATCTTCTCTCTTCTTCATCCTTATCACTGTTGTTTACCGCTGAAAGACGCGACCGGGACGTTGGGACGTCTGACATGAATTTTGGAGGCAGATGCTATTTGGTTTTATCTGTCCACCTCTCCGATGATGCCAAGTTGATTTATGGCACCGTGTATCGGAGGTTTGGACAGATGCGGCCGTTGTAGCAGACTTCGTCAGACCCCCCTCGTTTGCGAGGGGTTTTTGATTGTGGGGACGCATTTCCCTGCAGGCGCAAGCCCTTGCAGTTAATTACGCTACCGCATCACGGTAACCACTTTCTCCTTTTCCAGATGTTCACTTCGTGTCGTGTGTGTTTATTTTATTTTTGGTTGCCCGTGGATTGTATACGGAGACTAATTTATGTTGTCGCCCGTAGGGCGTGGATTGGTCCAAATCCGTATTTTCTTAGATTTGTGTTTGGTTGATTTAAGGATCGTTAACCTCGTTTGAGATTAAGATCAACTTAAATGTTTGTTAAGGTTACGTTAGTCTAAGTTTTAGACTAAGATCCACTTAACAGGGTTTTGGAATCATTTAGATCCAACAAAAGAGCATTTGGGCTCTATTGTTTTAGTTTAGGGACATTACGGTCCGTTGGGTTTAAGGACATCATAGTCCGTGGAGTTTAAGGACATCATAGTCCATGGAGTTTAAGGACATCATAGTCCGTGGAATTTAGTTTTTAGGGACGTTGCGGTCCGCAATTTAGTTTTAAGGACGTTGCGGTCCGCAATTTAGTTTTAAGGAAGTTGCGGTCCATGGAGTTTAGTTTTAAGGACATTGCGGTCCAAAGTTTAAGGACATCATAGTCCGTGGAATTTAGTTTTTAGGGACGTTGCGGTCCGCAATTTAGTTTTAAGGACGTTGCGGTCCATGGAGTTTAGTTTTAAGGACATTGCGGTCCACAATTTAGTTTTAAGGACGTTGCGGTCCACAATTTAGTTTTAAGGACGTTGCGGTCCACTGGGTTGTTGGTTTGGGGGGTATACCAAGAATTATTGGTTATTGGGACCTTCCACCTCTCTGAAGACGTTGAAGAATTACAACGACATGTATCAGAGGTGTGAAGAGATGTACCCTTGAACCAATGAATGTTCATCAAAGATTTGATAACTCTGTTTGGGACTAAGTCCAATTTAGAAGAAGACCTATGGGCTCGGTCGATTTTGGGGTTTGGCCAACGTTGGGCTCAGCCCACTTAATCTTTGTCATTTGCTAGGACACAGCCCTTTCTCTGTGCACATAATGCTAAAAATTTATGTGAATACTGACACCCACTTTCTTTTTGTTTTTTATGAGTGTTGAACACTCTTCATGGCGCTAGGCTCTTCTTGAGGAGCGCAGAGCGCTCTGTGTTAAGTAGCACCCACGTGAGGGACACGTGGGGCGATTGGCGCTGAGCGCCAGCACTTGAGCGCTAAGCGCTCTTTTTATTTTGAGTAGCGCCCACGTGAGGGACACGTGGAGCGCTCGGCGTTGAGCGCCAGTATTTGAGAGCGCTCTTTATTGAGCAGCGCCCACGTGAGGAGCACATGGAGCGCTCGGCGCTGAGCGCCAGATTTGAGTGCTAAGCACTTCTTATTAAATAGCGCCCACGTGAGGAGCACATGGAGCGCTCGGCGCTGAGCGCCAGATTTGAGTGCTAAGCAATGAGTTTTTTGTTCTACCCAATTCAATTCTCTGAGAATTTGGTTCTCCCTTGTGAAAAACTTCGTCTTATAGATCTGTGATCTGGAGAAAAAACTAAGTTCTTCTGATGTGAGAGTTAAACTCTTAGATGTGGAGAAAATGCTACGATCTCTCTTCTTTTTATGAAAGACTTTGCCTTATAGATCTGTGATCTGGAAAAAGAACTAAGTTCTTCTGATGTGAGAGTTAAACTCTCAAATATAGAGGAGATGCTATGATCTCACTTATTGTTATTTACCTTGAAGAAAATTCTTCTTATTAGAGCTTGCTCTTCTCTTTTTCTTTTTTGAGAATTTGAAGTTTAGGGGGGGGGGTTTCTTCCTTGCAAGACTTGAAGTCTTGGGCCCTTTATATAGGGGAGGCTGATTTGTTGAATCAGTTAAGGAAATCTCTCATTGAGAGATCTCTGATTGATTTGGGGATTTTATCCACCGTTGGATCTTTGATCAAAGGACTTCTGTTTTACAGAAGATATTGTCACGCCCCGCATTCCAGAATACGGAATACGAGGTATGACTAGGCCAGCCATGCTCCTACGGTCAAGGGATCGTCCCGCCGTAGTCACACTTCGGCTTCTAGCACTACATGGTAATCAGTAATAAAGCACAGTATTAAAGGATTCACATCACTAATTTATTACATTAAAATTTCATTGTTCACAGATTACAGATAATAAAAACAATAACTAACCAAGTTCGATCTCACAATCTCTTTTATGGAAAGCAGTAAATGAAGAAGGTACACCAAACTATATCTCCGTGAGCTCAAAGGATAGATCCGTCTCCTGTACTGGTCCTCCCGCGGAATCTGAGCATGCATACTCAGGTCGTCAGAGCGACACAAATAATAATATTATTATAATCAGATGAACAGGTAAATGAGGTAATACTGGTATGAGAATAATGCAAGTAATCACTATATCACAATATGATGCAGAATATGTTATGTGTCCCTATCGGTCTCTAGGTCATGTTTGAAATCACATAGTGGAAGGAGGATCATGTTTAACAGGAGTCTCGTACATACCCGAGACCACGGCCCACATGCCCGGGACATAACCCTGTCGGCCGGATCGCTAGATCCTGTCCTACACGTATAAGTATCACGGTTCGAATGATCATTCTCTAAACACGGTCCCGCTAAATACGATACTCTTTCCACTTTGATTTTCCCTTTTTCCCCAGGTTACACTATTTATGATATTGATCTAGTTGTGTACAAGTATACCAATGACACGGTTTCATCACTATCCACTGTATCAATCACTGTCACGAATGTTCACTTTCCATTGGTGTACTCGTCACTCCTAAACCAACATCTATCACGCACGATAATGCAATGTCCACACGCACTAACACTGTGTATATGACAAGGGTATGAGATATGTATTGTGTGATACCAATAAGCTCTGTATGTTATGAATTAACATGCATGTCATGAACTAAAATGAATTACACAAATTAATATGTTACGAATTCAGCAAAAATGATGTAGGTAAGATATATAGAACAATCAGTCAGGAATTCATCAAAATTTGTTTCAGTTCAATCGGAGTTTCGGTTTTCAAGATATAACTGTTTCAGTTTAAGTGCTCGCGGCTGGAATTTCAATCTCAGAACTGAATGCCTGTTTCGCGACACGAATTACACCCAGTTGAGCTCAAAATTTAGCGATGTCACAGTTAAATGAAATTTAGGGTTTTCGATAAAGTATTCAAAGCAACAGACGGATCCTCAAACGCATCTGTACGTTGAAAGTTATACACAGTTCAATCTCAAATGTCATTTCAGAAAGTGTTCTGGACAGCTTTACGTTCTGCCCTTTTAAAATAAGTTTAAAATAACAAACTGCGATGAATCGGAATGAGACCACTTGTTTTCTTTCACTAACAGGTATATCTTATAACTACTGAAATTTCCGTATCATGCGATTTCAGGAAACACGGGGACGCAGGACTTTAGACAGAACACATTAATCAGAAACGCTCTGGACTGCAGTCCAGAGTCGCGTTCCGATCCAATTATCTTCAAGGTTTCAGAACAGAAAACATTAAAATTCTACATAGGGTTAAAGTTCGTCGAGTCGGCTTCGATTTAAGCCCTCGAACGCATCTTTCCAATATGTGTATGATTTATGGTGTTTTTATTCGTTTTCAGCTACGAGAGAATTCTAGTTTTAACAACATGTTTGGGGGTATCGATTTTTGTCACGAACAATCGTATTTTCCAGCGAATTTCGCACACGTTATACATCAATAGAAGGGCCAATAGAACGTATAGGTTACCGTCAAATTAGACTAATATTTCCATTGGGATCATACATCGAACACATACGTCACAATATATTTAGTTATTCGGTAAGTTTCAATTTATATGATTTTAAGGTTGTACCACTAATAATTTAGCATGAAGCAAGTAAACACTTGCCTGGAGAACGTCTCGGGATCATACGACAGCAGTGTCGTCACGAACGCGCGATATACGCCACGTACCGAATTCCCGCGAGCCTCGATCTAGATGTGGATCTCGCGTCGGGGTTGTCCGGAGTCGTTTGCACAGCCACTGGACGTCTAGAATGGTGCTCTATGGGTCTCCCGAGGTGTGCTGGGGTTGGCGTCGGTCGGCGGCGCTCCGGCTATGTGTACGGAGAGGTTTCACAGTGGGAAAAATTTGTTTGAAAATGGTTTTGGAGTTTTGGAGAGAGATGGGGAGCAGTGGGGGTCGGGTCTGAAGAGATGAGGGTGATGCTGAGGGTGAGTAGGGTCGTAGAGGGGGTTCAGGCGAAGTGGGGCTCGCCGGCGTTGAGTGCCAGGGTGCTGTGGCCGAGCCCTGTAGAGGGGGTTGTGTGCAGGGGAGACTTGAGTGGGTGGAGATGGAGTCGTGGAGGGAGAAGGAGGGTGGATGAGTGGTAGTCGTCGTGTCTCGAACGATGAGGTGGGATGATCGCCGGCGGTGGAGGTGTCAATGGCTCGAGAGAAAGTTTGGGTGTTCGGGTTTTTTGGGCTCGGTGAATGTAGAGAAGAGAGGTGAGGAGTTTGTGAGTACGAGAGAGATGAGGGCGACGAGGTTGACAACGTGGGGGCAACGGTAGGGCGAGGGCGTGGGCGACGGCGGGGGAGGCGTGTCGCGCGCGCGCGTTAAGGAATGTTGCCGTTGGGATTTTGAGGGAAGAAGAACAATGGAGGGTGAGTGAGCGGGCTTGGGTTAAAAATGGAGTGGGCCGGGCCAAACAAAGAAATTCCCTATTAAAATTAAAAAAAACCAAAGTGGGCTGCAGATGGGGAAAAACGGGCCGGCTCCAAGAAAATTTTAATAATTCTCTTAAGGATAAAACTTGTGGGCTGCAAGGATTTATTTAATAATCTAATTATAATTAGTGTGTGGGCTGAGGGATTAGGGAAAAATAATGGTTAAATTAAATTGGTTTTATTTGTGTTAGTTTTTGGGTTTTAAATTCTGGGTTTTGACTTTTAGGGTTAAGGAAAAATATAAACTTTGGGATTCAAGCAACCACCTTCTACAGAATAATTACGAGGCAAGGTTAATCTCAGGAATTTGGAAAAATACAGGGAAAAATTCTTGTAGATGGAGAACGGGGATTTACATCATACCCCCCTTAACAAAAATTTCGTCCTCGAAATTTAACAAAGATACAAGAGTACAATGTACTAAACAAAAAGATGTGGATAACGATCACGGATGTCTTCCTCCCGCTCCCAGGTGGATTCTCCTGGGGAACGACCGCCCCAAGACACTCGGACTAACGGAATGACTTTATTCTTCAGCACTTTCTCTCTGCGGTCGAGAATGGTGGTAGGTTGCTCCTCGTACGATAAGTCAGTACCCAAAACTAGTTCTGAATGGTCCAGGACATGGCTCTCATCCCGGACATAACGCCGCAACTGTGACACGTGGAAGGTATTGTGCACACCAGCTAGCGATGGAGGCAAGGACAGTCGATAGGCCACCTCTCCTACTCGCTCTAGCACCTCAAAAGGTCCGATAAAACGGGGACTAAGCTTTCCCCGACTTCCGAACCTGATAACTCCACGAGTAGGGGAAATCTTTAAGAACACATGATCTCCAACTTCGAACTCAAGTGCCCTTCTGCTGGTATCTGCCCAACTCTTCTGTCGATATTGAGCCGTCTTAATACGTTGCCTGATCATTTGGATCTTGTCCACTGTTTGAACAATGAGTTCGGGGCCCAGTAATCTTCGTTCTCCCACATCGTCCCAACATACTGGGGATCGACACTTACGCCCATATAGCGCTTCAAAAGGAGCCATCTGAATACTAGCCTGATAACTATTGTTGTAAGAAAACTCGACTAGGTGCAGATGGTCCTCCCAGGAACCCTGAAAGTCCAACATACAGGCTCTCAACATATCCTCGAGCGTCTGAATTGTACGCTCGGATTGTCCATCCGTCTGTGGGTGATAAGCTGTGCTGAATTTAAGGCGGGTTCCCAAACTCTCCTGTAAGCTCTTCCAAAAGTGCGACAAGAATCTCGTGTCCCGGTCTGACACAATGCTGACTGGAACACCGTGAAGTCGCACAATCTCCTGCATATATCTTTCTGCCAGTGATTCTGTCGACTGTCCCACTCGGAAAGGTAGAAAGTGTGCAGCTTTTGTAAGGCGATCGACGATAACCCAAATAGCGTTATTGCCTCTAGGGCTCCGTGGTAAGGCCGTCACAAAATCCATAGTAATGTGCTCCCACTTCCATTCAGGTATCGGCAATGGTTGTAATAATCCTGCTGTTCTCTGATGTTCCGCCTTCACCTGTTGACATACTAAGCATCTGGATACGAACCTCGCAATTTCCCGCTTCATTCCGTTCCACCAAAAGTGCTGCTTTAGGTCCTGATACATTTTTGTACCTCCTGGATGCACAGAATAAGCTGAACTGTGTGCTTCAGCCAACACTTCTTCTCGTACACCACCTTTAGGTACGCAGAGTCTGCTACCGAATCTCAGAGAGCCATCCTCATGTATAATCAAATCCGTTCTCAGTCCAGCTTCCACTTGCTCTCTGAACTTTTGTAATCGAGGATCATCCGCTTGTGCAATCTTGATGCGATCCACCAGGGAAGATTGCACCTGTAGTTGCCAAAATTGACTGAGTGCGTTCGGAGTAATGACCTCAAGTGCAAGTCTCTGGAAATCCTCAATAATACTCCTCTGATCGGTCAACATCATGACCGCTGGTTTGCGACTGAGTGCATCTGGTACAACATTGACCTTCCCCGGGTGATACTGAAGGTCCAGATCATAATCTGCCATTAGCTCTAGCCATCGGCGCTGCCTCATGTTCAGTTCCTTCTGGGTGAAAACATACTTCAAACTTTTGTGATCCGTGTATACCTCCACTTTCTCACCCAAAAGATAGTGCCTCCAAATCTTTAATGCAAAAACTACCGCAGCTAACTCCAAATCGTGCGTAGGGTAGTTCTTCTCGTGGTTTCTCAGTTGTCGAGAGGCGTAAGCAACCACTTGGCCGTGCTGCATCAAAACACAGCCTAAACCCTTCCCCGAGGCATCACTGTGTATCACCATACCACCGGAATTATCTGGTACTGTAAGTATAGGTGCTGTGGTTAACTTCTGCTTCAGAGTGTCGAATGCCTGAGAGCACTCTTCTGTCCATGTAAACGGCACGTCCTTCCTTGTCAGCTTCGTCAATGGTTCCGCGATCCTTGAGAAATCTTGGACGAATCTCCGATAATAACCTGCCAATCCTAGAAAGCTCCTGATCTCTGCTTCTGATTTCGGTGTCGGCCAATCTCTGACAGATTCTATCTTTGCCGGGTCCACCGAGATGCCTTCGCTCGAAACAATATGTCCCAAAAACTGAACTTTGTCGAGCCAGAATTCATATTTGCTCAGCTTCGCATACAGCTTCTCTTCCTGAAGAATTTGTAGGACTGTGCGCAAGTGTTCAACGTGCTCCTCCTGAGTCTTCGAGTAGACAAGTATGTCGTCGATAAACACAACGACAAACGTGTCCAAGTATTTTGCGAACACCCTGTTCATTAAATCCATGAATATTGCTGGAGCATTGGTAACACCGAACGGCATCACAAGGAACTCGTAATGTCCGTATCGGGTCCTGAAAGCCGTCTTGCATACATCCTCAGCTGCTACTCTGATTTGATGATATCCAGAACGGAGGTCCAACTTCGAGAAAACCTTGGCTCCACTTAGCTGATCGAATAAATCATCGATACGCGGGATTGGGTACTTGTTCTTTATTGTGACCTTGTTCAGCTCCCGGTAATCTATGCACATTCGCAACGATCCATCCTTCTTCTTCACCAATAGAACTGGTGCACCCCATGGTGAAGCGCTTGGCCGAATAAATCCCTTCTCCAATAATTCTTCAACCTGTTTCTTCAATTCCGCCAACTCCACTGGTGCCATCCTGTAGGGGGCCCTGGATACTGGGGCGGTACCTGGAATCAAATCGATCGAGAACTCCAAAATTCGAGGAGGTGGTAGACCTGGTAGATCTTCAGGAAATACGTCTAGGAAGTCCCGAACAATTTCTGGGGCTAGGCTCTTATCAATCTCCATAGCTGTCAGCTCTTTAGGCTTTGCTCTGTATTTAGCTGGCTCCAAGGATTCGCTTCCGCCCTCGAAAATGAACTCCGGGTGATTAGGGATGCGGAAGATCACCTTCTTTGCATGACAATCGATAACTGCGTGGAAAGTGCTCATCCAATCCATCCCAAGAATTGCGTCGTAACTGCCTGTCCCAATTAGGAGGAAATTCGCATAGAATTCCCTACCACACACTACAACTGGGCATAATCTACATTCTCGACTAGATATAATAATGCCATTACCCGTATGAATTTCCCATCCCTTGGTTAGTGGTTCATGTGGTATTGAGTGTGTATTTGTGAAATGCTCAGACAAGAAACAATGCGATGCTCCTGAATCAAATAGTACTCTAGCTGGCAAGGAATGTACAAGTAGAGTACCTGTGACCACGTCTCCTGATGCCTCTGCCTGCTCAGCGGTCAAGGTGAAAGCCCGTCCCTGACCGCGACCTGTAAATGGCTGTCTCTGTTCCTGCGGCCTCTGCTGTGGCGGTCCAGAACTTCTTTGTATCTCTGCTCGCTCAGGACAACTGTTAATCCTGTGCTGACTGGAGCCGCAAATCAAACACTGTCCCTTAGCACGGCGACAGTCCTTCTGGGTATGCCCTCCTCTACCGCAATAGCCGCAAGTTACGCCCTGCCTCTGGGGGCGGTGCTGTGGTACGAATGGGCGCTTCATTTGAGTCGTTCCTGCTCTGTGAACCGGTATGGCTCCTCGAGAAGGCGCGTGGGTACGTGCTGGAACGACTGGGGGTCTCCTGAACTTGCTAATCAATTGCTCTTGAACTCTCGCCGCGTTGAGTACCTGTGCGAAAGTCTGTAGATCTAACGATGCAATCAGCTGCTGCAACTCAAAATCTAACCCCTGAAGGAAACGCCTGGCCCTGGTGACCTCTGATTTGACCATGTATGGAGCAAAGCGGCTCAGACGGTTGAACTCTGCCGCATAAACGTCCACTGGGCGTCCATTCTGCTTCAGAAGAATAAACCTTTCCTCCATTTCTGCCTTGGCTGTGGGAGGAAAATAGTGATCTAAGAAGCACTCCTTAAACTTGTTCCATTCAATCGGCTCTTCAAGTCTGCTTTCTTCTACCGACCACCATGTACGAGCCTCGTCTTCTAATTGTATCTTTATCACATTCACTCTGTCTTCCTCTGGAACCCTGGCGGCTGCCAATAAATTCTCCATGTTTACCAGCCATTGCTCAGCTTCAAGTGGTTCAGCTAGCCCTGTGAACGCAGCTGGGTGTAACCGTCGGAAGTCTGACACAGTACCAGCCCTAGCCTGATAAGCTGGTGGAGTAGCGCCCTCGGGGGCGGTAATAAGTGCGGAGGGTCCTCCTGCAGCGGTAATCGCCCTGAGTCCCTCAGTAAGCAAATCTGTCTTCCTCTCCTGAGCTTCCGCGAGAGTGGTCAGTGCACTGAGTATTCTTTCCGTGCGGTCCTGAGAGCTGGAGTCCAAGGAGGGGTCGTTCGGGGACGTCATATCACTGGAAGATTCAAAAGAATAGGTTCAGATTCAAGGATAGAAATCAAGAATAGTGAAACAAGAATAACGTAATACAGTTTAGTTAATGTTATCCCTTGATACTAAACCTGGCTCTGATACCAACTAAACCATGTCACGCCCCGCATTCCAGAATACGGAATACGAGGTATGACTAGGCCAGCCATGCTCCTACGGTCAAGGGATCGTCCCGCCGTAGTCACACTTCGGCTTCTAGCACTACATGGTAATCAGTAATAAAGCACAGTATTAAAGGATTCACATCACTAATTTATTACATTAAAATTTCATTGTTCACAGATTACAGATAATAAAAACAATAACTAACCAAGTTCGATCTCACAATCTCTTTTATGGAAAGCAGTAAATGAAGAAGGTACACCAAACTATATCTCCGTGAGCTCAAAGGATAGATCCGTCTCCTGTACTGGTCCTCCCGCGGAATCTGAGCATGCATACTCAGGTCGTCAGAGCGACACAAATAATAATATTATTATAATCAGATGAACAGGTAAATGAGGTAATACTGGTATGAGAATAATGCAAGTAATCACTATGTCACAATATGATGCAGAATATGTTATGTGTCCCTATCGGTCTCTAGGTCATGTTTGAAATCACATAGTGGAAGGAGGATCATGTTTAACAGGAGTCTCGTACATACCCGAGACCACGGCCCACATGCCCGGGACATAACCCTGTCGGCCGGATCGCTAGATCCTGTCCTACACGTATAAGTATCACGGTTCGAATGATCATTCTCTAAACACGGTCCCGCTAAATACGATACTCTTTCCACTTTGATTTCCCCTTTTTCCCCAGGTTACACTATTTATGATATTGATCTAGTTGTGTACAAGTATACCAATGACACGGTTTCATCACTATCCACTGTATCAATCACTGTCACGAATGTTCACTTTCCATTGGTGTACTCGTCACTCCTAAACCAACATCTATCACGCACGATAATGCAATGTCCACACGCACTAACACTGTGTATATGACAAGGGTATGAGGTATGTATTGTGTGATACCAATAAGCTCTGTATGTTATGAATTAACATGCATGTCATGAACTAAAATGAATTACACAAATTAATATGTTACGAATTCAGCAAAAATGATGTAGGTAAGATATATAGAACAATCAGTCAGGAATTCATCAAAATTTGTTTCAGTTCAATCGGAGTTTCGGTTTTCAAGATATAACTGTTTCAGTTTAAGTGCTCGCGGCTGGAATTTCAATCTCAGAACTGAATGCCTGTTTCGCGACACGAATTACACCCAGTTGGGCTCAAAATTTAGCGATGTCACAGTTAAATGAAATTTAGGGTTTTCGATAAAGTATTCAACGCAACAGACGGATCCTCAAACGCATCTGTACGTTGAAATTTATACACAGTTCAATCTCAAATGTCATTTCAGAAAGTGTTCTGGACAGCTTTACGTTCTGCCCTTTTAAAATAAGTTTAAAATAACAAACTGCGATGAATCGGAATGAGACCACTTGTTTTCTTTCACTAACAGGTATATATTATAACTACTGAAAGTTCCGTATCATGCGATTTCAGGAAACACGGGGACGCAGGACTTTAGACAGAACACATTAATCAGAAACGCTCTGGACTGCAGTCCAGAGTCGCGTTCCGATCCAATTATCTTCAAGGTTTCAGAACAGAAAACATTAAAATTCTACATAGGGTTAAAGTTCGTCGAGTCGTCTTCGATTTAAGCCCTCGAACGCATCTTTCCAATATGTGTATGATTTATGGTGTTTTTATTCGTTTTCAGCTACGAGAGAATTCTAGTTTTAACAACATGTTTGGGGGTATCGATTTTTGTCACGAACAATCGTATTTTCCAGCGAATTTCGCACACGTTATACATCAATAGAAGGGCCAACAGAACGTATAGGTTACCGTCAAATTAGACTAATATTTCCATTGGGATCATACATCGAACACATACGTCACAATATATTTAGTTATTCGGTAAGTTTCAATTTATATGATTTTAAGGTTGTACCACTAATAATTTAGCATGAAGCAAGTAAACACTTGCCTGGAGAACGCCTCGGGATCGTACGACAGCAGTGTCGTCACGAACGCGCGATATACGCCACGTACCGAATTCCCGCGAGCCTCGATCTAGATGTGGATCTCGCGTCGGGGTTGTCCGGAGTTGTTTGCACAGCCACTGGACGTCTAGAATGGTGCTCTGTGGGTCTCCCGAGGTGTGCTGGGGTTGGCGTCGGTCGGCGGCGCTCCGGCTATGTGTACGGAGAGGTTTCACAGTGGGAAAAATTTGTTTGAAAATGGTTTTGGAGTTTTGGAGAGAGATGGGGAGCAGTGGGGGTCGGGTCTGAAGAGATGAGGATGATGCTGAGGGTGAGTAGGGTCGTAGAGGGGGTTCAGGCGAAGTGGGGCTCGCCGGCGTTGAGTGCCAGGGTGCTGTGGCCGAGCCCTGTAGAGGGGGTTGTGTGCAGGGGAGACTTGAGTGGGTGGAGATGGAGTCGTGGAGGGAGAAGGAGGGTGGATGAGTGGTAGTCGTCGTGTCTCGAACGACGAGGTGGGATGATCGCCGGCGGTGGAGGTGTCAATGGCTCGAGAGAAAGTTTGGGTGTTCGGGTTTTTTGGGCTCGGTGAATGTAGAGAAGAGAGGTGAGGAGTTTGTGAGTACGAGAGAGATGAGGGCGACGAGGTTGACAACGTGGGGGCAACGGTAGGGCGAGGGCGTGGGCGACGGCGGGGGAGGCGTGTCGCGCGCGCGCGTTAAGGAATGTAGCCGTTGGGATTTTGAGGGAAGAAGAACAGTGGAGGGTGAGTGAGCGGGCTTGGGTTAAAAATGGAGTGGGCCGGGCCAAACAAAGAAATTCCCTATTAAAATTAAAAAAAACCAAAGTGGGCTGCAGATGGGGAAAAACGGGCCGGCTCCAAGAAAATTTTAATAATTCTCTTAAGGATAAAACTTGTGGGCTGCAAGGATTTATTTAATAATCTAATTATAATTAGTGTGTGGGCTGAGGGATTAGGGAAAAATAATGGTTAAATTAAATTGGTTTTATTTGTGTTAGTTTTTGGGTTTTAAATTCTGGGTTTTGACTTTTAGGGTTAAGGAAAAATATAAACTTTGGGATTCAAGCAACCACCTTCTACAGAATAATTACGAGGCAAGGTTAATCTCAGGAATTTGGAAAAATACAGGGAAAAATTCTTGTAGATGGAGAACGGGGATTTACAGATATCTTTCTTGTTTTTAGCAAAATTGGGAAAATATTTTCCCATACAGAACTTATTCTGTATCTTGGTGATGTTTAATCACCATTGGATCTTTGATCCAACGATGCTCTGATTTACAGAGCACAATCTTTCTCGTTTGGAAAGATTTGAGGAGTATTTGCTCAACAGAATTTTATTCTGGTAATTTGATAATTTATCATCTTCGTTGGATCTTTGATCCAAAGGTGGAGAACATTTAGCTCTAGCGCTGACGCTCTCTTGCTTTGCACGTGAGGCGCTACATCAGAGTCTTTTGACTCTTAGCGCTGGCGCTCTTGGCGCGAGCGCTCTCGTGCTTTACACGTGAGGCGATGCCTCAGAGTCTTTGACTCTCGGCGCCGGCGCTCTCGGCGCCAGCGCTCTCGTGCTTTGCACGTGAGGCGCTGCCTCAGAGTCTTTGACTCTTGGCGCGGGCGCTCTTGGCACTGGCGCTCTCGTGCTTTGCATGTGAGGCGCTACCTCGGTGTCTTTGACTCTTAACGCTGGCCCTCTTGTCGCCAGCGCTCTCGTGCTTTGCACGTGAGGCGCTGCCTCAGTTCAAATTTTGAACAGAGCTTTGCTCTCTATTGGGGGGAAACAAATGTCCCCCACCGTTGCGCTCACGTGGCTTACACGTGAGTGCAGCGGTGGTAGCTTTTCCACCGTTGGATCTTCTTGGAAGTTGAATCGGCTTCCCCTGCCTATAAGTAGGGCCTTTGTCCCTTGAGATGACTGCTTGTTCATCTTCTTGCTTTCTTATTCCTGAGAATTTAATTCTCCTTCAGAGCTAAGCTCTCTGCCTTACGAAACTCTTCTAGAGTCAGAACCTTGCCAAAATTTTTGGTAAGGATCAAATATTTGAAGGAATCATTTCATATTCTAGGATTTTACCCATTAACAGAGTCTTGCTCTTTTTAGATCATAGATCTTAAAGTGGATTTTAGGGTTTCTTAACCCGTTAACCGAAAATAGAGCTTTGCTCTTCTTAGATCATAGATCAAAAAATCTTCTTTTAGGGTTTCTTAACCCATTAATGAAGAACTCTTAGAGTTCGTTTTGCAGATCTTAGAGATCTTGGAGTTTTTAACTCGGTAAAAGCTTTGCTTTTTAGGGTTTTTGATGGATTACTCCATCATTTTCACAGAGCATAGCTCTTTAGAATTTTTGGGGGAATTTTTATTCCCTTCATCTTAATTTTGACAGATGTCATTTCTGTTGCAGAGCGTTGCTCTCGAGAGAGTTTAACTCCTTGGCCCAAGGAGTCTCTCATTAAATGAGGATCTTCTTTTAGGATTTCTTTTCTAATGAGTGACTGTCTCATCAATGATGAGCCGTCGCCTTGATTTTGTGGGTCCCCTTTGGTCCCTTTCCACTGCATTGCAATGTGGTACAAATTTTAAGTACTAAGTGTTAGAATTTGGACTGTAGCATTGACAGCCAACCCTTGTTCCTTTTCGCGCAGGTACTATGTCTTTCGACACTTCTTTCCCCTTCGTTGGTCCGGAGGGCGCATTTGCTGACGCGCCCATAGACCGGGAAGTTTTTGCACTGATCAAAGGTCACGACCCGGAGCAGAAGTCTCTTCATTTATGGGGGTTGTGGTACAACCAAATCATTCAGGTTCGACGCAGCTTCTCTTGTGCGATGCCTTCGGAGCCGATCTCTGCTATTCACTATGCCGACTCACCCCAAGTGAACTATACCGTAGAGGAGGTCAACTGGACTTCGGAGGGTCGCCTTCAGCCTTCTATGGCTTCAATACCCGTACTGTCTCCAATGGCTTTGGATATCTTAGGGCGACGCATATGTCAGGGCGAGTCGCGCCCTTGGGGACATGTGTATATGATTGGCTTGACTCCTCGCCATTCGGCTGGATACCTGCAGTGAGCCCGGTATATCTTATCGGCCAAGAAGTCGTTGCTGCTGAAGCTCGGGCTGTACCCTGCCATCTATGCGTCTCTTTTCCAGTATCCGGTGCCTCCCGTATGGTGGATTAAGGCTTTCTTGGAACAATAGAATATCCCGACTCACACCTTTCTCTTATCGGATCAGGAGGTTTCAATTTCTTTGGAGGAATCTGTAGAGATTTCGGGCCTACCCGTCAGAGGGGAACATTATGAGGAAATACTTCCCCCTGACGAGTACATCTTCGCCACCCGATCAGTAGTGATGGGTCTGACTCCAGAGAATGCCATTCAACACCGATTCCCAAGATTAATCAAGGTGTTAAAACATTTATGAAAGTCTATTCCTGGTGTCCGGAAGGCACGGCATCAGCCTCACAGATTATATCGCCCGCTTTCTCCACCCAGAAGTCCTGTCGAAGGAAGCCGCGAAATTTGCCAAACTCGACGATCCCTTTGGCTTTGTTTGGACAATCAACCGGCAGCGGAAGCGGATCAGAGGAATTTCTTTCTCTCAGATACCCCGGTCGCCTCTTTCACAGAGCTCGCAGCTTCTAACGTCGATGAAGAGACGTTCTTTTTTGGGTTCCTCGGGTTATGGCTAAGCTGGTTTGTGATTCCAACGCACGCTCTCTATATGAGGCCGTCCGTTTTCTACCCGGCTCACCGAATCGTTGAAGGGACGCGGGTTGCCGTCGGGGTCGCTGGGCTAGCTCTTTTATATCATGGCCTGAGCTTAGCTGAAGACACGACTCAGTTGGGGGTACAGCCCGTATATCTTCCGCTGCATTATTTTACTTCGTGGATCGAGCTGCACGTGCTTGGCGCTTTTGGAGTCCACAAGCGGCCCCGCTTCTACGACAGTTATAACTTCCCCCGAGTGATGCTTCTAATTGACGCCTCCGCTTCAGACCCGTCGCAGCGAGAGGCTCGGCGACTGGTCCTCCGCCCGCACACGGTCGGGGATAGCATGACTTTTATCGATAGGGTCCTGACTATCGGCAAGGAGTCCACTAAGGTGGTGCAACCGCTGCGTGACACCTTTAAAGATGGGGCTCCCACATTGAAGGCTCGGGAGATCTTGCATTTGTACTCGATCAGGCCTGGTTTCTTAGTGTTTAGGCAAAACGACTCGGTGCTTTTCATGAGGTACAACCCACACCGTTTTGCCCAACAGTCGGGTTACAACCAGGGTGTTCCCCTCGAGGCCTTCCTGGCAGAACCAGTTGCTACTGAAGAGGGTATCCGGAGCGCGTTGCACCACTTCATGCGTCTAAATACCGGGTCAAACTTCCTTATCAGTGAGCCGAGCTATGTTCCAAAAGCCTCAAACGCATACGTGGCGTGGTACCAGCATGTGACGGGTGTTGTCATTAGAGAAGAAAAAAGGTTGCTGCTCGATCGCAAGGGTGCAGCTCCTGCTGGTAATCTAGCTGTTCCCCTAAAGCGACGGACCATTATTCGTCCTCCTTTAAGAGAAGCTGCTGCGGTTGCGGTTCTGCGCGCTCTTCCTGAGAATCCTCTACCCCGTGCTCCTGTGGAAACGGCAGCTGCAGCGTCCCCGGAGTCTGGCGTTGGTGCAGAAATCGGGACTCGTCGCCCAAAAATGCCCGCTAAGCGCAAGCTCGTGTTATCAGCTGTCGGCGCTCGTTCGCAGAAAAAGAAGAAGTCGCTCTTTTCTGCCGACGTTATACTCGGACAGGAGCCCCACGCTCCCTACAGCGAGGGCCTGTGTGAGTATGACACTAATGAGGGTTTACTCATCACGCCTGCGGATGATACTGATCTCCAGGCTGCCCTTCTGGCCTCCGAGCGACTGGCCCGCGACGAATCGGCGCTGATCACAATTGCGAAGTCAGGTACACCTCTGTTGTATTGTTCCCTTTCATTCCTTCCTTATTATTATGCTTTCACTGATGTTTTCTTCCTCAACAGGTATATCCGCCGAAGAGGCTCTCGCGGCTTCCCTCAAGACATTCGAAGAGGAAGAGAGGCTCCGCGCTTCTCTGGGCCTTGGTAAAATTCTACTCACTATGCTTTTATTCCTTTCTTTACTCGTGCTCTGACTCTTCCTTCCCTCCTGTTTCAGGGACTACCTCGACTCGGGTTATCCCAAGTGTAGCGCCAATAGCGAGTGGTGACGCAGCGGCATCGTTAGAGCCAGCTACCGCAGCCACGGCTATCCCCAAGTCACCTCAAGAGGTTTCGCTAAAGCTTCCGATGATGGACGTCGTAACGGCGCAGGAGGCAGAGCTTGGTTCAGACGACGGTATACCCTTGTCGGAAGTCCTAAGGAGGTCAGCTATCACGGCCCAGGCCGAAAGGAAGCGCAGGAGGCGTGCAGTGAAATAACGTGATGCCGCCTTGGCTGTAGGTGCAGGCTCAAGCACCACTCCCCCTATCGCTATTCTTTCAGAGGGTGCTCTTGTTGCCCTGTCTACCGCCCATAGACAGGTTGCACGCGCTGCTCGAGAGGCAACCGAGAATCCTACGCAAGGTAATGTAATGCCCGGTCTTTTTTTATTTGAACCTGATCCACAAATTCTGATACATTATATCCTGCAAGGCCATGCCCTGATGATGGGATGGCAGGCGAGACGATGGCGACCATAGAGCTCGAAGTGGCTACTCTCTCTCGGGAGTCTAGGACTGCCCAAACCGCCGCTCTTTTCCTTTGTGGCTCCCTGATATCGGCAGGCGTCGCAAGCGTCATGACGGCCCTTGTCGAATCAGGGGATGAAGCTACCGGCCTAGAAACCATTCCATCGAAGGAGAGCGAAGAAGCCACTACGCCTGGCGATACTTCCATCGCTGTTTTGGTTGATGACCCATCAGGTAGGTCTTGGGTCACTGTTCCCTTTTATTCTTCAATTCCGTTCAGTCCCTTCTGATGACATTTTGTTCGTTTTGAGTGTAGGTGTGGTGAACGCTGAGGTTGTGCCACCCGAAGAAGCGCCACCAGTTGCTGCTCTGACGGTCGCCGTCCCTTCTTCTTCTCTCGTGTCCTCTCAAATACTGGAAGGTATGGGTTTGCGATTTATTTAATTTAAATTGTGGATACCATCTTCCTTGTATTGACAGTATATTGTCGCAATTCTGTAGGAGTCATTTTCGACCACCTATACCAGGTGCTTAACCCGCATTTCTCCTTCTAGTCGGAAGTCATTCCGTCTGCTGGTACTGGTTAGTATATCCTTCAGCTGTTGTCTCCTTCTTTCTTTTATGGACAGTCGTATCGTTGCTAAGTCTTCCTTGTATCGATTGCAGTGTTATGGATCGGAGGAGGGGACGAGAGGATAGCCGCACCTCCGGTGCTCCCAATTTTGCCGCCTGCCACAGCCGGTATAGTAGACTCGATTTCTCGTGTATTTTTCTTACCTCCTGAGTCGACATTTGACCATAATTTGTTTTGTAGCAATCGCACCGGCTCCAGCTCCCTTTGTGTCTCGCATACTAATGCCGGCGGGGCCCTTTGCTAGACGCCCATCTTCCAGGGGCGCTGCGACCAGCCTGTGAATGTTGAGTGAATTCGTCGAAGATCTTGACGCCGAGGCTGTCACGTCCCGCTTCCCGGTGTACGGGCAGAGGCCGCGACGAGGCCGCTACGTATTTACTCTGAAGTAAATACGCTAAGCGCATCTAAGCAATATAAATAAAAATGCATAAGAGACAAAGACAATAGATATAACTGAACATCAACTTTATTTATTCACATTCTTTTTACAATACATGGAAAAGTAAATACATGGGATAAAGCGATGTCTAAACAGTGGCATAACAGAAATGAAAAGTACTGAAATAAAATGTGTACAATGAAGCTAGAGCTCTGGGTCGTAAGCAAGCTGATCCAAGTCCTCGCCGGTAGGGTCGATCTCCTGAGTGTCCAGATCACCTGACAACATTTCAAAGAAGAAAGAGAAGGAATGTCGTCAGCGAACAATCGTTCGGTAAGTCCCAAAGATAAGGGAGAAATAGAATAGACAGAGAAAGAAAATAACTTTTAAAGTAGTATTATATGGTTAACGCTGTTGTTTGTAGCTTGGTACAGAAGGATACCAGTGTATACGAGAGGAGTCTCGGTAGACCAGAGACTAAGGTGAACGGAATGTACAAGGAACCGTTATGCCACGGTACAACAGTAATGGAATATAGGTCAGGTGTCTTAAATCTTGCAGTCCCGTGCCACTTCTAACACCTTCCGTACCAATCTACCCCTTAAACCCCGCAATGTCTTGTTTGTATTGTTTGTCTTGCAACTTGTATTGTCTTGTAATATAGATTGTATAATTGGATGACTTGCCGAAACCATGATATCAGTAAATGGATGTAACTGGAGAATCATGTAAATGGAAGTATATCCATGGTTCGGTTCAATCAATATAGATTGAATAGATTGAATATATGTATTCATGTTGAATTGTAATATTGTAGATTGTACTTGAATCATATTCAAGTCAGACTATTTATATAAGACTCAGTCTGAGTCAGACAATTAGAAAAGAAATTGAAGTCTTGATTATTTTGATGTTATCGGTAACCGCTACACATGAGCGGCAGGATTTGTGTTTTTTTCAAAGACGATTACCGTATTGATAACACCGTTTGTTAAGTTGTCTACCTTAAATAGGCAAGCACCCATATCTCCGGTTCCCTGAGGCTCAAGAGACTGGTCCCGCTTAAACCTATGTTTACTAGGGTTCTTAGGATAATTTATAAAACTCGAGGGTTTTTTATGTAAAAATAATTTTGTATAATTTACAAAATACGTCTCAAGTATTTAATTATCGTCTTTAGAATTTTCATAGATGTAAATTTTATATATGTGACATTTCTAGTGAATAAATCCTATTTTCATAGTATATGGTATTTAATTGCAATATTGTACTTGTATGGAATTTCATGGTATTTTCATGTAAAGTGATTCTTTTGATTTAGAAAAATTGGAATATTTATAATATATCAAAAATAGATGTTTTGATATTACATATATATTTATATATTTATAAAAATTAATTTTAATTTATTATTTTCTAGAAATCTCATTTTCTTAAGATATTTGTATTTTAAATCTCTCGAGACCAAATGCTCCTTGCGGAGGTCTGCATCTCGCACTACTAAGCCCGAGGATGTGCGATAATCCGCACCATCCCGATAGGGTTCCCCAAATTGGGTTGTAGCGGCGTTTTGCAAAAATTTGTGTAAAATACATATTCTTATAGAAAACAGTTTTAATAGTAAATGGTATTTATATGTAAAGTTTCGTTTTACCATATTCTATGTTCCCGAAAGGTATTGTGCTATGTTGCATATGAGTGTTGTGAGGAGATAGATCTTTACCTCGTGATCTACTTAAAGGTATAACAAGATTTAAGATATTTTAAAGTCGAAACTAAACTACATGGTATTTTACTGAAAAAGTACGGTAAAAATTGAAATAGAAATCCTTTTGATATGGAACTTGTTCAATATGACTTGTTAATGTTTAATAGTCAACATGTAATGGTTTGGTATGTTTGTATTTAACGAAAAGTGAAATTTTTAGAAAGAACCGAATCGGAAATCGGATTAACTCTGATTCCGTCGGGTTTTAGTAATACGAGTTTTTAGAAAAGAATAAGGAATAAGGATGTGGGACTTATGGGTTTGTAGTATGGAGAAGAGGTAGATGAAGACGTAGGAGGTGCCGGTGCGTCATTTCGTCGCCGGAAGCTCCTAGGGTCATCGTCGGAATTTCGCCGGAGCTTCGCCCTTCACCAACTCCAATTGCACACTAAAATTCTAGAGAGTTTTCTTGAGAGTTTGGACAGAATTGTGAGTAAGGGGTGTGTGTTTAGGGGTGTTATTTATAGGGTAAAGCTAGGGTTAGGGTAGGTGAGAGGGTGTGAAGAAGAAATGTATTAATTTGTATTAAAAAATAGGGTTTAATGGGGTTTTTACTCTCTCTGTTAATGTGCAGGTAAATTAAAGTATAGAGGGGTTATTAGAATACAAAAAGACACATCTTTCATGTTGGGAGATCGACGATCCGACTCGGTCCGGCCGGTGGCGCCGGCCCGAGTCGGCCGAGTCGGGCCGATTCTCTGCCTCCACGTGTCCAGCGATGTTTGGTGTACCCCCTGGGATATTTTGTTTTATACGTGTAGTGGGGTTTTACGGGTTTAGCACGTGTAGACTCTTGGAATTCTAAAAATATTAAAAGAAAACAATATTAAAAATAATGTGGGGGATGGGATTTGAACTCTGATGCTTTGGTTCAGCAGTGCAGGGTCTTACCAATGAGCTACAAGCTCCTGCTTGCTATTAAAAAGCAAAACAATTACTTATAGTACTCACAGTAAATGTAAATACCCCAAGTATACATTATCTTTTAAACAAATTTTTGTACACTAAAATTGGAGTTGTTACAGTCTACCCTCCTTACAAAAATTTCGTCCTCGAAATTTACAAATTTTATTTTAAGGACTAATTTACAAAGAGGTGAGGATATCTTGCATGCATCTCATCTTCCCTTTCCAAAGATGATTCTCCTGGAGTGTCTTTTCTCCATATCACTCGAACCAAGTTGACTTCCTTGTTCCGAAGTGACTTCACTTTCCTGTGCAGGATCTCTACAGGTTTTTGCTCACAAGATAAGTCGGGCTGTATAGTGAGCTCGGAATGATCAAGAACATGGCTGGGGTCACTCACATACCTTCTGAGTTGGGATATGTGGAACACATTATGCACTATTTCCAATGAAGGTGGAAGTGCTAAGCGGTATGCCACTTCACCGACTCGTTCGAGTATGTCGAACGATCCAATGTATCTCGGACTTAGCTTACCCCGTCTTCCAAATCGGATCACTCCGCGGTTCAGAGATATCTTTAAGAATACGTGATCTCCTGGCTGGAACTCCAAGTGACGTCGCTTTGCATCAGCCCAGTGTTTCTGTCGATCTTGGGTTATGCGCATCTTTTCTCTGATAGTACGAACCACATCAACAGTCACTACTATCATTTCAGGTCCAAGAAGTTCCCTATCTCCAATGTCGTCCCAACTTAATGGTGATCGACACTTCCTTCTATACAGTGCTGCAAAAGGTGTCATTCCTATGCTTGCTTGGTAGCTGTTGTTGTACGAAAACTCCACAAGATGTAGGTGATCTTCCCACGATCCTCCGAAGTCTAACATACATGCTCTGAGCATATCTTCCAAGATCTGAATAATTCGCTCAGACTGACCATCTGATTGTGGATGATAAGCCTTGCTGAAGTTCAGACTTGTTCCCAAGCTTGCTTGCAGACTCTGCCAAAATTGTGATCGGAACCTGGTGTCACGATCGAAGACAATGCAGACCGGTACTCCATGAAGTCTCACAATTTCCTGTATGAGTTCATGGGTATCAGAGATAGTACATATTTAAAGAGTTTAAATCTTAAGTAGATTCTTACCTCCATGTACTTCTTTGCTAATGTCTCAGTTGATTGGCCAACTCGAAATGGGATGAAGTGAGCCGATTTTTTGAGTCGATCCACAATAACCCATACTGCATCGTAACCCTTTGTGTTGCGAGGAAGAGCAGTCACAAAATCCATTGTGATGTGTTGCCACTTCCATTCTGGGATTGGTAACGGTTGAAATAATCCACCAGTCCTGTGATGTTCATCTTTTATTTGCTGACACACCAAGCATTTAGCGACACTTCTGGCTACTTCACGCTTCATTCCATGCCACCAGTAATTCTGACATAGATCTTTGTACATCTTTGTACCTCCAGGGTGTACTGAGTAGGGAGAGCTGTGAGCTTTTTTCATTAACTCTTCCCGAACAGAACCTTTTGTTACACATAATCTGCTGCCGTATCTCAAAGATCCGTCTTCATGAATGATAAAGTCTGTTTTGAGTCCATTCTCTAATTGTTCTCTGATCTTTTGCAACTTAGCATCACTTGCTTGAGCTGCTTTGATCTGGTTGACAATTATAGATTGAACCTGTAAATTCATCAAACTTGAAGCGTTACCTGGCATGACCACTTCAATCTCCATATGATGTAAGTCCTGTTGTAGCTTCCACTGAGCGGTGAGATGCATTGCTAATGGTTGGCGACTAAGAGCATCTGGAACCACATTCACCTTCCCTGGGTGATATTGCAAGTTGATGTCAAAGTCCGCCATGAGTTCTAACCATCGTCTCTGCCGCATATTCAACTCCTTCTGAGTAAACACATATTTCAGGCTCTTATGATCTGTGTATATGTTCACTCTTTCACCAAGTAGATAATGGCGCCAAATCTTGAGAGCAAAGATGACGGCTGCCAATTCCAAATCATGCGTTGGATAATTGCGCTCATGAGTCTTCAGCTGTCTTGAAGCATAAGCCACAACCTTACCATGCTGATGTAGAACACATCCTAATCCCTTACCGGATGCATCACAATGCACTTCGAAACCTCCAGATTGGTCCGCTATGACGAGAATAGGCGCTGATGTCAACCTTGACTTGAGTTCTACGAAAGCCTATTCGCATGCTTCTGACCACACAAATTCTTCATCTTTACGTGTGAGCTTAGTCAGGGGTGTTGCTATCTTAGAAAAGTCTTCAATGAACCTTTTGTAATATCCAGCTAAACCCAAGAAACTCCGAATGTCCTTCACTGACTTTGGTGTCAGCCATTCGCTTACTGCTGAAACTTTCGCTGGATCCACAGAGATTCCTTCGCCTGATACGATATATCCAAGAAAACCAACTTGTTTTAGCCAAAACTCGCACTTGCTATACTTGGCATAGAGCTGATGTTGTCGTAGAGTTTCCAGGACAATTTGTAGGTGCTCGGCATGCTCTTTCCGACTCTTTGAATACATCAGGATGTCGTCGATGAAGATGACAACAAACCTGTCTAAGTACTCCCGGAAAACTTGATTCATTAGGTTCATGAATATTGCTGGTGCGATGGTCACTCCAAATGGCATCACTAGAAATTCGTAATGTCCATAGCGAGTTCTGAAAGCCGTTTTGTGAATATCAGCTTCCTTGACCTTCACCTGATGATAACCTGAACAAAGATCTAGTTTAGAGAAAACAAAAGATCCACTTAGCTGATCGAATAAATCGTCGATACGCGGTAGCGAATACTTGTTCTTTATAGTGACTTCGTTCAAGGCTCTATAATCGATACACATTCTGTATGAACCTTCTTTCTTTTTCATAAGTAATACTGGTGATCCCCAACTTGAAGTGCTGGGACGAATCCATCCTTTCGCCAATAATTCGTCCAACTGAGTTCGGACTTCCTTCAAACCTTCCGGACTTAAACGATAAAGTGCTTTGATCACTGGTTGTGCTCCTGGTACTAAATCAATGCTGAATTCAAGAGCTCAATCGGGAGGCAAACCTGATATATCATCAGGAAACACATCGTCGAACTCTCGAACTACTTCTGGCCTTGATTCTTCCTCCGCTTGAGTTGCTGCAATGACTGCCTTCTTCTGCTTCGCCTTGTATGTACTTGGCTCCAGTGTACGGTCTCCACTTTTGAAATAGAAGACCGGATGGTTTGGAATCTCGAACACTACCCTCCTTTGACGACAGTCGATGGTAGCATAGAAGGTTCCAAGCCAATCCATACCTAGAACCACATCGAAGTTCGGTATGTCCAACACTTTGAAGTCAGCATAGAATTCTCTGCTGCAGATGACTACTGGACACAAGATGTATCCCATTGTTTCTTTTAGAATGCTATTTCCTGAAATGACATTCCAGCTGGATACAAGCGGTGTGACTGGAATCGCATGAGTTCGGACGAACCGTTGCGACATAAAGCAGTGAGATGCTCCAGTATCGAAGAGTGCTAGTGTAGGAAGTGAGGCTACTAAGATTGTACCAGTGATAACTTGGCCAGTGGCTTCAGCTTCTTCCACGATCATCGTGATAGCCTGCCGCCATGGTACATTCCTCTTGGCCTGCGGAGCATTCCTCGGAACGTTCCGTTGAGCTTGATGGAACTGACGAGGAGGAGGTGCAGCTTGTGGTCCTCTAGGTGGTGGAGCAGGTAGTGCAAGTCTTGGAGCAGGTGCCTGAAGGGCTGGTCGCTGCTGATATGTGATTGCTGGCCTGGGTGCAACATATGGATTTTGTCTTTGGGGACAAGACCCAATATCATGAGTAGCTGAGCCACAAACTAAGCAAAGACGGTTAGCTCGCCGACAGTCTTTCATTATATGTCGAGCTCTCTTGCAGTAGGTACAAAAGGCTGGGCTAGGCCTGTTGTTTGGTACTCTCGGTCTCCTTGGCACAAAAGGTGGCCTTGACGAGGCTCCTCCTGTCATCTGGTTGATGGGGCGCTTAACTCCTGCAGATTGAGGTCTGCCTCTCGCCTTTACCACTGCCTCATAACGGCGGGCAGCTTTCAGAGCCGATTCATGAGTCGGAAAATCTCCTGTGGTTAGTGTAGCCTGGATCTCTGAATCCAATCCATGTTGAAATCGACGGGCTATGATCTCATCCGTCGGTATCAGGTGTGCCGCAAATCTGTTAAAATATTGTGTTAGCTGTGTAGTATGTGATATATATATTGAAAAAATCGAATTATTGAGACATCTCTTGCCGACTGAGCATGGTGAACTCAGCGTCATATTCATCTACAGACTTGGTCCACATTGAACCTTGTTGCAGATGGATGAACTGCTATTCTATGTCGAACTTGGCAGTCTTAGGGAAGTACTTTGCGTTGAACATATCGCGGAAAGTCTTCCATTCGATGGGTTGATCAAGACGGCTTTCTTTCGCCTTCCACCAATTCCGTGCATTGTCCGTGAGCTGTAATTTTGCAACACGGACCCAAGCTCCCTCTGGCACTTGTGCCGCTGCCAGATCATCTTCGATACTCTGAGCCCATTCCTCCTGAGAACTGTTTGGGGTGTAAAGCTCTGAATTGCTTCACCCCAGGTGCTTCTGCCTCTGGACGGTTCATTAAAAGGACAGTCTGCTGCTGCTGTCCTTCCAGGAGGCTACGGATTGCCTCAAGCAGAATTGTCTGCTCGTTGATCGGAGCAAGGACGGCATGTGTGATTGGTAGTGGAGGTGGAGTGCTGTTGAAGTTGGTGCTGGTGTTGTTCGGGGAATCCATAATCTTGAAGAAAAATTTGGGTTAGGCAGATTCAAAGTATATGAAATGATAAGATTCAAGAAGTATGAATTGTAAATAATGTTTTTATGTGCTGGTTCTTGTGTTATATTGCTTAGGTTGTTCACGCAGAACAGAACTGCATAGTATGGTTCCATACAGCTCTGACCTGCATGGTCCACCAACAAAACCTGTCACGCCCCGCTTCCCAGTGTACGGGCAGAGGACGCGACGAGGCCGCTACGTATTTAATCTGAAGTAAATACGCTAAGCGTATCTAAGCAATATAAATAAAAATACACAAGAGAAAAATACAGTAGATATAACTGAACAGCAACTTTATTTATTCACATTCTTTTTACAATACATGGAAAAGTAAATACATGGGATAAAGCGATGCCTAAACAGTGGCATAACAGAAATGAAAAGTACTGAAATAAAATGTGTACAATGAAGCTAGAGCTCTGAGTCGTAAGCAAGCTGATCCAAGTCCTCGCCGGTAGGCTCGATCACCTGAGTGTCCAGATCACCTGACAACATTCCAAAGAAGAAAGAGAAGGAATGTCGTCAGCGAACAATCGCTCGGTAAGTCCCAAAGATAAGGGAGAAATAGAATAGACAGAGAAAGAAAATAGCTTTTAAAGTAGTATTACATGGTTAACGCTGTTGTTTGTAGCTTGGTACAGAAGGATGCCAGTGTATACGAGAGGAGTCTCGGTAGACCGGAGACTAAGGTGAACGGAATGTACAAGGAACCATTATGCCACGGTACAACAATAATGGAATATAGGTTAGGTGTCTTAAATCTTGCAGTCTCGTGCCACTTCTAACACCTTCCGTACCAATCTACCCCTTAAACCTCGCGATATCTTGTTTGTATTGTTTGTCTTGCAACTTGTATTGTCTTGTAATATAGATTGTATAATTGGATGACTTGCCGAAACCATGATATCAGTAAATGGATGTAACTGGAGAATCATGTAAATGGAAGTATATCCATGGTTCGGTTCAGTCAATATAGATTGAATATATTGAATATATGTATTCATGTTGAATTGTAATATTGTAGATTGTACTTGAATCATATTCAAGTCAGACTATTTATATAAGACTCAGTCTGAGTCAGACAATTAGAAAAGAAATTAAAGTCTTGATTATTTTGATATTATCGGTAACCGCTGCACATGGGCGGCAGGATTTGTGTCTTTTTCAAAGACGATTACCGTGTTGATAACACCGTTTGTTAAGTTGTCTACCTTAAATAGGCAAGCACCCATATCTCCGGCTCCCTGAGGCTCAAGAGACTGGTCCCGCTTAAACCTATGTTTACTAGGGTCCTCAGGATAATTTATAAAACTCGAGGGCTTTTTATGTAAAAATAATTTTGTATAATTTACCAAATAAATCTCAAGTATTTAATTATCGTCTTTAGAATTTTCATAGATGTAAATTTTATATATGTGATATTTCTAGTGAATAAATCCTATTTTCATAGTATATGGTATTTAATTGCAATATTGTACTTGTATGGAATTTCATGGTATTTTCATGTAAAGTGATTCTTTTGATTTAGAAAAATTAGAATATTTATAATATATTAAAAATAGATATTTTGATAATACATATATATTTATATATTTATAAAAAATAATTTTAATTTATTATTTTCTAGAAATCTCATTTTCTTAAGATATTTGTATTTTAAATCTCTCGAGACCGAATGCTCCTTGCGGAGGTATGCATCTCGCACTACTAAGCCCGAGGATGTGCGATAATACGCACTATCCCGATCGGGTTCCCCAATTTGGGTTGTAGCGGCGCTTTGCAAAGATTTGTGTAAAATACATATTCTTGTAAAAAACGGTTTTAATAGTAAATGGTATTTATATGTAAAGTTTTGTTTTCCCGTATTCTATGTTCCAGAAAAGTATTGTGCTATTTTGCATATGAGTGTTGTGAGGAGGTAGATCATTACCTTGTGATTTACTTAAAGGCATAGCAAGATTTAAGATGTTTTAAAGTCGAAACTAAACTACGTCGTCTTTTACGGAAAAAGTCCGGTAAAAATTGAAATAGAAATCCTTTTGATATAGAACTTGTTCAATATGACTTGTTAATGTTTAATAGTCAACATGTAATGGTTTGGTACATTTGTATTTAAGGAAAACTGGAATTTTTAGGAAGAACCGAATTGGAAATCGGATTAACTTCGATTCCGTCGGGTTTTAGTAATACGAGTTTTTAGAAAAGAATAGGGAAGAGGGAGGTGGGAGTTACGGGTTTGTATTATAGAGAAGAGGGAGAGGAAGACGTAGGAGGTGCCGGTGCGTCGTTTCGTCGCCGGGAGCTTCTAAGGTCGTCGCCGGAGCTTCGCCGGAGCTTCGCCCTTCGCTAACTCCAATTGCACACTAAAATTCTAGAGAGTTTTTTTGAGAGTTTGGACAGAATTGTGAGTGAGGGGTGTGTGTTTAGGGGTGGTATTTATAGGGTAAAGCTAGGGTTAGGGTAGGTGAAAGGGTGTGAAGAAGAAATGTATTAATTTGTATTAAAAAATAGGGTTTAATAGGGTTTTTAATCTCTCTGTTAATGTGCAGGTAAATTAAAGTATAGAGGGGTTATTAGAATACAAAAACACACATCTTTCATGTTGGGAGATCGGCGATCCGACTCGGTCCGGCCGGCGGCGCCGGCCCGAGTCGGCCGCGCCGCCGGCCCGAGTCGGCCGAGTCGGGCCGATTCTCCGCCTCCACGTGTCCAGCAATGTTTGGTGTACCCCCTGGGATATTTTGTTTTATATGTGTAGTGGGGTTTTACGGGTTTAGCACGTGTAGACTAAAACAATATTAAAAATATTAAAAGAAAACAATATTAAAAATAATGTGGGGGATGGGATTTGAACTCTGATACTTTGGTTCAGCAGTGCAAGGTCTTACCAATGAGCTATAAGCTCCTGCTTGCTATTAAAAAGCAAAACAATTACTTATAGTACTCACAGTAAATGCAAATACCCCAAGTATACATTATCTTTTAAACAAATTTTTGTACATTAAAATTGGAATTGTTAGAGAGGCCCTCGCATTCGCTGCAGATTTTGCTGCTGAGGTTAATCCTATACTGGCGACGCTCGTGAACTTTCATGACGAAGGTGTCATCGTGTCTTGGGTTAATCACTGCAGAAAGAACGATGCTTGCCTGCATGAGATTGAGCTCAAGCGTCCCGCTCCTGAAGTATCAGCTTTGAACTCCCAGCGGGCTGCGTGGGTCGAGAGTAGTGTTCCTTTCATTCGCTATTTTGAACAAGAGGCGACCCTAAGGCGAAAGGAACATGAAGTAGTTTCAAGCGAATCTGCTCGGTTGCGCGCTCAGGTTGAAGCGAACGCTGCGCAGTTGAAAGCTGTCTTTGACAATCTTAAACGGTGCATTTCGGATGGGTTGACGCTGAGATGGGCGCTTTACTCTGCGGAGCGGGTCGTGTAGGACTGCGGAGCGGGTCGTGCAGGACTGCGAAGCTGTCATACTGGGAACTAACAAAAACTTTCGTCCTGTTTGCAACAGCAGGCCCGAGTCGAAGCGGAGCTGGCCGCGGCGGCTGACCATGAAAAGAAGTTGAGAGGAGTGCGCGAGCGGCTTGCTAATTTTTTGAAAACGCCTCCTCCTCAATAACCGTCTTTGTATCAAGTGAAAATTTGTAATCTATGAATAACATGCATTCATTCATTCATTTTTTATGATGTATCTTGTATTCAATTGAATTTATGAATAAAAGACACGTTTTTTTATCTCCTACTATCGCCTTCTTTTCTTTGCTGTGTTGTTGGCATGTTACTTTAGCAAGTGTGGCCTGTAGATGATAGATAACGGTTCATCTTGAACTCTTTGTGGGGTAGCGATGGCTTAGGAAGCAGGTTCAGGTCTGCCGCCTAAGACTTTTCAACTTTATAAGCCGTGAGGGTCTCATAAAGACTTTTCTCCCTACGAGTCGAGAGTATCCCGTAGGTGTATTTTCTCCTTAGGAGTCGTGAGGATTCCTAAGTGCATTTTCTCTTGAGAGTCGTAAGGATCTCACAAGAGAATTTTCTCCTTTACAAGTCGAGAGGACTCGTAAGTGGTTGGTGAGTTGACTTGTTTCCGAGTCGAAGCGTTGCTCTGACAGGGAGGTCGTTGGCTGACTTGTTTCCGAGACGGAGGTCATTTGTTGACGTGTTTCCGAGACGGAGGTCATTGGCTGACTTATTTCCGAGACGGAGGTCATTGGATGACTTGTTTCCGAGACGGAGGTCATTGGCTAACGTATTTCCGAGACGGAGGTCATTGGATGACGTGTTTCCGAGACGGAGGTCATTGGCTGACGTGTTTCCGAGACGGAGGTCATTTGCTGACGTGTTTCCGAGACGAAGGTCATTGGCTGACGTGTTTCCGAGACGGAGGTCATTGGCTGACGTGTTTCTGAGACGGAGGTCATTTGCTGACGTGTTTCCGAGACGGAGGTCCTTGGCTGACGTGTTTCCGAGACAGAGGTCCTTGGCTGACATGTTTCCGAGACGGAGGTCATTTGCTGACGTATTTCCGAGACGGAGGTCATTGGCTGACGTGTTTCCGAGACGGAGGTCATTTGCTGACGTATTTCCGAGACGGAGGTCATTGGCTGACGTGTTTCCGAGACGGAGGTCATTGGCTGACGTATTTTCGAGACGGAGGTCATTTGCTGACGTATTTCCGAGACGGAGGTCGTTTTCTGACGTATTTCCGAGACGGAGGTCATTGGCTGACGTATTTCCGAGACAGAGGTCATTGGCTGACGTGTTTCCGAGACGGAGGTCATTGGATGACGTGTTTCCGAGACGGAAGTCATTGGCTGACGTGTTTCCGAGACAGAGGTCATTGGCTGACGTATTTCCGAGACGGAAGTCATTGGCTGACGTGTTTCCGAGACGGAGCTCATTGGATGATGTGTTTCCGAGACGGAGGTCATTAGCTGACGTGTTTCCGAGACGGAGGTCGTCTGCTGACGTGTTTCCGAGACGGAGGTCATTGGCTGACGTGTTTCCGAGACGGTGGTCGTTTGCTGACGTATTTCTGAGACGGAGGTCGTTGGCTGACGTATTTCCGAGACGGAGGTCATTGGCTGACGTGTTTCCGAGACGGAGGTCACTGGCTGACTTGCTCCACTTTCTGCGGTGTCGAGTTGACTTGCTCCGCTTTCTACGGTGTCGGGGCTGACTCTAGATTGTCCGTGAACTGTAGAGTCTTGGAATGAGGATGAACGCCATTGCTGATCTCCTGGGATGCAGATATTGCCGTTGAGATCTGACTTTCTCTTTGACAGAGTCTGTCGGGAAATGTGGTTCCCATTTTGTTTATGCCCATGGATTGTATACAGGGGTCAGTATGGACTCGCCTGTAGGGCAGAAGTTTCATTCTTTCATTTTTTTATTTCTTTCCACGATACTCTATTATTTCAGCATTTTATATCGCGAAAGTCGCGATTGCCCAATCATTTCGGCTATTTTTCTTTTTACTCGCTGCTTTTTATTGCGAGTTGCCCAATCATTTCGGCTATTTTTGTATGCATATCTTTTACTTGCTGATTTGTTTCAAGTTGCCTGATTGATCTAAAATTTCGGATCGTGTTTTGAAAATATAATCACAACCAAAGAATTTATAACCGCAATCAATTAACGGTGTCGATGTAGCTTCGTTAATGAATACGGATCGTTCACTGAGATGCGAGTACTTATTCGATCTTGCTTTAGATGAGTCGAAATGAAAATATAAAAGAAAATTCAAGAATGTAATTCGAGATTTAATTGAGTTGTCATTTCAAGAAAATCAAGAACATATTCAAGAATTAAAAAATCAAGAAAGTGTCCAATATCAATTTGAATTATCAAGAATATGAAGAATAGCTTGTAGGATTCGATCAAATTAGTAGCAATGATGAATCTAACAATGACTTATCTTATCTATTGATGAATTGTAGCTAGGACGATGGTGATGAATGAAGATTAGGGATCTATTGAAGAAACTAGGGTTTCTCCTTCTCTATCCCTTGTCTTTTCATTGATCATCATCGGATCTAGCCTATAGCAAAGAAAATCATCAATCGTTTGATCCCTAATTTGCAACGAAATTAGCAAGAATGTGATCTCGATCCAAATTAGGTCATTAATGATTCTTTTTCCTAAAGTTCACAAATCTCATAAGACTTAAGATTAGTATTAGGATTTTATCATCACTTGATCTACCGATTCTCTCGAATCCTTTACAAGTGGAGATTTCACTAATCAAGAACGAGAAATTTCATAATGCAAGAATGTAAAGAAAGCGAGAATTAAAATTATCACCTTTATTAAATCTCCTTCAAATTACACCTCTCTATTCGAGTTTACAAGACTAGCTCTCGATCGCTCCTTTGAAAGGGAATTTGTCGTCGATCTTCGCTCGGCTCGATCTTCATGAGACGTGGATTGCTCGCGGACCTCTTGCTCTTGATGATGATCGGCGTTGCGATAAAGGATCTTCGATTGTCGCTTGATTTTGCTCTCAATGGATCTTGATTTGATTGGATCTCAAGTTATGCCACTCAACTTGAATTGAATTGTGGCTCATATGTGTAATTAATGAACAACTTTTTGAACAATCCAAAATTGAGATCTAGATCCCCTTTTATAGATCTCCAATTAAGCTTCCTTCATAAGCTTGGTAGTTATGCAGAGCCTTCCAGAAGAAGCCACGTGGAAATGGAGCGTCTTGAGAAAGCTAGGCGGTTACAAGGGAGCTTCTAGAAAAGTTTCGTCACCGGCGCCCCCAACTCGGCCGCGGATCCGCGGCAACTCGGCCAACTCGGCAGCGGTTCCGCGGCCATTTGATGAGATCACTGCATCATTTTCATGGGGTCTTCTGGTGTTGGTATTTGGGTCTTCTTTTGATGTCTGGAATCATTTAATCTCTTCTGAATCTCTACCAGATTTTAAGTCTTTGACTTGCTGCGTTTTATCGGCAATTTTGCGATTCCAGTTCTTTGACCTGAATAATTTTCTGCACACAATCTCAATGAAGAATGTTGAGATACAAAATATTATACGTGAAATATTTACACACAATTTCCTTCATAATGCCGGTTATAATGTATAACACATGTTATTTGATATTTTACAGACGAATTGCTAATATGTGCTATATTAATACCAAACACTTTTAGATGATTAAGAAGAGTAGGGAAATTGATGTCTTAAGAATGCAATATTTTCGACTGAACATTGCCCTATCATTTCGGCTATTTCATATGCATTTATGGCTCGCTGACTTTTTGCTGCGATTGCGGAACTTGGAATCTGACGCCAATCTTAGCATCAGCATCGCTGCGAGCGAATCATCATTTGCCGTGAAAGGACTTGGAATTTGATACCGATTTAGGCATCATCATCGCTACCACTGGGGCATTACCAGGAGCGAATCATCATTTTCCTTATGTCGATTCGAACAAAGATGGCTTAGTAAACAGGGTTAGGATCCTGTCGACTAAGGCTTTTGACTTCATGAGCCGTAAGGGTCTCATAAAGGTATTTCTCCCTACGAGTCGTAAGGATCTCATAGGTGCGTTTTCTCCTTAGAAGTCGTGAGGACTTCTAAGTGGTGTTCTCTCTTATAAGTCGTAAGGATCTCATAAGAGTATTTTCTCTTTATAAGTCGAGAGGAATTACAAGTGTCTGTTCACCAAATGAGGATATTTCGCGCCATCGGTGGAACTTGGTGGGGGAGACGTTTATTTGTGCCCGTGGATTGTATACAAGGGTCAATATTGAACCGTTTGTAGGGCAGTCTGGGAAATGTGATGGCTTAAGAACATGTTCAGATCCCTGTAGCTTAAGGTTTTTGAATCTTATGAGCCGTGAGGGTCTTGTAAGAGGGTTCTCCTTACGATTCGTGAGGATCTCATAAGTGTAATTTCTCCTCAGGAATCGTGGGGATCCCTAAGTGTGTTGTTCTCTTGTGAGTCGTAGGATCTCACACATGTATTTTCTTCTTACAAGGTCGAGAGGACCTTGCAAGTGTGCATGAGTTTTTTTATGAGTTTGCGCCCTTTCGGGTTTTCACAAACATCGCCGGTAGCCTTGCTGTTTTTACTCACAGAGCCCTTTCGGGTTTTCATCCATGCCCATCTTGCTTATGGACGTACCGTTTTTTTTTGCGTCAGCCCAAGGATACTGCGGTTTGTAGTAGTTTAAAGACGTTTCGGTCCGTAGCTAGTTTTAGGACATTGCGGTCCGTTGTTAGTTTAGGGACATTTCGGTCCGTTGTTAGTTTAAGGACGTTTCGGTCTGTAGCTGCCATTTTGGAGACAACGGTTTCGCTGGATACTACTTATAGAGTTTGGGATTGGGGAGATAGCGAGCGGACATAGGCGTCGTCATTTATCGTTGACTTAGGCTGTGACTCGTCAGGCGTAGTATTTTTTCAGGAACCGGCCGTTTATTGGCCTGAAGGTTCTTTCGCTATACATATCCATGAGCAAGTAAGCCCCACCTTGGTAGACTTTGTCTATGATGTACGGGCCCTCATAGTTCGACTCGAATTTCCCCCGTTTGGCACGATTGGGGATCATAGGTCTTTTGACAACTAGCATGAGTTCGCCTTGGCGAAATGTTTTCGGCCTAGTCAATCTCTCGTATGAGCGCGTCATCTTTTCTTTGTAAGCCTCCAAGTTTTGCTGCGCCATGAGACGAGTTTCATCGAGGGCGTCGAGCTCCTCAAGACAAAGATGAGCGTTCTCTTCGTCTGTTAGCTCATAATGAACCGCCACTCGTAGAGAGGGTATCTCTATCTCCAAGGGGAGTACTGCTTCAATGCCGAATACCAATGCATACGGCGTCGTGTTTGTGGCCGTTTTGAACGTGGTCCGATACGCCCAGAGAGCTTCATGCAGTCTCTCGTGCCAGTCCTTCTTATTTTTGGACACCGTTTTCTTTATGATCTTCGTCAAGGTCTTGTTGAAAGCCTCAGCTAGACCGTTAGCTCGGAGATTATAGACCGAAGATTATCTCCAGTCTATATTATGCTGCTGTGTGAAGCGGCTGATTCTGTGACTTCTGTAGGCCGGCCTGTTATCGGAGATAATCCGTCGTGGAGTGCCGAACCGATAGATGACGTGTGTCTTGAAGAAATGGAGAATATTCTCCGCTTTCACTTCTCTTAGCGGTACTGCTTCTGCCCACTTAGAGAAGTAATCGGTTGTCGCCAATATGAACCGATGTCCTCTGGATGACGCTGGTTCGATGGGCCCAATTATGTCGGTTCCCTACATTTCGAACGACCAGCTAGCCACTATTGAGTGTAGCGGGTTTGGATCCTGGTGGATGAAGTCCCTATGAATCTGGCACAAGTGGCACTGCTTTGCGTATTCGAGACAATCCTGAATCATCATGGGCCAATATTAGCCCATCCTTTTGATCTTCAACTTCATCTTTGGCCCGGCTTGATGAGAACCGTAGAGTCCGTCGTGAGTTTCTTGGACGACTCTCTTTTCTTCTTCCGGTCCCAGGCATCTTAGCCACAGAGAGTCGAACGATCTCTTATACAGAGTATCATTGACGAAGGCGAAAGACAGAGCTCGTTTCATGAGCTGATGTCTTAAGGATGCATCTTCAGGTGTTTGATGGGATTTGAAGTAATCTATAAAGACCTCTCTCTAATCCTTAGCTCTTTCTTGATCTTCAACTTGCAAGGTTGTTTCCTTGGTCGCTTTCTTTTCTTCAGACGACTCCGGAGATATTTCCGCTGGTGCAAGAACCCGACGGCTTTGTACAACGATCCTTACGTCATCAAGGTTTTCGTCAGCCAGTTCTTTAGCGAGTTTGGCTAATGCATTCGCCTTGCTATTTTCTGTACGCGGTATGCTTTCCAGGATGTAGGAGGGAATTTGAGTCAGTAGTTGCTGCACTCTCTCGCCGTATTTTACCAACTCTGGTTTGCACGTTTGGTAGTCGCCGTTTACTTAACTAACGACCAGCTGGGAGTCTCTGTATATAAGGAGGTTCTCGATTTCCATGTCGACAGCGATCTCAAGACCTGCTATCAAAGCCTCATATTCAGCTTCATTGTTTGTCCTCGGCTCCGTTAGGGAAAAGGCAAAGCGCATTATCCCTCCTTGTGGAGTCACGAAGATAAAGCATATCCCAGATTTGATTATAAGGGTGTTGTGTTGTCGCCTCTTCATGGAAGATGCTCCGTCGAAATAGAGTTCCCATCGGGTATCACTCCCTCCTTTCTCCCCGTTGATCATGTCAAACGCGTGCTCGTCTGGCAGTTTGCAATTTAAAGGTGAGTCGCCAGGTATCGGGTGCTTAGCAAGGAAGTCGGTGATGGCATGACCTTTCACTGCCTTGAGAGGTCGGTATGTTATCGAGAATTCCATTAAGAGTAGGGCCCATTTAGCGAGTCGTCTTGTTAGTATGGCTCTTTACATCAAATACTTGAAAGGATCCACCTTTGATATGAGATGGACCTCATGCGCCAAAGCATAATGTCGAAGTTTTGTTATCGCGAAGATCAATGCCAGACAGTGTTTTTCGATAGGGGAGTAGTTGTTTTCTGCCCCCAGTAGAACTCGACTCAAATAGTAGAAGGTTCTCTCCTTTCCTTGGTCGTTCTCATGTGCCCATAGTGCGCCTAAATAACCTTCAAGGGCTGTTGTATACAGGATGAGGGGCTTTCCCTTGACTGGAGCGGTCAGTACCGACGGATTCTGCAGGTATTGCTTGATTTCGTCGAGTGCACTCTGGCATTTACGATCCCAAACGAACGGGGTTCCCTTCTTCATCAGGTGACTGTAGGGACGACATTTTCCGGAGAGATTGGCTATGAACCGCCGGATGTACGCGAGCTTTCCTTGTAGCGACCGCAACTGTTTTAAAGTTCTTGGAATGGGCATTTCCATAATTGCTTTGATCTTCGATGGATCTATTTCGATGCCCCGGTGTCGTATGATGAACCCTAGAAATTTTCCTGAGGAAACTCCAAATGCGCATTTCAAAGGGTTCATCTTCAAGTTGTATTTCCGAAGACGCTGGAACACTATTTTCAAATGCTCCCAGTGTTCTTCGTACGATTTGCTTTTCACCACGAGGTCATCGATATAGCATTCGACGATTTCATGTATGAGGTCATCGAAAATCTTCGTCATGGCCCTCTGATAGGTAGCGCCGGCGTTCTTCAGACCGAAAGGCATCACTTTGTAGCAAAATATGCCCAGAGGAGCCCGGAAAGCGGTATGCTTCTGGTCTTCGGGATGCATCTTTATTTGATTATACCCAGATGATCCTTCCATGAAGGAGAAGACTTCGTGAGTGGACGTGTTATCTATCATCAACTCGGTAACCGGTACGGGAAAGTTATCTTTCGGACAGGCTTTGTTAAGGTCCCGAAAATGTACGCAGATGCGTACTGTCCCATTTTTCTTCATTACCGGAACGATATTGTGTAAGCCCGCGGGGGCGCCCCGGCCGTCGATCCGACGCCGGAAACGCGGAAAACAAAAACTCTGCGAACTTTGCAAAACGGCACCACCGCGGACTTTTTACCCGGATCGGGCCATTAACCTAGCTAGCTAGCAAAAAGAAAAGAGTAGAGAAGCTATACCAAGCGATCCGTGTCCTTCGGTCTTCGTCTCCGCTCCGATCTCCCGCGGAATCTCCGTCACCTCCTCGCTCGTCGGAAAGGGCACCACGTAGCCGGAATCTTTTACGGGCTCCCGCCTCTTGACCGAGGCAACTCGGGCGCGAAGTTGGCTAGCCGACGCGTCCAAGGGATGCTATAGAATAGTGTAGTGAGTTGTCTCTTTAGGGTTTATGGAAGTTGCCTTGATGGAGGGATTTGAGGAGGAGAATGAATGAATGAAGCTTGGGATTATTGCAAGCACAAAAGGATGAAATGAGATGAAGAATAAACATATCACAAATCAACCTCTCTTTTGCCAAAGTGGCCGGCCCCCTCTCCATAGAATTAGATTGGAGAGAGAAAAAAGAATTACATAAAACAATATGGAAAATGGTCAAACTCATTTCTCATTTCAATCCCTTCACAACCTATCACAAGAAAAGCAAGTGATGAGATTAAAAAAGAATCTCATCATGAAGCAAGTCTCATCATGCCACAAATAAGCAAGAAAGCCCCTCCACTAAGTGTTAATTGCAAACTTGCAATTAACACCCTCCATCAAGAAAGTCCGACCGAGAAGGAATGAAGGAAAACCGGTCGGAACGGAATGCAAACTGGCAACTTCAGAAAACCGATCCCGTAATAAATTACAGGAAAAACCCACTACTGCAAATACATGCCCGCATTTGTATTCCCACTGAACACAAATGCAAAGAGACAAAACTACACTATGTAATACCAGAATCCGGCTTAAGCCAAAGCCGGCTAGTAAAAACCGTCCGATCACGATCCGTGCAATACCGCACGTATCTGATCGAACCCTGCCATATCTCCATACGGCCTCTACAGCGTTTCGCCCGAAACTTGAGTAACTGTCTGTGTGGTGGACTCTAAAGACTCGTCAATACTGTGGCTGTGGATTTAACCACTAGCACGTCAGAGGTATAAGCCAATACGTGACGGGCCACCAGGTATTGACCAAAAGGGACGTCGATGAGCGAACTCATCCTGACACCCTACTGAGCCTGTCAGTGACAATATCCGTACAGTCCGGTCCGTTCGTCTATGAGCATCGCATGGCGGGCCTAGGGGGTTGGTAAAAGTCAGACCCCCAAAAGCGGTATAAGTCGTGTCGGAGTGTAGCCCAGAACACCCTGAGATACTACTGGAATACCTACCAGCAAATCTCCTGCCTTGGCCAAGGACTTTTCATGTTCTGGCTCTCCTAGACACAGCACGACCTCACCCCCAATACCGGGAGAGACGAACCCCTGCAGATCCGCTCACTGCCTCCATGTGGCTCGGGACTGTACCCAACTAAAACCTGTTTGCACGACTCCTTTGAGCCGTGGTAGGGTAGTAATCAAAGTACAGTGGGAACTCACACGAGACAAATGACGATCCCAGGTCGATGAACTAACATGTACACATGTCACCTGGGAACTGCTATCTGACGTCTGGTATATGCCCAACTAGCAGGTTCCCGGCGAGTCCTGTCCGGTGTACTCATAACCCAATGAGCACCTGTATACATCTTAGGTGAACCAACAGACACCAGTGGCTTGTGAGACCGGCCACCGCCCCTCGTCGTGGTCTCGACTGTATACACTAGTCTACTGTGGAGAATCGATGCCCTGTCTCGAATCTCCCACGACTAGGGACCTTTTAAGGATGTGCTTGTAGACCCCAGCTCCCATTTATATGATCGCCCTCATACTGCTGGAAGTCAAGCAAGAATCCTAGGGGCTTTATCAACGTGTAATAGCGACTCGTAAGGTCACCTAAAGCAGTACACGATGATAAAGATAAACCAGATAGCATACTATCATCTCGAGTAAGACTGTCCTACCGGGATAGGTCCTCCCCTCAATCATTGCAATCACGTGCCTGTGACCCAATAATTGACTCTGAGGGCACTATCTCCAACAATCTCCCACTTGCACTCGAGGCTAATTATTGCGATGTCGCATACTCACAGCCCGTGTGATACCGAACACCCAACTCCTCTACTAGTCAGTCTCACAAAGCTCGTTTGCGAAACTATTGCGTTCGAGGAATAGCCTCAGTGAGTGGATCCGCTTTGATGTTTCTTTCTATGTCTCTCTATATCCCATGTTCGCGGAGAAAGCCATCTCCCGAAATGAGCAATACCTGTCTTAGAATGTCTGGATGTCTGATGGGACCTAGTTCAGAAATGAACTCCAAATCCAAACTTCTTAGACTGTATCGTCAACTGAACTTAATCAGTATCCTGCGCCATGCCTTCCCTCAGTATCCACCTGGACCAACTGTCTAAAATACTGCCCCTCGTCAGAGGGAAAACTATAACTCTGACAGCCACTCTGCCATCCAGGTCACCTTGGAAGCCTGGAATGATAACTGTCTACCGAAGAAGACTGCCGTTATCATATCCCTAGAACATCCACTTATGTTCTAAAACTGCTTCCGACTGTTTCTCCAGGATTGGATCAATATCAACTTATTGCACCTACTGCAAGAACAACATCTGGTGTGGTACTTGACATCTCATGATTGACTCAATTGCCTAAGCAAGTGATCTGCCAATCATGCGTATCCCTCTTCCCTTTAGTCTGTAAGACACCTTTAGAGAGGGTGACTCCATCACCTGCAGGTACACCACCATGCTAGGAGTCGCTCATTCTAAATACTCATAGAATGCTGTCAAAGTACCTTGATTGGGAAACCACCCAACTCTAGATCTAAAACCATAGATCTAGTTACCAGAATGTCTGATATAATATCCAAGTCCTTTGTGGAGAAACTACCGTGTGACGACCAAAGTATAACCGATCGTAGTATAGGAATATCACTTCCTACTCTGTGTATGTCATCAAACACCAGGACATCACACCCTACTACCTTCTTAACAGATCCATCCCTTATTCTGATGAAGTCAAACCTCTGACTGTCACATCAGAAATAGATGATCTATCTCCGCTATATCTGCTTAAGTCTATAAATAGACATAAGCCTGATATCCACCAATGCTTCCGCTGCTCCCACTGACTATGACAACCCTCTGGCAGAGTCATATACACGTACACTTCTAAAGTAAGTTTAGAACGACGCTATACTCATCCTCCCGCCGGGTCTCGCAGCCTGGAACAACAGCAATGGCAAGTGTGGGTAAACAAGAACCTCCCTGCTACCGTCCTTGAGCATACCGAAGTACCTCTCGAGTGTCTGAGGTTACCCACCATATCTGCGGAGTGGCCAATGGAATGTCAAACTAGATTGAATCTTTAGGATCTTATGAAATCTTCAGTAATCGTTTGTGGTTCTGGAATCACTTCCAGTTCTACCATACTCCCACTCCTGTTTTTATGAAAAAATTCATTTTTAATAAAACTGTGGCGAGTCAAGAACAATATCACTATTGATCTTCCAGATGGTAGAAAGTCAACCCTCGTCATAGCCCGGGTCAACCCACAAACAGCCACTACTGAAACGTGCCTTGAGTTGTCCAGTGTCTGGTTTTAAGCATAAGCCGGACAACTCCCCGTATCTTAACAATGTCAAGATATGAACTGTTCTAAATCCAAGAACCAGAGGCACTGATTTAATTGAACCAGATTCAAATCATGCAGCTGTCTCCAGTGCATGTCAAGTAAATGGAAGAGAGGCCGATCAGCGTTACTCAACTTAGGAGTACTTCCAATTATGAGTAACCTGAAAGAGAAGCTAGTTCTCTTAATCATTACTATCAACTGAATACCATTCACAAGTATCTACATCTTCGATCTCCTTGAAGAATCCCGATACTTGCAACATCTGGTTCTCTACTTTACTCTTATACCTATAACTCCTCAAAACTTAGACCCTGTGTTTCTACGAAACACATGTCTAAGAACTAGAGAAGTTAAAAGTAAACAGAATATAGTACGAGGACCAACCCCTCTGTCCTAATGGACACTGGACAATATACAATACTCTGTATAAGTCCCCTGAGTCTGGTGACTCATTCACTGTGTGTCGTAGGTTGAAAACTGTACTCTTGGTTAAGAAGAATTACACCGCTGTTCAATGCTCCTTACCTAACCATCCACTGGTATAGGTAAATGTCATAGACATAATTTCAAAAAGATATGTCTCACTCTATAAGAATAGACGTACAGATATATCAATTTGAAATTGGTGCACAACAACGGATATTCAAAACCAAATATTTGCCGACCGGCAAACAACCCAGGTGACTTCCTCAAATATCACCGATTACAACGAATCCCGATATAATGAGGATGGTCACCTAATTCCCAATAACTTACTCCCACTCATCGTCTGTAAAACCATACAGATGTGAGAATCCAACCTGGTAAATACATATCCTGGAGTAAGTGTCTAATCGGGAAATCAGTTTTCTTTTAACAGTACACAGTGAAACTGAAACATTGAAATGTTTCGATGGGGTATGCTGGTATTCCTAGTAATGCCTCTTCCATTATCCAGATTCACAACTATAACTGTATAATTCTTTGCCACCTCTCCAAATCCCTTTACATGTCTTTAGTCATTACCTTCTGTACACCCCTTTAGGCCAAATGGTTTTCTTCCTTCCCTACCGTTCGGCACCAGCCTATGGTTTGGAAGAAGACTATCCAATAAGCATAAAGGGTGTACTGTCCTAATCCTAGGAGCACTCGCAACGCGAGAGAAGGTGAAGATAAAAGACACCTGAATGAACTTAATTCATAGGTGATTTAGGATTGACAAAGAAGTACATGGTTTGGTCGTGAATAGCAGTCGCAATTTACTTTGCCCTCTTACTAATCCCTTGCTTTGTCTGAACTAAATACCTTCTGTACACCGTTTAGGCTAATTGGATTTCTTCATTCCCTACCGTTCGGCACCAGCCTAGGGTCTGGAAGAAGACTGTCCAATTTGCGTAATAGGTGTACTACTCCTAAACCAAGGAGTACTCGCAACCTGAGAGAAGGAAAAAAAGAAAAGACAACTGAATAGTCCTATTCGTTTTCTCCAGAACCGGAAACCATCCTCGAAGTCCTTCGAGTTCGTATATAACCATACGATGGTTTTGTCCAATGGAAGTGGACGTTCGTAGTAATACGGGGTGTCCTGGAGAAAAGGGGTAAAAGTAGGAGTGGCAAAGAGGTCTGCAACTCTGACAATCCAAAAGCCTGTGTTAAGAAGGTTCGGTCAACTTGGTCACTGAGTCATAGTCTAGGGTCGGGTCAATGGTCGCTGCCAGAGAGAGAGGGAAAAGAAACACTCAGCGTGCACTCTAACCTAGATCAGAATGGTTACCAATTTATCTAATCTGGAAACCTCCCACTGTAACGTCAAATTCTTCCCCAAACCTGAAAGAAGAATTAGCCGGGAATGCCCGAGGAGTAAACCAACTCATCAGTGGGAATCGGGATCCAACTATCATCGCATGATAACGTGACGGAATCCGCTCACGGTGTCACACTCCAGAAGGTATGCGCATATCTGGCAAGTTTCAGTACTTTTGAAACTCCCAATGTGGATTTTTACCCCATGCTCTTATGACCTTGACTAAGGCCAACAAATCATAAGTCACATGTCAAGTTCTACCCGTCATTGTCCAGGTTGATTTGAACCCACCCGTACAAGCCCTTGACTAAGGCCAACAAGGCTATACGACTGTCCCAAACCAACGCATCTATCTATGCAGCATATGAATACCCAATAGCTACCAAACACTGTGCCTTGACTAAGGCCAACAAACACAGCTTGAATACTATTGACTACCCATATGAAACGACGGAGGGCTACGAATGGTTTCTGGCGAAAACCTTTAACGTAGTGAACTTGATATCGTTGAAGGAACGGATAGCTTTTTAGAAAATATAGTGACGACAACCTTTGCTAAAGAGGTCACTCCCGGTGAAGGGATCTCGGCTCTTTCCCCGTAGAATGGGGTGCAGGATATTCCAACTGAATACCACGGTGCAAAGCAAAAGTAATCGGCTATAGTGAAGTTACTGCCCTGACGCAAACTTCTGTCCAAGGGGTCACTCCCGGTGAAGGGATCTCGGCCCTTGCCTCGTCGACTGAGGAGCAGGATATTCCAACTGAATACCACTGTGCAAAACAAAAGAGAACGCCCTTGCAATAACAGCTTTTTGAAAAAATGTTCCAACAACATCAGATTAGGTTTGTTTAACTTGCATTGATCCGAATCAATGCAGTCCCATCAATTGATCACACCACAAAGAACGAAAATATACTGACGTACGTATATGCCATCCGCATTCGCCACTGGGTCCCGTCATCACCCGTTAGGTTAGCTAACTAACGACAGAGCGGGGACTGGACTAGCGCGGATGAAAAACATATACAACATCTATAAATATATATATAATATATAATTTTCGCTCATGGCGTGATAAAAAGCAACACAGAAATGTATAGCAACACAGATCAATACAGATATCTGGGATCCCCAGGTTTCACAGAGCCGCTGAAACCCGACGTTCCCCTGGTCGTGTGGATAGCCTGTGCAATGTAATCCTAGACCCCTACGGGCGCGGCAAGTTACCCGCCAAAACCTGAAGCGAGGCAGCCCCCTTCAGCAACGTGAATGGACCACCCAGCACTTCACGGAATCCGGTAACTTGGGCACCCCTCCTGGGTCAACCCTATACCCCCTACGAGTGCGGCGAATAGCCCGCCAATTCTAGAGTGAAGCCCCCTCCGTCTCAATGCCATGAGATGCGGGCTTGTTGTCCTCTAGAACCCGGCTATCCGTGCACTCCTCCTTGGGGTAATCCTAGTACAGAAAGTAAAATATACATACAACGGGTACATCGACCGCAACCAGGTCGTGCCCCAAAAGAATAATACAAACTGGCAGTGACGGCAGTCCACATGTCGGACGCTCGCCCCGCAATATCAAATGTACATATAAAACAGAACTGTACTACCACTGCAACCAGGCTATCCCCCACGACCGATCCGCAACATCACAGTACAATCACAGAACATCAACGTGAAAGTCACGTTCGCAAATCCGTCTAACCGGGCTATAGCAGTTAGACGGGATTTACCGATCAAGTGACATTCACGGTCGCAGATATAATGTAAAAACTGTGAACTAGCATGTTTAAAATATCCGATCGAACAAATTTATCAAAGTGGGCCCCACACACTACTGTAGCACTTACAGAAAACCTGGGCCCAAATAAAATATCCCAAAAGCCCTATTTCTATGCCACAAGCTTACTGGGAAAATTTGGTGCCACAATTCCTCTTATCCGCCGCGTAAGCGCGGCCAAACCAGGGTTTTGGCCGCGCTTCCGCGGTGGAACTGAGGAATTGGTGGATCGTATTTTCCCAGATTTCTTATAATTGCTTGTACATGCCTCTGCAACAACCTGAAAAATTTTAGGAGCTCAAAAAAATTCAACAGAGAACACATGTGCACAAAAATACGGTTTTTGGGGATTTTGTTCGATCGGGTTCTAAACGCGCTAGAGCAAGCTAGGCAAGGTTAATGGCGTGGCTCTGATACCATTGTAAGCCCGCGGGGGCGCCCCGGCCGTCGATCCGACGCCGGAAACGCGGAAAACAAAAACTCTGCGAACTTTGCAAAACGGCACCACCGCGGACTTTTTACCCGGATCGGGCCATTAACCTAGCTAGCTAGCAAAAAGAAAAGAGTAGAGAAGCTATACCAAGCGATCCGTGTCCTTCGATCTTCGTCTCCGCTCCGATCTCCCGCGGAATCTCCGTCACCTCCTCGCTCGTCGGAAAGGGCACCACGTAGCCGGAATCTTTTACGGGCTCCCGCCTCTTGACCGAGGCAACTCGGGCTCGAAGTTGGCTAGCCGACGCGTCCAAGGGATGCTATAGAATAGTGTAGTGAGTTGTCTCTTTAGGGTTTATGGAAGTTGCCTTGATGGAGGGATTTGAGGAGGAGAATGAATGAATGAAGCTTGGGATTATTGCAAGCACAAAAGGATGAAATGAGATGAAGAATAAACATATCACAAATCAACCTCTCTTTTGCCAAAGTGGCCGGCCCCCTCTCCATAGAATTAGATTGGAGAGAGAAAAAAGAATTACATAAAACAATATGGAAAATGGTCAAACTCATTTCTCATTTCAATCCCTTCACAACCTATCACAAGAAAAGCAAGTGATGAGATTAAAAAAGAATCTCATCATGAAGCAAGTCTCATCATGCCACAAATAAGCAAGAAAGCCCCTCCACTAAGTGTTAATTGCAAACTTGCAATTAACACCCTCCATCAAGAAAGTCCGACCGAGAAGGAATGAAGGAAAACCGGTCGGAACGGAATGCAAACTGGCAACTTCAGAAAACCGATCCCGTAATAAATTACAGGAAAAACCCACTACTGTAAATACATGCCCGCATTTGTATTCCCACTGAACACAAATGCAAAGAGACAAAACTACACTATGTAATACCAGAATCCGGCTTAAGCCAAAGCCGGCTAGTAAAAACCGTCCGATCACGATCCGTGCAATACCGCACGTATCTGATCGAACCCTGCCATATCTCCATACGGCCTCTACAGCGTTTCGCCCGAAACTTGAGTAACTGTCTGTGTGGTGGACTCTAAAGACTCGTCAATACTGTGGCTGTGGATTTAACCACTAGCACGTCAGAGGTATAAGCCAATACGTGACGGGCCACCAGGTATTGACCAAAAGGGACGTCGATGAGCGAACTCATCCTGACACCCTACTGAGCCTGTCAGTGACAATATCCGTACAGTCCGGTCCGTTCGTCTATGAGCATCGCATGGCGGGCCTAGGGGGTTGGTAAAAGTCAGACCCCCAAAAGCGGTACAAGTCGTGTCGGAGTGTAGCCCAGAACACCCTGAGATACTACTGGAATACCTACCAGCAAATCTCCTGCCTTGGCCAAGGACTTTTCATGTTCTGGCTCTCCTAGACACAGCACGACCTCACCCCCAATACCGGGAGAGACGAACCCCTGCAGATCCGCTCACTGCCTCCATGTGGCTCGGGACTGTACCCAACTAAAACCTGTTTGCACGACTCCTTTGAGCCGTGGTAGGGTAGTAATCAAAGTACAGTGGGAACTCACACGAGACAAATGACGATCCCAGGTCGATGAACTAACATGTACACATGTCACCTGGGAACTGCTATCTGACGTCTGGTATATGCCCAACTAGCAGGTTCCCGGCGAGTCCTGTCCGGTGTACTCATAACCCAATGAGCACCTGTATACATCTTAGGTGAACCAACAGACACCAGTGGCTTGTGAGACCGGCCACCGCCCCTCGTCGGGGTCTCGACTGTATACACTAGTCTACTGTGGAGAATCGATGCCCTGTCTCGAATCTCCCACGACTAGGGACCTTTTAAGGATGTGCTTGTAGACCCCAGCTCCCACTTATATGATCGCCCTCATACTGCTGGAAGTCAAGCAAGAATCCTAGGGGCTTTATCAACGTGTAATAGCGACTCGTAAGGTCACCTAAAGCAGTACACGATGATAAAGATAAACCAGATAGCATACTATCATCTCGAGTAAGACTGTCCTACCGGGATAGGTCCTCCCCTCAATCATTGCAATCACGTGCCTGTGACCCAATAATTGACTCTGAGGGCACTATCTCCAACATATTGGCGATCCAATCAGGATATTGAATTTCTTGGATGAAGCCGGAGTCAATTAGCTTCTTGACTTCGGCATTGATACTCATCTCAAGGTCGAGCCGTATTTTTCTTGGCGCCTGTTTGACTGGCTTGACGTCCGGAGATATCGCCAATTTATGCACAGCTATTTCCGGATCTAGCCCCGGCATCTCGGAATAGTTCCATGCGAAGCAGTCCTTATACTGCATGAGCTCGTCTTTTAGCGTAGCCACCTGTTCTTTAGACAGCAGCTCACTGACGAACGTTGGCCGCGGGTCGTTTGCCGTCCCCAGGTCGATTTTCCTTAGATTTTCCGCAGTAGTATGTATTCCATCTTCCAACTCTTTTAGCGCTGGTGGAAATTCTGAGATCAATTCCTCTTCATCCTCGTTTTCGAAGCACAAGGAGAGGTCATCCATATTCTCGTGCACTCCTTCTTCCGACAGCGTTATCACGTGACAGGTACGAGATCGTTTCCAAGACCGATGTTGATCTGGTTCTACTCTCGCCATATACGTTGCTTTTGGCACATGCCTTTGTGGTGGGGCTACCCTCCAAATGTTGGATAGAGCGAACCTGCCGAGTTGATATTGGTTTTCGACCCAGTTTTTGAAGGTGAAGCAGTCTTCTAGACGATGTCCTATGGCTCGGTGATAGGAGCAATAATCCGGGTGATGAACCTCGTTTGCTTGATCGGGGTGCCGAGACTCCGGGAGTGTCATCATTTGATGTTTCATGACGAGGTCGAAAATTCTCCTTGTCTTGTCTCGAGGGAAAGAATATGCTCGATCCATCTTTTTCATAAGCGACGGGTTCCAGCTGACCTTTTCTCGATCGCGTGGCCTTTCGGATCCGTTTTGCCGATGTCAAACGTTTTTTCCGTTCTTTAACTTGTTTTTGCTTCCGCGTCGGGCCTTTTTCTTATCTTGGGAATGCATGGTGGGCTGATGGTGAGGGGCATTGTCATACTCCGTAGCCTGCTGAAAGAGGCGTTGCGTCTTGGCTTTCTCGTAAATGGCCATTTCGCGGCTGTGGTCGTTCCGAACCTTTTGACTTGCTTCCCTTATTAGCTTGTCCATCTGTTCTTCAAACGACGGACTCGACACTTTTATGGCAGGACTTCGTTCCGGTTCAACGTCAGCGTCTTTTAAAAGAGCATCATTTTCTTCATCAAGGTTCTTTATGACATGGCAGCTATGGAACTGCTCCCGTTTCTTGGACTGGACATATCCAAGCCCGATCATTTCCATTTTTCCGTTGGGCAATTTTCGCTGAGTTCCGGGGACATTCCAAATCCTGTCTCGGCATCTTAATAACATTTTCAATCCCTCTGCATATTATCTGGGCAGACGGATTGGTTGGAGCCTGTCAAGCGCAGGTTCGGAACCACGCCAGACTTCTCTTTCAACTTTATTCTCCGTGGATCGATAGAATAGGATCGCCTTTTCATCTCTTCGCCTGGGAGGGACGTAGAATGTCTGTAGCTCTTGCACCCTATATGTCTCAAGCGCATCAAGCTCTATGTAGTGCTGTCGAGGAACAATGGCGATCTGCAAACTCTGATCATCTCCAGTGAGGGCTTGAATTGATGGACGGACCGAGAACACTGCGTTGACTTCGTCTTCAGAGTCACTGCTAAAGACCAGAATAGGGATAGATGGTCCCGGCTTGTTGCATTGGGGCGGTCCCGAATAGACTATCTCTTCTTCATCCTCGGTATTGTAAGTCCACGTTACCTCTCCCGGTTCTTTCGGGCTTGCGGAAACGGTGAAAAACGATTTTTCAGGTTATGGTAACATGGACTATAAAATACGGATCTTTACTAAACTACACACTAGCAACTAACAAGAGCTTTACCTACTCGGTTAGGGGGTTATACCTCAACTTGAACTCCTTCTCTTGGACTCTTTGTGGTGGTCGGATGGTTCTCTCCTCGTCGCTTTCTCTTGTCGAAGATGGATCCACCTGAGGGTCTCTACCTTGGGCTCCTTCCTCGAACTTAAGGAAACTAAAGTGTTCGGCTTGCTAGACCTTCAACCTTAGGATGAGTAGAGAGTGGCTTTGGTGTTTTATCTTAAAGGAAATGGTTCTCAACTCATGAGAATGATTTTCCTAGAGCTAGAGGAAGAGGAAGAGGAAATGATGAGAGAGAATGAATATGAGAGAATGATAATAGTTTTACAACCATAACCAATATATGTGAATTAATCTAATTAATAATATTAATCAAAATGAAAAAGGTGATGGTTGGTTTGATAAGACCATTATCATTTCACATTAAATGTTTTTGCAAAGATCAAAGAGCATCTTTGGAGTGAAATAATGATGGTCAATGTTTCAACCTTGGTCAACAAGTCAACAACCCTAACCATAACTCAATTTCATTTAATTAATATTATTAATTGATATTTCACATATTCATTAGGGTTTGGAAAAAGACAACTGTCAACTGTGCACACACCCGTTCCAAAACCCTAATGAAAATTCTCTTCCTCTGCCTCAGTCAACTGTGCATACGCACCCGCATTCGTGTTCCGAGGAACAAGAATACAATGAGATAAAACTAACCCCAAAACATATACTAGGATCTGGCTCAAATCAGAGCCCGCTAGTAATGACTGTCCGGACACCAAACGTGCACAAGTGCGCGGATGTGAACGAACCCCGTCGCAAAACCATGCGACCTCTACTCTGTTTTGCCCAAACGCGAATAACCCTATGTGTGGGACTCTAAAGACTCGACACTACGCTGGCAGTGGGTTTAACCACAGACCGCAAGCGGCACTAACTGTACGTAACGGCCCCCAGGTAGATGCCGATAAGAAGACTGATGAGGCGAACCCATCCGAACTCCTACTGAGCCTGTCTGTGACAATCTGCGTACAGTCCGGTCTGTTCGTCTGAGAATATCGCATGGCGGGCCTAGGGGGTGGTAAACGTCAGTCCCCTAATAGCGGTACAAGTCGTGTCGGAGTGTAGCCCAGAACACCCTGAGATAACACTGGAAACCTACCAGTATATCTCGCTTGCCCTGGCCAGGGACGACAATGTGTAATGGCTCTCCTAGACACAGCGCGATATCAACTCCCAATACCGGGAGAGACGAATCCTATCTAACCGTCACTGCCTCCAAGTGCTTCGGGACTGCTCCCAACTACTACCTGTTTGCACGACTCCTTTGAGCCATGGTAGGGTAGTAATCAAAGTACAGTGGGAACACACTCGAGGCGAAGTGACAGTATCAAGTCAGCGGACTAAGCTGTACTCATGTCACCTGGGAACTGATAACTGACGATAGGTATAGTACCAACCAACAGTTCCCGACGAGTCTTGTCCAGTGTACTCGTAACCTAACGAGCACCCGCATACTATCTCAAGTACGACGTACTGATGGCTGTGGGACAGATCGTCTCCAGTGCTGGGATGAGAAGCGCATACGCCAGTCTACTCAGGAGTATCGATGCCCTATCTCGATAGTCCTATGACTAGGAACCTGCATATGGATGTGCTTGTGGATTACCCAGCCCCCACGAGTGTGACTGCCATCACAACGCTGGTAATCAAGCAAAGATCCTAAGGGCTCCACTAATGTGTATAGGCAATATGTTAAAAGAAACACATGTACACACATTGAAGTAGAAACAAACCAAGTAGCATACTACTATTTTGAGCAAGATTGTGTATACAATGGTGAATATCCTAAGCTTCCATTAAGTAATATACAAACTAGTATGATACAGTAATGGCCTCTAGGGCATATACACTAACAATCTCCCGCTTGCACTAAGGCCATGTACTGGCGTATCGAAGACCTATCATCTCGATCAGCCGCTCGAACTGAGTCTGGGGTAAGGCCTTCGTGAATGGATCTGCAGTGTTATCTTCTGAAGCAACCCTCCGAACCTCGATCTCTTGGCGATCCACGATCTCCCTGATCAGGTGATACCGCCTTAAGATGTGTCTGGATTTCTGATGGGACCTGGGTTCCTTCGCTAAAGCTATAGCCCCGTTATTGTCGCAATACAGAGGTATTGGATCAACAATGGACGGAACCACCTGAAGTTCTTTCAAGAACTTCCTCATCTAGACGGCTTCTTTTACGGCATCAGATGCAGCGATATATTCCGCTTCCATTGTCGAGTCAACAACGGTTTCCTGTTTGGAACTCTTCCAACACACCGCCTCTCCATTGAGGGTAAAGACAAAACCCGACATGGACTTGGAATCATCCTTGTCACTCTGGAAGCTGGAGTCAGCAAAGGCCTCAATCTGGAGGTCTTTTCCGCCATACACTAAGAACATCTCCTTAGTCCTTCTCAGGTACTTGAGAATGTTCTTTACCGCTATCCAGTGCTTCTCCCCAGGATTTGACTGATACCGGCTTACCACACTCAGTGCATAAGCTACATCTGGTCTGGTACACAACATCGCATACATTATAGAGCCTACCGCAGAAACGTAGGGTATAATAGACATGCGATCCCTTTCCAAATCAGTCTTGGGAGACATCTCTTTGGAGAGGGTGATCTTGTGACAAGCTGGTAGATTACCGCGCTTGGAATCCTCCATACTGAATCTTTTTAGTATGGTGTCGATGTACCTGGACTGTGAAAGTCCTAATATCCTCTTGGATCTATCACGATGGATCCGGATCCCCAGAATGTAGGAGGCATCATCCAGGTCTTTCATGGAGAACCTGTGTGACAAGAATCCTTTGACAGATTGTAGCATAGGAATGTCATTTCCTATCAAGAGAATGTCATCCACGTATAAAACGAGGAATACGACAGTTCGTGCTACAAATCTACTATAGATGCATGGTTTATCTGGATTTTTGATAAAGCCAAATTCTTTGACCGTTTCATCAAAACAGATGTTCCAACTCCGCGATGCCTGCTTTAGTCCATAAATGGACTTAAGCAACTTGCACACCTTTCCGCTGCTCCCACTCTGAATGAAACCCTCTGGCTGGTCCATATAGACACACTAATCTAAATTTCCATTTAGAAAAGCGGTCTTTACGTCCATCTGCCAGATTTCATAATCGTGGAAGGCAGCAATGGCAAGAAGGATCCGAATGGATTTCAGCATAGCCACTGGAGAAAAGGTTTCGTCATAGTCCAAACCAGGTTTTTGACGAAAACCCTTTGCAACAAGTCTAGCTTTATAGGTCTCAACCTGTCCATCTACACCAATCTTCCTCTTGAAGATCCACTTGCATCCTACGGGTTTTACCCCATCTGGAGTAACGTCCAAAGTCCATACTTTGTTGGTGTACATGGACTCCATTTCGGTCCGCATTGCATCCAGCCATTTTATCGAGTCAACGCTCTGAATGGCCTGCTGGAAGCTAGTCGGCTCATCATAATCAATGATGCAATCCTCTCTATCCCCGTCTATGAGAAAACCGTAGTATCTCTCGGGTGGATGAGATTGCCTACTACTCCTGCGGAGCGGCGCGGGAATGTCCTGTTCTTTTGAACCGTCTGGTTCTACTAAGCTTTCAGTAATAGTCTGTGGTTCTGGAATTTCTTCCAGTTCTATTGCGCTCCCATTAATTTCCTTTTCTAAGAACTGGTGTTCTAGAAAGTGGGCATTACGAGAAACAAAGACCTTTTGTTCCTCTGCGTGATAGAAAAGATACCCCCTGGAGTTCTTTGGGTATCCCATAAACTTGCACAGTACTGAGCGTGCCTCGAGTTTGTCCGCATGCTGCTTTTTGACAAAAGCTGGACATCCCCAGATCTTCAGATATTGAAGATAGGGTTTTTTCCCACTCCATAACTCATATGGTGTGGTAGGCACAGTCTTAGTTGGAACTCGGTTCAAAAGGTATGCGGCTGATTCTAGCGCATATCCCCAGAATGATCGCGGCAACTCAACGTTACTCATCATGGAACGTACCATATCCAATAGGGTTCAGTTCCGTCTCTCCGATACACCGTTATGTTGCGGAGTGTATGGAGGAGTAAGCTGAGAGAGAATTCCATTCTCTTTTAAGTAATCCAGGAACTCGGCACTTAAGTATTCACCACCTCGATCAGATCTTAGTGTCTTGATACTTTTGCCTGTTTGTTTTTCTACTTCATTCTTGTATTCCTGGAACTTTTCAAAGGCTTCAGATTTATGCTTTATTAAGAAGACATGTCCGAACCATGAAAAATCATCCGTAAAAGTAATGAAGTAGGAATAACCGCTTCGCGCATGTGTACACATTGGACCGCACACATCGCTGTGTACGAGCCCCAAGAGCTCGCTCGCTCTTACCCCGTGTCCAGTGAACGGAGTCTTTGTCATCTTTCCTTTGAGACAGGATTGACAAGTTGCATATGAATGATATTCGAACGAATCCAAATATGCTTCTGTATGTAACTTCGTTAACCTTCTCTCATTGATGTGACCCAGTCTACAATGCCATAAGAAAGCATGATTGATTTCTGGAGACTTTCTTTTGTGTGTATTCTGGACATTGAAAATCTGTGGTTGGTTTAATACGTATATACCATTGTTTAATGTACCCGACCCAATCAAAACTTGATTAAGGTGAATGTTCACAACATTACTTACAAATGCAAATTCATAACCTTCTTTAGATAATAAAGATACAGATATGATATTACAGGTTGCATTGGGTACAAAATAACAATCACGTAAAACCAAAACATGCCCATCTGACAATCCCAGGTGATAGTCCCCCACGGACTCAGCATCCATGCCAGCTCCGTTTGCAACTCTGAGGGTCATGTCACCTGCCTTCAAAACCCTATGCTTTCTCAGTGCCTGTAATGAATTACAGATATGAGATCCTGATCCGGTATCCAATACCCAGGATGTAGAGTTTATTGATAGACAGTTTTCAATAACATACACACCTGAAGCCGAAGCCGCAACTTGCTTCAGATCCTGGTTTCTGGCCTTCCAAGCCCTGCAATCCTTTTTCCAGTGTCCACTCTTGTGACAGTAAAAGCATTCTTCCTTTCCCACAAGCTTTCCCGCTACCTTTGTTGCCTTTGTCTTTCCCTTCGTATCCACTTTACTAACACCGCCCCTTGGTTTGGCGGGGGCTTTCTTCTTCTTTCCCTTGGTTTTTGCCTTGGACTTAGAAGAGGAAGTTCCTCCTACAAATAAAGTGGATGTTTCCCTACCTTTCTGTAGGGTGCCTTCTGCACTCCTCAACATGTTGAGGAGCTCCGGAAGTTCAACCTCTTTTCCTTGCAAGTTGAAGTTTAGGATAAACCGGGCGTAAGTGGAAGGAAGGGACTGGAGAATCAAGTCCGTATAGAGCTCGTTTTCTAACGTGGTCCCAAGGTCCGCGAGCTCTTCAATATAGCCAATCATCTTAAGCACGTGTTCCGCTACCGATGATCCGACGACCAATCTCGTCGAAAACAACTTTTTCGAGACTTCGTATCGGGCGATACGTGATTGCTCTCCATACAGTTCTTTTGTATGAAGAAATATGGATTCCAGGTCCATATTCTCGTGCCTCCTCTGATGTTCATTGTCTATAGAGGCAAGCACGAGGCACTTGGCCTTCGCGCAGTCGATCTCCCATGTCTTACGGATTTCTATATCCGCGACGCTGGAGGTGGGACCTGGGACAGGGGGAGCTTTGGTGGTAAGGAGATACCCCAACTTGTCGTAAGTGATTGTCATTTTGACATTCCTGAACCAATCTTTGTAGTTTAGCCCTGTCAGTATGTTTTTATCTAGTAATAACTTAAGTCCGGTCATGTCGATTGGTCGCTGCAATTAGTAGAGAGAGAAGAAACACTTTAGCATGATGCTCTTGCAAGTTTAGAGTGGTTTTTAATTTGTCTAAACAGGATGGCTCCCACTGTCTCTCGAATCCCTCCTCAAACCAAAAAGGAAGAATTAGTCGGGATCAATCTCACCGTACAATACTTGCTTAACCGTTCAGCCAGGCCAGTGTTGGTACTTCGAGGGAGGTTTTCCAACGCTTTCGCGAAGTTCCTTAATTAAATAACCTCTTTTCTCTGGGGGCGTAGCCCCGCTAACACCTTTCTAGACACCTACTTGGTTTATAGCATTGATCGTTAAGTGAGAAATTTCCCGAGGAGTAGCATATACTCACAGTAGGATCGGGATCCAAATATCATCGCGTGACAAAACTGAAGGAATCCTACCAGAATCATCACACTCCAAATGGTATGCAGCGCTAGCAAGTTTCAGTTTCTTTTGAAACTCCCGATGTGGATTTTTTGCCCCATGCTCTTATGACCTTGGCGTGAGGTCAAAATGTCATAAGTCACATGTCAAGTTCTACCCATCATTATCCAGGTTAATTTGAACCCACCCGTACCTACCCTTGACGTAGGCCAAAATGGCAGTACGACTGTCTCAAACCAACGCATTCTATCTATGCAACAGATAAATATCCGGCAGCTACCAATCACTATGCCTTGGCGTGAGGTCAAAATACATAGCTTGAATACTACCGAATATTTAACTGAAATGATGGAGGGCTACGAATGGTTTTGGCGAAACCGTGAACGTAGTGAACTTGATATAATCGATGGAACGAGATAGCTTTTAAAAAGAGTGGTTCAAGCTCCGCATTTAAAAGTTGGTTTTTGAAAAGAACCGAGTGGTTTTGAAAGTGTTCCAACGACTTTTACTTGGTTTATTTTCTTGCATTAATTTTAATGTGTCCCATCATTTAATCCTACCATTGCAGAAAACAACGAAAATATGACGTACGCTTATGCCATCCGCATTCGCCACGGGGCCCCGTCATCACCCGTTAGGTTACTTAACTAACGACAGAGCGGGGGCTAGACTAGTGCGGATGCAAAACATAAGCAACGCCTAAATAGATATCATATATAGATATATAGCAATGATAGCCATTCCAGATCATAGATGAATACATTGGATATACTAGGAATCCACAATCCGTTCGAGCCTGTAACGAAAAGCGGATTACACGGTCGCGATGAATAGCCAATACCCCACCCTAGACCACTACGGGTGCGGCAAATTACCCGCCAAGTAGCCGAAGCGAAGCAACCTCCCGCAACGACGTGAGTAGGCCACTCGGCACTTCGAGATACCCGGTAGTTTGTGCACCCCACCTTGGGTCTATCCTAGGAGCAAAAACAGTAAAAAGAAATTATACAATGGCGGCTACAACCTCATCCCGGATGTGCGGCCATACAAATAATATTACATCAAATTTACATATTACATGAATTGAAAGATAAAGAAAAAACTCTCATCTCACAACCCCCGGCTATTCATCCGCGACAATCCAATGAATTCATATACACATACCATCAACATTATAGATCACAGATATGTATAACCCCCCACTAATCGACGTATAGCGATTAGCAGACGTTCAATACATATATAACATTACAGATACAACCCATTAGCCAAAGTTTACAGAAAATCGATCAAAATACGGATTTGTAACCACCCGAAAAACAAATTTGTTCTCTGAAAATTCTGGGCAGAAACAAACCATCCTAAAAATCACAAAACACCAACACAAGAACACTGCAGGAGAAACGATCCACGGCCGAGTCAACTCGGCCGCGGATCCACGGCAGGAGCAAGCTCATGCCGCGGATTCGCGGTGAGTTGGTCGACTCACTGGATCGTTTTTCTTGCCTGTTCTGTAAAAATCCTGAGCCGATTTTTAGTACATGATTTATTATTTTTTGAGCAGAAATAAAAATCGGCAGAAACTTGAATTTTTCGGGGCGTTTTGCGGTTTTTTGTCTGATCGAAATTCTAGATACTTTGCTAACATGCTAGGGTGTGTTTAGCTAGGCTTTGATACCACTGTAAGTCCACGTTACCTCTCCCGGTTCTTTCGGGCTTGCGGAAACGGTGAAAAACGATTTTTCGGGTTATGGTAATATAGACTATAAAATACGGATCTTTGCTAAACTACACACTAGCAACTAACAAGAGCTTTATCTACTCGGTTAGGGGGTTATACCTCAACTTGAACTCCTTCTCTTGGACTCTTTGTGGTGGTCGAATGGTTCTCTCCTCGTCGCCTTCTCTTGTCGAATATGGATCCACCTGAGGGTCTCTATCCTGGGCTCCTTCCTCGAACTTGAGGAAACTAAAGTGTTCGGCTTGCTAGACCTTCAACCTTAGGATGAGTAGAGAGTGGCTTTGGTGTTTTATCTCAAAGGAAATGGTTCTCAACTCATGAGAATGATTTTCCTAGAGCTAGAGGAAGAGGTGTAGGGTTCCTAGGCACACTAGTGAAGTCTCACAAGGCATCAAACATGGCTGTTTCAAATTTTACGGGTGCCTAAAAACCCTAATACGGATCGTTAACTAGATATATAAGCGATGCGAGCAAGTAAACGAATTAAATGCTATGGAAAGGGGCTACAACCTTTGTAGATCCGGTCCTCCACCTCCCAAGCTCAGTGATGAAGTCCCCTTGCTGTCCAAACTGAATCCCGGACTCTAGCATCGGCTTCATCGGAAAAATGAGCGGAATTGGTCGTCGGCTTCGATGTCGAAGATGATCTACGTCGAAGCTCCACAAGATCAAACTCTCACCTCAACAAGTCATGAAACTTGTGAAGAGAACACCCTATACTACTTGGCAAGAGGTAGAGGATGAAGAAATAGGAAGCGGGTTCACTTTAGAATTGGATTTCTCACTTGTTTTCTCAAGTTGCCATTTAACTAGAAAGCTTTTCTTTTTCTAGCTCTTGAAGAAGAAGAAGAAAGATATGATAAATCTTGTATTTTTAAATGAAAAAGAATTAAATCTTATCATACTTTCAACCTTAGTTAGGTGTAGAGAAAAGACCATGGTTAAAAGGATGGTTAGGGTTAAGCATAAGAACAAAAGAGTGACTTAGTCAAAGTTTCAAGAAACTTCAACTAAAAACAAAACATTCAACCATTCATTTATCTTTTTCTTTTTCCAAAATGAATAAATAAGAAAGATAAATGAATAAATAATCAAAACCCTAATCATTAACTTAAACCATGGTTTGATTCTTTACACTTAACCAAGTAAGCATGTATCATCAAACATGATACAAACATGTGCACAAAACTATATCGCATATACAATGTGTACAATTCAAGTGAGAAAATCCTTTTAAAGTGAACCAATACTAGTTAACGCAAAGTAATATATCAAATATATAAATATGCACTAAATCATTAAATCAACACTTGATTTAACGATCCGGTCATATCGGATATAACCGACTAGTATCATATGTATCGGCTTATCGAATCAATCCTTGATTCGATAACTAGGTTACATCGCATATAACCAATCGATACATTGATCGCGAGAATGGAATACGGTATCACATACTCGAATTATTCTCGGTCCCGCACATATCTCATATGCGCTCCTATTTCGTTTCGCTTGAGCCAGGAAACCTCTGTGTAGGACTCTAAAGACTCGTCAATACGCCGGCAGCAGATGATGATCATATCAAGCATCCACAAGCCGCAAGCGGTCTGCTAAACGTAACGGCCACTCGGGTATTGAGCGATCAGAAGATCGACGAGCAAGCCCGCTCACACTCCTGCGAATCCAACCAGTAACACTTACCGTACAGTCCGGTCTGTTCGTATGATATGTCGCATATCTCGCCTAGGGGTGGTAAACGTCAGACCCCAGTAGCTCGATAAGTCATGCCGACTTGAGGTCCATAACATGTGTGAAACTACTGATAACACTTACCAGTAGGTCACTGCAACCCTGGCCAGGGATTTCCTGTTATGGCCAGTCGAGCATAGCACAACATCAACCCCCAATACCGGGAGAGACGAATCCCCTCCTATCGCTCATTGCCTCCATGTGAATCAGGACTGTACCCAAAAACCACCTGTTTGCACGACTCAGTAGAGCCGTGGTAGGGTGGAAATCAAAGCACAGTGGGAGACACACAAGACTCTATGACGATCTTGGGTCAACAGACTAAGCTGTACCAGTGTCACCAGAGAACTGCCATCTGACGTGAGGTATAATACCATCTGGGAGTTCTCGGCGAATCCGTTCAGTGTACCCAGTCTCCACTGAGCACCCGTATACCATCTCTGATGTCAAACACCAATGGATATGGGATCATCCATCGCCCATCGTATGGGTCGAGGAGATATACGCTAGTCTACTCTAGAATATCGATGCCCCGTCTCGATATTCCCACGACTAGGAACATTGAAGGATGTACTCATGGACTATCCAGGGCCCACTAGTATGATCTGCATCACAGTCCTGGAAGTCGAGTACACATCCTAAGGGCTTTATCAACATGTAATCAGAGAGACAGAAAGTATACATGTTAAGATAAAGAGCAACCAGATAGCGTACTATCATGTCGAGCAAGAAAGTCCTACCTATATATGTCCCAGCATCCACTACAATATACATCCAATGTACAGTAATGGCCTCTAGGGCATACATATAACTAACAATAGGAAATGATGAAAGAGAATGAATATGAGAGAATGATAATAGTTTTACAACCATAACCAATATATGTGAATTAATCTAATTAATAATATTAATCAAAATGAAAAAGGTGATGGTTGGTTTGATAAGACCAATATCATTTCACATTAAATGTTTTTGCAAAGATCAAAGAGCATCTTTGGAGTGAAATGATGATGGTCAATGTTTCAACCTTGGTCAACAAGTCAACAACCCTAACCATAACTCAATTTCATTTAATTAATATTATTAATTGATATTTCACATATTCATTAGGGTTTGGAAAAAGACAACTGTCAACTGTGCATACACACCCGTTCCAAAATCCTAATGAAAATCCTCTTCCTCTGCCTCAGTCAACTGTGCATACGCACCCGCATTCGTGTTCCGAGGAACACGAATACAATGAGATAAAACTAACCCCAAAACATATACTAGGATCTGGCTCAAACCAGAGCCCGCTAGTAATGACTGTCCGGACACCAAATGTGCACAAGTGCGCGGATGTGAACGAACCCCGTCGCAAAACCATACGACCTCTACTCTGTTTTGCCCAAAGGCGAATAATCCTCTGTGTGGGACTCTAAAGACTCGACACTACGCTGGCAGTAGGTTTAACCACAGACCGCAAGCGGCACTAGCTGTACGTAACGGCCCCCAGGTAGATGCCGATAAGAAGACTGATGAGGCGAACCCATCCGAACTCCTACTGAGCCTGTCTGTGACAATCTGCGTACAGTCCGGTCTGTTTGTCTAAGAATATCGCATGGCGGGCCTAGGAGGGTGGTAAACGTCAGTCCCCTAATAGCGGTACAGGTCGTGTCGGAGTGTAGCCCAGAACACCCTGAGATAACACTGGAAACCTACCAGTATATCTCGCTTGCCCTGGCCAGGGACGACAATGTGTAATGGCTCTCCTAGACACAGCGCGATATCAACTCCCAATACCGGGAGAGACGAATCCTATCTAACCGTCACTGCCTCCAAGTGCTTCGGGACTGCACCCAACTACTACCTGTTTGCATGACTCCTTTGAGCCGTGGTAGGGTAGTAATCAAAGTACAGCGGGAACACACTCAAGGCGAAGTGACAGTGTCAAGTCAGCGGACTAAGCTGTACTCATGTCACCTGGGAACTGATAACTGACGATAGGTATAGTACCAACCAACAGTTCCCGACGAGTCCTGTCTAGTGTACTCGTAACCTAACGAGCACCCGCATACTGTCTCAAGTACGACGTACTGACGGCTGTGGGACAGACCGTTTCCCGTGCTGGGATGAGAAGTGCATACGCTAGTCTACTTCGGAGTATCGATGCCCTGTCTCGATAGTCCTACGACTAGGGACCTGCATAAGGATGTGCTTGTGGATTACCCAGCCCCCACGAGTGTGACTGCCATCACAACGCTGGTAATCAAGCAAAGATCCTAAGGGCTCCACTAATGTGTATAGGCAATATGTTAAAAGAAACACATGTACACACATTGAAGTAGAAACAAACCAAGTAGCATACTACTATTTTGAGCAAGATTGTGTATACAATGGTGAATATCCCAAGCTTCCATTAAGTAATATACAAACTAGTATGATATAGTAATAGCCTCTAGGGCATATACACTAACAGGTATCGCCCCCGAAGACCGGAATAGTGGTGATAGCTTTTTACTTATTCTCCGGTTTATGGCATCTTTCCGTATCTTCAAAGTCTGGTAGGAAATATTTTGCATCTTCGTACTTTCGGACTTCATTTACGGAGAATGGGTTTAGTTCCCCCGTTACGGTATACTCGAGACCATCTTTGAAATACTTCATACACTGATGTTGTATAGAAGGGATGATGTTGTACTCGTGTAACCAAGGCCTTCCGAGTAAAGCGTTGTAACAGGTCTTAGCGTCAATGACATGAAATTTGATGTTAGTGACGAGCAGCCCAAAGCGTAATGTCAGAATCACAGACCCGAGTGTCCGTGATGACTGTGAGTCAAACCCGGAGATGGTGATTTTATCCTGAGCGAGGTGCTGAACGCTCATGCAGATTTCTTTTAGCACCCTCACGTTTAGGAGGTTGACGGAGGACCCGTTGTCAACTAAGATCTTCCCTATCTTGATGTCATGGCAGTATCCGGTGACATACAGGGGACGGTTGTGCTCGCACGTTCCGAGGAGGAGATCTTCATCGCCGAAAGTGATGTCAGCTGTGTGCACTTCTTCCATCTCGTCCTTCATCTTTTCTTCGGCAAAGAAAGCTTGGAACTGCTTGGACTCTTGTAATGCTCCGATCAAGGAATCTCGTACCTCTTCAGACAGGAGAAGGGCATCCAAAATACTCAATTGTGAGGGTATCTTTCTCAGATGTGCCAGGACATTGTAATCCACCTTGTTTTTCTTGGGCGGGTCCTTGGCTGCCAGCTCTTCGACGACTCGATCATCGAGGGCGATATCCTCAGGGACTTTTTCCTTCCCCTTATCTTTTTTGTCCGATCCCTTGTTTGTAGGTCTAAGATTCTTTTCAGGCAATGTACGGTTACGCAGCTGAATATTCTCACAGTTCTTTATCTCCTTGTAACATTTCAGAAAAATAAAATATTATTTTTGGGAATTTTTATAATTAAATAATAAAATATTGAATATTTTAATAGTGCGGTATAATTAAATACCGATATATGGGGAATTTTTTTTTGAAAATTTTGGAAATTACTAAAATGAGGGTGCTTTATGTGATTTATGCAAATTATGAAAGTTTATGATTTATTTGACACTATTTTAGTGCTAATCGCGATTAAAAATCGCTAATCGGACTTTAAGCGTGTTTTGTGCACATGTCATTTTTTTAGCACTTGTTACATTTTCTTCATGGCCTTCTCTTCTTTTTTTGGCAAGGTTGTGGTTTTAATTGAGAAGGAAAAGAAAAGAAAAGAAAAGAAATGAAAATATTAAACAATTGTGCATAGTGTGAGGTATGGGCATGAGAGAGAGTGTGTGAGGGGTCAAGAGAGCCATTCCCATTTGTCCCTTGTTTATTCTTCATCATTTGCTCCTCTCCACTTCAGCCCCATGGCAGCACCTCCTCCACCTCCACTTCAAACCCCCACTTCATCATCAAAAAAACTTCAAAACCTAATCCCCACTTCACAAAAATTGTGCACAAGCTCACAAGCTACATTTTGGACCAAGAAAGTTTGCATTTTGGTGCTGTAGAGGATTCATGGGTGCTAAATGAGGTAATCCCTTAACACTTAGTGTAGTTTTTCATTCACTTTAAACTATTTATGTGTTTAGTTATGATTTGGTGCGATTTGGTGAACTTTGGAGATTTCTAGAGAGGGTTAGGGTTGATTTGAGTTGTGATTGTGAATTGAGGCCTAGTGGTGACCTTAAACCCCTCCTAATTGATAGAAACCCAGACCAACCCAACTGAAACCCAAAAATATGGATTTACAGAACTTTGCAATGCCAGTTTGTGGATTTTGAGTGTGCAGGGAAATCTGGGATGACCTGGGTTGATTACGAGGCTAGCAAACAACTTCAGGGGCTTAGAATTGACCCTAGGAAGACACCCTGAGAGCACGAACCCCAGTGGAGGACCCAGGACCGGCGAGATCGGAAATTAGGGGGTAGGGCTCGGTCACTTGGTGAGGGAGTGGGTCCAGGTTTCTTCTGTAGGTCACATACACTTTATATATCACCCTAGTGTTGTTTGCTCACATTGTTTTCACCTTCATCAAAATCTGGAACTGAATACATGTGTTGCTGTTTTGATGCGAGGCTATATTTTTCGTGTTTCGATTTCTGGATTTTAGTATTTGTGCTTTATCCCGATCACGTGACATTTGTACGTCTATATCGAGTGCTATCGGGTTGATTTGCGGGAGTAGACCATAGGTTTTAAACTATGTGAGTTCCGCGTGTCGTTTTGGTTTCGATTTGGTTTTTAATGCGATACGATACGTGTGACATGTAGGTACCCCCAAGACGATTCGAGACGATGAAGAAGATGATGGCGACATCGACATCGGCAAGCAAGACGCAAGGTGAGTAGATTATATCTACAGGGGAAGTCGGGTGGATGGCGTATAGCACCCCCGCAGTTCGATGGATAGTATGCTATATATATACTATATATATATATATATATATATATGATATCTTTTGTGTGTGACACGGATATTCAAGATATGGTTAGGTGTTCATGGTTAGAATAGGGGTGTTTGAAGTGAACTAGTATAGCTTCTTAGTCGCGAACCCTAGAATAGGTTTACACTCACACGCACACACCTGCTTACTTGTTATACTTGTGCGTATATAGGGATATATATATATATATATATATATATATATATATATATATATATATATCCACACACTTAGGTATGAGACTGTGTATATATATATATACACGTATACCTACACTTGGATGGTGAGGATAGTGGATGATATTTGGAGATGAGTCGATGAGTTTGGGCATGGTACCACGAGATCGGTGATATGATGTGGTTCGTATTAGAAGATACGTCATGAGATTTTAGCAGGCCTTTAGGCGTGTGTTTCCATACACGCACACATATATTTATAGATGGTATCATCTTGTACTAGACTTAGATCAGTACCCCAGTTCATGAGATATGATGATAAGGATACCAGATAATTGATGAGATAAATGTGAGATTCGACCCGTACCCAGATTTGGGATGCCGTACGACGGATTTACATACGAGCTATATATTGATGATAGATTCGTACTCATGACTCGAGGATGTCATATGATATATTGTATCGTACGCGGTACTATTGAGGCGAGATCACCGACTATTATATATATATATATATATATATATATATATATATATATATATATATATATATCGACTCAGATTTAGGTGGTTTCCATACCCTTTCGATTAGCTTGTTAGTTAGATCTGTAGTTTACTTAGTAGATGTTAGACTAGACCGAGTCATACCTATTTCAAAACTAACGAATCATGAGTATTTTAAAAGACAGGTCAAGAGATTCTACGGATATTTTCAAAAGACGCATCTGTTCCTAAAAACACCGTAGCCCTTATTTTTCTAAACACCACGATTCGTGTTATTTCAAATGGCAAAACTATATGACATATGTGTATTGATATAGATTCTTCACTGTGGTGTTATTATTCGTTCTCCGCATATTCTTGCTATTCGCATCGCATCGCATGTTTAAATGCGTTTATTGTTATATTAAACTCATGCTGTCAGGACACCAGCACCATTATCGATGATACGTATGTTCCACGTACACCTGTTTGCCGGCTCACACACTTCATCATCGATAATTGCCATGTCACTACACAGTAGGATTGTTGCATCATGATATGACTCCTTGTATGACATACTGGCACACATACATATTGTACACTCATACTTGCGTATATACCTACTTGTACATCTATATTGGCGCACATACATATTGTACACTCATACTTGCGTATATACCTACTTGTACATCCATATTGGCGCACAGGCATATTGAACACTCATACTTGCATATATACCTACTTGTACATCTATATTGGCGCACATACATATTGTACACTCATACTTGCGTATATACCTACTTGTACATCCATATTGGCGCACAGGCATATTGTACACTCATACTTGCGTATATACCTACTTGTACATCTATATTGGCGCACAGACATATTGTACACTCATACTTGCGTACACACATATTGTACACCCATACTGCATACATGCGTATTTGCATATACATAGATGATTCTGGCTTGATTTTGGGGATTTGGGAACCGCAAGATATATTTTAAAACTGGATTCATTTTAAAGATGCGGTTTTCCCTCGATATGTGCATATTACTGTTTTATGTTGCATGATATACTGATATGCTTACATTCTATTGTATGTCGCATACATCATGCTTATTGATTATACGCATTGAGATATGCTGTTTCCATGATATTTCTGGATTTGAGAACCGTGGGTATTTCAAAGGAAAGTATGTACTATTTTAAAAGCCCAATTTCTCTTGATATGATATTTCAGTGCGTCCACCATGCGTTTTCTCGGTTCTGAGACGTGTGATATGTGAAATCCGATTCGAGGAGGCGGATGATTCCGTTTGCGGGTACATGGTGGACCCGGTATGGTACCCCGGGGCGAGAGAGATTTCGTGTGGATGACGATGAGCCTGCCAGAGGGAACACTACCTACCAGTGATTGTATTTGAGCTCGGCAGATATCTGGAGGATACCGACCGGAGTTGAGAGATGATACGGGCCGATCCGGACTGACGGAGCCCGTGGGTCGATCCGGACTGACGGAGCCCTATATATACTTATGAGGATTTACGTGCCGATGCTGGGCACAGGCTTCATGATGTTTTCGAGTGTCGACGCTGGACCCTCAGGTTCCATGATTTTAATGTGTCGCGAGGGACACACGTTGATTTATATCCTTATACTTCCATGCATATGCTTTATGATATTTACATGCATGATGTTTTGTGTCATGGGTTGACACATGGACGAGATCCACATGCATACAGACATTGATTACATAGTTGGATGATATCCACATATTTATATACTTCATGATATAGTTGACATTGATTCATGTTGATTACATTGATCACACCTCATATTTATGATTTGTTGCTACCTGAGACACTGACACGAGCACTTGGTATTACACTTACGTATAGATGTTTACCCTTGCCACCTTATCATACTTCAGACTTTATCATATTGAGGATATACATTATTACTGATCGTATTGACCTAGGATTGAGTCATACATACGATTTCTGCTCTGTGATTTTTTCTACTCATGAGTTGGCAACTCACCCCCGTTGTGCCACAGTTTCTTGCAGGTTTTGCCGTACAGGTTTCATTACGGCTTTCTGGCACACTGCTTCCTTTCTGGGTGATTGCTTTGGTAGGTGGGTTCACTCGCATCGTGACCACCATCGTACTTATTTATTTTCGTTGTTGTATCTAGAAATTCCATCAACCAGACTTGTATATTTATTTCAGACTTAGAAAACCAGTTGTGTATTATTTCGATCTTAGAGTCGCGCGTTATAGTATTATGGTTTTCTTGATGATTTTGAGTTTCCTTTTGAGTTTTGATTCTCGCCCTTCGGCGTTGTATATAATATTGCTTGCATGGTTGTGACCGTCGATTGACGAAGAGCTAGCTCCCGCTTGGGGATGCCTTTTATCATTCATGTATATATTTATCATGTTGTACCCCGTTCGGGGCCAGTATTTACAAAGGAAACTCTGCCGAAAATTTCAGAAAAGGTTTGATGTTTTAAACATGCATAATTCGGCATTATGCTATTAAAATCACTTTCTTTAAAACAAGTTTTCCCTCATTTATTATTTAAAATGGTTTTAGATTTCTGGGCTTTTGGCTTACTTGAATTAGATGGGGTCCTATAGACTTCATATGATTCAAGGGCCAGTCACGTGCTATTTCGGGTCGTGACACTCCTCTTATTTTCCTGAGATGGATTCCTTGAAGAGAGGCCCGAGGGCTATTTCTTCATCAGAATCGCTTCCGAAGGTGAGAACTTGTGATCCACCGGATTCAACCATATGACAGCTACCGGCAGTTCTTTTGTGCTCATCTGTTGTGCTTCTCTGCTTCCGACGAGTTTTGCGCTTCATCCTCTTGAACTGTTGTTGGTGAGCAACATATCCCTGCCACCACTTCTTGAAGGCGTTACACTCTTCGGTAAGGTGCGTGATCCTCCGATGGTATAAGCAGTAGTTTGGATGTCCATCCGCTTCGTCAAGGTGTATGCTGCCAGGAGTATTTTCTTTAAAAGGTGGCAGATTCATTCCCATCGACAGGGCTTTAGCGAACCGTTTCCTCGTCTTAAGCCTACTTCTGTCTACCGCGGGCGTGCTTCGATCTAGTTGGAGTGCTTCAACCTTTTCATCCTGTCGCCGACGTTTGGCTTTTTCGAATATGGCCATTTCGCGATTTCAATCAGCTTTGTTCCTCTGACAGGCTTCGTTCAGCAACATGTCAATCATCTCGTCTGACGGTTCCAAGAGTTCCAGTTCTGGATCTGCCCCTAGTTTCTCTGCATCAGGTGCTTCTTTGCCCTTTTTTGACGAGTGAGAGATCATGTGGCAGATCGCCACATGATCCTCGGGCTCTTCTGAAGAATCCTCTCCTTCATCAGCGTTATCGTCTTCATTCTCAAGAACATGCTTGAAGAATTCGTTCAATGTAATTGGGGTCCATGCCTTTTGGTTATATTCTTCCAGTGCATCGATGTATTTCTGCAAACCTGTACGGTTGTCGTCGGGTTGGACGGGCTTCTTGGCCTTCTTCTTCTTCTTTAAAGACTTCGGAGGCTTGGCCCGAAGGTTCTGTCCACTATCACCAGCTTTCAGCGTTGGGCGCAGCTTCAGTATTCTCTCAATAATCTCAGGCTCCAGCGGGCTCTTCCACTTAATCGCCGGACATGCTTGAAGGTCCTTCAGCATTCTTTTAGTCTTAGCTGAAAGGGCCACCTCCCATGGGGCTTCCTCTATAAGTGAGCATGATGCCCCCGGAGTGTCTACCTTTTAAGGAGCGTGCGGTTATGGCGGGTTCACCCTCCAGTTTTCGGACAGCGCGAACTTGCCCTGTTGGTACCGGTCTTCGATCCAACTTTTGAAGATGTAACAATCTTCGATTGGGTGACCCAATATTCGGTAGTAAGGACAGTAATTGGGGCTGTTAACGTCGCCTGATTGCGTTGGGCGTCTCGGCTCTGGCAGAGTGTTGAGCCTGTTGCGCAGCGCTAGCTCGAATAATCTCTTCGTCTTATCCCGAGGGAACGAGTAAGGGCGTCTCATCTTTTCTCTGAGTGATCGCTGCTTATCGTTTTGGTGAGCTACCGGCTTCGGGCCACTCGGTTGTTGCTGAGCGTTGGCGACGAAGGTCGCTTTCCCTTTCCCCTTTTCATTCCGAGGATCCGTCTTTGAGGTGGACGGTCTATGGCCTATGTGGTCCATTTGGGCCAGCTTGTCGATCAAGGCCTGGAAAATGGTCGGCTTGAAGAACATCATGAACTGGGAAATGGTTGCCTGAGGGTCAAGGGTCCCCACGAATATGCCCACACCAGGAGCTTCCTTTATGCGCTGTTCCGCCACCGAATGGCGTATTGAACCCAGGTTTCTCCCGGCTTCACTCTAGCGTTAATTAGTGCGGTGATCGGGGTGCGCTCGCTAGTGCTCGCGAACGTTTGTGTAAACAGTAGCTCCATTTCTGCAAATGTCTTGACAGAGTCATTCGGGAGCTCGGAGTCCCATTCGAATGCTGTCTCTGACAAGCTGCCAACAAACTGGCGAAGCAGCAGTTTGTCATCACCCCCAGTATTACCGCACAGAGCCCTGAATTGAGCAACGTGCTGGTGTGGATTACCCGTCCCCTTATACACATGGAATTTAGGGATTCCATCGCAGATCGCTAAGCATCCAGCCATTCTTACAGAGTCCCACTCCTGATGGCCAGCTCGAAACTAGTTGGGTCATCATCTCATGATGCAATCCTCGCTCCCACTGTCATAGAGAAACCGAAGTATCTCTCAGGTGGGTGAGGAACCCTACTAGATCGGCGGAGAGGCTGAGGTTCGTTGGAATCTACTGAATCCTTTGATTCTACTAAATCATCTGCTGTAGTTTGTATAGCTGGAACCTTTCCAGTTCTACACTACAGACCTTGCCTCGAGCTTGTCTGGATTTTGCTTTTAGACATAGGCCGGACAACTCCAAATCTTAACTAACTTAAGATATGGGCTCTTCCCATTCCATATCACATATGAAGTGGTAGACAACTGATTTGATTTGAACCCAATTCAATAGGTATGCAGCTTCTCAAGTGCATAACCCCCAAAAGGAAATAGGTAACTCAGTAGTACTCATCATAGAGCGCACCATATCGTATAGGGTGCAATTACTCCGCCCCGATACACCGTTGTGCTGTGGTGTATTCAGAGGAGTAACACCGAGAGAGAATCTCATTCTCCTTTAGAATAGTCCAAGAATTCCATGCACAAGTATTCTCCTCCCTGATCTCATCATAGGACATAATACTTATACCCGGTTTTTGGTTCTCTACTTCTAACTTATATTCGGTGATTATCTCAAAAGTTTCGGACCTATGTTTCAACAGGAACATATGACTGAGGCTTGAGAGATCATCAGAGAATGTAATGAAATACAAAGAATCGGTCCTGGCATGTGTAGACAGGGGACCTTACATACATCATCATGTATTAGTCCCAAGAGTTCACTAACTCTTTCTCTGTTTCTAGTAAACGGAGTTATGCTCATCTTATCTTTATGACATGACTGGCAAGTTTCACAAGATATAAATTCAAACTGATTTAAATATCTATCTATATGTAACTTCAGCTAGTCGGGTCGCATTGATATGACCTAGTCTACAATACCACAAGAAAAATTCGTTCATTTCTGAACTCTTCCTCTTGTGTGTGTTCTGTATATTAAGAACTGTAGTTTGATTTAGAACATCAATGCATTTAGATAACGTTCCTGAACCGATCAACTTTTGATATAGGAAATGTTCAAACCATAATCCAACAATACAAAATTATATCCTTTCTTTACTAATAAAGAGACTGATATGATTTTGTATATCAGGTTCGGTATCTAATAACATTCATTCAGAATCAATGTATTGGTAATAGAGGGTGACAGTGACCAACAGACTTGGCTGCAACACTTGCCACATTTTCTGTCTCATGAAACTTATCACCCGTTCTCAGTTCTCTACCTTTCTGTAGCCCATGTAACAGATTACATATGCGAGATCCTGATCCGGTATCAAATACCCAGGACGTAGAGGATACATAGAAACAGTTCTTTGTAATGAACACACCCGAAGATGATGCATCAGCATGCACTTTCTTCGTTTGGGCGGCACTGGAATTCTGGTAATCCCCAATTTCCTGCTCTGTCTTATAACAATTATAAGTTGGAGCGGGACCAACGTTCTCCAGCACAGTATAACAAGCGGGTTCGGTCAATATATCCGTATTATTATCTTGATTAAGGCGTGATATGGTCGCTACCTGGAGAGAGAGAGAAGAAAACACTCAGCGTGCGCTCTTGCAAGAATAAATTGGTTATTATTTTATCTAATCAGGATGGCTCCCACTATTTTTTTTATCAAATCTTCCTTCAAACCGTAAAAGGAAAGACTAGCCGGGATTAATTACACGCTACAAGTTCGCCAATCTTTCAGCCAGGCCAGTGTCGGTACTTTGAGGGAGGTGTCCCGTGCTTTCGCACAGATCTAATTAAAGTAAACCTCATTTTCCCAGAGGCGTAACCTCGTTAACACCTTTCTAGACACCTACTTGATCGGCTAATTGTAATGTGTAAAACTCTCCCAGGAGTAACACTTACTCGCAGTGGGTATCGGGATCCAACTATCTCATAGAAGGTATGCAATCTCATTGCAAATTTCAACACTTGAAATTCCCGATAATATTTTGCCCCTAACCTCCTATGACCTTGACAAAGGCCAACAAATCATAGGATACTAGTCAAGTTCAATCCGTCATTTCCTGATTGAATTAAACCCACCCGCACGACCCTTGACAAAGGCCAACAAGGTCGCACGACTACCCTAACCCAATCTGCATCAAATGCATAAGCAGATAAGTACCAGTCAGCTACCGCACACTACGCCTTGACAAAGGCCAACAAACGCAGCACGAATACTAACTACTACTTATCTGAAATGACGGAGGGCTACGACAGGTTTTTCTGAAAACCTATTGCGTAATGAACTTGATATTGTTGTAGGATCGAATGATTTTAAAATGGAGTGTTTTTGAGGCTTTTCTAGTTTTGCTAAAGGGGTCACTCCAGGTGAAGGGATCGTCGGCCCTTTCCTCGTCGAATGAGGTGCGGGATATATCATATATATCACTGTGCAAAGCAGAAACTATAGAAGCAATCAAAAGACAAACCGAGTGTGTAGCATCAGCTAGTTATTGCTAAAGGGGTCACTCCCAGTGAAGGGATCGTCGGCCCTTTCCTCATCGAATAAGGTGCAGGATATATCATATATACCGCTGTGCAAAGCAAGAACTGTAGCTACCTGTTTTATTTTTGAAATTCAATTCCACAACATCTATAGGTTTCTTTTTTCTTTCATTAATCATATTAATGAAGTCCCATCATTTAAGTACCTAAACATCATAGATAAATACGACGTACACTTATGCCATCCGCATTCGCCTCGATGTCCCCTCGTGCACCGTTAGGTTAGGTAACTAACGGCAGAGCAGGGCAGGGCTAGCGCGGGTGTAAAACATAAGTAACGCCTATATAATATATCATATATACTATATACTGTATCTATCACAGAACATCAAATGATCACATCACAGATATCGCAGCAGAAGAAACATATGAAATATTGGATATACTAGGACGTCCGTGTTTTCAATACGAGCCAGTACAAAACACGGATTCCACGGTCGCGATGAATAGCCAAACCCACACCCCTAGACCCCTACGAGAGCGGCAAGCAACCCTACCAATTCTAGAGTTAGGAGACCCGGACTCGACTCCTCGAGTTGGTCTCCCACTGGACTCCAGAACCCGGTTACTTGTGCTCCCCTCCTCGGGTCTTTCCTAGTGCGGAAAAGTAAATAATATACAAAAGGTGACATCTTCCGCAACCTGGAAGTGCCCCAATAAAAGAATATTACATACAAGTTTTTACATGAATGAAAAGGAAAACCACTCATCTCACATAAAAACCCCCGGCTATTCAAACACGACGATCCAATATAACATATCCAGCAACACATAACATCACATGTCATCAACGTAAGTAAATATGCGCATCCCAATTGTCGTTGACATATAGCAACGAAACCGACGATATCATATATTACACTTACGGTCACAGAAAAGAAAGTGTAAAACTACAACAGTTGGAATCCGCAATCTCTTTAGACATCGCATGCCTAATCAAATGAATTCCTTAGACATCGCATGCCTAACAATTATAAACCACGCATTTTAGTCTCATTTATCGAAAACTCTTTTCAATAACAAGTCGGGTAATTCAACAAGATTCCCGACATCCTGATTGAATGCTCGTCGCAAACTTTAGTAGACGGCCGCACCCCCGATACCGTCGACGAAGAGCACCAAGACGGAACACCGCTGCCGCGAGCACCCGAACGGATGCTTTCGGCGACGGGGTTCTCCTACAGTCACTTGGTCGGGGCTATGGGGTGAGGCTGTCTATTAAGTTTACCCGGCGAGTATCCGCGTACGCTACGTGATTGCGATGGACTTTTGATCACATCAAAATTCCATGGCAACCGATCAAGTGAGACTAAACTGCTATGTTTATAACATTCATTCAGTTATCTCATAACTACTTGTGGATTCCAAATATTGTATCACATTCCGGATAAATAGAAAATGTTAAACTTTCCGATCGAACAATCGAACACCCAAGTTTTCCCAAAACAGCTCAACACATGAAATGGGTTTTAAGAACATTCACTTCATGCCACAGTACCAACGGTCCAGCCGTAGAAGGGTCAAGCCAACGTCTCACATGTGGCACGCTGTACTGCCCCAAACCCTAAGGTTCAAAGGGCAGTTCAAGACGGTCACATAATCGAGTTAAGCTTTGTTGTCTTCTAGAGGGTCCATCGCGTTACTTGCACTACTTAGAACGTCTTTAAACCACGGAAAAATCCAACACTTAGAAATTTTCCGGCAGGGGAAAAATTGGGTATTTATGTCCGGTCGAACTTTTTAACATATTCAAAAATTATCTGAAAAAACATATAGACAAAATTAGACAATCCGATCGAAACACCGAGTCCCCAATACAACCCAGAAAACTCAACTCTTGAGTGCAGATTAAACTTCCCAGAGAACAGAGGAAACAGATACGGGCATTACTGTATAAAAATTAACCTCTAATCAGTACATACGGCCGCGGAACCGCCGCTAATAGCATGGTAATGCCGCGGTTCCGCGGCGCTTTAGTGGAGTTAGGGGTTCGTTTTCTACAGTAACTCTTAGAATTTCCTGCTCTATTTTCTGAGAATTTTTAATTCATAAAAATCCACAGTTTTCAAAATTGTCCAGAGAGGTTGAAAAATTAGGGTTTCGGGTTCGATCGGGTTTCTAATATCGTCTACGCATCGCCTAAGGCTCTAGCTAGGCTCTGATACCACTGTAGGATTCCTAGGCACTCTAATGAGGTCTCACAAGGCATCAACCATACCAAATTCAAATTTTTCCGGTGCCGAGAAACCCTAATACGGATCGTTAACTAGAGATTAGGCGAAACAAAAGAAAGTAAATCTCATTTACACTAAGTGAACGGAAATACAATCTTTGTAGATCCGGTCCTCCACCTCCATAGCTCCGTGATGACGTCCCTCCACTGTACCTATCGGAATCCGGACTCTGGCGATGGTTTCGTCGAAGAAATGATCGGGCTAGGTCGTCGACTTCGATGCCGAAGATGATCTACGTCGAGAAAACTCAAGATCAAGCTCCAACTTCACCAAGTCATGAAACTTGTGAAGAAAACACCCTATACTACTTGGCAAGTGGTAGAGGATGAAGAAATAGGAAGTGGGTTCACTTTAGAATTGGATTTCTCACTCTTTTTCTCATTTCACCATTGAAGCTAGCAAGCTTTTTGAAGCTTGATGAAGATGATGAAGATGAAAGAATAAAAAGGATTATTTTTGAAAAGAAAATTCCATTCATTCTTATCATAATGCAACCTTGGTTAAGTGTAGAGAATAAACCAAGGTTAGGTGAATGGTTAGGTTTAGGCAAAAGACAAAATGGTAGATAATCTAAAGAAGCTTCATGAAGCTAAAGCAAAGAAACAAAATTAGCCACCATTTTCATTTTGCCAAAAATGAATAAATGAATAAATAAATAAATGAATAAGTAAATAAACAAAACCCTAACCATTCACTTAAACATGGTTTAAAGTAAACACACACCCAAACTTGCATGATACAATCAAGTGCACAAAAATATATCACATATACAATGTGCACATCAAGTGAGAAAATCCATTTTAAGTGAACAAATACTAGTTAATGTAAAGTAATATATCTAATATATAATTATACATTAAATCATTAAATCAACACTTGATTTAACGATCCGGTCATATCGCATATGACCGACTAATATCCAATGTATCGACTTATCGAATCAATTCTCGATTCGATAACTAGGTTATATCGCATACAACCAATCGCTACATTCATCGCGAGAATAGAATACGGTATCACATACACGCATTATTCTCGGTCCCGCACATATCTCATATGCGCTCCTATTTCGTTTCGCTTGAGCCAGGAAATCTCTGTGTAGGACTCTAAAGACTCGTCAATACGCCGGCAGCAGGTGATGATCATATAAAACACCCACAAGCCGCAAGCGGTCTGCTAAACGTAACGGCCACCCGGGTATTGAGCGATCAGAAGATCGACGAGCAAGCCCTCTCATACTCCTATGAATCCAACCAGTAACACTTACCGTACAGTCCGGTCTCGTCGTCTGATATGTCGCATATCTTGCCTAGGGGTGGTAAACGTCAGACCCCAATAGCTCGATAAGTCGTGTCGATATGAGGTCTATAACAGTTTGAGAAACTACAGGTAACACTTACCAGTAAATCTCAGCAACCCTGGCCAGGGATTTCCGGTTATAGCCAATCGAACACAGCGCAACATCAACTCCCTATACCGGGAGAGACGAATCCCCTCCTATCGTTCATTGCCTCCATTTGATTCGGGACTGTACCCAAAAACCACCGTTTTGCATGCCCTCTTGGACGTGGTAAGGTGGAAATCAAAGCACAGTGGGAATCACACAAGACTCTATGACGATATCGGGTCTACAGACTAACCTGTACCAGTGTCACCAGAGAACTGCCATCTGACGTAAGGTATAATACCATCTGGGAGTTCTCGGCGAGTCCGTCCAGTGTACCCAGTCTCCACTGAGCACCCGTATATCATCTCTGATGTCAAACACCAATGGATATGGGATCATCCATCGCCCATCTGTATGGGTCGAGAAGGTATACGCTAGTCTATTCTGGTATATCGATGCCCTGTCTCGATACACCCACGACTAGGGACCTTGAAGGATGTACTTATGGACTACCATATCCCCACTAGTTTGATCCGCATCATAGTCCAGGTAGTCAAGTACACATCCTAAGGGCTTTACCAACATGTAACAGAGAGACAATCAGTGTACACGTTAAGGTAAAGAGCAACCAGATAGTATACTATCATGTCGAGCAAGAAAGTCCTCCCTATATATGTCCAAGCATCCACTACAATATACATCCTATGTATAGTAATGGCCTCTAGAGCATACATATAACTAACAATCTCCCACTTGCACTAGGGCCATCTGATAGCAGTGGTTGTAGTATCTCATACTCAACCATCCCATAATAGTCTCTCTCTGGGAAAAGGCCTTTGTGAGTGGATCCGCCGTGTTGTCCTCTGAGTCTGTTCCCCTAACCTCGATCATCCTGGAGATCAACCATCTTCATGATCAGTTGATACTGCCTTAGATTATGTCTGGGTCACTGATGGGACCGAGGCTCCCGGGCCAAAGCCACACTTCCATTGTCACACAATGGTAGGAACCTAGTTCATCTAATGAACCAATATACACCCAAATAGCCTCTTTGGTAGCATCTTAAGTAGCGATGTATCCTGCCTTTATCGTCTAGTAAGCCACGGTATCTAGCTTGGAACTCTTCCAACGTACCGTACCTTTATCAAGGGTAAAGACAATACCTGTGACCGACATTCAGTCGTTCTCATCACCCTGGAACACTTCCAGTGATTCTTCTCAGGATCGATTGATACCATCTCACTTCTTCTAGTGAGAATCCTAACATCCATTTAGATCTATCTCATAGATCCAAAACCCAGGATTTAGTAGGTATCACTTTGATCCTATATGCAGAATCCTTGTGATAAGCGGAGATTGACCGAGCGTAGCATAGGAAACTCCTTCCCTATCAAGAGTATGTCATCCACATACTCTACGAGGTTCGTCACCATACTCCCTACTACCTTTTTTGTATATACAAGGTTCATCTACCATTTTGATGAAGTCAAACTCTTTGACTACTACATCAAAACAGATGTTCCAACTCCGCGATGCCTGCTTTATCCTATAAAGCATCTTGTACACGTTTTCGCTGCTCCCACTGTTTACGAAGCCCTCTGGCTGTGTACTTATAAACGCCCTCTTCTAAAACATCATTTAGAAAAGCTGTCATGACACCCAACCACCAGATATCGTAGTCATGGTATGTAGCCGTGGCAAGTAGGATCTGGATGGACTTAAGCATAGCTACTCAGAAAAGGTTTCATCATAATCCATACCTGGTCAATGATGCAAACCTTTAACAAGTCTAGCTTTGAAAGTCTCAACTTTTCCATGTACACCAAGTAATCTTCTCAAGATATACTTGCTCCTGATGGGGATTTAACCCTTCAGATAAAGCAACCAAAGTCCATACTTTGTTGGTGTATAAGGATCCTATCTCAGATCGCTAAGCATCCAGCCATTCTTACAGAGTCCCACTCCTGATGGCCAGCTCGAAACTAGTTGGGTCATCATCTCATGATGCAATCCTCGCTCCCACTGTCATAGAGAAACCGAAGTATCTCTCAGGTGGGTGAGGAACCCTACTAGATTGGCGGAGAGGCTGAGGTTCGTTGGAATCTACTGAATCCTTTGGTTCTACCAAATCATCTGCTGTAGTTTGTATAGCTGGAACCTTTCCAGTTCTACACTACAGACCTTGCCTCGAGCTTATCTGGATTTTGCTTTTAGACATAGGCCGGACAACCCCAAATCTTAACTAACTTAAGATATGGGCTCTTCCCTTTCCATATCACATATGAAGTGGTAGGCAACTGATTTGATTTGAACCCAATTCAATAGGTATGCAGCTTCTCAAGTGCATAACCCCTAAAAGGAAACAGGTAACTCAGTAGTACTCATCATAGAGCGCACCATATCGTATAGGGTGCAATTGCTCCACCCCGATACACCGTTGTGCTGTGGTGTATTCAGAGGAGTAACACCGAGAGAGAATCTCATTCTCCTTTAGAATAGTCCAAGAATTCCATGCACAAGTATTCTCCTCCCTGATCTCATCATAGGACATAATACTTATACCCGGTTTTTGGTTCTCTACTTCTAACTTATATTCGGTGATTATCTCAAAAGTTTCGGACCTATGTTTCAACAGGAACATATGACTGAGGCTTGAGAGATCATCAGAGAATGTAATGAAATACAAAGAACCGGTCCTGGCATGTGTAGACAGGGGACCTTACATACATCATCATGTATTAGTCCCAAGAGTTCACTAACTCTTTCTCTGTTTCTAGTAAACGGAGCTATGGTCATCTTATCTTTGTGACATGACTGGCAAGTTTCACAAGATATAAATTCAAACTGATTTAAATATGCATCTATATGTAACTTCAGCTAGTCGGGTCGCATTGATATGACCTAGTCTACAATATCGCAAGAAGAATTCGTTCATTTCTGAACTCTTCCTCTTGTGTGTGTTCTGTATATTAAGAACTGTAGTTTGATTTAGAACATCAATGCTTTTAGATAACGTGCCTGAACCGATCAACTTTTGATATAGGAAATGTTCAAACCATAATCCAACAATACAAAATTATATCCTTTCTTTACTAATAAAGAGACTGATGTGATTTTGTATATCAGGTTCGGTATCTAATAACATTCATTCAGAATCAATGTATTGGTAATACAGGGTGACAGTGACCAACAGACTTGGCTGCAACACTTGCCCCGTTTTCTGTCTCATGAAACTTATCACCCGTTCTCAGTTCTCTACCTTTCTGTAGCCCATGTAACAGATTACATATGCGAGATCCTGATCCGGTATCAAATACCCAGGACGTAGAGGATACAGAGAAACAGTTCTTTGTAATGAACACACCCAAAGATGATGCATCAGCATGCACTTTCTTCGTTTGGGCGGCACGGGAATTCTGGTAATCCCCAATTTCCTGCTCAGTCTTATAAAAATTATAAGTTGGAGCGGGACCAACGTTCCCCAGCACAGTATAACAAGCAGGTTCGGTCAATATATCCGTATTATTATCTTGATTAAGGCGTGATATGGTCGCTACCTGGAGAGAGAGAGAGAAGAAAACACTCAGCGTGCGCTCTTGCAAGAATAGATTGGTTATTATTTTATCTAATCAGGATGGCTCCCATTGTTTTTTTTATCAAATCTTCCTTCAAACCCTAAAAGGAAAGACTAGCCGGGATTAATTACACGCTACAAGTTCGCCATTCTTTCAGCCAGGCCAGTGTCGGTACTTTGAGGGAGGTGCCCCGTGCTTTCGCACGGACCTAATTAAAGTAAACCTCATTTTCCCAGAGGCGTAATCTCGTTAACACCTTTCTAGACACCTACTTGATCGGCTAATTGTAATGTGTAAAACTCTCCCAGGAGTAACTCTTACTCGCAGTGGGTATCGGGATCCAACTATCTCATAGAAGGTATGCAATCTCATTGCAAATTTCAACACTTGAAATTCCCGATAATATTTTTCCCCTAACCTCCTATGACCTTGACAAAGGCCAACAAACCATAGGATGCTAGTCAAGTTCAACCTGTCATTTCCTGATTGAATTAAACCCACCCGCACGACCCTTGACAAAGGCCAACAAGGTCGCACGACTACCCTAACCCAATCTGCATCATATACATAAGCAGATAAGCACCAGTCAGCTACCGCACACTACGCCTTGACAAAGGCCAACAAACGCAGCACGAATACTAACTACTACTTATCTGAAATGACGGAGGACTACGACAGGTTTTTCTGAAAACCTATTGCGTAATGAACTTGATATCGTTGTAGGATCGAATGATTTTAAAATGGAGTGTTTTTGAGGCTTTTCTAGTTTTGCTAAAGGGGTCACTCCCGGTGAAGGGATCTTCGGCCCTTTCCTCGTCGAATGAGGTGCGGGATATATCATATATATCACTGTACAAAGCAGAAACTATAGAAGCAATCAAAAGACAAACCGAGTGTGTAGCATCAGCCAGTTATTGCTAAAGGGGTCACTCCCAGTGAAGGGATCGTCGGCCCTTTCCTCATCGAATAAGGTGCAGGATATATCATATATACCGCTGTGCAAAGCAAGAACTGTAGCTACCTGTTTTATTTTTGAAATTCGATTCCACAACATCTATAGGTTTCTTTTTCTTTCATTAATCATATTAATGAAGTCCCATCATTTAAGTACCTAAACATCACAGATAAATACGACGTACACTTATGCCATCCGCATTCGCCTCGATGTCCCCTCGTGCACCGTTAGGTTAGGTAACTAACGGCAGAGCAGGGCAGGGCTAGCACGGGTGTAAAACATAAGTAACGTCTATATAATATATCATATATACTATATACTGTATCTATCACAGAACATCAAATGATCACATCACAGATATCGCAGCAGAAGAAACATATGAAATATTGGATATACTAGGACGTCCGTGTTTTCAATACGAGCCAGTACAAAACACGGATTCCACGGTCGCGATGAATAGCCAAACCCACACCCCTAGACCCCTATGAGAGCGACAAGCAACCCTACCCATTCTAGAGTTAGGAGACCCGGACTCGACTCCTCGAGTTGGTCTCCCACTGGACTCCAGAACCCGGTTACTTGTGCTCCCCTCCTCGGGTCTTTCCTAGTGCGGAAAAGTAAATAATATACAAAAGGTGACATCTTCCGCAACCTGGAAGTGCCCCAATAAAAGAATATTACATACAAGTTTTTACATGAATGAAAAGGAAAACCACTCATCTCACATAAAAACCCCCGGCTATTCAAACACGACGATCCAATATAACATATCCAGCAACACATAACATCACATGTCATCAACGTAAGTAAATATGCACATCCCAATTGTCGTTGACATATAGCAACGAAACCGACGATATCATATATTACACTTACGGTCACAGAAAAGAAAGTGTAAAACTACAACAGTTGGAATCCGCAATCTCTTTAGACATCGCATGCCTAATCAAATGAATTCCTTAGACATCGCATGCCTAACAATTATAAACCCCGCATTTTAGTCTCATTTATCGAAAATTCTTTTCAATAATAAGTCGGGTAATTCAACAAGATTCCCGACATCCTGATTGAATGCTCGTCGCAAACTTTAGTAGACGGCCGCACCCCCGATACCGTCGACGAAGAGCACCAAGGCGGAACACCGCTGCCGTGAGCACCCGAACGGATGCTTTCGGCGACGGGGTTCTCTTACAGTCACTTGGTCGGGGCTATGGGGTGAGGCTGTCTATTAAGTTTACCCGGCAACTATCCGCGTACGCTACGTGATTGCGACGAACTTTTGATCACATCAAAATTCCGTGGCAACCGATCAAGTGAGACTAAACTGCTATGTTTATAACATTCATTCAGTTATCTCATAACTACTTGTGGATTCCAAATATTGTATCACATTCCGGATAAATAGAAAATGTTAAACTTTCCGATCGAACAATCGAACACCTAAGATTTCCCGAAACAGCTCAACACATGAAATGGGTTTTAAGAACATTCACTTCATGTCACAGTACCAACGGTCCAGCCGTAGAAGGGTCAAGCCAACGTCTCACATGTGGCACGCTGTACTGCCCCAAACCCTAAGGTTCAAAGGGCAGTTCAAGACGGTCACATAATCGAGTTAAGCTTTGTTGTCTTCTAGAGGGTCCATCGCGTTACTTGCACTACTTAGAACGTCTTTAAACCACGGAAAAATCCAACACTTGGAAATTTTCCGGCAGGGGAAAAATTGGGTATTTATGTCCGGTCGAACTTTTTAACATATTCAAAAATTATCCGAAAAAACACATAGACAAAATTAGACAATCCGATCGAAACACCGAGTCCCCAATACAACCCAGAAAACTCAACTCTTGAGTGCAGATTAAAACTTCCCAGAGAACAGAGGAAACAGATACGGGCATTACTGTATAAAAATTAACCTCTAATCAGTACATACGGCCGCGGATTCGCCGCTAATAGCATGGTAATGCCGCGGTTCCGCGGCGCTTTAGTGGAGTTAGGGGTTCGTTTTCTATAGTAACTCTTAGAATTTCCTGCTCTATTTTCTGAGAATTTTTAATTCACAAAAATCCACAGTTTTGAAAATTGTCCAGAGAGGTTGAAAAATTGGGGTTTCGGGTTCGATCGGGTTTCTAACATCGTCTACGCATCGCCTAAGGCTCTAGCTAGGCTCTGATACCACTGTAGGGTTCCTAGGCACTCTAATGAGGTCTCACAAGGCATCAACCATGCCAAATTCAAATTTTTCCGGTGCCGAGAAACCCTAATACGGATCGCAAACTAGAGATTAGGCGAAACAAAAGAAAGTAAATCTCATTTACACTAAGTGAACGGAAATACAACCTTTGTAGATCCGGTCCTCCACCTCCATAGCTCCGTGATGACGTCCCTTCGCTGTACCTATCGGAATCCGGACTTTGGCGATGGTTTCGTCGGAGAAATGATCGGGCTAGGTCGTCGACTTCGATGCCGAAGATGATCTACGTCGAGGCAACTCAAGATCAAGCTCCAACTTCACCAAGTCATGAAACTTGTGAAGAAAACACCCTATACTACTTGGCAAGTGGTAGAGATTGAAGAAATAGGAAGTGGGTTCACTTTAGAATTGGATTTCTCACTCTTTTTCTCATTTCACCATTGAAGCTAGCAAGCTTTTTGAAGCTTGATGAAGATGATGAAGATGAAAGAATAAAAAGGATTATTTTTGAAAAGAAAATTCCATTCATTCTTATCATAATGCAACCTTGGTTAAGTGTAGAGAATAAACCAAGGTTAGGTGAATGGTTAGGTTTAGGCAAAAGACAAAATGGTAGATAATCTAAAGAAGCTTCATGAAGCTAAAGCAAAGAAACAAAATTAGCCACCATTTTCATTTTGCCAAAAATGAATAAATGAATAAATAAATAAATGAATAAGTAAATAAACAAAACCCTAACTATTCACTTAAACATGGTTCAAAGTAAACACACACCCAAACTTGCATGATACAATCAAGTGCACAAAAATATATCACATATACAATGTGCACATCTAGTGAGAAAATCCATTTTAAGTGAACAAATACTAGTTAATGTAAAGTAATATATCTAATATATAATTATACATTAAATCATTAAATCAACACTTGATTTAACGATCCGGTCATATCGCATATGACCGACTAATATCCAATGTATCGACTTATCGAATCAATCCTCGATTCGATAACTAGGTTATATCGCATACAACCAATCGATACATTCATCGGGAGAATAGAATACGGTATCACATATACGCATTATTCTCTGTCCCGCACATATCTCATATGCGCTCCTATTTCGTTTCGCTTGAGCCAGGAAACCTCTGTGTAGGACTCTAAAGACTCGTCAATACGCCGGCAGCAGGTGATGATCATATCAAACACCCACAAGCCGCAAGCGGTCTGCTAAACGTAACGGTCACCCGGGTATTGAGCGATTAGAAGATCGACGAGCAAGCCTGCTCATACTCCTGTGAATCCAACCAGTAACACTTACCGTACAGTCCGGTCTCGTCGTCTGATATGTCGCATATCTTGCCTAGGGGTGGTAAACGTCAGACCCCAATAGCTCGATAAGTCGTGTCGATATGAGGTTTATAACAGTTCGAGAAACTACAGGTAACACTTACCAGTAAATCTCAGCAACCCTGGCCAGGGATTTCCGGTTATAGCCAATCGAACACAGCGCAACATCAACTCCCTATACCGGGAGAGACGAATCCCCTCCTATCGCTCATTGCCTCCATGTGATTCGGGACTGTACCCAAAAACCACCGTTTTGCATGCCCTCTTGGACGTGGTAAGGTGGAAATCAAAGCACAGTGGGAATCACACAAGACTCTATGACGATCTCGGGTCTACAGACTAACCTGTACCAGTGTCACCAGAGAACTGCCATCTTACGTAAGGTATAATACCATCTGGGAGTTCTCGGCGAGTCCGTCCAGTGTACCCAGTCTTCACTGAGCACCCGTATATCATCTCTGATGTCAAACACCAATGGATATGGGATCATCCATCGCCCATTTGTATGGGTCGAGAAGGTATACGCTAGTCTACTCTGGTATATCGATGCCCCGTCTCGATACACCCACGACTAGGGACCTTGAAGGATGTACTTATGGACTACCATGTCCCCACTAGTATGATCCGCATCATAGTCCATGTAGTCAAGTTCACATCCTAAGGGCTTTACCAACATGTAACAGAGAGATAATCAGTGTACACGTTAAAGTAAAGAGCAACCAGATAGCATACTATCATGTCGAGCAAGAAAGTCCTCCCTATATATGTCCAAGCATCCACTACAATATACATCCTATGTATAGTAATGGCTTCTAGGGCATACATATAACTAACAATTAGACCGCGATTTGTTCGCGAACACTACACACGAAGTGTGGAGTGGAAAGAGGAAAAGGTCACACCGGGCGTTCCAGAATCTGTTTACCTCCGAAAGATGCAACCGGGACGTTGGGACGTCTGGCCTGAATTTTGGGGGCAGATGCTATTTGGTTTTATCTGTCCACCTCTTCGATGATGCCAAGTTGATTTATGGCGAGAGAGGGAAAAAAACCTTCGGGATGGATCGGGAAAAGTGACCGTGTATCGGAGGTTTGGACAGATGCGGCCGTTGTAGCAGACTTCGTCAGACTCCCCTCGTTTGCGAGAGGTTTTTGATTGTGGGGACGCTCTTCCTTGCAGGCGCAAGCCCCTGCAGTTAATTACGCTACCGCATCGCGGTAGCCACTTTCTCCTTCTCCAGATATTCACTTCGTGTCGTGTGTGTTTATTTTATTTTTGGTTGCCCGTGGATTGTATACGGAGACTAATTTATGTTGTCGCCCGTAGGGCGTGGATTAGTCCAAATCCATATTTTCTTAGATTTGGGTTTGGTTGATTTAAGGATTGTTAACCTCGTTTGAGATTAAGATCAACTTAAATGTTTGTTAAGGATACGTTAGTCTAAGTTTTAGACTAAGATCCACTTAACAGGGTTATGGAATCATTTAGAATCAACAAAAGAGCATTTGGGCTCTATTGTTTTAGTTTAGGGACATTACGGTCTGTTGGGTTTAAGGACATCATAGTCCGTAGAGTTTAAGGACATCATAGTTCGTGGAGTTTAAGGACATCATAGTCCGTGGTTTAAGGACATCATAGTCCATGGAGTTTAAGGACATCATAGTCCGTGGAATTTAGTTTTTAGGGACGTTGCGATCCGCAATTTAGTTTTAAGGACGTTGCGGTCCATGGAGTTTAGTTTTAAGGACATTGCGGTCCAAAGTTTAAGGACATCATAGTCCGTGGAATTTAGTTTTTAGGGACGTTGCGGTCCACAATTTAGTTTTAAGGACGTTGCGGTCCATAGAGTTTAGTTTTAAGGACATTGTGGTCCACAATTTAGTTTTAAGGACGTTGCGGTCCACAATTTAGTTTTAAGGACGTTGCGGTCCACTGGGTTGTTGGTTTGGGGGGTATACCAAGAATTATTGGTTATTGGGACCCTCCACCTCTCTGAAGACGTTGAAAAATTACAACGACATATATCAGAGGTGTGGAGAGATGTACTCTTGAACCAATGAATGTTCATCAAAGATTTGATAACTCTGTTTGGGACTAAGTCCAATTTAGAAGAAGACCTTTGGGCTCGGTCGATTTTGGGGTTTGGCCAACTGATCGCACGCTTTAGGCGTGTCCCGTATTCAAAATTCTAAAGTTAACCTCGATCAAGGACGGTGTCGCTTTGCAGCTAGTCGGTTGAGCACGGGTCGATCCACAAGGAGATGGTTGTATGTCCGTTCGAGTCTTAGACGAGTCAATAAAGAATGAATATGTGTATGTTCTGTTCTATCCTAAGTGTTTGTATTTTATGTTCAAATAAACTTGTTAAGGTTAAGGTCGGTTAGTAGTGTTAGGATTAGTCTTGTGCTTTTCTTTTGCCATTCTTAAAACGATATTGGGATAATCGAAAGTAGCGGGGATTAGGAGGACATAGGAATGAGATTTACGAGTTTAAGCGAGCTTTCCAACGCTAAATCCATTCCTAGTGCCCCTTGTCTGTCCACTAAATACGCTTATCCCAAACCTCGGTCAAACACCCGCAACCATGTATCCAATTAAGTCAAAACTACATGTCACGTTGTAGTGCGCTTAAAGGACTTCTCGACTTAGGTCGCGGCTACATGTCACGTATAGCGCGCCTAAGTGAGGGGGTTGCATTTGTTTGGTCAAGGTTCGTTTCAAGATATTTGGCGAAGTGAAGCACAAGGGATTTTTCCGTCCCTCATACCACCTTCCTTAGCCATAACAAGTGTGGAATTATTCACACATTATAAAAGAAAATAAAACAAAATAAGAAGGAAGAAAGGAAGGAAAAGGAAAAAAAAAAACGGTTTTACAAGCTAAATCTTGGGTCCTCACCTACGCAAGGAACTCCGTCGAAATATCATCGCTTGAAAATAATACGGAAAAGAAGAAAAGAAAAGAGCAAGAAATAACAACAACTAATTAACAATAAGAAATAAAATTACACTAAAATTAAAATAACAATGCAAGAATTAAAAGATACAAGTTAAAATAAAAAAAACCCTCATCTTTATTTCATCATCCACTCAATGCTCTCATTATATATTAATGGAAGAAGACATGAAGAAGAAGAAGAAGAAGAAGAACTAACACTACACTAATTCCTCAAAAAAGAAGTATCCCTTGACTTGGCACAAAACTGGGCTATTTATAGGCTGCGTGCTGAAACCCTAGGGCAAGATTCTCTTCCCAAATGAAGTTACCAAACTAACCCCAAAATCCGAGTTGACACTGAGTCAACTCGGCCGCGGATCCACCGCGGATTCGCCATATTGGACGCGGATCCGCGACTCTTTTGAGGAGTTGGCTTGTCGTTTTTTGTGGGTTTTCTTGTGTTGCTTTCCTCTGTTGTTCTACATGGTCCAAATTGCAAATTGCTACCACAATTTCTTCAGATCCGCAACAGTCCAAAATGGCTTCAAAAATAATTCTTTTGACCTTATCTCCCTCGAGCTCCGCGCACCCATTGATTCTTATGCTGCCCCTCTTATGCTCTGTGCTTGTCCGAGACACGAATGACCACTGTCATTTGTCTTGTCTCTGGAACTGGTAAGTGGCACTGGACGGATACGGACGTCCGGAACCCGTCTTTTATCTGTTGGCAACAGATGTTCTGGATTTTGGCGTAACAGCGGAGATTTTGTATCATTTGCGTTATTTTGGACTAGGAACCTGTAGCCTGTAAATATGTAGCAAACACAGATTAAAAGCACCTGCCTATAAACAAACGAGCATAAGAATGGGCGGTATTAAATGCAATATTCTGGTATGAACAAATACCCCCAAACTTAACTTTTGCTCATCCCGAGCAAAACTAATTGTTCACAAAAAGTCCTAACCTCACTTTCGCAGGGATCGCGATTGCACTGAGCATGTGCAACAAGCCGTTAAAGCTCTAGGTGTCCCTAGTAGGCGGTGTGTTGTCTCCTGAGGGTTTTCAGCGGATACTACCCACAAAATCCCGTCATGCAAGTTTCACAAGTTAACGTCGATTCTACTCCTACGGTTTAGTATCTAGGTTAGAAACTCTATTATCCTAAGTTAGAAATATTCAACTCTTATGTTTCACGCCTCCTATTTATTCAACCTCAGATCTTATACGTTTTTACAGTTTAGAAAGATCTCGCATCTCTTGAGTTTTCCTTCTAAAATGTGGTCTCAAATCAGGGATTTTTATCAGTTTTACGGAAAACATAAGTCTTATTCTTTATTTCTATCTTTCCTCCAAATATCGATTGTATACCCCTACGTGTGTGTATAATTTCACCCTTACACTTAAGAATTCAATTCAAGTTATAGTACCCTTGCCCTAATGCCTAATACTACTTCTTTTCGTTTAATGATGGACGGTGCTGCTCACACACCTTTCATGCGACTATTAATACTTCTTGAGGCACTAACAGCCGATTACTGAATGTGTGAGCTTAAAGCGTAAATAACAATTTCCAGGTCTTGACTTTATTTATTATTTCTTTTTTTTCTTTTTTTTTCTTTTTCAAGACCGGATATATTTTTCAATGATGCTCAGCTTTAAATACCGTTTTTTTTTCATACTAGGTTTTTAGGCAAGAGTATTTCTAGGTATCCTCTACTATCTCAAGTTTCAAGGTGTGTGCATGTGCAGTTTGTAGGGTATATACTTTCTAAATTTGGACTCAAGAATAGAAACTATTTTTCCGACTTATCTTTCAGTAAAGCTTCAATACTTTCCCTTCATTTCGACTTAACTCAAGAACTGAACTCAAGATTTCCTATTTCTCAAAAAAAAAAACTGCAAGGACGTATATTTACCAAGGTTAAACAAAAGGAGGGTTATTTTTAGGGTTTCAATTCCTAAGCTTAGGATATATTTATTTCTAACGTATCAACTAAACTTTCGGAATCAAAATCTAAGTTACCCTACTAGCTAACTTGACGACAAAGTTTTTATATTTTTATAAAATTTTCGATTTTTATGGGTTTTTATATAAGTATGTAAATGCAAAATATACATATGAATGCGAAGGAAGAAAGCTTACTGAGCACACCCCCAAACTTAAACTTGACAGTGCCCTCACTGTCAGGCTACACCAAGAGGGTCAAAATTTTCGGTGCACCCCTGTTTGTTTTTTTTGTTTTTATTTTATTTTATTTATGAACAAAATATATATACACAAAAAGGTCCTCCCCCCAAATTTAATTGAAACAATGTTTCCACTGTTTAAGTGTTAAAGTTCAGAGTTAGAGGGGAGAGAACACAGTATCAAGCTATACAAGGCCTTACAAAGGCCAAAAGTGAGCACCAACCATTCAAAGATTTTATCGTTATAAAGCGGTGGTTGGTGAAAGAATGGAGTGTAGAGAAAAGAAATGAAAAACACGCGAGACCGTGTGGGGATAGAAGCAGCGTCCGGTCTCGGTGGAGGAGAAGAATGGCGGAAGGGAGAAAGAAGTGGAATACGAACTTGAGGGTGGAAATGGATTGAGTAAATTAGTACAATCTGTAATGATCGATGTGAAAAGATGGATTGTACTAATCTATCAATATGGCGAGAAATTGGGTCAAATCCTTCAAGATTCGTGAGAAACCATGGGTAAGCCGAACTTGGTAAACCAGACACAGAAAATAAAAGTAATACGGTGTCTTGCAATGTCGGAACGACGGAAAGGATGGGGGAAAGTGATCAAGGAAGGGTATCTGTTAAAGGTTCTGGAGGGTGTGCACTGTCAGTGAAAGGGACAGGATGAATTGGAAAATCCGACTCATCAAGCAAAACCGGTTCATCCTCAAAAATATCCTTAAAATTCTCCTCAAAAATTCGCTCATCCATACATTTATCATTAATATCTAGACGCATATGAAGTTCGGGAAAAACAGTTAATGACTGAGGATGATGTCCACACGCAAGTGAAAGGACATGATGAATTGGTGAGAAAAACTCATCAAAAGCCGTGGGTTCATCATCCAAAATATTCTTTGCGTCAATATCCTCAATCAAGTGAAAATTAATTTTCTCAGACACCTCAACAAAAGTATGGATATCAATCAATTCAGGTTCTAGAGTGGAGGTGTAGAGGTCAAAATGGTTGGGATTGGTTTCACTTGGAATGGACCCTTCACAATCAGGTAAATCAAACACCACAAAGTCGCACAACTCATCAAACATTCTATCTTCAATTTGTGATTCATTTAGGACACTCGATAGACTTTCAAAATCGGAGTTGTAGAATTCAATTTGGAATGGGTAGGTTTGATTTGGAAGGGTGGACTGCTCGCTCTCACTACTCAAATTTCCAATCTGTCCTATCGTCTCATCATACATTGGAAAATGTGGAGCTAGTTGGAAACTAGCTGCCGGTTCGTTAGGTTGTATGAGGGCGGCCATGGACGCATTCAAATCTATCATCTGTTGGCACGACGCCACCCGAAATTCTTCCAACGACTGTTCAAGACTAGAAATGGGTTGTGAGGGGGTTTCAGTAAAAGATTCAAACTCGTTTGGGTACTGGAAACTCCCAAAAGGCTGTTCATAAGCAATGTCTAGGGAAGGTGTAAAAGTCGGGTAGGACTGGTAGGAATCGAATGGTTGGACAGGAGTAGGATCAACATTTGGATAAGAAGGTGAATGGAATTGTTGATCCAAAGAATTGGAAGTGGTGAAAGGAGTGAAAGATCGGCTACGAGATTGTTCGATTCTGTCGGCAATGGACATGGATCTTGGAATCGGAACATGACTCTCAAAAGGGATATCAACGTAAGAAGGTGGGGGAGGTTGAAACGGTTGATACGAAGTGGATTGCAGAGTCCAATTGTTTGTTCTAGACGCGTCTATTTGATCTTTCAAAGAAATTTTGGGCATGGATGGATCGTTCGAAGTTCGGCCAAAGAAAGAACCGTATGAAGAAATGTCTGGTTGTGGATACCAAAGTTCGGCAAGAGTTTTTCGAGATGGGGTACCCTTGTTATGAAAAGGTATGGAGGGGGAAAGTGGGTGAATTTTTATAAATTTTTGAATTTTTTTTTTGAGTTTTCGAAATGGTTTGTTTGGTTTTTAAAAAATACGGAATTATGGGACTAAACTTTACATAAGCATAATCATAATCACAATCACAATATGCACAAACAATCACCTAGAGCTAGGATCTTAAAAGTCCAACTGGACCGCTCCTAGACTTCCAAGCGATAAGTTGCAGGATAACCCTCGAATCGCCTCTTTACTTCCAATTATGGCCAGGTAAGCACAAGTGAGGTAAGGAGGGTTCCGCTCACGAATCACCGTGAGACGGGCCTTTTAAAATTACCTCCTCACTTGTCTAGCCTAGGCATCACAAAGTCAAGTTTAGATAAACGACTGATTCCCCGCAACCCTCACTTGTCCTAAATGAGCGTGACAAGTCCTTATAGGTTTGGTCTAGATATTTTTTATTAGCTCAAAGTGATGCGCATACTTTTTGTGATTTGTGGGGTTTTAGGAAGGATGATGAAATCCCCACCCAATCTTAATTGGTGTTTAAGCCCCTTAATGTCCGTATTAGTATAAGCAAAGCGTATAAACAAACAAAATCTAAAACAAAAAAAAAAATTATTTTGGCGGCGGTGCAATTCTGTGCAAAGAGACCTGCAGAAAATACAGTTCAGTGAGCTCAAAGAGGGGACTAGAGCAAAGAGAAGGGGAGTAAAAAAAATGGGAACAGAATCCACAATAGGACCGCGGAACCGCCGCGAAACTCCCTCTTTGACCGCGGTTCCGCGGTCAAATTGTTGAGTTGGCGCTTGAAACTTTGGTCAATACACTTCCCTTTCTCTGTACACCCTAATAAAAACCTATGTTTATTGATTCACTTGCTGTAATTGCTCCAGATCGCCTGCACACTTGCACAAAAAATATATAAAATAACAAAAAGATTTTTTTTATTGTTATATTTATAATTTTATATATATACAAAAAGAATATTAACCCGAATATGAAGAAAGAAAATACGTTACCGTCTTCCCCGGCAACGGCGCCATTTGATCGTACGCTTTAGACGTGTCGCGTATTCAAAATTCTAAAGTTAACCGCGATCAAGGACGGTGTCGCTTTGCAGCTAGCCGGTTGAGCACGGGTCGATCTACAGGGAGATGGTTGTATGTCCGTTCGAGTCTTAGACGAGTCAATAAAGAATGAATGTGCATGTTCCGTTCTATCCTAAGTGTTTGTATTTTATGTTCAAATAAACTTGTTAAGGTTAAGGTTGGTTAGTAGAGTTAGGATTAGTCTTGTGCTTTTCTTTTGCCATTCTTAAAACGATGTTGGGATAATCGAAAGTAGCGGGGATTAGAAGGACATAGGAATAGGATTTGCGAGTTTAAGCGAGGTTTCTAACGCTAAATCCATTCCTAGTGCCCCTTGTCCGTCCGCTAAATACGCTTATCCCAACCCTTGGCCAAACACCTGCAACCATGTATCCAATTAAGTCACAACTACATGTCACATTGTAGTGCGCTTAAAGGACTTCTCGACTTAGGTCGCGGCTATATGTCACGTATAGCGCGCCTAAGTGAGGGGGTTGCATTTGTTTGGTCGGGGTTCGTTTCAAGATGTTTGGAAAAGAGAAGCACAAGGGATTTTTCCGTCCCTCATACCACCTTCCTTAGCCTTAACAAGTGTGGAATTATTCACACATTATAAAAGAAAATAAAACAAAACAAGAAGGAAGAAAGGAAGGAAAAGGAAAAAAAAACGGTTTTACAAGCTAACTCATTGGTTCTCACCTACGCAAGGAACTCCGTCGAAATATCATCGTTTGAAAATAATACGGAAAAGAAGAAAAGAAAAGAGCAAGAAATAACAACAACTAATTAACAACAAGAAATAAAATTACACTAGAATTAAAATAACAACGCAAGAATTAAAAGATACAAGTTAAAATAAAAAAACCCTCATCTTCATTTCATCATCCACTCAATGCTCTCACTACATTTTAATGAAAGAAGAAATAAAGAAGAAGAAGAAGAAGAAGAAGTAACACTACACTAATTCCTCTAAAAAGAAGCATCCCTTGGTTTGGCACAAAACTGGGCTATTTATAGGCTGCGTGCTGAAACCCTAGGGTAAGATTCTCTGCCCAAATGAAGTTACCAAACTAACCCCAAAATCCGAGTTGACACTGAGTCAACTCGGCCGCGGATCCGCCGCGGATTCGCCATATTGGCCGCGGATCCGCGGCTCTTTTGAGGAGTTGGCTTGTCGTTTTTTGTGGGTTTTCTTGTGTTGCTTTCCTCTGTTGTTCTGCATGTTCCAAATTGCAAATTGCTTCCACAATTTCTTCAGATCTACAACAGTCCAAAATTGCTTCAAAAATAATTCTTTTGACCTTATCTCTCTCGAGCTCCGCGCATCCATTGATTCTTGTGCTGCCCCTCTCGTGCTCTGTGCTTGTCCGAGACAAGAATGACCACTGTCATTTATCTTGTCTCTGGAACTGGTAAGCGGCACTGGACGGATATGGATGTCCGGAACCCGGCTTTTATCTGTTGGCAACAGATGTTCTGGATTTTGGCGTAACAGTGGAGATTTTGTATCATTTGCGTTATTTTGGACTAGGAACCTGTAACCTTTAAATATATAGCAAACACGGATTAAAAGCACCTGCCTATAAACAAATGAGCATAAGAATGGGCGGTATTAAATGCAATATTCTGGTATGAACCCAACCTTGGGCTCAGCCCACTTAGTCTTTGTCATTTCCCTTTTTTTTATAAAGTGTTAGACACTTGCTAGGACACAGTCCTTTCTCTGTGCACATAATGCAAAACATTTATGTGAATACTGACACCCATTTTCTTTTTGTTTTTTATGAGTGTTGAACACTCTTCATGGAGCTAGGCTCTTCTTGAAGAGCGCAGAGCGCTCTATGTTAAGTAGCGCCCACGTGAGGGGCACGTGGGGCGCTTGGCGCTGAGCGCCAGCACTTGAGCGCTAAGTGCTCTTTTTATTTTGAGCAGCGCCCACGTGAGGGGCACATGAAGCGCTCGGCGCTGAGCGCCAGCATTTGAGAGCGCTCTTTATTGAGCAGCGCCCATGTGAGGAGCACATGGAGCGCTCGGCGCTAAGCGTCAGATTTGAGTGCTAAGCACTTTTTATTAAATAGCCTCCACGTGAGGAGCACATGGAGCGCTCGGCGCTGAGCACCAGATTTGAGTGCTAAGCACTGAGTTTTTTGTTCTACCCAATTCAATTCTCTGAGAATTTGGTTCTCCCTTGTGAAAGACTTCGTCTTATAGATCTGAGATCTGGAGAAAGAACTAAGTTCTTCTGATGTGAGAGTTAAACTCTTAGATGTGGAGAAGATGCTTTGATCTCTCTTCTTTTTATGAAAGAATTTGCCTTATAGATCTGTGATCTGGAAAAAGAACTAAATTCTTCTGATGTGAGAGTTAAACTCTCAAATATTGAGGAGATGCTATGATTTCACTTATTATTATTTACCTTGAAGAAAATTCTTCTTCTTAGATCTTGCTCTTCTCCTTTTCTTTTTTGAGAATTTGAAGTTTAGGGGGGGTTCTTCCTTGCAAGACTTAAAGTTTTTGGTCCTTTATATAGGGAAGGCTGATTTGTTAAATCAGTTAAGGAAATCTCTCATTGAGAGATCTCTGATTGATTGGGAATTTTATCCACCAGAGATTGGGAAAATATTGGGAAAATATCTTTGATCCAAGGACTTCTGTTTATCCACCAGAGATTTGTTGAATCAGTTAAGGATATCTTTGATCCAAGGACTTCTGTTTTACAGAAGACATCTTTATTGATTTTAGCAAGATTGGGAAAATATTTTCCCATACAGAACTTATTCTGTATCTTGGTGATGTTTAATCACCATTGGATCTTTGATCCAACGGTGCTCTGATTTACATAGCACAATCTTTCTTGTTTGGAATGATTTGAGGAGTATTTCCTCAACAGAATTTTATTCTGGTAATTTGATGATTTATCATCTTCGTTAGATCTTTGATCCAAGGGTGGAGAACATTTAGTTCTAGCGCTGGCGCTCTCGTGCTTTGCACGTGAGGCGCTACATCAGAGTCTTTTGACTCTTAGCGCTGGAGCTAGCGCTCTCGTGCTTTATACGTGAGGCGCTGCCTCAGAGTCTTTGACTCATGGCGCTGGCGCTCTTGGCACCAGCACGCTCGTGCTTTGCACGTGAGGCGCTGCCTCACAGCCTTTGACTCTTGGCGCTGGCGCTCTTGACACGAGCGCTCTCGTGGTTTTCATGTGAGACGCTGCCTCAGAGTCTTTGACTCTTAGCGCTGGCGCTCTTGGCGCGAGCGCTCTCGTGCTTTGCACGTGAGGCGCCGCCTCAGTTCAAATTTTGAACAGAGCTTTGCTCTCGTATTGGGGGGAAACAACTGTCCTCCATACGATCCTCGAATTCTGGGACATCGTAAACATCTCTTGGTTTCCAACGGCATACGACACTCTGTCCCGGATGCTTCAAGCACTGTGAATAGTATACTTGAAACGCTTGTTGCGGAAAGATAAATGGATCTTCCTGACCATAAAATCGAAATCTGTTTACACTAGTCAATCAATATTCATCTTTCCAAGTCCCGAGATTGTTTCTCTACTTATCCGTATCGGTTCGTGTATCGTATTAAATACAATGAAATATATAAAACGGTTTTGATCGTCCATAATATTGGATGCCAAGTGCGCAATTAAGTATCCATAATAAATCACACCATCCGATACTACGGTCGCAATCCTACTATTCTGAGTGGTTTGAGATATTTCTATGTCCTTAATTTCAAATTTGTATCTAAGGACACCGAATCCTTTATAGTATGCAACCTCCATGCTAGGAAACTGAGCTAAACATCTTGAATCTCTCTCTAATGATGCAAACAGGTTCGGATCGTGGATCTGATAAAACAAATTTTATGGAAATACATAACGATATAAGTTTAGATTAAGACTGGTCGCAATAACATGTTATTCGAACAACTTACATGATCTGCAACCCAATCGCAAAAGTTATCCTGATAATATTTTTCCAGTTGTTCATCATTCCTATCAGGACGCCCCTCACGTACCTTATCAATATGAATTCTGTTCTCAACAATAAATTATGACATCAATATTATATCATTTCATACACACACACACACACAAATATAACAATTAATCCAAAAAACTTACTCTCCAATTTCTTTAAGACATACACTATTGAAGAGGATAAACCGATATATCTTATTGATAAATATGGGGTCTACTCACTTATAATCAGTTTTATCATATGGCCCTTCCTGAATTCTCCGAGGCCGGTTAAATTTCGTTTCAATGTTCTCATCTAGATAGCGGGAACAAAATGTGGTTATTTCATCTAGAAGATAATCTTGCATGATAGAACTATCTGGTCAATTTCTATTGCATATATAATTTTTTAGAGTGTAGAGATAACTAAAGAAAAATATGTTAAATAAATAAATACGGGCATATAAGACAACAATAATTTTACAAACTACGTGAAACGAAAAATTCAATGTACTTTCGACGGGATACATTCATCAATATTGTATCGGTCTGACAAATTTAGCCTCGGTTGCAAGATAAACCATTAGGTGTATTATGATATCGAAGAACGACGGTGGGAAAATACGCTCAGGCTTGCAAAGTATCAAGAAAATATAATTTTTTAGATTCTCCAGCGTCACAATATCCACGGTTTTAGGGCACAATTCCCTAAAAAGGTAACAAAGGTCATTGATTATAAGACCAACCGATTCGAGAAGAGAAGTCCTGAGGGCTAATGGGAGAAGATACTCCATAATAACATGGTGATCAATACTTTTCAGCCCATCGATCTTGTCTTTTAAAATCTTTATCTTCTTGCTAAATGATCCTGAGAAACCTGTAGGAACTTTCAAATTATGCAGAAACCTTTTCTTCTCCGGTTGTGACATATGATACGCGGCATTGGGAAGTACAAACTTACATGATTTACCCTCTATCGGTTTAGGATGCAATTCACTTCTAATTTTCCAGTCCTGAAAATCCATCCGAGCATGAAAGTTGTCTTTCGATTTTCAGTCTTTACAAAGAAGTAAGTTAAGTACGTGCTCGGATACTCTCTTCTCTATGTGCATGACGTCCAGACAATGACGCACTAAATTTGTTGACCAGTACAGAAGTTCGTAGAAAATGCTTAATTTGCTCCAGTATGGTGGTTTGTCCTGTTTTGCTGGATTTATCCCGAAGGTCACGTTATTCTAACTATCCCACTGCGTAGTCACGTCCTCTCCAGACAATGAGGCTGGAAGTCCAAGAAGTTCCTGATGACTAGTAAAGTGAGCCTTGTCTAACATGTAAGGATGGTATAGTGGCAGGAAACGTCGATGACCGCAATAACAAACTTTCCTGCTAAAATTCAACCATTTCGATATTGTATCTTAATGGCAGTAAGGGCATACTTTATGGCCATGTACGGACCGACCTGATAGCATTCCATACGCAAGAAAGTCATTAATTGTCCATATTAAAACCGCACACATCGTGAAGGTTGTATCTGTGTTTGCATCGTAAGTATCTAAACCATCAATGAATAAAGATTTTAACTCATCGATCAGAGCTCGGAGATAGACGTCGATATTGTTTCCCGGTGAGTTTGATCCGTCAATAAAAAGATGCATTATAAAGTAGGATTGATCTATAGACAACCAAGACGACAGATTATAAACCATCATTATAACGGTCCATGTGCTGTGGCTTCCAGCCATTTAGTTGAATGGGCAGAAGCCATTACTAGCCAGTCCAAGACTGACATTACGAGGATCACTACTGAATGTTCGGCGCCTCCTATCGAAATCCTTCCATACCGGTGAATATCTTGGATGACTTATATTTCCATTTTCACTTGGAGCAGCACAGTGACGCCAAATCATTGGCTCGGTTGTTTTCTTGCAACTGAATAGCCTCTGCAGCCTTTGTGTTATGAGAAAGTATCGTACTATCTTAACAGGTATACCGGGCTTCTTATCATATTCTTTCGGCTTATACCCGGCCTCTCCGTATGTTGGACATTCTTTCAAATCTGAATTCTCTTTCCGGTACAACACATAATTTTTGGAACTTGCATGAATCTTATCACAGTTCAGACCAAAATCAGACATCATCTTCTGGGCCTCGTACCGGCTCTCGGGCACGTTATTTTCCGCGGGCATAGATTCTTTCAGGAACTTCTGAAGTATCGTGAATGGCTTGTTGCTCCATCCATTTATGCACTTAATGTGGAAAAGTTGGATGAACCATGATAGGATGAAATACTTTGCATTCTTATAAATTGGTCTTCTAGTATCATTCATGAACTTTTCATACTTATCCGCACGCGGTCCTTGACCGGAAGGAATGTCTTTTTCGGTAGGATTACTATCACTGAGGGCAGCCTCTACCATATCCTCCATTTTTCTCCTGAAAAGGAGTTATCGTCTTCTTACCGTCTTCTCCTTCTTCTTCCGCCGTATTACCATCTTCTTCTTATCCTTCCCCGTGATATAGCCAAGTTGTATAAAATCTAGTAAAACCATGATTAACGATGTGAAGCTCTACGATTTCTATTTTCTACTAGAACTTATTCCCACATCTATCGCACAAATAGAGAATCTTCTCTAACACGATCTTATTATGTGCGCGTGCAAATTCAATGAAAGCAGCAATTCCTGCGACAAACTAAGATTGCATGCGTTGTTGTCAATCCACGTACATCCAGTCCTTAAGTCTGATGTATTCATGAGCTATGTTAGACTGTATAACATATAAATTGTAAGCTATGAAAGTTGATTTTTTATGGTGACTATATCGAGAAATCTAAGAACGAGATGGTTATTGACAAAGAAGAAAATCCGTAGGGGCAAGTTTGTCGTTGAAAAGGATAAATTATCGATTAACAAAGTTAGGCTTGAAGATACCCAAGTATGAGTTGTATTCTGTGTATGTGTGTTTCAATTTATGATTTCACTTAGGTGTAGGGTTGTTAGTGTGTATGTATTTTGTATGTGCGTGTGTTGTGTATTTATGTTGTATATGTGTGTTTCGGCTGTCGGGAGTAAGGCTTCTATTCCATTAAGAATGTATAGAGCAGACACCCATTCGCTTGTGCTTTCATCCGTTTCGAGTAAATTTCGGTAGAACCTCCCCGCTGCTCTTCGAGTACTCTGTAATAGAATAGATAATCATTTTAAAGTTATGAAACAACATTGAAATGAATATCTAACCTATTTTTGTACATGGAGAACCAGCGGAAAAACCCGACGAAATAACTCGAAACGAATGAAAACATAAGTAAATGCAGGTGTTTGCTTTATACATTCCTAACTTGTCCAAACTGGTCAAATCTATCGGTTATCATACGATTGAATTTTCTCGTCACATAGACTACACGACGGTTGTTAGCACCGAATGATACCGTCCGATATTTAATAACCTTCGTATAGTTTTATATCATGACGAATATCGAACGTATGTTAACCGATAGACAGAGACTAAGGCGTGCTTTGATTTTCACATATGACCATCGATGTGCATATGAAATTTCATATTATCATCGATTATCATATATACACTTATTATAAGATTTAACTTGAATTGGTTTTACGTTTACGTTTCAATTTCAAGGGTTTTAAGTTTTTAGTTTAAGGTAAAGTTTTTTAAAGTTAAGAGTTTTCTTAATCAACTTTAAGATTTTAGATTTCGTTCTGGTGTTAAGTTTAAGATTTTGAATTTAGTTCTGGAGTTCAATTTAAAATTAGGGTTTGATCTTATTTAATATGAGAGATCAATATCATCATTATCACAAACATACATACACACATAAATACACACATATCATCATCAACATTATCTCTCTCTCTCTCACACACACACACATCATCATCATCATCATCAACATTATCATAAACACAAACACAAATACATATCATCATATATCACACACACACACACACATATATTTACACTAACACTAAAATACCCTAATCATAACCCTTACCCTTAACCCTAACTCTAATTACATTAACCCTAACCCTAGACCTAATTAACCCTAACCCTCTATAAATTCTTCATTGAACCACCCTTAGCTATTTTTCTCTCACAAAACCCTAAATCTAACCATGATCCTAATCTTAATCCTAAGCTTACCCCTAATCATTAGCCATAACCCTAATCATAACCCTAACCAAACCAAAACCTATCTTCTTCTTTCCCTCGCCATCACCACCAATATTATCTAAACTTACTTTTTCCGGCCTCTCACCCGACCTACCCGGTCCCCGTCGACCTTCCCCGACCCTTTTCCCCACCACCCCAGCCACCACCATCCACCACAGCTGCCACCACAGCCACCACCGCTACCCACATCCCCAAACAACCCCAAAATGAAGCGCAACCACCACAGCCGCCACCACCACCACAGCCGCCGTCACAGCCTCCACCGACTACCACCACAATTCAAAATCCCCAAATTGAAGCCTTACCTACCAAATTCAATTTACGAAAATAAAACTTTAAATTGATCAATAAATTAACTAACCGGTTGATGATTTCGATGGTGATGAAGAAGCCGAGGAAAAGCTCGACGTTGATGAAGAAGGCAGCGTTGGAGATGATGGAAGCGGCGCTGAAGGTCGTAGGAGGTCGAAGAAGAAGACAAGGAAGGAGGTGGCGCGGTCGGAGAAGGCAATGAGAGGTTGGAGGAGGCGACAGGGGAGGAAGCGACCAGGAGGTTGGAGGCGATGTGGGAGAAGGCGACAAGCGCGTGCGGGAAATTTTGGGGGGAATTAGGGTAATGTGGTGACGGGAAGGATAATCTTTGGTTTTTATTTTTTTTTTTAATTTTGAAATTCACCCCTACGGATATATTCGTAGGGTCTTATCTTGCGGTAACGTAGGAGCAACTGCATAACTTAAATTTTAATAAATTTTCATTTATATATGCCTCTACAGTTTTATCCATAGGGGCATTAGTTAATTGCCCCTACGGATTTTATTATCCGTAGGAACAAGCCATCTTTGTGCTAATGATTAAAAATTCAAACCAATTGCATTGCAAAATAAAGTGAACTTATGATATCTTATAATTACCTTTGTAATGCACAAAATGGTGACCTGTCCACTAAAAACAACTGTATATGGGTGTGACACTTCATACATTGCGCAATCTACATAGATTCACCAGAGAGAAGACAAGGCAGTGCATTTCAACTCAAACCAAGTATAATCTAATATTATACTTCTCTTCTAATGTCTCTATTTAACAACATATATAAACCTCAATTAAGCTAGCTTGTTGTTAAAACTATGGTAGGTAGGAAATTTGATAGGCTAGCTCGGATAACAGATGAGCATGAGTAGAGAATGTTCCAGCTATTGAAGCCATAGATCAATCGGCGCAGCGGAAGATCTTACGGATCTATAACCTAGATCCCTTTAAAAACAAATAACAAACGAAACTAGAAACAAACCACGATAATAAATAACACAAGAGATTAATAGGGAAATGGGGAGAGCCTTTATTAGAACTTTAGAGAAAGAATAAAATCTTACAGAGAATAACACAAACTCTATCTTTATGATCTCCAACAAGATCTTCCCCTCTCTCTACAAGTTCTCCTTCGAAAGTGTAATACCCAGTTTCGTTGTACTCATTATCCGTATTTGAATGGATATGATTTTAATCCCATTTTTCCAATTTCTTTCTTCTCTATTTTTCCTCTCTATTTAAATCCCCCCAACAAATATTTTCCCATTTTTCTATTTTTTCTCTTTATTGTTTTCTTTCTTCTTCTATATTACCTTAAACCCTAACCCTAACTCCAATTATTAACCCAAACCCTAACCTAAAGCCCACCCAACTAAACCCCAAACCCGACCCGACCCGAACCCACTCCCCTTTCTCCCCCCTCTTTTCTCTCTCCTCTCGTTCTATTTCTTTCTCTCCCCCATCTTTTACAACCCAACGACTCCCTCGCCCCTCACCAATGCCTCCGCAAGACCCGCTCCCCCACGACCTCGTCCTTGCCCCAACGTCTTCATGACCTCCGTGACCGCCTCCTTCATTGTCTCAACAACTCCTCTTCATTTCTCTCTCTCCCTCGTCTCTTTCTCTCTTCATATCACTCACCTTCAACCTCTCTCTCACTCTCCACCGGCAACCTCCTCCAGCAAGCCACCACCGTCGAACACCCCCTGCAACAACTGTTCACCGCCGAAAACAGAGACGAACCCGGGATGGGTCGTCTTGCCTGAATTTGGGGGCAGATACTATTTGGATTTATCCGTCCACCTCTCCGAAGATGCTGAGTTGATTTATGGCATCGTGTATCGGAGGTTTGGATGGATGCGGCCATTGTAGAAGACTTTGTTAGATTCCCCCTCGTTTGCGAGGGATTTTTGATTGTGGGGACGCTCTTCCCTGCAGGCGCAAGCCCCTGCAGTTAATTACGTTATCGTATCGCGATAACCACTTTCTCCTCCTCCAGAGGTTCACTTTGTTTCGTGTGTGTTTGTTTTATTTTTGGTTTCCCGTGGATTGTATACGGAGACTAATTTATGTTGTCGCCCGTAGGGCATGGATTATTCCAAATCCGTATATTCTTAGATTTGGGTTTGGTTTGATTTAAGGATCGTTAATCTCGTTTGAGATTAAGATCAACTTTAATGTTTGTTGAGAATACGTTAGTCCAATTTGAGACTAAAATCTACTCAACAGAATTTTGGGATCATTCAGACCCAACAAAAGAGCATTTGGGCACTTTTGCTTTAGTTTAAGAACGTTTCGGTCCGTTGTTAGTTTAAGGACGTTTCGGTCCGTAGATCACCATTTTTGAGGTGAGATTTTAGTTTAAGGATGTTACGGTCCGTTGTCGCCATTTTGGGAAGTGCATCCAAAAGCAGTTGGTTGTCGGGACCCGCCACCTCTCTGAAGACGTTGAGAAATTACAACGACATATATCAGAGTTGTAGAAAGATGTACCCTTGAACCAATTCCCCTATTTGAAGGAAAAAAATAGTTGGTGGTCAACCCAGAAATCATTAGTATTATTTTGAGACTAAGATTTTCTCAGGGGAATGTGGGACGGATATCGTTTTGGTCATCATCAATTGAGGAGTCATCAGTCGTGTTTGAAACTGGAATTAGTTTGGGAAGTCATGAGCATAGAGGCTCGGTCTATTTGGATATCGAAGATATTTTAATCTCAATATGACTTAGCCAACTTGAGGCTGGAGTTGACTTCCCATAGTGTTAAGCACTAGTATACGTTCAGCACCCACGTGTTCCCATGTGAGGTTCTAAAGCAGTGTTAAACACGGGATTTCGAGGGCGCTCACGTGCGGCACGTGAGGCACCTTAAAGCTGGCGCTGTACATTGGGTTCAAGTCCCCATTTATATATAAGTGTTATACATTTAATTCTTGTGGCACTCACGTGTGAGCACGTGAGGCGCCCCTAGGTTCAGTACTGCCTTTTTGGGATTTACTTCCCTCTTCTTTTATAAGTGCTAAGCATTTGGCTCACGTGTAAGCACGTGAGGCACCCGAAGTGGGAACTGTTCTCTGGATTTTATTTCTCTTTCTTTTATAAGTGTTAAGCACTTGGATCCTGTGGTGCTCACGTGCGAACACGTGAGGCGCCTTCAAAATGTGAGCGCTGTTTTTGGGTCTATTCCCCCCATTTTTTTATATAAGTGCTAAGCACTTGATTGGGGGTCGCGTGGAAAACACATGACTATCCTAGAAGGCACTTCTTGTTCTTTTTGAATGCTCGCGTGTGAAACACGTGACTCGGTCTCAGCCATTCTTTTTTGTTCATCAGAGGTGCTCACGTGGGGAAACACGTGAGGTTTTGTTATAGTGTTGAATACTAATGAATCACCAATCTTTCCTTGTATGTGCATGAAGATCTTGATCTCATATTAACGATGCTGAGATCTGAGTTTAGAGAATTTCAAGTTTTTTGTTTTATAAGAATTAAATTCTTATAACAGGGTTAAACCCTAGTTTTATCAGAGGAATTAAATTCCTATATACTTTTGTAAGAATTAAATTCTTTAAACTTAGTTCTTTCCCCTAAGTTTTGAATCTGCATAACAGAATCTCCCCGATGAGAATTAAATTCTCAACTTATGGGGAGGTCTGTTTCTGCAGACCTCAACCAGAGAAAGAACTAAGTTCTTGTATGAAGGGTTAAACCCTTAAAGAGGCGAAGAAGGGATAGGATAATCTCTGTATTTTTTTCTTACCTAGGGTTTTTTGTTTAAGAAGGGAATCTTCTTCTTTTAGAGAATTGAATTCTCTTTCTCTCTTTTTTTTCTTTCCTCTTGAGTAATTTCTTTGTATCTTTTTTTTTTTAACTTGATGTCTTGGGTTCTTTATATAGTGGAGAGAAATTTGTTAATTAGTTTTAGGAAATCTCTCATTGAGAGACTCCAGTTGATTTGGGGGTTTTACCCGCCGTTGGATCTTTGATCCAAGGGTTTTTGTCTTACAGAACATATTTTCTTGTTCCTTAAACAAAATTAGGAAAATATTTTCCCATACAGAATTTGGTTATGTAGATTGGTGATTTTTTTCACCGTTGGATTTTTAATCCAAGGGTGCTCGGTTTAATGGAGCACAATTTTTCTTTGTTTCAAAAAGATATGAAAAATATTTTCCAACTCCTGAGATTTTTGATCCGCCAACTTTCTGTTTAACAGAAAATATCATTTCCCATTTAAAAGTTCAATAGAATTTAATTCTATGTTTAATCATCATTGGATCTTTGATCCAATGGTTCCTTATTGAGTAAAATTTTAATTCTACGTTGGGACGTGCCCTCACGTGTTAAACACGTGTGGCTCTTTTGGCCTAGCAATTTTTTTAATTGCAGTGCCTATATGCGTTGCATATAGGCACTCACGTGTTAAACACGTGAGGTTCTTTTGGCCTAGCAATTATTTTGATTGCAGTGCCTATATGCATTGCATATAGGCACTCACGTGTTAAACACGTTGCATATAGGCACTCACGTGTTAAACACGTGGGGCTGTTTTAGCCTAGCAATTGTTTTAATTGCAGTGCCTGTTGCATATAGGCACTCACGTGTTAAACACGTGGGGCTGTTTTAGCCTAGCAATTGTTTTAATTGCAGTGCCTATATGCGTTGCATATAGGCACTCACGTGTTAAATACGTGGGGGGCTCTTTTAGTGGGGAACTTTCCCTCATCCTTTTTCATAAGGGAACAAATGCCCCCCAGCGTTGCTTTCACGTGGCTCGTATGTGAGTGCAACGCTGTCCGCCCTCACAGCCGTTGTATTGCTTAGGGGAATGGGAAGATGAACCGCTCTCCATCATGTCATATAAATGCAGGGGTATTTGCCTCTGAGAAGACCATTGTTCTTTCATTTTCTTCCTTTCTTATTTTCTTGAGAATTTAATTCTCTTCTTAAGTGCTTAGTTCTCTGCCTTAGATCTTTTAGAGTTAAACTCTGCAAAAAGAATTCTTTTAGGTAGGGATCCTGACCACCATTTGTCTCTTAGGAACAAGAAACCGTTTTTTAATTTTAATTTTTTTTGATTTTAAATCCATCGCAAGAGCTTTGCTCTTTTCTGGGACTAATTTCTTAGAGATCCAAAAAGACGTAATCTTTTGTGTAGTAAACTCCGATGTCTTTGAAGATCGGGCGTTTTCTCCTCTTATCTTTGAGGATCTTTGGAATTTAATTCCATTGTTTAAAAGGAATTTGATTCCTCATTACAGAGCTTAGCTCTGAAAGATCTAGATGCCCTTTGGGAAATTTATTCCCTGGCATTCTTGGGCATATTTTCATTTTTTGCAAATTTTAATTCGTTGGGTATTTTAACGGACCTTATTTTTCTTTGAGGATGTTAAGAGTTGTTTAAATTCCAACGTCCATTTAATAAGAATCCTTTTTGATTCTTGCAATGATTATCTTGCCTCATCATTAGTGAGCCGCCATATTGATTTTGTGAGGTCTATTGGTTTTGCTGTCAGTGGTCCCATGGAACAAACATCCTGTCGTTTTCTTATGTTATTATATATATATATATATATATATGTTTTATTAATGGTTTTTCTTTCCCTTAGTTCATGAACAATGGCTTCACTTCCCTACTTTCCTTATATTCTCTCAGACGCCGCTTTTCCTCAATCGCCGTCGGACGAGGAAGCAATGGCAATGATCAGGGCACATGACAGGGACTGTACGAGTCTATTCTTATGGGGGTTTGGTATGGTCATATCATCCGGGTCCATCGTAGCTTTACTTGTGAGGTGCCAACTGAGCCCTACCGCCCAATATCGCCGATGGAACCCCCACAGACTGCTTATGCGGTGGAGGCAACTAACTGGACTCCTACAGGCTGGCTTTAGCCGTCAACAACCGGGATACCCAACTAGCCCCTGCCGGCTATAGATATTCTGGGGCGCCACATATGTCAGGGTGAAGCCCGACCCTGGGGGAAAGTTTATAAGGTAGGCGTCACCCCCCGCCACCCAGTAGGCTACTTTCCCAGGGCTCGATACGTTCTTTCCGCCCACCGTGTACGGTTACAGAAGGTTGGGCTGTATCAACCGGTGTACGCATTTTTATTTCAATACCAGGCCCCTCACGTTTGGTGGGTTAAAGATTTTCTGAACCAATGGAATCTTTCCACCAACACCTTCTTGCTAGGGGATCACGAGGTCTCGATTTCACTGGAAGAGTTCCGCGAGATCTCCGGATTGCCGATCAGGGGAGAGCATTATGAAGAGTTTCTGCCTCCCGATGAGTATGTGTTCGCGACCGTGCCTGCTATGCTTGACGGCTTGACTACTGAAAACGACGTCCGTCATAAGTACCTAAGTCTAATCAAAGCTCTGGGTATTTTTGAGAAACTGTTCGTGACGTCAGAAGGGCAAGGCGTCATCTTTGAGACCTTCATTGCCTGCTTTCTCCATGGAGACGCTTTATCCAAAGATGCTCCAAAGTTCGTGAACAACGACGACCCTTTTAGGTTCGGGTTGAATAAACTGCCGGCCAAAGAGGATGATTTGCCGTAGTTCTATATTCTTACCTCATCGGCCGTTTCCTTCGATACGATTGCGGCTCCCGGTATGGACGAAGAGACCTTCTTCGTTGGCTTCATCAGTCTCTAGCTCAGCTGGTTTGCCATACCGACGCATCGACGCTTTATGAGAGCCTCCGTCTTCTACCCCACTCATCGCATAACTGGAGGGGCGCGATTGGCCGTTGGTGTTGCAGAATTGTCGCACCTATATCATGGATTAAGCGTTGCGGCTAATACTTCGACCCCAGGCGCGGATATTGTGAATTTCTCCTTCCACTACTTCACGTTGTGGATCGAGATGCATGTATTGGGAGCATTTGCTGCACACCGGAAGCAAGATTTTTATGACTCCTATACCTTCCCACGGGTTATGAGGTTGGTGGATGCTTCCGCTCCCGATCTGACTCAGCTAAGGGCCCTCCGCGTGTTGCTTAACACATACTCAAACGAGGGCGGGATGGTTTTTAGTGACCGAGTCTTATCTGCTCCCGCGGGGCCTATTCAGCAGCTGTTTGATCTGTCAAAGGGTGGAGCGCCATCTCTAAAGCCCAAAGAGATTATGCACCTGTACTCGATTAGGCCGGGCTATTTGATGTTTCGTCAGAATGACACTGTTCTCTTTATACGGTATAATCCACACCACGTTGCCCAGCAATTGGGCTATAACCATGGTGTCCCTGTCGAGGCGTTTTTAGTTGAGCCCACTTTGTCTCTGGAAGTCACTCGTGACGTCATCCATCATTTTATGCGGCTGAACACCCGATCCCTCTTCATGATCCTAGAGCCCGACTATCTTCCAAGGTTTGTGGGGTCTTTCAAGGGTTGGTATCTGTTAGTTATATATATGCCCTAGAGGCCATTACTGTACATACGATGTATATTGTAGTGGATGCTTGGACATATATAGGGAGGACTTTCTTGCTTAACATGATAGTACGCTATCCGGTTGCTCTTTATCTTAACATGTACTCTGATTGTCTCTATGTTACATGTTGATAAAGCCCTTAGGATGAGTACTTGACTACCAAGACTATGATGCGGATCATACTAGTGGGGACAGTGTAGTCGCCAAGTACATCCTTCAAATGTTCCTTAGTCGTGGGAGTACCGAGACAGGGCATCGATACTCCAGAGTAGACTAGCGTATGCGCTTCTTGACCTATATGATGGGCGATGGATGATCCCATATCCATTGGTGTTTGACATCAGAAAAGGTATACGGGTGCTCAATGGAGACTGGGTACACTGGACGGACTCGCCGAGAACTCCCAGATAGTATTATACCTCACGTCAGATGGCAGTTCTCTGGTGACACTGGTACAGGTTAGTCTGTAGACCCGAGATCGTCATAGAGTCTTGTGTGATTCCCACTGTGCTTTGATTTCCATCATACTACGTCCAAGAGGGCGTGCAAAAAGGTGGCTTTTGGGTACAGTCCCGAATCACATGGAGGCAATGAGCGATAGGAGGGGATTCGTCTCTCCCGGTATAGGGAGTTGATGTTGCGCTGTGTTCGATTGGCTATAACTGGAAATCCCTGGCCAGGGTTGCTGAGATTTACTGGTAAGTGTTATCAGTAGTTTCTCGAACTGTTATGGACCTCATATCGACACGACTTATCAAGCTACTGGGGTCTGACGTTTACCACCCCTAGGCGAGATATGCGACATATCAGACGAAGAGATCGGACTGTACGGGAGTGTTACTGATTGGATTCATGGGAGAAAGTACAGGCTTGCTTGTTGATCTTCTGATCGCTCAATACCTGGGTGGCTGTTACGTTTAGCTGACCGCTTGCAGCTTGTGGGTGTTTGATATGATCATCACCTACTGCCGGCGTATTGACGATTCTTTAGAGTCCTACACAGAGGTTTCTTGGCTCAGGCAAAACGGAGTAGGAGCACATATATGATATGTACGGGACCGAGAACAATACGTGTATGTGATACCGTATTAGATTCTCGTGATATGAGATATCGGCCGGGTATATGTGATATAGCCGGGTCATCGGATCAAGTGTTGATTCGATGAACCGATACAGATTATATTAGTCGGTTATTTGTGAAATAGACGGATTATCGGATCAAGTATTGATTCGATAATTTAATGTATAAATATATATTTGATATATTAAATTACATTAACTAATATAAGCTCACTAAAAGATTCTTTTTCTCACTCGGGTAATACATTGATATATATGCGATATATGTTAATTGTATTATTTTATTTTGTTACAATAAATATTGTATATGTGATATATAATATTGTAATATGTTAGGGTTATTAATGCAACATGATTAGTGGAGATTAAACATGATTAAGGTTTGATTTGAGTTAATTTTTCTAGAACCTTCTAGAAGCTTTTGTTTTGTTTTTGCAAAGATATTTTGTAAACATATTTTTGTAGATATTTGTTAACCCAACCCAACCCTTGACCATGGTTAAGTCTCTACATGGGTTAAGTTATCACACTTAACCCATGGTTGCATTTCTAACCACAACACACTTTCATTATTCATCACAAAAGATTTAGCTTCTTCTTCTTCTTCCTTCTTGCTTGAAAAGTTTTCTAGCTTTTTGAGAGGTGATGAAAATGAGTGAGATTAAGAAAACAAATGAGAGCTAAAATCCTACTTCATCATCCTAATCTATCCTAGCCATTTAGATTAGGGTGTTCACTTCATTAGTGAGTGAGAGGTTGAGTTAAAGTTTCTTCAAGGTAGATCATCTTAGTTATCGAAGATCGGAAGCAAGCTTGCATCTTTCTTTTGTGGAACCTCTCTAGAGTCTGGATTCTTGATGATCGCAGCGAAGGGACATCAACACGGAGCTTTAGAAGTGAAGGACCGGACTACAAAGGTTGTAATCCCAAACTCTTAGAAGTAAAGTTGTTTACTTGTTTTGTTTCGCCTAATCTCTGGCCTAAGATCTTGGTTAGGGTTGTTCGGCACGTCTAAATTTTAAATCGGGCATGGTTGATGCCTTATAGACCCTTGTGAGAGTATCTAGTAACCCTACAGTGGTATCAGAGCCAAGCTAGAGCTTTAGGTGAAGTCTAGACGAAATTTAAAGTCCGATCGAACTCCGAATACCCGATAAAACCTAGTTTCTGGAAAAATTTTCAAAAGTTGACATTTTTCACATTAAAAATACTCAGAAAAATAATCAAGGAATTATAAGGATTAATGTTAAAAACGAGCAATTAATACCATTAAAGAGCCGCGGAACTGCGGCAATGACATGCCATGCGCGGCGGTTCCGCGGCCGTACATTGGACTTATTGATTTCTTTTTACACAGTTATATCCGTATGTATTTCCTGATTGTTCTGGGAATTTTTAATTCTACTCAAGTATTGAGTTTTCTGGGATGTATTGGGAACTCGTTGATTCGATCGGAAAGGTTAACTTCGTTTAACTTTTTCCGGGTAATTTAGAACGTGTTAAAAAGTTCGAACGGATATCAATAACTCACTTTTTCTCCTGCCGGAAAAATTTCCAAGTGTTGGATTTTTCCGTAGTTTAAGAACGTTCTAAGTCGTGCAAGTAATGCGGTGGTCCCTCTAGAAGAACACAAACTTTAACTCGATTATGTGACCGTCTGGACCGCCTCTGAACCTTAGGGTTTGGGGCAGTACGGCGTTGCCACATGTGAGGCGTTGGCTTGACCCTTCTACGGCTGGACCATTGGTACTGTGGCATGTGATGGATGCTTTTAAACTAATTTCAAGTGTTGAGAATTACTTGGGAAAACTTGGGTGTTTGATTATTCGATCGGAAAGTTTAACATTGTCTATTTATCTGGAATGTGATACAATATTTGGAATCCACAAGTAATTATGAGATAACTAATTTGAATGTTATAAATCTAGCAGTTTAGTCTCATTTGATCGGTTGCCACGGGATTTTGATGTGATCAAAAGTCCGTTGCAATCCGTAGTGTACGCGGATACTCGCCGGGTAAAGTTAATAGACAGCCACGCCCCATAGCCCCGACCAAGTGACTGTAGGAGAACCCCGTCGCCAAAAGCATCCGTTCGGGTGCTCGCGGCAGCGGTGTTCCGCCTTTGTGCACTTCGTCGACGGTATCGGGGGTGCGGCCATCTATTAAAGTTTGCGACGAGCATTCGATCAGGATATTGGAAATCTTGTTGAATTGCCCGACTAGATATTGAAAAGTGTTTTCGATAATGAGACTAAAATACGGGGTTTATAATTGTTAGGCATGCGATGTCTAAGGAATTCATTTGGTTAGGCATGCGATGTCTAAGGAGGTTGCGGATTCCAACTGTTGTAGTTTTACACTTTCTTTTCTGCGACCGTAAGCGTAGTATGTGGTGTATCGCCGGCTTCGTTGCTATACATCAACGACAATCGGAATACGCATACTTGCTTACGTTGATGATATGTGATATTATGTGTTGTTGTGATATGTTATATTGGATCGTCGCGTTTTGAATAGCCGGGGGTTTTATGTGAGATGAGAGTTTTTCTTTTTCATTCATGTAAGATTCATTTGTATGTAATATTCTTTTATTGGGCACTGTTCACACCATAATATTGTATTATTATATTCCCCATTCTTATTCGTTTTATAAATAAACAGGTGCTTTTGACGCATATCTGCCACATATTACAGGATACAAGTTCTTGGGGCGAAAACAGTGAAAAAGACAAAAGATGATACAAAGAAGGACTTTTAACCAACAAGTAGAAGGATCCTAGTCAAGCCTAGACGAATAACAGTTCACAGAGGTACAAGGCAACGCAAGGTCCAAAAATGTCAAAGTGAAACGGTTAAAAGACCAATACAAGTTTTCACTGAAGATCTGGAGAAGAACTAGAAGCCAAAAGGAGAAAAGAAATAAAGAAATAAAAGGCCCAAGCAGCATAAAAGCAAACCCAAAATTTTCCAGACACAACTCCCTAGTTTGGCCGCGGAACCGCGGCCAAACCCAGGCTGAGGCCGCGGTTCCGCGGCCATCTGACACACGTGTCGGTGCAAATTCCTCCTGGCGGTGCGTCAGTGCGTAGGTTGGGATTTTTCGTGGGTATATCTGTAATAGCACATGCGCAAGAATTTGTAACCATACTTTTCCTATTTCCTTATAAATATGTAATCAAAGTATTGTAAGGCGGATGCCTCTTTTCAATAAATAAAATTCAGATTCTTGGAAGATTAAGAGCATCATTTCTTGTAAGTTCCTTTTAATTTTTCTGCCTTAGTTTAAAATTAATTTCTTGCCCTAGCTTTCTAATATAATTCTTGCCTTAGATAAATCCTTCCATTGCCTTAGTCTAATCTAGTGTAGTCTTTCTTAAACTGCAGTAGGTAAGTGATTTTAAAATGTTATTTTTAAAAGATCCCCTAATGAGCGAGTAATTTCCTCGCTTGTTAGGGTTAGGAATAAGGGAGGGATTGAGAGATAAATATCTCTCATCTCTTTCAAGCCCAATAACTTGTAATAACTAGAACTTCATGCACGCATGCATGATCCGCTCCCTACGGCACCCTACCCACGAGGTAACGGTGAAACCGTAGTATAAAGGACCGGACATGCATGACTTCCATGAAGGTTAGAACAATTAGTAGGAAAGGACGGACAAGGATCTAGAAGAAGAAAACTTCGTTTCTTCCCAATCATCCCAATCCCCTTTACTAATAATTGTTATAATTTATAAAAAGATTTAATCGAGGGCATTGAAAGAGGTGTTAATATTAATCTTATCAATCTCACCTTAGACCTAATCCTAGCAAGTCTCTTGATCATCGTACAACTTAGTTTTTTTAGATTCAATCAAAAGACCAAACAACCATTGGAATCAGCTCGTAAGAACACTAAGGAAAATTACACATCCCTGTGGACCGACCCGTATTCACCAGCTAGCTGCAAAGCGACGCCGTTTCTGATTGCGGTAAAATATTTTTGGTGATCGTAAAAACCCAGACTAATCAGGCACTTCCGGGATGAGCTTGATGTCACCATTGTATATTATTTACTTTTCCGCATTAGGTAGACCCAAGGCGGGGAGCACAAGTAACCGGGTTCTAGGTTCCAGTGGGAGACCATCTCGAGAGTCGAGACCAGGTCTCCTAACCCTAGAATTGGCAGTGTTGCTTGCCGCTCTCGTAGGGGTCTAGGGATGTGGGTTTGGCTATTCATCACGACCGTGGAATCCGTGTTTTATACAGACTCGTATTAAAACACGGACCTCCTAGTGTATTCAATATTTCATATATGTTCTTCTGCTGCGATGTTCTGTGATGAGATCATATTACTGCCTGAGACGAATATTTATATTATATATATGAGATATATGTTATATTGCAGATTTCGTTTCAAAAGTGATGCTTGTGAAGCATAATAAAATGGGACTTCATTAATGAGATTAATGAAATAAAAGAAAGCTAAAGATGTTGTAGAAACTTGTCTGAAAAACAAGTAGCTCTAGTTCTTGCTTTGCATAGCGGTGTTCCTTGTAGAACATCCAACACCTTATTCGATAAGGAAAGAGCCGAGATCCCTTCACCGGGAGTGACCTCTATAGCGAAACTAGCAGATGCTACAAACTCGGTTTGTCTTTTGATTATTTCTATAGTTTTTGCTTTGCATAGTGATATTTGTGAAATATCCTGCACCTTATTCGATGAGGAAAGAACCGATGATCCCTTCACCGGGAGTGACCACTTTAGCAAAACTAGAAAAGGCCTAAAAAACATTCCATTCAAATTCACTCGATTCTACAATGATATCAAGTTCATTACGCAAAGGGTTTTCTTAAAATCCTGTCGTAGCCCTCCGTCATTTCAGATAAGTCCTACTTAGTATTCGTGCTACGCTTGTTGACTTCCGTCAAGGCGTAGTTAGCGGTAGCTAACTAGTATTTATCTGTTTATGCATATGATGCAGATTGTTTTAGGGTAGTCGTGCGGCCTTGTTGACCTCCGTCAAGGGTCGTGCGGGTGGGTTTAATTCAATCAGGAAATGACGGGTAGAACTTGACTAGCAGCCTATGGTTTGTTGACATCTGTCAAGGTCATAGGACGCTAGGGGTAAAATATTATTGGGAATTTCAAGAGTTGAAATTTGCAATGAGATTGCATACCTTCTATGAGATAGTTGGATCCCGATACCCGCTGCGAGTAAGAGTTACTCATGGGAGAGTTTTACACATTACATTTAGCCGATCAAGTAGGTGTCTAGAAAGGTGTTAATGGGGTTACGCCCCTGGAAAAACGAGATTTACTTTAATTAGGTCCGTACGAAAGCACGGGGAACCTCCCTCAAAGTACCGGCACTGGCCTGGCTGAAAGATTGGCGAACTTGTAGGGTGTAATTAATCCCGGCCAGTCTTTCCTTTTAGGGTTTGAAGGAAGATTTGACTAAAACAGTAGGAGACATCCTGATTAGATATATTAATAACCAATCTAATCTTGCAAGAGCATACGCTGAGTGTTTTCTTCTCTCTCTCCTGGTTACGACTATGTCACGCCTTAATCAAAATAATAATACGGATGTATTGACCGAACCCGCTTGTTATACTGCGCTAGGGAACGTTGGTCCCGCTCCAACTTATAATTGTTATAAGACAGAGCAGGAAATAGGGGATTACCAGAATTCCCGTGCCGCCCAAACGAAGAAAGTACATGTTGATGCATCTTCTTCGGGTGTGTTCATTACACAGAACTGTTTCTCAATATCCTTTATGTCCTGGGTATTTGATACCGTATCAGGATCCCACATATGTAATTTGTTACATGGGCTACAGATAGGTAGAGAACTGAGAACGGGTGATAAATTTCATGAGATAGAAACGGTGCAAGTGTTGCAGCCAAGTCTGTTAGTAGTTATCACCCTGTATTACCAGAATACATTGATTCTAAACGAATGTTATTAGATACCGAACCTGATATATAACATCATATCAGTCTCTTTATTAATAAAGAAGGATATAATTTTGTATTGTTGGATAATGTTTTGAACATTTCTTATATCAAGAGTTGATCGGTTCAGGCATGTTATCTAAAAGCATTGACATTCTAAATCAAACTACAGTTCTTAGTATACAGAACACACACAAGAGGAATAGTTCAGAAATGAACGAATCCTTCTTGAGGCATTGCTGACTAGGTCATATCAATGCGACCCGACTAGCTAAGTTACATTTAGATGCATATTTAAATTAGTCTGAATTTACATCTTGTGAAACTTGCCGGTCATGTCATAAAGATAAGATGACCATAGCTCTGTTTATTGGAAACAGAGAAAGAGTTAGTGAACTCTTGGGATTGATACATGATGATGTATGTAATGTCCCCTGTCTACACATGCCAGGACCGGTTCTTTGTACTTCATTACATTCACTGATGATCTCTCAAGATTCAGGCATATGTTCCTGTTGAGGCACAAGTCCGAAGCTTTTGAGATATTCAATGAATATGAGTTAGAAGTAGAGAACCAAAACGGGAAAAAGTATTATATCCTTTGATGTGATCAGGGAGGAGAATACTTTAGCACGGGATTCCTGGACTATTCTAAAGGAGAATGAGATTCTCTCTCAGCATTACTCCTCCGGATACACCACAACACGTCGGTGTATCGGGGAGGAGCAAACACACCCTATTAGATATGGGGTGCTCTATGATGAGTACTACTGAGTTACTATTTCCTTTTGGGAGTTATGCACTTGAGAAGCTGCATACCTATTGAATAGGGTTCCAATCAAATCGGGTGCCTACCACTTCATATGGGATATGGAATGGGAAGAGCCCATTTCTTAAGTAAGTTAAGATTTGGGGTTGTCCGGCCTATGTCTAAAAGCAAAATCCGGACAAGCTCGAGGCAAAGTCAGTTCTGTGGAAGTTTATTGGATATCCCAAGCATTCGCAAGGGAATATCTTCTACCAAACCGAGGAACAAAAGATGTTTTGTTTCTCAGCATGCCACCTTTGTGAAAGGGAATTTCTTGTGAAGAAATTAGTGGTCATGAGGTAGAACTGGAAAGAGTTCCAGCTATACAAACCGCAGTTGATGATTTAGTAGAACCAAAGGATTCAATAGTTTCCAATGAACCTCAGCCTCTCCGCCGATCTAGTAAGGTTCCTCACCCACCTGGGAGATACTTCGGTTTTCTCTATGACAGTAGGAGCGAGGATTGCATCATGAGATGATGACCCAACTTATTTCGAGCAGGCCATCAGGAGTGGGACTCTGTAAGAATGGCTGGATTCTAAGTGATCTGAGATGGAATTCTTATACACCAATAAAGTATGGACTTTGGTTGCTTTATCTGAAGGGTTAAAACCCCATCAGGAGCAAATATATCTTGAGAAGATTACTTGGTGTACATGGAAAAGTTGAGACTTTCAAAGCTATGCTTAAGTCCATCCAGATCCTACTTGCAATTGCTACATACCATGACTACGATATCTGGCGGTTGGGTGTCAGGACTGCTTTTCTAAATAATGATTTAAAAGAGAGCGTCTATAAGTACACAACCAGAGGGCTTCGTAGACAGTGGGAGCAGCGGAAACGCGTGCAAGTTGTTTTATGCGATAAAACAGGCATCGCGGAGTTGGAACGTCTGTTTTGATGTGGTGGTCAAAGAGTTTGACTTCATCAAAATGGTAGATGAACCTTGTATATACATGAAGGTAGTAGAGAGTATGGTGGTGATCCTCGTAGAGTACGTGGATGACATACTCTTGATAGGGAAAGAGTTTCCTATGCTACGCTCGGTCAATCTCCTCTTATCACAAGGATTCTCCATAAAGGATCAAGTTGATACCTACTAAATCCTGGGTTTTGGATCTATGAGATAGATCTAATTGGATGTTAGAATACTCACTAGTTGTAGTGAGATGGTATCAATCGATCCTGGGGAGAATCACTGGAATGGTTCTAGGGTGGTAAGGTCGACTGAATGTCAGTCGCAGGTATTGTTTTTACCTTCAGTGAAGGGACGGTATGTTGGAAGAGTTCCAAGCTAGATACCGTAACTTACTAGACGATTAAAGGCAAGATACGTCGTTACCAAGGATGCTACCAAAGAGGCAGTCTGGATATATATAAGTTCATGAGATGAACTTCGTTCTTACCATTGTGTGACAATGGAGTTCTGGCTTATGCCAAGGAACCCCCGTCCCATCAGAAATCCAGATATAATTCTTAGGCAGTATCACCTAATCATGGAGATGTTTGATCTCCAGGGAGATCGAGTTTAGGAGAGTATACACAGAGGACAACAGCGCGGATCCACTCACAAAGGCCTTTTTTCCAGTAGAGACTTTTATGGGAAGGTTGAGTATGAGATACTTCAACCACAGCTAATTGTTGGGTATGCGATACCACAACAGATGACCCTAGTGCAAGTGGAAGATTGGTAGTTATATGTATGCCCTAGAGGCCATTACTATACATACGATGTATATTGTAGTGGATGCTTGGACATATATAGGGAGGACTTTCTTGCTCAACATGATAGTACGCTATCTGGTTGCTCTTTATCTTAACATGTACTCTGATTGTCTCTATGTTACATATTGATAAAGCCCTTAGGATACTTGACTACCAGGACTATGATGCGGATCATACTAGTAGGAACAGTGTAGTCGCCAAGTACATCCTTCAAATGTTCCTAGTCGTGGGAGTACCGAGACAGGGCATCGATACTCCAGAGTAGACTAGCGTATGCGCTTCTTGACCCATATGATGGGCGATGGATGATCCCATATCCATTGGTGTTTGACATCAGAGAAGGTATACGGGTGCTCAGTGAAGACTGGGTACACTGGACGGACTCGCCGAGAACTCCCAGATGGTATTATACCTCACGTCAGATGGCAGTTCTCTGGTGACACTCGTACAGGTTAGTCTGTAGACCCGAGATCGTCATAGAGTCTTGTGTGATTCCCACTGTGCTTTGATTTCCATCATACCACGTCCAAGAGGGCATGCAAAAAGGTGGCTTTTGGGTACAGTCCCGAATCACATGGAGGCAATGAGCGATAGGAGGGGATTCGTCTCTCCCGGTATAGGGAGTTGATGTTGCGCTGTGTTCGATTGGCTATAACTGGAAATCCCTGGCCAGGGTTGCTGAGATTTACTGGTAAGTGTTATTAGTAGTTTCTCGAACTGTTATGGACCTCATATCGACACGACTTATCAAGCTACTGGGTTCTGACGTTTACCACCCCTAGGCGAGATATACGATATATCAGACGAAGAGATCGGATTGTACGGGAGTGTTACTGATTGGATTCACGGGAGAAAGTACAGGCTTGCTTGTTGATCTTCTGATCGATCAATACCTGGGTGGCTATTACGTTTAGCTGACCACTTGCAGCTTGTGGGTGTTTGATATGATCATCACCTACTGCCGGCGTATTGACGATTCTTTAGAGTCCTACACAGAGGTTTCTTGGCTCAGGCAAAACGGAGTAGGAGCACATATATGATATGTACGGGACCGAGAACAATACGTGTATGTGATACCGTATTAGATTCTCGTGATATGAGATATCGGCCGGGTATATTTGATATAGACGGGTCATCGGATCAAGTGTTGATTCGATGAACTGATACAGATTATATTAGTCGGTTATTTGTGAAATAGACGGATTATCGGATCAAGTGTTGATTCGATAATTTAATGTATAATTATATATTTGATATATTAAATTACATTAACTAATATAAGCTCACTAAAAGATTATTTTTCTCACTCGGGTAATACATTGATATATATGCGAAATATGTTAATTGTATTATTTTATTTTGTTACAATAAATATTGTATATGTGATATATAATATTGTAACATGTTAGGGTTATTAATGTAACATGATTAGTGGAGATTAAACATGATTAAGGTTTGATTTGAGTTAATTTTTCTTGAACCTTCTAGAAGCTTTTGTTTTGTTTTTGCAAAGATATTTTGTAAACATATTTTTGTAGATATTTGTTAACCCAACCCAACCCTTAACCATGGTTAAGTCTCTACATGGGTTAAGTTATCATACTTAACCCATGGTTGCATTTCTAACCACAACACACTTTCATTATTCATCACAAAAGAGTTAGCTTCTTCTTCTTCTTCTTCTTCCTTCTTGCTTGAAAAGCTTTCTAGCTTTCTGAGAGGTGATGAAAATGTGTGAGATTAAGAAAACAAATGAGAGCTAAAATCCTACTTCATCATCCTAATCTATCCTAGTCATTTAGATTAGGGTGTTCACTTCATTAGTGAGTGAGAGCTTGAGTTAAAGTTTCTTGAAGGTAGATCATCTTAGTTATCGAAGATCGGAAGCAAGCTTGAATCTTTCTTTTGTGGAGCCTCTCTAGAGTCCGGATTCTTGATGATTGCAGCGAAGGGACCTCAACACGGAGCTTTAGAAGTGAAGGACCGGACTACAAAGGTTGTAATCCCAAACTCTTAGAAGTAAAGTTGGTTACTTGCTTTGTTTCGCCTAATCTCTAGTCTAAGATCTTGGTTAGGGTTGTTCGGCACGTCTAAATTTTAAATCGGGCATGGTTGAAGCCTTATAGACCCTTGTGAGAGTGCCTAGTAACCCTACAGTATCGCCATCGAGTCGGTCCTGTCATTGCCGAGGAGAGGTGGGTACTTTTCGAATGTAGAGTTCTAGCATCGACCCAAGTCATAAGCGCTCCGTTGCGGCCGCGGTCAATGGTTTGCCCTCCATTGAGGGATAGCGGTTTGATACTTATCCCCAAAGCCGCAGAAATAGAATCGACCCCTCGCACTGCTGGTATGCCGCACTAGAGCCGAAGTAAAAGCTTCCAATGAAGCACCAACAGTAGTGTCACCAGCGGCAGTGTCACCAAAGGTGGTGTTGCCAAAGGGGATACTGAAAGTGAAGCTGGGAAACGTCGTGCCAAAGCGCCCTGGGGGAGGAAGCGTTCTTCCGCTACTGTTAGCACAAGTTCCAAAAGGAGGAAGAAATCAGTTGCCGGCCTACTTGACACTCTGCTTGAGTCCGAGCCATTTATTCAGGATGAACTGATAGCTATGGAAGAGTTAGACGCCGGTCTTATCTATCTTGGCTCGTCTGCCGGGGAGGCCGCAATTGGCCGAGGCTTTAAGGCGTTCTCAAGATGAGACTGAGAACGTGTGTGCTCCGAAAAAAGCTTACCCCCCGTTTCATTCTACGACGTTGAACCATCATTACGGAGGGTGCACATGGGTCCTCTGTTAATGGAAGAAGAACGGGCCCTTAAACAGCCCATCTCAGATGCTTCCGAGGACGAGCTTGCACTAAAAACGGGTAGTCATTCATTTGCGCTTGAAGCCCGGCGAGCGTATTTAATGAGAAAAGAACGACGGCTCGAAAAATCCATACTTCAAGCTCCTTGGCGTATTGGTATGCGTGTTTTTCGCGTTCTTCCTTTGGCTTGAGTAATTTGTATTAATTTTATATCTTCTTATTTTTTGCGAAAACTTTGCAGGGACTTCGGCAGCGAAAGAGGATTTGAGTCCAGATCGGGTTATAACCATAGACTCTACAAATATCTCCCGTGATGCACCGGCAGGTGTAGAGGAGATTATTAAAGCTACTACTCTTGCTGTGGAGCTTCCGGTGGTAACTTCTGTTCCTTCAGTGTCTATTCCTCCAGCAGAGGTGACCTCGCCTGCCATAGATCCAATGGATCTCTCTAGTGGCGCCCTGAAGGGTGTAGAAAGGATTGCCGAGACCGCTGTCCTCTCCTTGGAGCATGAAGTGGCGGCTGTTGTTTCTTAATTGGAAGCTGCCACGCCGGCATGTATCCCCAGTGATGTACCTGAGGGTGTGGAGGAGGCTGCCGAAGCTGCCATCCCTCCAGTTCAAGGCGGGTGAAGTATCGAAGGTAATCTTCTACATTTCGTTTTAACGATCCCTCAGTTATCTGAACCCTTCTTTCCTTCAGAATTGCGGAAATTGGCGGCTTCCATCGTGGATCTATCTCCTAGGAAAACCTTCCAGCGTTTTCTTGATATGGATGCCCTACAGGCGATACCCCCGCAAAGCATAGTCCTTTCTTCTGGGTAAGGTCGGTGTTCTTTGACCCCTTTTGTTTTATTATTAATTTTTATAATGATGCTAATATGCGCTCCACAGTTCTGGAAGCTGATGAAGAAGTCGAGATCCTTGATGGGCCTGGGGATCTCTCAAACCCCCCTTGCATGACTGTGGGTAAGTAAGGCATTATCTTTGGCATTGTTTTGTCTATTCCATGTTCGTAAATCTCACTGACTGTTCATGAATCCTGACAGCTCTGCCAACTCTAAACCCGTTAGAATCTCGGATCCCTATGCCACCAGGCCCCTATGCCCGGCGTGCGTCTGAAAGGATGGCGAAACAAATCATTTACTCCCTGACGGCTCTCATTGAAGACCTTCGCGCCAGTACCTCTGTCACGGCCGAAGAATTTGCTTTCGAAGCCAACGTTTCCTTGTCCGTTCTCGCCACTTATCATGACGAAGCATTGGTGCGTGTCTGGGTTGAGTACTGTCGTCGAGTGGAGGTCTGCCTACACGGGCTTGAGTGCATCCGCATTCCCTCCGACATCTTAACTGTAAAATCGAGTCTGCGGGGATGGATCGAACGGTGCGCAGCCAATCTACAGTCATGCGAGAAGAGGCTCAACCGGAAGTTTTCGGAGAGAGAGTTAGCTTCAAACGCTTTGGGGGAACTTCAAGCTCAGCTTACCGCCAAGACTACCCGCGCATACAAAATTTTGCGGGTGCTTTAAGAATCCATTACAGAGGTGGTAGCTCTTGACAAAGCCGTTATTTTCACCCATGAGATGGTCGAAGCCCATAAATTCACCGAGAAGGAGCTCGAGAGTCGGTTTGCTTCATACCAGGCTCAACAGACTCAGGCGGGGACCCGTCTTGCCGCACTAACGGAGCTTGAAGCCGAGGTCCAGCGGAAGAATGGCGAACATACTAGTCTATTGCACCGTCCGCCGGCTTAAACATTTTTTTTTCCGCTGTATATTCTCCTTCTTCTTCTTTTCTTTTTTGTATTCATTCATGAATAAGAGTATCTTATATTCATTTTGATTCATGAATAAAAGACATATTTTTCTTCATACTAGCGCTTTTCTTTCTTTTGCTGTCTTGGCTTAGCATAAAGTAGTTTATATACTCATTTTGGAGTTTGTAGTTTATTCCCTCATCCCGGAGTCTCTAGTTTATGAACTCATTTCGGAGCTTGTAGTTTATTCAATCGTCCCGGAGTCTCTAGTTTATGAACTCATTTCGGAGCTTGTAGTTTTTTCACTCATCCCGGAGTCTCTAGTTTATGAACTAATTTCAGAGCTTGTTTAGTTTACCTCACTTGGGCTTGTAAGCAAACTGGTCCTAACGTCATAGTTAACCTATGCTCTTTACGAAAGAGGTCCGTTAGGGTCTGTGGTACTAGGTTTTTTGTCCGTCGTACCATCGCGTTGGCTGATGCATTCCCCGATATGCAGTCTTGCTGCTCGAGTAGCCCCGCGACTGTCGTTTCTCTGATCCCTTCGGGGGCTGGACAAGATTTCTTCAAGTAATCTCCCAGGTCAGATTACCGTCAGAAGAGCAAGCGTTAGAGATTTTCGATGCCTCTTTTTTACTTGAGGTTAGGCTCAGTTTGGAAGCCCCGATGAGTCATAACCATTCCGCGCTGGTGTGGGATGATCTCCGATAGTCTTTCAGGTTTTATTTGAGTTGCCGTCAAGTCCCTGAAGCTAGGGATTTTCCTTTGCTTCGTTTGCTGGCATTGCGTCTGCTGCGACGAGACGAATGTTGAGGTTGTCTGTGAACCGTCGAAGCTTGGAACTAGGGACTTTGCCATGGCTCCGAGGTAGTTTCTAGGTTGTTGGTGAACCGTCGAGGCTTGGAACTAGGAAATTTGCCATGGCTCCGAGGCAGTCTCTAGGTTGTCGGTGAACTGTCGAGGCTTGGAACTAGGGACTTTGCCATGGCTCCATTGTTTTGACCCTGGGGTCGGTTGTTGACGTTGCATCTGCATCCTGCTGGAGTTGAGATGGAATGCCGGGGTGACATTGCGTCTGCTGTATCGAGACGAATGCTGACGTGGTTTCTAGGTTGTTTATGAACCGTCGAGACCTGGAACTAGGGACTTTGCCATGGCTCCGAGGTAGTCTCTAGGTTGTTGGTGAACCGTCGAGGCTTGGAACTAGGGACTTTGACATGGTTCCATTTGTTTTGACCCTGGGGTCGTGTGTTGACATCGCGTATGCATCCTGCTGGAGTGAGAAGAAACACCGTTGTGATCTTCAGGCTGTAGATGTTGCCGTCGAGATCTGGCTCTCCCTTTAATAGAGCCTCGTGGGAAAACATGGTTTCCCTTTTTATTTGTGCCTATGGATAGTATACAGGGGTCAGTATGGACTCACCTGCAGGGCAGAAGTTTCATCTTTTTCTTTATTTCTTTCCGCGATACTCTATTATTTCAGCTTTTTATATCGCGAAAGTCACGATTGCCCAATCATTTCGGCTTTTTATCGCGGTGCCCAATCATTTTAGCTATTTTTCTTTTTTTACTCGATGCTTTTTATTGCGAGCTGCCCAAACATTTCGGCTATGTTTTTTTTATATGCATATAATTTGCTCGCTGATTTTATTGCAAGTTGCCCCATCATTTCGGATATTTCGTATGCATTTTTGGCTCGCTGATTTTTGTTGCGAGTATGGAACTTGAGATCTAATACCAATCTTAGCATCAGCATCGCTGCGACTAGAATATGGCCAGGAGCGAATCATCATTTGCCTTGAGAGGACTTGGAATTTGCTACCAATTTAGGCATCAGCATCGCTACCACTGGGATGTTGCCAGGAGCGAATCATCATTTGCCTTTACTGGTTTGAACAAAGGTGGCTTAGCAAACAGGGTTAAAGTCCCGTCGACTAAGGCTTTTTGACTCTATGAGCCGTAGGGGTCTCATAGAGGGTTTTCTTCCTACGAGTCGTGAGGATCTCGTAGGCGCATTTTCTCCTTAGGGATCGTCAAGCTCCCCAAGTATGTGTTCTCTTATAAGTCGTAAGGATCTCATAAGAGTATTTTCTCCTTGCAAGTCGAGAGGAACTACAAGTGTTGTTCACCAAATGAGTACATTTCTCGTCATTGGTGGAACTATGTAAGGGAACGTTTATTTGTGCCCGTGGATTGTATACAAGGGTCAATATAGACCGCCTGTAGGGCAACTTGGGGAGTGTGATGGCTTAAGAACAGGTTCAGGTCCCTGTATGTTAAGGCTTTTGAATCCTATGAGTCGTGAGGGTCTCACAGGGGGGAATTCTCCTTACGAGTCGTGAGGATCTCGGAAGTGTAATTTCACCTTAGGAATCGTGAGGATTTCTAAGTGTGTTGCTCCCTTGTAGGTCGTAAGGATCTCACGCAGGTGTTTTCTCCTCACAAGGTCGAGAGGACCTTACAGGTGTCTTTATTTTAACGAGATTGCGCCCTTTCGGGTTTTCATAAACTCACCGGTAGCTCTGCTGTTTTTACTCACGGAGCCCTTTCGGGTTTTCATCCGTGCCCATTTTGCTTAGGGACATAACTTTTATTTTTTAACAACGAGATTGCGCCCTTTCAGGTTTTCACAAGCTTGCCAGTAGCCCTGCTGTTTTTACTCACGGTGCCCTTTCGGGTTTTCATTCATGTCCATTTCGCTTGTTGGCGTACGTTTTTTTTTAATCCCTCTGTTTGTCAATGGAACTTGGGGGGACTTCGCCACCGGGATAGCTGTGTAGCCAGCGGGACTTGAGTTGTATTCCTCGCCGCTGGGACTTGTGTACTTGAATTCCATTATCGCCGTGTTTGAGGAGAAGTACTTAGTTTAAGGACATTACGGTCCAGGGCCAGCTCCGAGGCGAGGCTTTACCGGATAATACTTATAGAGTCTTGACTCAGGAAGACAGCGAGCGGACACGAGCGTCGTCATCTATCATTAACTTGAGTTGTGACTTGTCAAGCATAGTATTTCTTAAGGAAACGGCTGTTTTTTGGCCGGAAGGGTTTTTCGCCATGCATATCCATGAGCAAGTAGGCCCCACTTTGGTAGACTTTGTCTATGATGTACGGGCCCTCATAGTTCGGCTCGAATTTCCCCCGTTTGGCACGATTGAAATCATTGGTCGTTTGACAACTAGTACGAGTTCGCCTTGGCGGAATGTTCTCGTCCTACTTAGTCTTTCGTATGAGCGCGTCATCCTTTCTTTGTAAGCTTCCAGGTTTTGCTGCGCCATGAAGCGAGTTTCATCGAGGGCATCGAGCTCTTCAAGCCGAAAATGAGCATTTTCTTCGTCCGTTATCTCATACCGAATCGCCACTCGTAGAGAGGGTAGCTCTATCTCCAAGGGGAGTACCGCTTCCATGCCGAATACCAACGCATATGGCGTTGTATTCGTGGCCATTTTGAACATGGTTCGATACGCTCAGAGAGCTTCATGCAGTCTCTCGTGCCAGTCCTTTTTGTTTTTGGACACCGTTTTCTTTATAATCTTTGTCAGGGTCATATTGAAGGCTTCAGCTAGACCATTGGCTAGGGGATTGTAACTGAAGAGCATCTCTAGTCTATATTATGCAGCTGTTTAAAGCGGCTAATCTTATGACTTCTGTAGGCCGGCCGATTGTCCGAGATGATTCGTCGCGGAGTGCCGAACCAGTAGATGACGTGTGTCCTGAAGAAATGGAGGATGTTATCCGTCTTCACTTCCTTTAGCGGTATTGCCTTTGCCCACTTAGAGAAGTAATCAGCTGTTGCTAATAATAAACGATGTCCCTTGGATGATGCCGGTTCGATGGGCCCGATTATATCGGTTCCCCATATTTCGAACGGCCAGCTAGCCAATGTTGGGTGTAGCGGATTTGGATGCTGGTGGATAAAATCCCCGTGAATTTGGCATGAGTGACACTTGTTTCCCTCAATCAGAGCAAAGCTCTGTTCAAAATTTGAAATTTAAACTGAGACAGTGCCTCACGTGCAAAGCACGAGAGCGTTAGCGCCAACAGCTCCAGCGCTAAGAATCAAAGACTCTGAGGATGCGCCTCACGTGCAAAGCACGAGAGCGCTAACGCCAAGAGCGCTAGCGCTAAAATTCAAAGACTCTAAGGCAGCGCCTCACGTGCAAAGCACGATAGCGCTCGTGCCAAGAGCACCAGCGCTAAGAGTCAAAGCCTCTGAGGCAGCGCCTCACGTGCAAAGCACGATAGCGCCAAGCGCTAGAATTAAATGTTCTCCACCATTGGATCAAAGATCCAACTGAGATGAATAAATCATCAAATTACAGAATTTAATTCTATTGAGGAAATACTCCTCAAATCTTTCCAAACAAGAAAGATTGTACTCTGTAAATCAGAGCACCGTTGGATCAAAGATCCCATGATGATTAAAAAATCACCAAGGAACAGAATAATCTCTGTATGGGAAAATAATTTTCTAATCTTGTTAAATAACAAGAAAGATGTCTTCTGTAAAACAGAAGGCATAGGATCAAAGATCCAACAGTGGAAAACATCCCCAAATCAATCAGAGAAAAGATTTCCTTAATTGATTCAACAAATCAGCCTCCACTATATAAAGGACCCAAGACTTCAAGTCTTGAAGGGAAGAACCCCACCATAAACTTCAAGTTCTCAGAAAAGAAAAGGAGAAGAGCAAGCTCTAAGAAGAAGAAATTTTCTTCAAGGTAAATAAAAAGAAGAGAGATCGTAACATCTCCTACATATTTGAGAGTTCAACTCTCACATAAGAAGAACTTCTTTCTTTCTCTAGATCACAGATCTGTAAGACCAAGTCTTTCACAAAAAACAGAAGAGATCAAAGCATCTCTTCACAAAGAGAACAACCTAGTTCTTAGATCCATGAGACAAAGTCTCTTATAAACCGAGAATTTAATTCTCAGAGCACAGAACTTATCAGAGCTGCCAAAGAAGAGCCTTAGCGCTTCAATTTAAAAAGAAGCGCCTTAGCGCTCCAAGTCCGGCGCTCAGCGCCCAGCGCTCCAAGCGCTATTTTAAAAAGAAGCGCCTTAGCGCTCCAAGTCTGGCGCTCAACACCCAGCGCTCCAAGCGCTATTTTAAAAGAAGCGCCTTAGCGCTCCAAGTCTGGCGCTCCGCGCCAAGCGTGCCACGTGCTTCTCACGTGGGCGCTATTTTATAAGAAGGGCCTTAGCGCTCCAAGTCTGGCGCTCAGCGCCAAGCGCGCCACGTGCCCCTCACGCGGGCGTTATTTTATAAGAAGCGCTTTAGCGCACCAAGTCTGGCGCTCAGCGTCAAGCGCGCTACGTGCTCCTCACGTGGGCGCTGAGGAAATACAAAGCGCTCTGTAAATAAAGCCCCAGCACCATAAAGAGTGTTCAACACTCAGCAAAAGACAAAAAGAAAAAGGGGTGTCAGAACCCAAACCAATGCTCTGCATTATTGAATAAAAAGGGACTGAGCCCAAACAAATGTTCAACATTTTATTCAAAACTGAATAGACTGAGCCTAAGTTGGCCACAAGTCCCTAATTCAGATTAACCGAGCCCATGTGCTCACAATATTTTTAATTGGTCTTAGTCCCAAACCTGACTATAGATCTCCCAACCAATATTGGTTCAAGGGTACATCTCTTCATACCTCTGATACATGTCGTTGTAATTCTTCAACGTCTTCAGAGAGGTGGAGGGTCCCAGTAACCAATAACTTTTGGCGCATCCCTAAACGGTTAAACCAAAACCTTACAGACTATGATATCTTTAAACCATGGACTACGATGTCCTTAAACCCCATGGACCGCAATGTCCCTAAACTAAAACGATAGAGTCCAAATACTCTTTCGTTGGATCTAAATGATCCCAAAATCCTGTTGAGTAGATCTTAGTCTAAAATTAGACTAACGTATCCTCAACAGACGTTTGAGTTGACCTTAGTCTAAAAAAAGACTAACGGACCTTAAACCAACCCAAACCCAAATCTAAGAAAATACGGATTTGGACTAATCCACGCCCCATGGGCGACAACATAAATTAGTCTCCGTATACAATCCACGGGCAACTAAAAATAAAACAAACACACACGACACGAAGTGACTATCTGGAGAAGGAGAAAGTGGTTACCGCGATGCGATAGCGTAATTAACTGCAGGGGCTTGCGCCTGCAGGGAAGAGCGTCCCCACAATCAAAAACCCCTCGCAAGCGATGGGGAATCTGACGAAGTCTGCTACAACGGATGCATCTGTCCAAACCTCCGATACATGGTGTCATAAATCAACTTGGCATCTTTGGAGAGGTGGACGAATAAACCCAATTAGCATCTGCCCCCAAATTCAGCCAAGACGATCCATCCCGGACCCGTCTCTGTTTTCGGCGGCGAACAGATTTTGGCACGCCCGGTGGGACTTTTTCCTCTTTCCACTCCACACTTTGTGTGTTGTGTTCGAGAACTAATCGCGGTTTAATGTGGTTGCCCCTGGATTCGAGGTGCTAAGATTTGGTGTCTTTCTCCTGTGCAGAGAATATGGCTTCCAACTGCACCAGCTGCAACAACAACTCCCACTTCGTCCTCACCGGAGGAGTGACCTATGGGCCCCAAGCGGTCTCTATCTTCGCCATGCCAGTGGAACAGGTGACTCAGGCCACCACCGGACTATTCTTTGGGACCATGATCCCACCGGCAAGGTTCAGCGTCCCAATGCCGTCACAGGAAGCTCCGAAGAAGTCGGTCTTTGATCGGCTCACCACTACCGCGGCCCCTCCCAATTGGTCGTCCAATTCCAATGCCTCGGTCTTTAACAGACTAGGCCAAAGCTTAAATGGGCCCATAAAGAAGCCTGCAATACCCGGAGGGGTTATCCCAAAGCGGATAGACATTCCGGCAAAAGGATCAGTCTTTGCAAGACTGGCCGCTCTAACTCCCGCTTCAGGCAAAGTCACCAAGGCTGCTTTCCCTACCCAAAAGTTAGTCTTCGACAGGCTGGGCGTTCCTTCTCAACAGACGTCAGTCTTCGACAGGCTGGCACCAACAGCAGTTTCTCATCAAAGCATGAAGCACGATGAAGCTACCCCGACAACGGAGGTGATCCCGGCCGCACGACATGCTCGACGTTTCCACTGGCATCGAGTGAGGAAAGCTGGGGGCAGTTCCCCTTCTGGACCGACTCCGCCAGCTCCAACGGTGGAAGTCGATATTGCTGTTCCAACTGGAAACAGTTTTGAGCCGCTTAGGAGGGTGCGCAAGAGCTCTCCAACCGCTATACTGAAGAGGACTCCTCCACCTATGGAGAACGTTACAAAGTCGAAGTCAGAACGGCCTCCTCAGCGACTGTCCTCTAAAATTCACAGTGTCTGGCGAAGAGTCCAAGACTCTGTAATTAACCAAGACTACTCCCGCCAACCAAAGAAGATGAAGGTTCGACAAGAGAAGGACGATCTCGCCGTCATGCTACGGAAGATGTCGTTTACCCGGGTGCCTATCGCAACAGCCCCCTCAACGTCGATCGCTCATGAAAAGAGAAGGCCGAAGAAGATCCCCATGCCTGCGACAAATTCCAAGGTCACTGAATCCAAACACCCCAGGTCTGGGGGAATGGTAGTGCACACCATCTACATGGCTTCCAGGAAAGAGGATAGCCGTATCTCCATGGGTCATCGACCACTCACCCGATCTGTGACAAAGGCTCAGGAGCAACAACAGCAAAAGCTCCAGGAGATGCTGACAAAGATGGCCGCGCTCACTGGGCCGAAAAAAGCCGGGAGACGTCGTCGAAGCAGCGCCAGGAACAGGAAACCGACGCCGAGTTCCTCCGAAGAATGCTCGAGAAGAAAGACAAAGAGGCCGTGGAACAAGCGGTCAACATAAAATAAATGGCGCTCATGTTCCAAGATATGGTCGGGATGATGATACTGCCGGATCCCCCAGCTGAAGATCCTCCAATAATAATTGGAGACGATAGAGGGGAGACATCAAACCCTCTTCCGGCCTTTTCAGCTGCAAAGGAGGATGTTTCCCCCAATCAGAGCAAAGCTCTGCTGGAAATTCAAAAATTCAAATTTTGAAGCAACGCTTCAAATCCCGGGCGCAACGCGCCACGTGTCAGGCCCAGACGCATCAGCGCAGCGCCCAAGAAGGCGCGCCCAATCAGAGCAAAGTTCTATTTTAAGCAAAATTAAAGGAAGCAACGTTTCAGTTGCGCAAGCACTGCGCTGCGCGACACGTGTCAGCGCAGATGCGCTAGCGCAGTTGCGCTGCTCTGTGCGCTGCGTGACACGTGTCATGCGCTGGGGCAATTGCGCCAAACAGAATAAATATTTTAAAGAAATCTTTCTGTTCTTGTTAAAACAAGAAGATTTTCTTCTGTAAAACAGAAACTCTTGGATCAAAGATCCAACGGTGGGGAAAATTCCCCAAATCACTCAGAGAAAGATCTCTTTAAGAAATTTAACTAATTTATGGGCACTATAAAAAGGACCCTAGGCCTCAATTCAAAGGCATCAACAATTTCTAAATAAAAAAAAAGAAGGGAAAGAGAACTCTGAAGAATTCCTCAAGAACAAAAAGGTAAAAACCTTTAGAAGAAAGAGAAAGTTCTCTCATGAACAGATCATAGATCTAAAAACAAGATCAATGATCTTTAATAAAAAATAATAATAATAATAATAAAATAGTGCTTTGCATTTTTATGAACCTTTGGTTCTTTGAGATAAGAAAAACAAGAAAAACTTATCTTTTCTATGATCTAAATTAGATCAAGAAATCAAATAGTGCTTTGCACTTCTGTTCTTGAATCTAAAAAATTCTTAGTGCTTTGCACTTCCAAACTGCGCTGTTGCGCTCTTGGGAGAACGCCACGTGTCAGCTACAGAACAACTTGCGCTACGCGCTCTTGAAATAGAGCTTTGCTCTCTGGAATTGGCGCAACTCACCAAGGTACGCCACGTGTCAGCAGCGCAAGCGCAGCGCACTGCGCTTGCATGACACGTGTCATCATCACAAGCGCTTGCGCTCTCTAATTGGCGCAAAGCGCCTGAAAATGCAATGCATTTCCTAAAGGGCCAGGCCCAAATCAAAAAGACCAAGCATGCCTAATTAAATTGATGCTCTGCACCATTTATAAATGGGCAGAGCCCAAACAAAATAATAAAAATGCTATGCATTATTTAAAAGGGCAGAGCCCAATTGAGAGGTCTAATGGACCAAAACAAATGCTCTGCATTATAATAAAAAGGGCAGAGCCCAGTCAAAATGGGCATAAATGGCCCGAAGTAATGCTATGCATTATTCTAAAAAGGGGAAAGCCCAGACAAAGGCCAAATGCAAACAAAATGTGGACATTTTTAACTGGACTTAGCCCAATTTTGGCCGTAAGTCCTTAAACTAAATTGACTGAGCAAGATTGCTCTCTTAAATCAATTTACGACCGGTTCAAGGGTACATCTCCGAACCCTTCTGACACCTATCGTTGTAATCCTTCAACGACGTCAGAGAGGTGACGGGTCCCGGCGACCACACATCAACATGGACCGCGGGGTCCTTAAACTCGTGGACCGAAACGTCCTTAAACTAATATTCGTCCCAAAATGGGAATGTTGGACCGAAATGTCCTTAAACTAATGCTCGTCCCAAAATGGGAACGTTGGACCGAAACGTCCTTAAACTAATGATGGACCACCACGTCCCTAAACTGGCGATGGACCACCACGTCCCTAAACTGGAATATGGACCACCACGTCCTTAAACTGGCGATGGACCACCACATCCCTAAACTGGAACATGGACCACCACGTCCCTAAACTGGAACAATAGAGCCTCCAAATGCTCTTTTGCCGGATCTAAACGATCCCGTTTAAGTTGATCTTAGCCTCAACACGGCTAACGTATCCTTAAACTAAAACACCAAATCCAAATTTAAGTAAATATGGATTTGGACTAATCCACGTCCTACGGGCGACGGCATTACTCAGTCTCCGTATACAATCCACGGGCAACCACAAACAAAACAAACACACACGACATGAAGTGAAATTCGGGAGAAGGAGAAAGTGGCTACCGCGATGCGGTAGCGTAATTAACTGCAGGGGCTTGCGCCTGCAGGGAAAAGCGTCCCCACAATCAAAAACCTCTTAAGCGAGGGGGAATCTGACGAAGTCTGCTACATCGGCCGCATCTGTCTAAACCTCCAATACACGGTGCCATAAATCAACTTGGCATCTTCGGAGAGGTAGACGGATAAAACCATATAGCATCTGCCCTGAATCTCAGGCTAGACGTCCTCACGTCGTCGCCGCCTTTTGGAGGGGAACAGAGGAAACAATCTCGAAAGCTGCGCTCGATGATTATATAGCTCAACAGATACGAGCTCATCAAGCGAACGAAGCCGCTGGCCAAGTCGTCAGAACTGGACGACCATATCCAAGCTGGTACGATTAGATTAAGTACCCGCCAGGATACACGATTCCTAAGTTCCACGTATACAAAAGGACATGCGATCCCCATCAACATGTCGCTCAGTTCAGGGCTCTGTGCGGCAACACTGGAGGTGACGATAAGCTACTGCTTCGCCAATTCGTCGGCAGCTTTGCGGAGACGGCGTTCGAATGGTATTCAGAGCTTTCCAACGACTCCATCAAAACTTTTACGGAGATGGAATTGCTATTCACCCAGTGTTTCGCAAGCGCTAGCGAACGCACCCCAATCACGGCATTGATCAATGCCATGGTGAAGCCAGGCGAAACTTGGGTTCAGTATGCGATACGGTGGCAGAACCTATGGTCGAAGTGTGAACAGTGCATAGAAGAGGCTCCTGCAGTGGGCATGTTTGTAGGAACTCTCGATCCGCAGGCGACCATATCTCAATTCATGATGTTCTTCAAGCCGACCACCTTCCAGGCCTTGATTGATAAGCTGGCCTAAATGAACCAGATGGGCCATAGGCCTTCCTCTTCAAAGTCGGAGCCACGGAATGAAAAGGGGAAAGGGAAAGCGACCTTCGTCTTCAATGCTCAGCAAAAGCCGACTGGTCCAAAACCAGCTGATCGCCAAAACGATAGACAGTTATTCCTCAACGAAAAGTTAAGACATCCTTACTCGTTTCCGCGGGAGAAAACAAAGAGACTGTTCGAACTGGCGATACGCAACAGGCTCATCAATCTGCCGGATCCGAGACGTCCATTGCAGCCCGTTGATGTCAACAATCCCAATTACTTCCCCTACCACCGAGTAGTAGGCCATCCAATCGAAGACTGCTTTGTCTTCAAAGGCTGGATTGAGGACAAATACCAATAGAGAAAATTCGCACTGTCCGAGAATTGGAAAGTAAGCCCGCCCCAGCCGCACGCTCTTAAAAAGATGGATGCGCCGGGGGCATCGTGCTCTTTTATAGAAGAAGCTCCATGGGGGGTCGCTCTTTCAACCAAAATGAAAAGAATGCTGAAGGATCTCCAAACATACCCGACGATCAGGTGGAAAAGTCCGCTGGAACCCGAGGTCGTTGAAGGAATGCTAAAGCCGCGCCCGACGCCAAGAATTGGTAGCGATATTCAAAACGCCCATGCCCAGCCGTCAAAGTCTTTAAAGAAGAAGAAGAAGACCAAAAATCCCGTGAAGCCTGATGACAAGCGCACGGACCTGCAAAAACATATTGACGCACTGGAGGAATACAACCAAAAGGCGCGAACCCCGGTCACACTCCAAGAATTTCTCAACAATATCCTTGAGAGCGGAGATAACGACAATAACGACGGAGTCGACTCGTTATAAGAATCTGAGGATTATGTGTCAAGTTGCCACATGATCTTCATTCGGCGTTAACTAACGAAGAAGCTCACTCGGCGTTAGAAGACAGCATAAAGGAGATGGGGGCAGGATCGAAGCCAAAACCCTTGGAACCTTCTGACGAGATGATCGACCTGCTGCTGAACGAAGCCCGTCAGAAGAGCAAGGATGATCAAGAGCGCGAAATGGCCATATTTGAAAAGGCCAGGAGTCGGCGTCAATTTGAAGAAGTCATGGGTCATGAAACACTCCAACCAGATCAAAGCATATCCGCGGCAGACAAAAGCAAACTTAAGACGAGGAAACGGTTCGCCAAAGCCTTGTCCATGGGAATGAAGCTGCCACTTTTCAAAGGGAATACTCCCGGCGGTATGCACCCTGACGAAGCGGATGTACATCCCACCTATTGCTTATACCATCAAAGGATTGCACATCCTACTGAAGAATGCATGGCCTTTAAAAAATGGTGGCAAGGGTATGTCGCTCACAGGCAACACTTCAAGAGGTTGAAGCGTGAAGCTCGTCGACAACAAAAAAGTGCGAAAGACGAACATGGAAGAGCTGCCGACAACTGTCACATGGTTGATAGCAGGGGATAGCAAATTCTCACCTTCGGGAGCGATTCTGAAGAAGAAATGGCTCTCGGCCGTCTCTTCAAAGAATCCACCTCAGGAAAAGAAGAAGATATGAAGACCTGCGAGAACATTCAGCTGCGTAATCGCACTTTACTCGAAAAGAATCTCGGACCCACAAATAAGAGATCAAACAAAAAAGATAAGGGGAAAGAAAAAGTCTCTGAAGATATCGCCCTCAATGACCGAGTCGTCGAAGAGCTTGCAGCCAAGGACCCGCCCAAGAAAAACAAGGTGGATTACAACGTTCTGGCACACCTGAGGAAGATACCCTCACAGTTGAGCATTCTCGATGCCCTTCTCCTATCTAAAGAGGCGAGAGGTTCTCTGATCAAGGCACTACAAGAGCCCGACCAATTCCAAGCTTTCCTTGCCGAAGAAAAGATGAAGGACGAACTGGAAGAAGTTCACACAGCTGACATCACTTTCAGTGATGAAGACCTCCTCCTCGGAACGTGCGAGCACAACCATCCCCTGTATGTCACCGGGTCCTGCCATGACATCAAGATAGGGAAAATTTTAGTTGACAACGGGTCCTCTGTCAACCACCTAAATATGAGGGTGATGAAACAAATATGCATGAGCGTTCAACACCTCGCTCGGGATAAAATCACCATCTCCGGGTTCGACTCCCAGTCATCACAGATGCTTGGGTCTGTAATACTGACGTTACGTTATGGGCTGCTTGTCACTGACATCAAGTTCCACGTCATTGACGCCAAGACTTGCTACAACGCTTTGCTCAGCAGGCCTTGGTTACACGAGTATAACATCATCCCTTCTACACAGTATCAGTGTATGAAGTACTTCAAAGACGGGCTTGAATACACAGTGACGGGGGAACTGAACCCATTCTCCGTAAACGAAGTCCGCAAATATGAAGACGCCAAGTACTTCTTACCAGACTTCGAAGACAAGGAAAGATTCCATAAACCGGAGAACAAGCAAAAAACTATCACCACTATTCTGGTCTTCGGAAGCGATACCGAGGAAGAAGAAGAGATAGTCTATTCGGGGCCGCTCCAATACAACAAGACCGGACCGTCTACCTCTATGTTGATCTTCGACAGCGACTCTGAAGATGAGGTCAATGCAGTATTTTCTGTTCGGCCATCAATACAAGCCTTCACTAGCGATGAACGGAGTTTGCAAATCGCCATGGTTCCGCAAAAGCATTACAAAGAGCTCGATGCACTTGATACCTATAGTGTGCAAGAACTACAGACGTTCTATGTCCCTCCCAGGCAAAAAGATGAAAAGGCGATCCTCTTTTATCGATCCGTGGAAACCAAGGTGGAGAAAGAAATCTGTCATGGTGCCGATTCTGTGCTTGACAGGCTCCAGCCCATCCATCTGCCCAGATACAACACAGAAGGATTAAAAAGACTGTTGAGGCGCCAAGGCGTACCCTTCAAACAGACTGCTCGACAAGCTCAGTTCTACAACAGGATCTTGAACGTCCCCGGAACTCAACGAAAATTGCCCAACGGGAGATTGGAAACGATCGGGCTTGGATATGTTCAATCCAAGAAACGGGAGAGATTCCATGGCTGCTACGTTGTATATGACTTCGATGAAGAAGGAGATGCTCTGTTAGAAGACATTGCAATTGAACTAAAACGAGATCCTGCCGTAAAAATGCCAAGTCCGTCGTTTGAATAACAGATGGACAAGCAAATAAAGGAAGCGGGTAAAAAGGTCCGGGATGACCATAACCGTGAAATGGCCATTTATGAGAAAGCCAGGACGTAGTGCCTCCTTCAGTAGGCTACGGAGAATGACGATGCCCTTCGTCGCCAGCCCGTCATACAGAAGACCCGACACGGAGGCAAAACTAAACTAAAGAACGGAAAAAACGTTCGACAGCGGCAAAGCGGGTCCAAGAAGCCACGCGATCGAGAATTTAGCAGCCGGGATCTGTCTCTTATAAAGAAGATGGGTCGAGCATATTCTTTTCCCCAAGACAAGACAAGGAAGATATTCGATCTTGTCATGAAACATCAAATGATTACGCTCCCGGAGTCCAAACACCCCGAACAATAAGACGAGGTCTCTCACCCGGATTATTGCTCCTATCACCGAGCGATAGGACATCCTCTCGAAGACTGCTTCACATTCAAAAACTGGGTAGATGACTAGTATCAGCAAGGCAGGTTCGCTTTATCCAGTAGTTGGAGGGTAACCCTACCACAGAAGCATGTTCTAAAAGCAACGTACATAGCAAGAGTAGAACCAGATCAACATCGGTCTTGAAAACGATCTCATACCTGTCACGCGATAACGCTGTCAGAAGAAGGAGTACGCGAGGATATGGATGACTTCTCCTGGTGCTTCGAAAATGAGGATGAAGATGAATTGATCTCAGAGTGTCCACCGGCGCCAAAAGAATTGGAAGATGGAATACATACTACTGCGGACAACCTAAGGAAAATCGACTTGGGGACGGCAAACGACCCAAGGCCTATGTTCGTCGGTGAGCTATTGTCCGAAGAACAGGTAGCTACGCTAAGAGACGTGCTCATGCAGTATAAAGACTGCTTCGTATGGAACTACTCCGAGATGCCGGGGCTAGATCCGGAAATAGCTGTGCATAAATTGGCGATATCCCCGGGCGTCAAGCCAGTCAAACAAGCACCGAGGAGAATGCGGCTCGAACTTGAAATGAGCATCAACGCCGAAGTCAAGAAGCTAATCGACTCCGGTTTTATCCAAGAAGTTCAATACCCAAACTGGATCGCCAACATTGTCTCAGTGATGAAGAAAAATGGGACGGTGCGCATCTGCGTAGACTTTCGGGACCTTAACAAAGCCTGCCCGAAAGATGACTTTCCCGTGCCGGTCACCGAGCGGATGATAGAAAACACATCCACTCACGAAGTTTTCTCCTTCATGGACGGGTCATCGGGATACAATCAAATAAAGATGCATGCCGAAGACCAGAAGCATACCGCTTTCCGGACTCCTCTGGGCATATTTTGCTACAAAGTGATGCCTTTCGGTCTGAAGAACGCCGGCGCTACTTATCAGAGGGCCATGACAAAGATTTTTGATGACCTCATACATGAAATCGTCGAATGCTATATCGATGACCTCGTGGTGAAAATCAAATCGTACGAGGAGCATTGGGAGATCTGAAGATCGTGTTTCAGCGCCTTCGGAAATACAACCCGAAGATTAACCCTCTGAAATGCGCGTTCGGAGTTTCCTCGGGCAAATTCCTAGGATTCATCGTACAACACCGGGGCATCAAGATAGACCCATCGAAGATCAAGTCGATCATGGAAATGTCTCCGCCAATAACTCTCAAGCAACTGTGGTCTCTCCAAGGAAAGCTCACATATATCCGACGGTTCATAGCTAACCTCTCCGGCAAATGCCTCCCCTACAGTCATTTAATGAAGAAGGGGACCCCGTTCGTCTGGGATCGCAAATCCCAAAGCGCACTGGATGAAATCAAGCAATACCTGCAGAATCCGCCGGTACTGACCGCCCCGGTCAAGGGAAAGCCCCTCATCTTGTACACAACCACCCTTGAAAGTTCTTTAGGTGCGCTATGGGCACAGGAGAATGACCAAGGGAAAGAGAGAGACCTCTACTATTTGAGTCGAGTTCTCCTGGGGGCAGAAAACAACTACTCCCATATCGAAAAACACTGCCTGGCGTTGATCTTCGCGATAACGAAGCTTAGACACTATGCGTTGGCGCATAAGGTCCATCTCATATCAAAAGAGGATCCTCTCAAATATTTGATGTCAAGAGCCATACTAACGGGACGGCTCGCTAAATGGGCCCTACTCTTGATGGAATTCTCGATAACATACCGACCTCTCAAGGCAGTGAAAGGCCAGGCCATCGCCGACTTCCTCGCTGAGCATCCGATACCAGCCGATTCACCCCTAAATTGTGAACTGCCGGATGAGCACGCGTTTGACACGATCGACAGGGAGAGAGGAGGGAGCGATACCCGATGGGAACTCTACTTTGATGGGGCATCTTCTATGAAGAAGAGAAAGCACAACTCCCCCATAATCAAATCTAGGGTATGCCTCATCTTCGTGACTCTACAAGGAGGGATAATGCGCTTTGCCTTTTCCTTGACAAAGCCAAGGACAAACAATGAAGCGGAATATGAAGTTTTGATAGCAGGTCTTGAGATCGCCGTCAACATGGGAATCGAAAATCTCCTCATATACGGGGACTCCCAGCTGGTCGTCAGCCAAGTAAACGGCGACTATCAAACGTGCAAACAAGAGTTGGTAAAGTACGGAGAGAGAGTGCAACAATTGCTGACTCAAATCCCTTCCTATGCCCTAGAAAGCATACCGCGTGCGGAGAATAGCAAAGCGGATGCGTTAGCCAAACTCGCTAAAGAACCTGCTGATGAAAACCTTGATGACGTAAGGATCGTTGTACAAAGCCGTCGGGTTCTTGCGCCAGCGGAAATATCTCCGGAGTCGTCTGAAGAAAAGGAAGCTACCAAGCGAACAACTCTGCAAATAAAGGACCAAGAAAAGTCCAAGGATTGGAGAGAAGTCTTTATAGACTACTTCAAATTCCATCGAACACCTGAAGATGCATCCTCAAGGCACCAGCTCATGAAACGAGCTCTATCCTTCGCCTTCGTCAATGATACTTGATTGGAATATTTTCTGACGTGTATATGTAAAGAGTAACGACAATCAAAAAATTATATTGACCGCAATCAAACCACGGTGTCGTTGTAGTATAGTGGTGAGTATTCCCGCCTGTTACGCGGGTGACCCGGGTTCGATCCCCGGCAACGGCGCCATTTTGATTGGAATATTTTCTGACGTGTATATGTAAAGAGTAACGACAATCAAAAAATTATATTGACCGCAATCAAACCACGGTGTCGGAAGTAGTTAATGAATGAGTGCGGATCGTCCACAGGGATTGTGCAATTCAATTGTATTTTGATACTTTTGAAATGAAATGTTAAACAACAATAAACGAAAACATGATTCAAGATGTGATTTGTATTCGAGTGTCACTATCCTTTACTCAAGAATCAAGAAACTATAAACAATCAAGAATCGGTTGTTTTGATAATATTTCCAATTAACAATCAAGAATATAAGAGAGGCTCGTAGGAGTCGATCGGATCTTTAGACGTGATGCAATCTATAGGGTTTCGTGTTCTTGTCCTTCGAAGAATTGATACTAGATCAATGGTGATCAACGAGAGTTAGGGTTTTCTTGATGAAATTAGGGTTTCATCTCTTAACCCTTATTCTTTCGAGGATACCATTTATATTCTAGCCTCTAGCAATTCCAAGAAACGATCGGAACTCCCCAATCTCGAGCGATGTCGATCAAGAAAGCATCGCAACGAATTGGGTTGTCGATTCTTGAACTTGCTAGGGTTTACAAACTCATGGGATTCAAGAATCGATTACAAATTTGTTACATCATCATACTAAAGATCTTTTCGACTCCCCGACGAGCGGAGTTTTATTCACACATCACCACAAAGACAATATTCAAGAATAGTAATGATAACATGATGCGGAATTTAAAGAAAACAAGATAAAAGAATATCACCTTTTATTTAATCAACAATTTCAATACATTCTTTCAAGAATCTACAAGAAGAAGAAATCGATCGTTGACTCGGCTTCGCTCGTCTCCGTGGATCGTGGATCTACTTTGATCTCTTGCCCGATTGAAGATCGGCTCGGCTCATAAAAGGGTTGAAGGCATCTTGCTTGGCTTGCACTCAAGATCTTGAATTGTTGTTGGATTTAGGGTTAGGGTTTCCTACAAGCTCTCTCACTAAACTTGAGGAAGAGGGGATGAAGAAAGAGATTGATTTTCTAAACTTCAATCAAGGTTGAATTCTTTTTCTCCTTTGAGAAATGAGTGAGCCTAGGGTCTTATTTATAGAACTCCCAAACCCTAGGTTAGATTTGAATTAGAACTTTCCCTCCCAAAGTTTGTTGAAGGGTTTCTAGAAGGAGTTTGTTAGGAGTTAGCTTAGGGTTTAAGCTAGGGTTTAGGGAAAGTTCTAGAATGATTAGGCTAGTTTGGGTGTTTGCTGATCTGGAGGAAGTATCTGGGATATTCTGGAAGTTTGTGAGCATTTCTGAGCTGTAGCCACTGAAACAGGAATTTTGGTGCCAAAATTCCTTGATGACGTCACCAGTATGCCGCGCTTCCGCCGCATTTACCCTATATATGCCGCTCTTCCGCGGTCTGTTGGTGGCCTTGGGATCTGTGTCTTCTGCAGTGGTCTTGTACTGCTGTTTATAGCTTTCTTTGATGTTTATATTTGTACTTCCTCTTCTGTGTTGATACCAGATTTGAGTTAAGTGAATTTACGGGCAATTGTAATGATCGAGCAAGCATCTCTTTTCCTGCATAGACTTCGAAACAGGGGTTGCAAGATATGGAAAATATGCTATGTAATGTAATGCAGTCAATTTTCCTAGAAATGCCGGTTTTAAGGTCGAATACATGTAATCTGATATTTTGCGACCGATTTGCTAATATGTGAATTATGAATACCGTACACTTCTATATGGATGCAAATGATAAGGAAATTGCCAGTTAAAATATGCAATATTTTCGACTGATCAATACTCTATATAAGAGATCGTTCGACTCTCTGTGGCTAAGATGCCTGGGACCAGAAGAAGCAAGGAAATTTGTCCAAGAAACTCACGACGGACTCTACGGTTCTCATCAAGCCGGGCCGAAGATGAAGCTGAAGATTAAAAGGTTGGGCTACTATTGGCCCACGATGATTCAGGATTGTCTCGAATATGCGAAGCAGTGCCATTCGTGCCAGATTCATGGGGACTTCATCCAACAGCATCCAAACCCGCTACACCCAACGGTGGCTAGCCGGCCGTTCGAAATGTGGGGAACCGACATAATTGGGCCCATCGAACCAGCGTTATCCAAAGGACATCGGTTCATATTGGCGACAACCGATTATTTCTCTAAGTGGGCAGAAGAAGTACCGCTAAGAGAAGTGAAGACCGAGAATACCCTCCATTTCTTCAAGACACACGTCATCTATCGGTTCGGCACTCCGCGACGGATTATCTCCGATAATGGGCCAGCCTACAGAAGTCACAAAATCAGCCGCTTCGCACAGCAACATAACATAGACTGGAGATACTCTTCGGTCTATAATCCCCGAGCTAACAATCTAGCAGAGGCTTTTAACAAGACCTTGACGAAGATCATAAAGAAGACGGTGTCCAAAAATAAGAAGGACTGGCACGAGAGACTGCATGAAGCTCTCTGGGCGTATCAAACTACGTTCAAAATAGCTACGAATACAACGCCATATGCGTTAGTGTTCGGCACAGAAGCAGTACTCCCATTGGAGATAGAGCTACCCTCTCTATGAGTGGCAGTTCATTATGAGCTAACAGATGAAGAGAATGCTCATCTTCGGCTCGAGGAGCTCAACGCCCTCGATGAAACTCGTCTCATGGCGCAGCAAAACCTAGAAGCTTACAAAGCAAGGATGACACGCTCATACGAAAGGTTGACTAGGCCGAGAATATTTTGCCAAGGCGAACTCGTGCTAGTGGTCAAGAGACCTATGATCCCCAATCGTGCAAAACGCGGGAAGTTGGAGCCAAACTATGAGGTCCCGTACATCATAAACAAAGTCTACCAAGGCGGGGCTTACTTGCTCATGGATATGCATGGCGAAAGACCCTTCCAGCCAATAAACTGTCGATTCAAAAAAAAATACTACGCCTGTCGAGTCATGGCCCGGGTCAACGATAGATGACGACGCCTATGTCCGCTCGCTATCTTTCCAAGCCCAAACTCTATAAGTAGTATCCAACGAAACCGTTGTCTCCAAAATGGCAACAATGGACCGAAACGTCCCTAAAACTAACAAGGGACCGAAACGTCCCTAAACTAACAATGGACCGTAATGTCCTTAAACTAGCTACGGACCGAAACGTCTTTAAACTACTACAAACCGCAGCATCCTAGGGCTGACGCAAAAAAAAACGGTACGTCCATAAGCAAGATGGGCACGGATGAAAACCCGAAAGGGCTCCGTGAGTAAAAACAGCAGGGCTAACGGCGAGTTTGTGAAAACCCGAAAGGGCGCAGGCTCGTAAAAAATTCATGCACACTTGCAAGGTCCTTTTGACCTTGTAAGGAGAAAACTACCCACGTGAGATCCTTACGACTCACAAAGGAGCGACACACTTAGGGATCCCCACGATTCCTAAGGAGAAATTACACTTACGAAATCCTCACAACTCGTAAGGGGAACCCTCTTATGAGACTCTCACGGCTCGTAAGATTCAAAAGCCTTAAGCTACAGGGATCTGAACCTATTCTTAAACCATCACATCTCCCAGACTGCCCTACAAACGGTTCAATATTGACCCTTGTATACAATCCACGGGCACAAATAAACGTCTCCCCCACCAAGTTCCGCCAATGGCATGAAATCCCCCTGTTTGGTGGACAGACACTTGTAAGTCCTTTCGACTTATAAGGAGAAAATATTCTTATGAGATCCTTACGACTTATAAGAGAAAACACCACTTAGAAGTCCTCACGACTTCTAAGGAGAAAACGCACCTACGAGATCCTCACGACTCATAGGGAGAAACATCTTTATGAGACCCTTACGGCTCATGAAGTCAAAAGCCTTAGTCGACAGGATCCTAACCCTGTTTGCTAAGCCATCTTTGTTCAAATCGACGGAGGCAAATGATGATTCGCTCCTGGCAATGTCCCAGTGGTAGCGATGCTGATGCTTAAATCAGTATCAAATTCCAAGTCCTTCCACGGCAAATGATGATTCGCTCCTGGCAATATTCCAGTCGCAGCGATGCTGATGGTAAGATTGGCGTCAGATCCCAAGTTCCGCACTCGAAGCAAAAAGTCAGCGAGCCATAAATGCATATGAAATAGCCGAAATGATAGGGCAACTTGCAATAAAATCAGCAAGTAAAAGATATGCATACAAAAATAGCCGAAATGATTGGGCAACTCGCAATAAAAAGCAGCGAGTAAAAATAAAAATAGCCGAAATGATTGGGCAATCGCGACTTTCGCGATATAAAAAGCTGAAATGATAGAGCATCGCGGAAAGAAATAAAAAAAATGAAATGAAAATTTTTGCCCTACAGGCGAGTCCATACTGACCCCCGTATACAATCCATGGGCAAAAACGAAGAGCGAACCAAATTCCCCAACAGACTCTGTCAAAGAGAGAGCCGGATCTCAACGGCAACATCTGCATCCCAGAAGACCAACAACGGCGTTCCTCACTCCAGCAGGATGCGGACGCGACACCACCAATCGGAGCCACGGCAAAGTTCCAAGATTCTACGGTTCACAGACAACCTAGAGTATGCCCCGACACCGCAGAAAGCGGAGCAAATTAGCAAAAGACCCCGTCTCGGAAATACGTCAGCAAATGACCCCGTCACGGAAATACGTCAGCCAATGACCCCGTCGTGGGAACACGTCAGCCAATGACCCCGTCACGGAAACACGTCAGCCAATGAACCCGTCGCGGAAATACGTCAGCCAATGACCCCGTCGCGGAAATACGTTAGCAAATGACCCCGTCTCGGAAACAAGTCATCCAATGACCCCGTCGCGGAAATACGTCAGCAAATGACCCCGTCTCGGAAATACGTCATCCAATGACCCCGTCGCGGAAACACGTCAGTCAATGACCCCATCGCGAAAACACGTCAGCAAATGACCCCGTCTCGGAAATACGTCATCCAATGACCCCGTCACGGAAACTCGTCAGCCAATGACCCCGTCGCGGAAATACGTCAGCAAATGACCCTTCGTGGAAAAACGTCAGCCAATGACCCCGTTGCGGAAATACGTCAGCAAATGACCCCGTCGCGGAAACACTTCATCCAATGAATTTGTCGCGGAAATACGTCAGCAGATGACCCCGTCGTGGAAACACGTCAGCCAATGACCCCGTCGCGGAAATACGTCAGCAAATGACCCCGTCTCGGAAATACGTCAGCCAATGACCCCGTCGCGGATATACGTCAGCCAATGACCCCGTCGCGGGAATACGTCATCTAATGACCCCGTCGCGGGAATACGTCAACCAATAACCCCGCCTCGAAAATACGTCATCCAATGACCCCGTCGCGGAAATACGTCAGCAAATGACCCCGTCACGGAAATACGTCAGCAAATGACCTCGTCGCGGAAACATGTCAGCAAATGACCCAATCGCGGAAATACGTCAGCAAATGACCCCGTCGCGGAAACACGTCATCCAATGACCCCATCGCGGAAATACGTCAGAAAATGACCCCGTCTCGGAAACACGTTAGCAAATGACCCCGTCGCGGAAATACGTCAGCAAATGACCCCGTCGTGGAAACAAGTCATCCAATGACCCCGTCGCGGAAATACGTCAGCATATGACCCCATCTCGGAATTACGTCATCCAATGACCCGTCGCGGAAACACGTCATCCAATAACCCCGTCACGGAAACACGTCAGCCAATGACCCCGCCTCGGAGATACGTCAACAAATGACCTCCTCGTCGGAGCAGTGCTTCGACTCGGGAACAAGTCAACAAATCAACCACTTACGAGTCCACTCGACTTGTAAGGGAGAAAATTCTCTTGTGAGATCCTTACGACTCTCAAGAGAAAACACACTTAGGAATTCTCACGATTCCTAAGGAGAAAATACACCTACGAGATCCTCTCGACATGTAGGGAGAAAAGTCTTTATGAGACCCTCATGGCTCATAAAGTTGAAAAGTCTTAGGCAGCAGACCTGAACCTGTTTCCTAAGCCATCGCTACCCTATAAAGGGTTCAAGATGAACTATTATCTATCATCTACAGACCACATTTGCCAAAATTACATGCCAGAGAAATGGAGATGCTACTCAAGAGTACGTAAACTGCTTTGCACCAAGTCAAAACAAAAGGGCATAACCCAGGGACGTCAACCACATGCTATGCAAGGCTGCAAAGAGAAAATTTGATTCGCATCCAGTTAAGCGTTCGGAGCGTACCCACTCATGTATGTGCGAAAAGGTTTAATGCATAAAATAAACGCACAAAAAGGAAAAAATTGTTATTCATACTTCAGAAAATTTCTTACATTGATAAAAACAGTAAACAAAACCATCATTAAAAGGTTTACAAGGGTAAAACACTAAATCCGGGACATGGGTTGAGAAATTCGGAAGTAAGGCCGTCTAAAATGCTTCTGGCCTCTCAGACCATTCTTGTATGCATCCTCTCACAATCGCAAGCATCAGGGTCCTCATTGATGTCATCCTTCCTCCGATAAGCAGAGATTATCGTTGTCTGTTGGAAAATTTGATGCAAAATATCAGTGAGATTATCTTGCCGCTTCTTCGATATCAGGCCCATCAGATATATTGAGTGCACCTTGTCTTCGGCATCATCCAATGCCTTAAGCGGCATGGCTTCATAAAATCCAGGAAGTGCTTCCCAAATCGCTTTCACAACGAGCTTCAAAAGAGCGGAGCGACGAGGAAGCAGCCGACCGTTGTATTCATTAAAGAGACTTATAATTTCAGCGCACTGTGCGTTTCTAAACTCCTGGTTTTGGCAGCGGCCTTGTGCGTGAATGTCTTCATAAGAAATAATTTCGTTAAGGTCATACAAATGAGCGGCCATAGCGTCTGAAAAGGAAAATCAGTAAGAGTTTAGTGGTCAGACTGATCAAGAAAATACTTATTGAAACGGACACGGGAATTTAAACAACTTTTGATATCCTCACAAAGAAAATAAGTTCTGATTAAGACACCCAACAAACTCGAGTTTGTGTAAATAAAGGAGAAATCCTAAAAAAGATCCACATTTAATGAGAGGCCCCTCGGGCCAAGGAGTAAAACTCCCTTGAGAGCAGCGCTCTGCAACAGAGATGACACCTGTCAACTCTAATTATGAGGGGAATAAAAATTCCCCGAGAATTCTAAAGAGCCATACTCTGCGAAGAAGATGGAACAAGCCATCAGAACCCTTAAAAAGTAAAGCTTTTACAGAGGTAAAACCCAAAGATCTGAAATACAAATCTTAAAAACTCTAAGAGTTCTTCACTAATGGGTTAAGAAAACCTACAAAAGATCTCTTTAGATCTATGATCTAAGAAAGAGCAAAGCTCTGTTAAGAAACCCTAAAAAGGATTTCTTTAGATCTATGATCTAGGAAGAGCAAAGCTCTGTTTTAATTAACGATCTGAAGATCTGTGATCTAGAAAGAGCAAAGGTCTATTTAATGGGGTCAAGAATGATTCTTACCAAATATTTGAACAAAGAATGTACTTGGGGGCAGAGATCTATGCTCTGAAGAGAGAATTCAATTCTCAGAAAAACAAGAAAGAGAGAAGATGAACAAGCAGTCGTCTCAAAGGGCCAAAGGCCCTATTTATAAGCGTTGGAAGTCGATCCAACTTCCAAGACAATCTAACGGTGGAAAGGCTGTCACCGCTGCACTCACGTGTGAGCCACGTGAGCGCAGCGGTGGGGGGCATTTGTTTCCCCCTAATCAGAGCAAAGCTCTGTTCAAAATTTGGAATTTAAACTGAGGCGGTGCCTCACGTGCAAAGCACGAGAGTGCTCGTGCCAAGAGCGCCAGCGCTAAGAGTCAAAGACTCTGAGGCAGCGCCTAACGTGCAAAGCACGAGAGCGTTAACGCCAAGAGCGCCAGCGCTAAGAGTCAAAGACTCTGAGGCAGCGCCTCACGTGCAAAGCATGAGAATGCTCGTGCCGAGTGCGCCAGCGCTAAGAGTCAAAGACTCAGAGGCAGCGCCTCACGTGCAAAGCACACGAGAGCACTAAGCGCTAGAACTAAATGTTCTCCACCATTGGATCAAGGATCCAACTGAGATGAATAAATCATCAAATTACAGAATTTAATTCTATTGAGGAAATACTCCTCAAATCTTTCCAAATAAGAAAGATTGTGCTCTGTAAATCAGTGCATCGTTGGATCAAAGATCCCATGGTGATTAAAAAATCACCAAGATACAGAATAATCTCTGTATGGGAAAACAATTCCCCAATCTTGTTAAATAACAAGAAAGATGTCTTCTGTAAAACAGAAGCCCTAGGATCAAAGATCCAACGGTGGGAAAAACCCCCAAATCAATCAGAGAAAAGATTTCCTTAACTGATTCAACAAATCAGCATCCACTATATAAAGGACCCAAGACTTCAAGTCTTGAAGGGAAGAACCCCTCCTACACTTCAAGTTCTCAGAAAGGAAAAAGAGAAGAGCAAGCTCTAAGAAGATGGAATTTTCTTCAAGGTAAATAAAAAAAAGAGAGATCATAACATCTCCTCCATATTTGAGAGTTCAACTCACACATCAGAAGAACTTGGTTCTTTCTCTAGATCACAGATCTGTAAGACCAAGTCTTTCACAAAAAACAGAAGAGATCAAAGTATCTCTTCAAAAAGAGAAGAACCTAGTTCTTAGATCCATGAGACAAAGTCTCTTATAAACCGAGAATTTAATTCTTAGAGCACAGAACTGATCAGAGCTGCCAAATAAGAGCCTTAGCGCTTCAATTTAAAAAGAAGCGCCTTAGCGCTCCAAGTCTGGCGCTCACCGCCCAGCGCTCCAAGCGCTATTTTAAAAAGAAGCGCCTTAGCACTCCAAGTCTGGCGCTCAGCGCCCAGCGCTCCAAGCGCTATTTTAAAAGAAGCGCCTTAGCACTCCAAGTCTGGCGCTCCGCGCCAAGCGTGCTACGTGTTCCTCACGTGGGCGCTATTTTATAAGAAGGGCCTTAGCACTCCAAGTCTGGCGCCAAGCGCGCCACGTGCCCCTCACGCGGGCGCTATTTTATAAGAAGCGCTTTAGCGCTCGAAGTCTGGCGCTCAGCATCAAGCGCGCCACGTGCTTCTCATGTGGGCGCTGAGGAAATACAAAGCGCTCTGTAAATAAAGCCCCAGCACCATAAAGAGTGTTCAACACTCAGCAAAAGACAAAAAGAAAAAGGGGTGTCAGAACCCAAACCAATGCTCTGCATTATTGAATAAAAAGGGACTGAGCCCAAACAAATGTTCAACATTTTATTCAAAACTGAGTGGACTGAGCCTAAGTTGGCCACAAGTCCCTAATTCAGATTAACCGAGCCCATGTGCTCACAATCTTTTTAATTGGTCTTATTCCCAAACCTGACTATAGATCTCCCAACCAATATTGGTTCAAGGGTACATCTCTTCATACCTCTGATACATGTCGTTGTAATTCTTCAACGTCTTCAGAGAGGTGGAGGGTCCCAATAACCAATAACTTTTGACGCATCCCTAAACGGTTAAACCAAAACCTTACAGATTATGATGTCTTTAAACCATAGACTACGATGTCCTTAAGCCCCATGGACCGCAATGTCCCTAAACTAAAACGATAGAGTCCAAATACTCTTTGGTTGGATCTAAATGATCCCAAAATCCTGTTGAGTATATCATAGTCTAAAATTAGACTAACGTATCCTCAACAGACGTTTGAGTTGACCTTAGTCTAAAACAAGACTAACGGTCCTTAAACCAACCCAAATCCAAATCTAAGAAAATACGGATTTGGACTAATTCACGCCCTACGGGTGACAACATAAATTAGTCTCCGTATACAATCCACGGGCAACCAAAAATAAATCAAACACACACGACATGAAGTGACCATTTGGAGAAGGAGAAAGTGGCTACCGCGATGCGGTAGCGTAATTAACTGCAGGGGCTTGCGCCTGCAGGGAAGAGCGTCTCCACAATCAAAAACCCCTCGCAAGCGAGAGGGAATATGACAAAATCTGCTACAACGGCCGCATCTGTCCAAAACTCTGATACATGGTTCCATAAATTAACTTGGAATCTTCGGAGAGGTGGATGGATAAACCCAAATAGCATCTGCCCCCAAATTCAGGCAAGACGATCCATCCCGGATCCTTCTCTGTTTTCGGCGGCGAACAGATTCTGGCATGCCCGGTGGGACCTTTTCCTCTTTCCACTCCACACTTTGTGTGTCGTGTTCGCGAACGAATCACGGTTTAATGTGGTTGCCCCTTGATTCGAGGTGCTAGGATTTAGTTTCTTGCTCCCGTGCAGAGAAAATGGCTTCCAACTGCACCATCTGCAACAACAACTCCCACTCCGTCCTCGCCGGAGGAGTGACCTATGGGCCCCAAGCGGCCTCCATCTTCGCCATGGCAGTGGAACAAGTGACTCAGGCTACCACTGGACTGTTCTTTAGGACCATAATCCTACCGGCAAGCTTCAGCGTCCCAATGCCGTCACAGGAAGCTCCGAAGAAGTCGGTCTTTGATCGGCTCACCACCACCGCGGCCCCTCTCAACGGGTCGTCCAATTCCAGCGCCTCGGCCTTTAACAGACTAGGCCAAAGCTCAAATGGGCCCATGAAGAAGCCTGCAATACCCGGAGGGGTTATCCCAAAGCGGATAGCCATTCCGGCTCAAGTAGAGGAAATCGTCAAAACGTCTTCTCCTGCTAAAGGATCAGTCTTTGCAAGACTGGCCGCTCCAACTCCCGCTTCAGGCAAAGTCACCAAGGCTGCTTCCCTTGCCCAAAAGTCAGTCTTCGACAGGCTGGACATCTATTCTCAACGGACGTCAGTTTTCGACAGGCTGGCACCAACAGCAGTTTCTCATCAAAGCATGAAGCACGATGAAGCTACCCCGACAACGGAGGTGATCCCGGCCGCACGACATGCTCGACGTCGCCACTGGCGCCGAGTGAGGAAAGCTGGGGGCAGTTTCCCTTCTGGACTGACTCCGCCAGCTCCAACAGTGGAAGTCGATGCTGCTGTTCCAACTGGGAACAGCTTTGAGCCGCTTAGGAGGGCGCGCAAGAGCTATCCAACCGCTATACTGAAGAAGACTCCTCCACCTATGGAGAACGTTACAAAGCCGAAGTCAGAACAGCCTCCTCAGCGGCTGTCCTCTAAAATTCACAGTGTCTAGCGAAGAGTCCAAGACTCTGTAATTAACCAAGACTACTCCCGCCAACCAAATAAGATGAAGTTTTGGCAAGAGGAGGACCATTCCGCCGTCATGCTACGGAAGATGTCGTCTTCCTGGGTGTCTATGGCAACAGCCCCCTCAACGTCGACCGCTCATGAAAGGAGAAGGTCGGAGAAGATCCCCATGCCTGCGACAAATTCTAAGGGCACTGAATCCAAACGCCCCACGTATGGGGGAATGGTAGTGCACACCATCTACATGGCTTCCTGGAAAGAGGATAGCCGTATCTCCACGGGTCATCGACCACTCACCCGATCTGTGACAAAGGCTCAGGAGCAACAACAGCAAAAGCTCCAGGAGATGGTGACAAAGAAGGCCGCGCTCACTGGGCCGAAAGAAAGACCGGAGACGTCGTCGGAGCAGCGCCAGGAACTGGAAACCGACGCCGAGTTCCTCCGAAGAATGCTTGAGAAGAAAGACAAAGAGGCCGCGGAACAAGCGGCCAACATAAAACAAATGGCGCTCCTGTTCCAAGATATGGTCGGGATGATGATACAGCCGGATCCCCCAGCTGAAGATCCTCCAATAATAATTGGAGACGATAGAGGAGAGACATCAAACCCTCCTCCGACCTTTTCAGCTGCAAAGAAAGAAACAATCTCGAAAGCTGCGCTCGATGATTATATAGCTCAACAGATACGAACTCATCAAGCGAACGAAGCCGCTGGCCAAGTCGTCAGAACTGGGCGATCAGATTAATTACCCGCCAGGATACACGATTCCTAAGTTCCACGTATACAAAGGGACATGAAATCCCCATCAACATGTCGCTCAGTTCAGGGCTCTGTGCGGCAACACTGAAGGTGACGATAAGCTACTGCTTCGCCAATTCGTCTGCAACTTGGCGGAGACGGCGTTCGAATGGTATTCAGAGCTTCCCAACGACTACGTCATAACTTTTACGGAGATGGAATTGCTATTCACCCAGCGTTTCGCAAGCGCTAGCGAACGCACCCAAATCACGGCATTGATCAATGCCAGGGTGAAGCTAGGTGAAACATGGGTTCAGTATGCGATACGGTGGCGAAACCTATGGTCTTAGTGCGAACAGCGCATAGAATAGGCTCCTGCAGTGGGCATGTTTGTGGAAACCCTCGATCCACAGGCGACCATATCTCAATTCATGATGTTCTTCAAGCCGACCACCTTCCAGGCCTTGATTGACAAGCTGGCCCAAATGGACCAGATGGGCCATAGGCCTTCCTCTTCAAAGTCGGAGCCACGGAATGAAAAGGGGAAAGGAAAAGCGACCTTCGTCATCAATGCTCAGCAAAAGCCGACTGGTCAAAAACCAGCTGATCGCCAAAACGATAGACATTTATTCCTCAACGAAAAGTTAAGACGTCCTTACTCGTTTCCGCGGGAGAAAACAAAGAGACTGTTCGAACTGGCGATACGCAACAGGCTCATCAATCTGCCAGATCCGAGATGTCCATTGCAGCCCGTTGATGTCAACAATCCCAATTACTGCCCCTACCACCGAGTAGTAGGCCATCCAATCAAAGATTGCTTTGTCTTCAAAGGCTGGATTGAGGACCAATACCAACAGAGCAAATTCGCACTGTCCGAGAATTGGAAAGTAAGCCCGCCCCAGCCGCACGCTCTTAAAAAGATGGACGCGCCGGGGGCATCGTGCTCTTTTATAGAAGAAGCTACATGGGGGGGTCACTCTTTCAACCAAAACGAAAAGAATGCTGAAGGATCTCCAAATATGCCCGGCGATCAGCTGGAAAAGTCCGCTGGAACCCGAGGTCATTGAAGGAATGCTGAAGCCGTGCCCGACGCCAAGAATCGGTAGCGATAGTCAAAACGCCCATGCCCAGCCGTCAAAGTCTTCAAAGAAAAAGAAGAAGACCAAAAAGCCCGTGAAGCCTGATGACAAGCGCACGGACCTGAAAAAACATATTGACGCCCTGGAGGAATACAACCAAAAGGCGCGAACCCCGGTCACACTCCAAAAATTTCTCAACAATATCCTTGAGAGCGGAGATAATGACAATAACGACGGAGACGACTTGTCAGAAGAATCTGAGGATTATGGGGCAAGTTGCCACATGATCTCTCATTCGGTATTAACTAACGAAGAAGCTCACTCGGCGTTGGAAGACAGCATAAAGGAGCAGGGGGCAGGATCGAAGCCAAAACCCTTAGAACCGTCTGACGAGATGATCGACCTGCTGCTGAACGAAGCCCGTTAGAAGTGCAAGGATAATCAAGAACGCGAAATGGCCATATTTGAAAAGGCTTGGAGTCGGCGTCAATTTAAAGAAGTCATGGGTCACGAAACACTCCAACCAGATCAAAGCATATCCGCGGCAGACAAAAGCAAACTTAAGACGAGGAAACGGTTCGCCAAAGCCTTGTCCATGGGAATGAAGCTGCCACTTTTCAAAGGGAATACTCCCGGCGGTATGCACCCTGACGAAGCGGATGTACATCCCACCTATTGCTTATACCATCAGAGGATTGCACATCCTACCGGAGAATGCATGGCCTTTAAAAAATGGTGGCAAGGGTATGTCACTCACAGGAAACACTTCAAGAGGATGAAGCGTGAAGCTCGTCGACAACGAAAAAGTGCGACAGACGAACGTGGAAGAGCTGTCGTCAACTGTCACATGGTTGATAGCAAGGGATCGCAAATTCTCACCTTCGAGAGCGATTCTGAAGAAGAAATGGCTCTCGTCCGTCTCATCAAAGAATCCACCTCAGGAAAAGAAGAAGAGATGAAGACCTGCGAGAACATTCAGTTGCGTAATCGCACGTTACCCGAAAAGAATCTCGGACCCACAAACAAGGGATCGAACAAAAAAGATAAGGGGAAAGAAAAAGTCCCTGAAGATATCGCCCTCAATGACCGAGTCGTCGAAGAGCTTGCAGCCAAGGACCCGCCCAAGAAAAACAAGGTGGATTACAACGTTCCAGCACACCTGAGGAAGATACCCTCGCTGCTGAGCATTCTCGATGCCCTTCTGCTATCTAAAGAGGCGAGAGATTCTCTGATCAAGGCACTATAAGAGCCCGACCAATTCCAAACTTTCCTTGTCGAAGAAAAGATGAAGGACGAATTGGAAGAAGTTCACACAGCTGACATCACTTTCAGTGATGAAGACCTCCTCATCAGAACGTGCGAACACAACCGTCCCCTGTATGTCACCGGGTACTGCCATAACATCAAGATAGGGAAAATTTTAGTTGACAACGGGTCCTCTGTCAACCTCCTAAATAAGAGGGTGCTGAAAGAAATATGCATGAGCGTTCAACACCTCACTCAGGATAAAATCACTATCTCCGGGTTCGACTCCCGGTCATCATAGATGCTTGGGTCTGTAATACTGACGTTAAGCTTTGGGTTGCTCGTCATTGACATAAAGTTCCACGTCATTGACGCCAAGACTTGCTACAACGGTTTGCTCGGCAGGACTTGGTTACACGAATATAACATCATCCCTTCTACACAACATCATTTTATGAAGTACTTCAAAGACGGGCTTGAATACACAGTGACGGGGGAATGGAACCCATTCTCCGTAAACAAAGTCCACAAATATGAAGACGCCAAGTACTTCTTACCAGACTTCGAAGACACGGAAAGATGCAATAAACCGGAGAACAAGAAAAAAGCTATTACCACTATTCCGGTCTTTGGAAGCGATACCGAGGAAGAAGAAGAGATAGTCTATTCGGGGCCGCTCCGATACAACAAGCCCGGACCGTCTACCTCTATGTTGATCTTCGGCAGCGACTCTGAAGATGAGGTCAATACAGTATTTTCTGTTCGGCCATCAATACAAGCCTTCACTAGCGATGAACGGAGTTTGCAAATCGCCATGGTTCCGCAAAAGCATTACAAAGAGCTCGACGCACTTGATACCTATAGTCTGCAAGAATTGCAAACGTTCTACGTCCTTCCCAGGCGAAAAGATGAAAAGGAGATCCTCTTTTATCGATCCGCGGAAACCAAAGTGGAGAAAGAAATCTGGCATGGTGCCGATTCTGCGCTTGACAGGCTCCAGCCCATCCGTCTGCCCAGATACTACACAGAAGGATTAAAAAGGCTGTTGAGGCGCCAAGGCGTACCCTTCAAATAGACTGCACGACAAGCTCAGTTCTACAACAGGATCTGGAACGTCCCCGGGACTCAGCGAAAATTGCCCAACGGGAGAATGGAAACGATCGGGATTGGATATGTTCAATCCAAGAAACGGGAGCGATTCCATGGCTGGGACCAGAAGAAGCAAGGAAAGTTTTCTAAGAAACTCGCGACGGACTCTGCGGTTCTCATCAAGTCGGGCCGAAGATGAAGCTGAAGATTAAAAGGATGAGCTACTATTGGCCCACGATGATTCAGAATTGCCTCAAATATGCGAAGTAGTGCCATTCGTGCCAGATTCATGGGGACTTCATCTACCAGCATCCAAACCCGCTACACCCAACGGTGGCTAGCTGGCCGTTCGAAATGTGGGGAACCGACATAATTGGGCCCATCGAACCAGCGTCATCCAGTGGACATCGGTTCATATTGGCAACAACCGATTGTTTCTCCAAGTGGGCAGAAGCAATACCGCTAAGAGAAGTGAAGACAGAGAATACCCTCCATTTCTTCAAGACACGCGTCATCTATCGGTTCGGCACTCCGAGACGGATTATCTCCGATAACGGGCCAGCCTACAGAAGTCACAAAATCAGCCGCTTCGCACAGTAGCATAACATAGACTGGAGATACTCTTCGGTCTATAATCCCCGAGCTAACGGTCTAGCTGAGGCTTTTAACAAGACCTTGACGAAGATCATAAAGAAGACGGTGTCCAAAAATAAGAAGAGCTGGCACGAGAGACTGCATGAAGCTCTCTGGGCGTATCGAACTACGTTCAAAACAGCTACGAATACAACGCCATATGCGTTAATGTTTGGCACAGAAGCAATACATCCCTTGGAGATAGAGCTACCCTCTCTACGAGTGGCAGTTCATTATGAGCTAACGGACGAAGAGAATGCTCATCTTCGGCTCGAGGAGCTCGACGCCCTCGATGAAATTCGTCTCATGGCGCAACAAAACCTAGAAGCTTACAAAGCAAGGATGACGCGCTCATACGAAAAGTTGACCAGGCCGAGAACATTCCGCCAAGGAAAACTTGTGCTAGTGGTCAAGAGACCTATGATCCCCAATCGTGCAAAACGCGGGAAGTTCGAGCCAAATTATAAGGGTCCGTACATCATGGAGAAAGTCTACCAAGGCGGGGATTACTTGCTCATGGATACGCATGGCGAAAGACCCTTCCGGCCAATAAACGGTCGATTCTAAAAAAAATACTACGCCTGACGAGCCATGGCCCGGGTCAACGATAAATGACGACGCCTATATCCGCTCGCTATCTTCCCAAGCCCAAACTCTATAAGTTGTATCCAGCGAAACCGTTGTATCCAAAATGGCAACAATGGACCGAAACGTCCCTAAAACTAACAATGGACCGAAACGTCCCTAAACTAACAATAGACCGTAATGTCCTTAAACTAGATACGGACCGAAACGTCTTTAAACTACTACAAACCGTAGCATCCTAGGGCTGACGCAAAAAAAAATGGTACGTCCATAAGCAAGATGGGCACGGATGAAAACCCGAAAGGGCTCCGTGAGTAAAAACAGTAGGGCTACCGGCGAGTTTGTGAAAACCCGAATGGGCGCAGACTCGTAAAAAGTTCATGCACACTTGCTAGGTCCTCTCGACCTTGTAAGGAGAAAACTACCTGCGTGAGATCCTTACAACTCACAAAGGAGCGACACACTTAGGGATCCCCATGATTCCTAAGGAGAAATTACACTTACGAGATCCTCACGACTCGTAAGGAGAACCCTCTTATGAGACCCTTACGGCTCGTAAGATTCAAAAGCCTTAAGCTACAGGGATCTGAACCTGTTCTTAAGCCATCACATTTCCAAGACTTCCCTACAAACGGTTCAATATTGACCCTTCTATACAATCCATAGGCATAAATAAACGTCTCCCCCACCAAGTTCCGCCAATGGCGTGAAATCCCCCTTTTTGGTGGACAGACACTTGTAAGTCCTTTCGACTTATATGGAGAAAATATTCTTATGAGATCCTTACGACTTATAAGAGAAAACACCACTTAGAAATCCTCACGACTTCTAAGGAGAAAACGCACCTACGAGATCCTCACAACTCGTAAGGAGAAACATCCTTATGAGACCCTTACGGCTCATGAAGTCAAAAACCTTAGTCGACAGGATCCTAACCCTATTTGCAATGCCACCTCTGTTCAAATCGACGGAGGCAAATGATGATTCACTCCTGGCAATGTCCCAGTGGTAGCGATGCTAATTCCTAAATGGGTATCAAATTCTAAGTCCTTCCATAGCAAATGATGATTCGCTCTTGGCAATATTCCAGTCGCAGCGATGCTGATGCTAAGATTGGCATCAGATCCCAAGTTCCGCACTTGTAGCAAAAAGTCAGCGAGCCATAAATGCATATGAAATAGCCGAAATGATAGGGCAACTTGCAACAAAATCAGCAAGTAAAAGATATGCATACAAAAATAACCGAAATAATTGGGCAACTCGCAATAAAAAGCAGCGAGTAAAAAGAAAAATAGCCGAAATGATTGGGCAATCGCGACTTTCGCGATATAAAAAGATGAAATGATAGAGCATCGCGGAAAAAAATAAAAAAAACGAAATGAAAATTTTTGCCCTACAGGCGAGTCCATACTGAATCCTGTATACAATCCATGGGCATAAACGAAGAGCGAACCACATTCCCCAACAGACTCTGTCAAAGAGAGAGCCGGATCTCAACGGCAACATCTGCATCCCAGAAGACTAACAACGGCGTTCCTCCTCACTCCAGCAGGATGCGGACGCGACACCACCAATCGGAGCCACGACAAAGTTCCAAGACTCTACGGTTCACAGACAACCTAAAGTCAGCCTCGACACTGCAGAAAGCGGAGCCAGTCAGCAAATGACACCGTCTCGGAAATACGTCAGCAAATGACCCCGTCACGGAAATACATTAGCCAATGACCTCGTCGCGGGAACACGTCAGCCAATGACCCCGTCACGGAAATACGTCAGCCAATGACCCCGTCGCGGAAACACGTCAGCCAATGACCCCGTCACGGAAATACATCAGCTAATGACCCCGTCGCGGAAATACGTCAGCAAATGACCCCGTCTCGGAAATACGTCATCCAATGACCCCGTCGCGGAAACACGTCAGCTAATGACCGCGTCGCGGAAATACGTCAGCAAATGACCCCGTCTTGCAAATACGTCATCCAATGACCCTGTCGCGGAAACACGTCAGCCAATGACCTCGTCGCGGAAACACGTCAGCAAATGACCCCGTCTCGGAAATACGTCATCCAATGACCCCGTCACGGAAACACGTCAGCCAATGACCCCGTCGCGGAAATACGTCAGCCAATGACCCCGTCGCGGGAATACGTCAGCCAATGACCCCGTCGCGGAAACATGTCATACGTCAGCCAATGACCCCATCTCGGAAATACGTCAGCAAATGACTTCGTCGCGGAAATACGTCAGCAAATGACCTCGTCGTGGAAATAAGTCAGCAAATGACCCCGTCGCAGAAACATGTGAGCCAATGACCCCATCGCGGAAATACGTCAGCAAATGACCCCATCTCGGAAATACGTCATCCAATGACCCCGTCGCGGAAACACGTCAGCCAATGACCCCGTCGCGGAAACACGACAGATTTGATATATTGTGCAAGGTTTAGTTCAGGTCAGGAGATCGAGATGTTGAGATGTCGGGAATCAAAAATCTGCCGATAAAGTTAAATAAAATCGAAGAATCAATACTAGCAGGGACTTGGAAAATATATAAAGATTCCAGACATCAAATAAATCTCCATGTGTCACAACGAAGCAGCTCCAGAATTCTGAAGCCAAGATCTCACTAACAAACCGTGCTTCCACGGCCAAACTCGCATCAATGCGGCGGATCCGTGGCCGATTCAGTGAGTCAGGATTTGGGATTTTTAGTTGTGATTTGTAACAACAAACTCTAATTCTGGGGATCTATAGTTTATGGTTTTGGGGCTATATAAAGGATCGAGGGCTAAACTTAGAAATCATCAATCTTGTACATGAAGCAAATCACCGTCAAAGAACAAGTAATCCACGACAGGTCCGCGATTCAACGTGATATGGCGACGTGAGATTCGACGGAGCATCTACTTCCTACGAGGCAGAGATCGAGAGCAACTTCTTCTTCCTCTTGTAATCTAAACTCGAAGGTTTTGTAATTGTGAAGTTGATTAATAAAGGTAGATCATTAGATTAATTATTTAGCATTTAATTTCTGCATTATGATCTCTTTCTCTATCCGTTCTTCTTCTATCTCCATCATGCGTGAGTAATTCTCTGCTTGATAGGTTCGTAGGATTGGGGTAGAACAACGGATGAGAAAATATTTTAACTTCTTTTATGTATCATGAAGTTTATAAATTTTAGCAAAAGAATCGTTAACATTCAAATCGGGCGCGCTACCAATTTGTTGCTAGTCTTGACCGCGATTTGAGATTAGATTAACAATTGTTTTGTTAAGGGCTAGATATGAATAGAGATCAATAAAAGGACAATGGTCAATAGTATGGAAACCCTAGTCTCTTCCAAGAACCCTAATCCTCATTCATCACTATCTATCTAGTTTTAAATCTATCAATAGATAAAAGGAGTAATCTTTATTAGTCATCCATGACTACTAAATCCTAACGAACCCTACAAGCCCTCTTCTTCTAAAATCTACATCCGTATTTAAACTAGATCTGTATTCTATATCCGTGTTTGACGTAGATCTAGAAACTATTCTTCACTATTCTTTATTTTTCTATTCTTCCACTTTTTCAACACGTCTAAAGGAAGATTGAAAGATTCCATATATCTCTAAGGACGACCCGTACTCATCTCGGTCTAGCTACACGCGACACCGTTATTGATTGCGGTTATTCTACAAACACTTCTTTAAAACAGATCAATCACTAGTGTATGCACAGCTATTTCTGGATCTAGTTCCGGCATCTCGGAATAGTTCCACGCAAAGCAGTCTTTATACTACATAAGCACATCCTTTAGCATGGCCACCTGCTTTCTAGACAGCAGCTCACCGCCGAACGTTGTCCCCGGCTCATTTTCCGTCCCCAAGTCGATTTTTCTCAGGCTGTCCGCTGTGGTGTGTATCCCATCTTCCAGCTCTTTTGGCGCCGGTGGAAATTCTAAAACCACCTCGTCCTTATCCTCATTTGCGAAGCACCGGGAGAGGTCTTCCATATTCTCGTGCTCTCCTTCTTTTGATAGTGTTATCACGTGGCAGGTACGAGCTCGTTTCCAAGCTCGATGCTGATCTAGACTTTTCCTCGCAGTGTAGATTACTTTTGGCTCATGCTTTCGTGGTGGGGATACCCTCCAACTGTCGGATAGAGCAAACTTGCCTTGCTGATACTGGTCTTCGACCCAGTCTTTGAAGGTGAAGCGGTCTTCAAGAGGTTGTCCTACTGCTCGGTGGTAGGAGCAATAAGCCGGATGATGGATCTCGTTTATTTGTTCGGGGTGCTGAGGCTCCGAGAGCGTCATCATTTAATGCATGATGACAAGGTCAAATATTTTCCGTGTCTTGTCTAGGGGGAAAGAGTATTCCCGACCCATCTTCTTCATAAAGGACGGATTCCAGCTGACTCTTTCTCGATAGCGTGGCTTCTTGGATCCGCTTCACTGTTCTAGAACATCATTCTCGTTCTCCACCATGTTTTTGGGACTTTTCCATTGCCACGATAGTGCACAGCGGGCTGAGGGCGAAGGGCATTGTAGTCTTTTCTCTCCGCAGACTGCTGAGCGAGACGCTGCGTCCTGGCTTTCGCGTAAATAGCCATTTCGCGGCTGTGGTCATCCCGAACCTTTTGACCGGCTTCTTTCATTAGCTTGTCAATCTGTTCTTCGAATGACGGACTTGGCATTCTTACGGCGGGATCTTGCTCTAGTTCGATATCTACGCTATCTGGAAAAGCATTCGCTTCTCCACCGGAATTATTTATGACATGGAAGCCATGGAATCGCTCCTGTTTCTTGGACCAAACGTATCCAAGCCCAGTCGTCTCCATCCCCCCGCTGGGCATCTTTCGCTGAGTCCTGGGAACGTCCCAAATCTTGTTGTAGAACTGGGCTTGTCGAGCGGTTTGTTTGAAGGATACGCCTTGGCATTTTAACAGCCTCTTTAATCCCTCTGCGTAATATCTAGGCAGACGGATCGGTTGAAGCCTTTCAAGCGTAAAATCAACACCATGCCAGACTTATTTTTCCACTTTAGTCTCCGTAGATTGGTAGAATAGGATCGCATTTTCACCTCTTCGCTTAGGATGGACATAGAAGGTCTGCAGTTTTTGCACGCTGTATGTATCGAGTGCATCAAGTTCCCTATAATGCTGCCGCGGAACCATGGTAATTTGTCAACTCGGATCAGCTCCAGTGAAGGTCTGCATTGACGGGCGGACGGAGAACACTGTGTTGGCCTCGTCCTCAGAGTTACTACCGAGGACCAAAATAGGGTAGATTGTCCTGGCCTGTTGTCTTGGGGTTGCCCCGATTAGACTATCTTTTCATCTTCCTCGGTATCGCTCCCAAAGATCGGGATGGTGGAGACGGCTTTTTGTCGGTTCTCGGGTTTACGACATCTTTCCGTGTCTTCGAAGTCTGGTAGGAAGTACTTGGCGTCTTCATATTTGCGGACTTCATTTACGGAGAATGGGTTTAGGTCCCCTGTAACTGTGTTCTTGAGGCCATCTTTGAAGTACTTCATACACTGGTGTTGTTTAGAAGGGATGACGTTGTACTCGTGCAACCAAGGCCGGCTGAGCATGGCGTTATAGCAAGTCTTGGCATCGATGACATGAAATTTGATGTCAGTGATGAGCATCCCAAAGCGTAATGTCAATATCACGGACCCAAGCGTCCGTGATGACTATGAGTCGAACCCGGAGATGGTTATTTTGTCCCGAGCCAGGTGCTGAACTTTCATGCAGATCTCCTTCAGCACTTTCACGTTGAGAAGGTTGACAGAGGACCCGTTGTCGACCAGGATCTTCCCTATCTAAATGTCGTGGCAGTACTCGGTGACATATAGAGGACGGTTGTGCTTGCACGTTCCGAGGAGGAGATCTTCATCGCCGAAGGTGATGTCAGCTGTATGAACCTCTGCCAGCTCGTCCTTCATCTTTTCTTCTGCATGGAAAGCTTGGAACTGATCAACCTCTTGTAATGCCTTGATCAAAGAATCTCATGCCTCTTTGGACAGATGGAGAGCATCCAGTACGCTCAGTTGTGAGGGTATCTTCTTCAGGTGTGCCAGGACATTGTAATCCACCTTGTTTTTCTTAGGCGGGTCCTTGGCCGCGAGCTCTTTGACGACTCCATCATCGAGGGAAATTTCCTCAGGGACTTTTTCCTTCCCCTTGTCTCTTTTGTTTGAACCATTATTTGTTGGCCCGAGGTTCTTCTCAGGCAGCGTGCGGTTATGCAGCTGAATGTTCTCGCATTTCTTCGCCTCTTCTTATTTTCCAGAGGTGGATACATTGAAGAGAGGTCCGAGGGTTATTTCTTCCTCAGAATCGCTCCCGAATGTGAGAATTTGAGTTTTCCCTTTTGTTGAACTGGTATCAACCATATAACAGTTGCCAGTCATTTTTCCACGCTCATCTGTCGCACTTTTTCGCTGTCGACGAGCTTCACGCTTTATCCTCTTAAAGTGTTGTCGGTGAGAAACGTATCCTTGCCACCGCTTCTTGAAAGCATTGCACTCTTCGGTGGGGTGCATGAACCTCCGATGGTATAAGCAGTAGTTCGGATGTACATCCGCTTTGTCAAGGCATGTACTCCCGGGAGTATTTCCTCTGAAAGGTGGCAGCTTCATTCCCATTGAAAGGGTTTTGGCGAACCGTTTCCCCGTCTTAAACCTTCTTTTGTCTGCCGCGGGTGTGCTTCGATCTGGTTGGAGTATTTTGTGACTCTTCCTCGCCTCAGCTTCTTCATCCTGACGCCGACGCTTGGCCTTTTCGTATATGACCGTTTCACGCTCTCGGTTAGCTTTGCTCTTTTGAAGGTCTTCGTTTAGCAGCCTGTCAATCAAGTCGTCTGACAGCTCCAAGGATTTTGCACCGGCCTTGCCCCCAGCTTCTCTACACCGTTTTCTGACTCCGAGGGGGTCTCTTCATTTTTTAACGACGAATGAGAGACCATGTGGTAACTCGCTACATAATCCTCGGGTTCTTCTGACGAGTCGTTCCCCTCATGGTTGTCACTGTTTCCGTTCTCGAGGATATGGTCGAGAAACTCTTCAAGAGTGACTGGGGTTAGCGCCTTCTGGTTGTACTCCTCCAGTGCGTCGATGTATTTTTGCAGGTCCGTGTGCTTGTCATCAGGCTGTACGGGCTTCTTGGTCTTTTTCGTTCCCTTCGAATACTTTGAAGGCTTGACCTGAGTGTCTTGCCCGTCATTAGCTGTTTTCGGTGTGGGACGCGATTTCAGCATCCCTTCAATGATCTCAGGCTCCAGCGGGCTTTTCCACCTGATCGCCGGACATGCTTAAAGATCCTTCAGCATTCTTTTAGTTTTAGCTGAAAGGACAACTTCCCACGGAGCTACTTCTACAAACGAGCATGATGCCCCTGGCGTGTCCACCTTTTTAGGAGCGTGCTTCTGTAGCGGGTTCACCCTCCAGTTTTCGGACAGCGCAAACTTGCCTTGTTGGTACTGGTCCTCGACCCAATTTTTGAAGATATAGAAATCCTCAATTGGGTAGCCCAATACTCTGTGGTAGGAGTAGTAGTTGGGACTGTTGACGTCACCAGGCTGCAATGGATGTCTCGGATCCGGCAGCGTGATAAGTCTGTTGCGCACTGCCAGTTCGAACAGTCTCCTCGTTTTATCCCGGAGAAACGAGTAAGGACGTCCTAGCTTCTCTTTGAGGGATCGGCGTGGGCGTGTGTCGCTTTGGCGAGCAACCGGTTTCGGGTCAATTGGTTGCTGTTGAGTGTTGGCAACGAAGGTCGCTTTCCCTTTGCCCTTTTCATTCCGGGGATCCATTTTTGAAGAGGACGGCCTGTGGCCCATCTGGTCCATTTAGGCCAGCTTGTCGATGAAGGCCTGGAAGGTAGTCGGCTTAAAGAACATCATAAATTGGGAAATAGTCGCCTGAGGATCAAGGGTCCCTACGAACATGCCCACGGCGGGAGCTTCTTCTATGCGTTGTTCGCATTTTGACCATAAGTTCCGCCACCAAATTGCGTATTGAATCCAGGTCTCTCCTGGCTTCACCCTGGCATTGATTAATGCCGTGATTGGGGTGCGCTCACTTGCACTTGTGAACCGCTGTGTGAATAGTAATTCCATCTCCGTGAATATTTTGACAGAGTCATTTTGGAGCTCAGAGTACCATTCAAATGCCGTTTCCGACAAGCTGCCAACAAACTGGCGAAGCGGCAGTTTGTCGTCTCCTCCAGTATTGCCACATAATACTCTGAACTGGGCGACGTGCTGATGCGGGTTGCTTGTCCTCTTGTACACATGGAATTTGGGGATCGTATATCCCAGCGGGTACTTGATTTGATCATACCAGCATGGGTAAGGTCGCCCAGTTCTGACGACTTGGCCAGCCGCTTCGTTTGCCTGATGAGCTCGTATTTGTTGAGCTATATAGTCATCAAGAGCAGATTTGGAGATTGTTTCCTCCCTGGACACTGATAGAGCCGGGAGAGGGTTTGATATTTCTCCTCTGTCGTCCTCGATAATTATTGGCGGGTCTTCAGCTGGATGTTCTGGCTGGATCATCATTCCAACCATGTCCTGGAACAGAAGCGCCATCTGCTTCATATTAGCAGCTTGTTCCGCGGCCTCCTTATCTTTTCTCTCCAGCACCCTTCGCAAGAACTCCGTATCAGCCTCCTGCTCCTGGTGCTGGTCGGACGCTGCTTCCAGGTTTTCTTTCTGCCCGGTAAGTGCTGTCATTTTCGTCAGCATCTCTTGGAGCTTTTGTTGCAGCTCTTGAGCTTTCGTCAACGACCGAGTTTGCAGCCGATGACCCACGGAAGGACGCCTCTCCTCTTTTCCGGAATCCATGTACACCGTGTGCACGATCATGCCCCCAGACTTGGGGCGTTTGGATCCATCACCCTTGGGATTTGCCGCGGGCGACGCCAAATCTGGGTTTTACTGCACATGTCGTAGTGTTAAATTGATATTAAATTAGATACATGTTGGAATGTAATATTCTATAGCCCATATCGAAGCCGACTTGATAAGATATAACCCTCTATTGTTTATTCTTCGATACTGATAGATCACAGCAACGAGAACTGACTGGCAATGCGGCTCTGGACTGCAGTCCAAGTAGCATTCCACGATGATGCCTGAATTTATATGTTTGTGTAGCGTTGTATGAACATGGATTCATGCGTAACCCTATACCGTTGTAAATATAATTCCGTTAGATAACTATTTGTTTTGGTTTCGTTTAATTTTACTACCGTTTGTTATTTTAATTGCAAATTAAACTGTCGAAGTGTACTGCAGTCCCAAGCAGGGACAGAACGGATGTTCTGACCTTGAACAGGACGTATCTTCCAGTACACAGAGGATATTGTTGATCCGTATGGTGCGTTGGAAACCTAATTAAAGGATATAAATTTCACTCAACTTTGTCTTTTCCTAATTATGATCCCAACAGGGTGAAAAGTATGTCGCGAATTGGACTTTCAGTTCAGGAACTGAAATTTCAGTGATGAAAACTTAAAATGAAATGACCGCATCTCGCAAACCTGAAACCCGTTTGATATGAAACCAATTTTTTTAGATCGCTGTTGGAGTTTAATTTTACCTCTTTTGTAACATTTTTTCTAAATACAATCGTGTAGATTAATACATTTTTCTGAAATCATAAGGTGCATGGTGTTTCATATCGCATATGACTTGCTATGTCGCACCACTCTTGTATTTTACCCGACCATGATACCGTTAATGATAGCGAATGCTCATAGTTATTTTTAGCAAACTTTGTATTGCCGAACGTGAGTAGTATTGGATTAGTTGTATCAAGCACGCCAGTAATAAGTGATTGATTAGTGGAAGTGAACAGTGCAGTGAAAATGAGTAAGACCGTGATTTGGCGCGTGCTTGTATATAATTAATCCTATGCTTATAGTTATTGTGACATGGGGAAATGGGGGAAATCAAGGTGGAATTGAACTCATATTTAGCGAGGTACGGTGATTTAGAGGATGACCATTCGATATTAGTGATACACACACATTAGGTCGTGGGCCTAGTGGCATGGCTGCATGGTTATGTCCCGGGCAACATTGGACCGTAGTCTTGGGCATGCACAAGACCCTTGTTAAACACGAGCATCATTTCCACTAATTTATTTCATTGACTTAGTGACTGATAAGTAGTGACATATACATTTCCTGGTTTGCTGACATGATACATATATCGCGTTGTTCATATTCACTTGATATTCATTATTCTCATGTTTATGTATTCTGTCGCACATTTCATGTTTATAAATATTGTACACACACTATATATTTATTGCTATACGTTTCGCCCTAGCGACCTGAGTGTGCATGCTCATAGGACGGAGTGGACCCAGCTCAGGAGCAGGACCTGCCATTCGAGATCGCGGAGGTCTAGACCGCGACATCGGCACCATCACCATTTTGCTTGCTAAAAGAAAGCTATTATTTCTTTGGTTAGTTATTTCTTTCATGAAAATAAATGTATCATGAACTCTTTTATTTTAATGTAATAAAGTTGTGAAATGTGATTTCCTTTATTCTAGTACTGTGTTTACTAACTACCATGTAATTCTATAAACCGAAGTGTGACTACGGCGGGATTATGCCCTGACCGTAGGAGCATGGCTGGCCTAGTCACCCATCATATTCTGTATTTTGGGAAGCGGGGCATGACATGGTTTTTTTGGTATCAGAGCTAGGTTTGGATGAAATTACAGTTCTGTCGAGGGATCCCTAGATTGAGTTACACCCTTGATTTATGCTTTATTACATTTCATTTTCACTTTTCTAATCCTCGTTGAATCATCCTATAATCCTTGCCTGAATCTGATTCCTTTCCTTGATCATCTTTCAGAGATATGGACTCCTCAGGCAACTCCTCAGGTGCTGGTCCCCATGATCGTACCGAGAAGATCCTCAGCACACTGACGACCCTAGCGCAGGCTCAGGAGAGGAAGAACGATCTCTTAGCTGAGGGATTGAAAGCGGTGCAAAAGATCTCAATTACCGCTCTAGAGAGATCTACGGCTGTCCTCGCCGCCCCCGAGGGTGCTCTCGTACCGACTACACAGGTTAGGGTTGGTACCGTTTCTGATTTTAGGAGGCTTCATCCAGCGGTTTTCACGGGATCAGCAAATCCACTCGAGGCCGAGCAATGGCTCATCAACATGGTGAACCTTTTGACAGCCGCTTAGGTCTCGGACGATGACAGAGTGAGCGTGGTGAAGATTCAGCTGGAGGACGAGGCCCGCACGTGGTGATCCGTAGAGGAAAGCCGGCTAGAGAAACCTATCGGATGAGACATGTTCTTCATGTGCTTTCTAGATCACTATTTCCCGGCCACTTCCAAGGCCGAGATGGAGGAGAAATTCATCATATTGAAGCAAAATGGATGCACGGTAGATATCTACGCCGCAGAGTTTAACAAGCTAAGTCGCTTTGCACTGTACATGGTAGCCACCGAAGCCGCCAGGGCCAGACGGTTTCAGCAGGGACTCGATATTGAATTGTAGCATCTTATCGCATCTCTCGACCTACAGACCTTCGCTCAGGTGTTGAACGCTGCTCGAGTACAGGAAAGATTGGAGGAAAAGGCCAAGGGCCAACGATCGGTGGACAGGAGTGTAGGGTTACTAGGTACTCTTACAATGGTCTATAAGGAATCAACCATGCCCGATTTAAATTTTAGACGTGCCGAACAACCCTAACCAAGATCTTAGACTAGAGATTATGTGAAACAAAAAGCAAGTAAACAACTTTATTTCTAAGAGTTAGGGATTACAACCTTTGTAGTCCGTTCCTTCACTTCAAAAGCTCCGTGTTGAGGTCCCTTCGCTGCGATCATCGAGTATCCGGACTCTAGAGAGGCTCCATGAAGAGAGAGATGCAAGCTTGCTTCCGATTTTCGATAACAAAGATGATCTACCTTGAAGAAACTCAAGCCCAAGCTTTTGCTTCACTAATCAAGTATCAGCAAAGCAAACAACCTAATCTAAGTGGCTAGAATAGATGAGGATGATGAAGTAGGAATTTAGCTCTCATTTATTTTCAATTTCTCACTCATTTTCATCACATACCAAAAAGCTAGAAAGCTTTTTCAAACAAGAAGAATGAAGAAGAAGAAAAATTTTCTTTTGTGATGAATAATGAAAATCAAGTGTGTGGTTAGAAATGCAACCATGGGTTAAGTATGAAGACTTAACCCATGTAGAGATTTAACTATGGTTAAAGGGTTGGGTTGGGTTAATGAAATATCACAAAATATCAAGGTCAAAGTCAAAGCTTCAAGAAGCTTCTTGAAAGCTTCATGAAAGCTTAACCCTAATCCAAACCCTAACCATATTTAAACTCCACAAATCATATTGCATTTATAACCGTAACATGTTACAATATTATATATCACATATACAATATTTATTGTAACAAAATAAAATAATACAATTAACATATATCACATATATATCAATGTATTACCCGAGTGAGAAAAAGAATCTTTAAGTGAGCTAATATTAGTTAATGCAATATAATATATCAAATATATAATTATACATTAAATTATCGAATCAACACTTGATCCGATAATCCGGCTATTTCATAAATAACCAACTAATAGAATCTGTATCAGTTCATCGAATCAACACTTGATCCGATGACCCGGCTATATCACATATACCCGACTGATCACATATCGCGAGAATCTAATACGGTATCGCATACACGTATTATTCTCGTTCCCGCGCATATCACATATGTGCTCCTACTCCGTTTTGCATGAGCCAGGAAACCTCTGTGTAGGACTCTAAAGAATCGTCAATACGCCGGCAGTAGGCGATGATCATATCAAACACTCACAAGCTGCAAGCGGTCAGCTAAACGTAACAGCCACCCAGGTATTGAGCGATCAGAAGATCAACAAGAAAGTCTGTACATTCTCCTGCGAATCCAATCAGTAACACTCCCGTACAGTCCGGTCTCTTCGTCTGATATGTCGCATATCTCGCCTAGGGGTGGTAAACGTCAGACCCCAGTAGCTTGATAAGTCGCGTCGATATGAGGTCCATAACAGTTCGAGAAACTACTGATAACACTTACCAGTAAATCTCAGCAACCCTGGCCAGGGATTTCTAGTTATAGCCAATCGAACACAGCACAACATCAACTCCCTCTACCGGAAGAGACGAATCCCCTCCTATCGCTCATTGCCTCCATGTGATTCGGGACTGTACCCAAAAGCTACCGTTTTGCACGCCTTCTTGGACGTGGTATGATGGAAATCAAAGCACAGTGGGAATCACACAAGACTCTATGACGATCTCGGGTCTACAGACTAACCTGTACCAGTGTCACCAGAGAACTGCCATCTAACGTGAGGTATAATACCATCTGGGAGTTCTCGGCGAGTCCGTCCAGTGTACCCAGTCTCCACTGAGCACCCGTATACCTTCTCTGATGTCAAACACCAATGGATATGGGATCATCCATCACCCATCATATGGATCAAGAAGCGCATACGCTAGTCTACTCTGGAGTATCGATGCCTTGTCTCGGTACTCCTACGACTAGGAACTTTTGAAGGATGAACTTTGCGACTACAGTGTCCCCACTAGTATGATCCGCATCATAGTCCCGGTAGTCAAGTACTCATCCTAAGGGCTTTATCAACATGTAACATAGAGACAATCAGAGTACATGTTAAGATAAAGTGCAACCAGATAGCGTACTATCATGTCGAGCAAGAAAGTCCTCCCTATATTTGTCCAAGCATCCACTACAATATACATCGTATGTACAGTAATGGCCTCTAGGGCAAACATATAACTAATAATCTCCCACTTGCACTTGGGCCATCTGTTGTGGTATCGCATACCCAACAATCAGCTGTGGTTGAAGTATCTCATACTCAACCATCCATAAAAAGTCTCTACTGGGAATAGGCCTTTGTGAGTGGATCCGCGCTGTTTTCCTCTGTGTCTACTCTCCTGACCTCGATCTCCTTGGAGATCAACCATCTCCATGATCAGGTGACACTGCCTAAGAATTATATCTGGATTTCTGATGGGACGGGGGTTCCTAGGCTAAAGCCATAACTCCATTGTCACACAATGGTTGGAACGAAGTTCATCTCATGAACTTATAGATATCCAGACTGCCTCTTTGGTAGTATCCTTGGTAACGATGTATCTTGCCTTTAATCGTCTTGTAAGTCACGGTATCTAGCTTGGAACTATTCCAACATACCGTCCCTCCACTGAGGGTAAAGACAATGTCTGCAACTGACATTCAGTCGACCTTACCACCTGATTGATAGGGAAGAGTGTGTTTGTAGTAGTTAACCGCAATCAGAACGGTGTCGCGTGTAGCTAGACCGAGGTGAGTACGGGTCATCCTCAGGGAAACGTGGAACCTTTTATTCTTACTTTAGATGTGCTGAAAAAGAGAGGAGGAAGAAAGAATTTTGTGAATGGTTTCTAGATCTACGTTAAGCAAGAATGCAAAAATATAGATCTAGATTATTTTAAAGATGTAGTTAATATAATAAGGGGGTTTGTAGGGTTCGTTAGGATTTAGTAGTTATGGACGATTGATTAAAAGTTACCCTTTTTATCCATTAATAGATTTAAAACTAGAACGACGGTGATGCGTGTAGATTAGGGTTTCTGGAGGGAAAAGGAATCCCACTCTTAACCCTTATCTCGACACGGAACTCCGTTCATATCTAGCATTTACCAAAACAATCATTAATCTAATCTCTAATCGCGGTCGGAACTAGCAAAGAATTGTTAGCGCGCCCGATTAGGATGTTAATGATTCTTTTGATAAAGTTCATAAGCTTTATAAAACTTAAAAAGGGTTTAGTTATTTTCATCATCCATTAGCCTACCCTGATCCTACGAACCCTAACAAGCGGAGAATTACTCGCGCATGTCAGGAGAAAAAGAGATGGAAAGAAATTGCATCATTAAACTACGAAGAAATTGAATAAGAAGAAGAAAGCTACCTTTATTAATCAACAATATCAAGTACACTTTGATTCCTTAGAAAATGATTACAAAAACCTAGTTTGCTTCTCGATCTCTTCTAAGGAGGTAGATGAACTGTTGATGATCAGTCTGGATGCGTGAGCCGTCTTAGACTTCGTGATCTCGTCGGCTTGATGATTTTCCAAGAGGCTCTCGGTGCCTTTTTTATAGTGCAAAGCCAGAATCATTTGCTTCAAAGTTAGGTAAAATTCATCATAGATTCACCCCAGAAATCCTCAACTCCCAACTCACTATACCTGCGGCGGATCAGCGGCATAAAAGAGCTAATGCCGCGGATCCGCGGCCTTCTTATCTCAGCCGTTGATCAATTTTTAGGGTCTGGCTCTCTTTGACATTTGGCGATCCTAGGAATCTTCAGAATTTGGAAATCTTCTCGTGGTTACTGCCAGACTTGGTCCCCAAGTTTTGATTCTTAATTAGGCAAGTCTTCTTCACCAACTTGATTTGCTTGATTCTAGTCTTTGAAAAATTCTGCACACTTGGAAAAATTCTGCACAACAACTCAAATAATATTTAGTAGACTTAGTTCTACTAGGATTAGGTCAATAATATTATTTGCATACATTTTCCTACCAAATGCTAATTATAATATATCAACACATGGAAAATAGTATTTTTACACATAAACCCTCATATGTATGATATATTATAATAAAGTCCTTTTTTAATATGAAAATGGTAGGAAAAATGTAATACAAATGTGCAGTTTTATCAACTGAACAAATACCCCCAAACTTATCTTTGGTCGTCCCGAGCAAATTAGTTTATTCAAGAGGAGAAAAAGAAAGGAGAAAACTAAGCACACTTTCGTAGGCAGACACGATTGCACTGAGCACGTGCAACAAGCCGTTAAACCTCTAGGTGTCCCTAGTAGGAGGAGTGTTGTCTCCTGAGGGTTTTCAGCTGATTACACCCACAAAATCCTATAACAAAAGAAAGATGGTGAAATTTACATATAAAGATAAGAACCATAAAAGAAAGACTTTGAAAATAATAGTTTCCAACTATACAAGCTTTTCAGTTGTTATGAGCCCTATCTTAATAGTCATGAAAAGATATTAGAAATCACATTATCCATCAATAAAAAATCATCTTTATTCTTCATTCCTACCTTTCATCCAAACATCGATCATATACCCCTACGTGTGTGTAATGGACATCCCTACACTCGGAGAATTCAATTCAAGCTATCATACACTTGTCCATCTACCTCAGTACTTTTTGACTTGATGAATATTTATGGATTTGCTCACACATTTTCATGCGACCGTTAATACTTCTTGAGGTACTAACCGACCGATTACTCATGTGCTTGCTGATTAGGTGATAGTATTTTCCTCGTCTTGCACCACCTAAGGCTTAGCAGTGACTCCCAGACCAGTTGGCCTTAGGGCACTAGGTGAAGAGGCACCCTCGCTATATTTTTTTTATTGCTGCCATGGCGATAACAAAACCAGTGTTCATTTTTTTCTTTTCACCATTTTTATATTTTCTTCATTTTTTTCTTTTCATTTCCTTCATACTTTGGCTTTTAGACAAGAGCATTTCAAGATATCCTCTACTATCCCGAGTTTCAAGATGTGTGTAAGTGCATATAGTAGGGTATCAACATTCAAATGTTTGGCTTCCAGAATAGAAACTATTTTTCAGACTTATTTTTATCCTCAGATTAGTGACTTCCGTTATCTTACTAACCCTTGGGACAACAGCTCATAACTACTTATTACTAGTTCGTTAAAGAAAACTTCTAATTTTCATGGTTTTCTTAAACTATTCCTATCTTTTGGATGTAATTTTTCACTTTCTATTCTTTTGTTATCAAAAAAAAAAATTGTGCTTATATATAGTATAATGCAAAGTATCGCGTAAATAAGCACAAACCTCCCCCAAACCTGTTTTCAACAGTGTCCTCGCTGTTACTATCTGCTGGATCACAAAAACCTGTATGCTTGGAAGGACATTATTAATGGGGGCAAGAATATATGAAAGTGAAAATGCTCCCCCAAACTTATTTTTGGCTCACAAATTTTAGAACAAAAGTTATGTTCAAGAGCCAAAAATATACCCCCCCTCAAACATGAGTTAGACAATACGAAGCATTTTAAAAGGGGGTGAGTCATTTGGTCAAAGTAAGACTTTACAGACCAAAAGTTAACACCAACCATTCAAAGATTTTATCGGTATAGCGTATAGGTTGGTGGAAGAATGTGTTGTATCGAGTCAAGAAAAAGTGGGGAAGGGATAAGAGGTGGTCTGGAAAGAGTTTGAAATTAGAGAAAAGAAAGAATGAGGATGGATGTGAATGATTAGGAAGAAGGAATGGTTACGGTTCAATCTCTATAGGTGGAGATTGATCAATCACAAAATCCGTATTGTTTAAAAATTCAAGTTCGTCAGCAAAAAGTTCTTCAAAACTTTTATCAATGGTGTGATTGAACATTTTGCTGTCAAAGAGTTTTGTGCCAGAATTTATCCTACTTGATTCATAAAAAATCATTGAGGTAGAGGACTCGAAAAACTCATCTACCTCATTTTCAAAAATATCCAAATCAAGTTGAATTTCTGGTATTATTGAACTTGAATTAACGGATTGTGATTCATCAAAACTCACTGAAACTATAGGAACAGAAGAAGAACCGGAGAAAATGGAAGGTGAAATGGGTAAACAAATTGATGTGTCGAGTGTTGCTGAACCACATGTGGAAGATGGAGGCTGTATTTCGGTCTGATCTTCGGGTATACCATTATCATCAACTTCAAGACATATTTGGGGTTCGGGAAGAATTAAAGGCTCAAGATGATGACCACAAGGTAGTGAAAGGATTTGATGAATTGGTAGGACAAAATCATCCAAAATTTCGGGTTCATCAATCAATATATCCCCAACGTCAATCACCTCATTCAAGTGAAGGTTAAAATTCTCAAACACCTCATCAAAAGTATGGTTTTCAATCAGTTTTGGTTCAAGAGTGGAGGTGTAGAGATCACAAGGGTTGGGTATGGTTTCACTTGAAATGGACCCTTCACAGTTGGGTAAATCAAACACTACAAAGTCACACAACTTATCAGACATTGTACTTGATGAATCTATGAAACTGGAGTTGTGGATTTCAGTTTGGAATGGGGAGGTTTGATTAGGGAGGGTGTACAGTTCTGTCTTACTACCCAAATCCTTCATAATTTGGTTCGACAGTTCCATAAATTTTTCTAATGTCTGCTCCAGACTAGTCTTGGGTTGATAAGGGGTTTCAGTATAAGATTGAAATTCCTGTGGATAATTAAAACTCCCAAATGACTGATTAGAAGAACTGTCTAGAGTAGGTGGAAAAGTCGGATTCGATTGATAGGAATAGAATGGTTGCGGAACTTGGGTAGGAGTAGGATGATAAGAAGAATATTGATATAGGTTGGTTGGTTGGCTATTTTCAACAGACATCTTATATGGCACAAACCGCATATCAAACTCTTCTCTGGACAGTTGTGGTGAAGGTTGATATTGGTCCCGGTTGAAACTTTGGCCTCTAGATCTAGCTATGTGCTCAGCAATGGACATTCGTCTAGGGGCTTCCTCACTCTAGGTATGAACTGAAACAGGTGTAGGATTAAGATACGGTTGATAAGACCTAGACTGAGGTGGCCAACTGTTTCTTCCTGCTTGTTCTATATGATCTCTTAAGGACATGGAAGAGCCGGACGGTATACCGAAGGGATTACGAAAATAAGAGATATCTGGTTGTGGACAGCAAAGCTCGGCAAGAGATCGTCTGTTTGGGTCACCCATTATAAGAAGAGAAGAAGGGGGAAGGGGAAAAATAATTGGTTTGTTTTGAAAAATGACGGATTTAGACAAATCACATAAAAATGCACAAACAACCCTAGAACTAAGGTTACCTAGGTCCAGTCTCTAGACCGCTCCTAGACTTCCAAAGGACAAGCCGCAGGATCAATCCTCTACCGCCTCCGCACTACCCTTGTAGCCATGTAAGTGCCAGGTAAGTGGGAAGGAACCACAGTAGTGGGCCTAATTAAAAACCACTATCCTTTGACACACTTGCCTAGGCACTACAAAAGTAATGCGGATAAGCGATAGATTACTCACGACCTTCCTCTGTCCTTAATAAGCGCGACAGCCCTTTAGAGTCTGGTCTAGATATTTTTGAAATTAATGAAAGGTTGATCTATATGCTCAGTTTGTGATTTGTGGGGCTTAGGAAGGGTGATGAAATCCCCACCTAATCTTGATTTGGTCTTTGCCCCTTAAAGTCCGTATTAAATATGCAAAACAAACCGCAAAACAAAACTTTGCAAAAAGATTTTTGAGCGGCGAATATTTTGCGAAGAATCCTACAAAAAATAGATTTTATTGGATTTGAGAGGAGGGAGAAGGAGTTAAGAAAGATACCAGAGAAGTGTGAAACCCTAAATCTCCTGTTTCCTCAAGTCCGTGACTCCAGATTCTCTCGCAAAATTCAAACAATAATCGTTAAATATACAATTTGCAGTTTTGTTTTAATAATGATATGAATCGTCTAAGAATTCAACACAAATAGCAAGAATAAAAAATTACGCACGTTTCCCCGGCAACGGCGCCATTTGATTTATACGAAAGAGTGTGTTTGTAGTAGTTAACCGCAATCAGAACGGTGTCGCGTGTAGCTAGACCGAGGTGAGTACGGGTCGTCCTCAGGGAAACGTGGAACCTTTTATTCTTACTTTAGATGTGTTGAAAAAGAGAGGAGGAAGAAAGAATTTTGTGAATGGTTTCTAGATCTACGTTAAGCAAGAATGCAAAAATATAGATCTAGATTATTTTAAAGATGTAGTTAATATAATAAGGGGGTTTGTAGGGCTCGTTAGGATTTAGTAGTTATGGACGATTAATTAAAAGTTACCCTTTTTATCCATTAATAGATTTAAAACTAGAACGACGGTGATGCGTGTAGATTAGAGTTTCTGGAGGGAAAAGGAATCCCACTCTTAACCCTTATCTCGACACGGAACTCCGTTCATATCTAGCCTTTACCAAAACAATCATTAATCTAATCTCTAATCGCGGTCGGAACTAGCAAAGAATTGCTAGCGCGCCCGATTAGGATGTTAATGATTCTTTTGATAAAGTTCATAAACTTTATAGGACTTAAAAAGGGTTTAGTTATTTTCATCATCTATTAGCCTACCCTAATCCTACGAACCCTAACAAGCGGAGAATTACTCGCGCATGTTGGGAGAAAAAGAGATGGAAAGAAATTGCATCATTAAACTACGAAGAAATAGAATAAGAAGAAGAAAGCTATCTTTATTAATCAACAATATCAAGTACACTTTGATTCCTTAGAAAATGATTACAAAAACCTAGTTTGCTTCTCGATCTCTTCTAAGGAGGTAGATGAACCGTTGATGATCAGCCTGGATGCGTAAGCCGCCTTCGACTTCGTGATCTCGTCGGATTGATGATTTTCCAAAAGGCTCTCGGTGCCTTTTTTATAGTGCAAAGCCAGAATCATTTGCTTCAAAGTTAGGTAAAATTCATCATAGATTCACCCCAGAAATCCTCAACTCCCAACTCACTATACCTGCGGCGGATCCGCGGCATAAAAGGGCTAATGCCGCGGATCCGCGGCCTTCTTATCTCAGCCGTTGATCAATTTTTAGGGTCTGGCTCTCTTTGACATTTGGCGATCCTAGGAATCTTCAGAATTTGGAAATCTTCTCGTGGTTGCTGCCAGACTTGGTCCCCAAGTTTTGATTCTTAATTAGGCAAGTCTTCTTCAACAACTTGATTTGCTTGATTCTAGTCTTTGAAAAATTCTGCACACTTGGAAAAATTCTGCACAACATTTCAAATAATATTTAGTAGACTTAGTTCTACTAGGATTAGGTCAATAATATTATTTGCATACATTTTCTTAACAAATGCTAATTATAATATATCAACACATGGAAAATAGTATTTTTACACATAAACCCTCATTTGTATGATATATTATAATAAAGTCCTTTTTTAATATGAAAATGGTAGGAAAAATGTAATACAAATGTGCAGTTTTATCAACTGAACACCACCCTGGAACCATTCCAGTGATTCTCCCCAGGATCGATTGATACCATCTCACTACAACTAGTGAGTATCCTAACATCCAATTAGATCTATCTCATAGATCCAAAACCCAGGAATTAGTAGGTATCAACTTGATCCTTTATGGAGAATCCTTATGATAAGAGGAGATTGACCAAGCGTAGCATAGGAAACTCTTTCTCTATCAAGAGTATGTCATCCACGTACTCTACGAGGATCACCACCTTACTCTCTACTACCTTTTTGTATATACATGGTTTATCTACCATTTTGATGAAGTCAAACTCTTTGACTACCACATCAAAACAGACGTTCCAACTCTGCGATTCCTGTTTTATCGCATAAAACAACTTGCACACGTTTTCGCTGCTCCCACTGTCTACGAGCCCTCTGGCTGTGTACTTATATACGCTCTCTTTTAAATCACTATTTAGAAAAGCAGTCCTGACACCCAACCGCCAGATATCGTAGTCATGGTATGTAACAATTGCAAGTAGGCTCTGGATGGACTTAAGCATAGCTTTGAAAGTCTCAACTTTTCCATGTACACCAAGTAATCTTCTCAAGATATACTTGCTCCTGATGGGGATTTAACCCTTCAGATAAAGCAACCAAAGTCCATACTTTGTTGGTGTATAAGGATTCCATCTCAGATCACTTAGCATCCAGCCATTCTTACAGAGTCCCACTCCTGATGGCCTGCTCGAAATAAGTTGGGTCATCATCTCATGATGCAATCCTCGCTCCCACTGTCATAGAGAAAACCGAAATATCTCTCAGGTGGGTGAGGAACCCTACTAGATCGGCGGAGAGGCTGAGGTTCATTGGAAACTATTAAATCCTTTGGTTCTACCAAATCATCAGCTGCTGTTTGTATAGCTGGAACTCTTTCCAGTTCTACCTCATGACCACTAATTTCTTCACAATAAATTCTCTTTCATAAAGGTGGCATGCTGAGAAACAAAACATCTTTTGTTCCTCGGTTTGGTAGAAGATATTCCCTTGCGAATGCTTGGGATATCCAACAAACTTCCATAGAACTGACTTTGCCTCGAGCTTGTCCGGATTTTGCTTTTAGACATAGGCCGGACAACCCCAAATCTTAACTTACTTAAGATATGGCCTCTTCCCATTCCATATCACATATGAAGTGGTAGGCACCCGATTTGATTGGAACCCTATTCAATAGGTATGCAGCTTCTCAAGTGCATAACTCCCAAAAGAAAATAGTAACTCAGTAGTACTCATCATAGAGCGCACCATATCTAATAGGGTGTGTTTGCTCCGCCCCGATACACCGACGTGCTGTGGTGTATTTGGAGGAGTAATCCTGAGAGAGAATCTCATTCTCCTTTAGGATAGTCCAGGAATCCCGTGCTAAAGCATTCTCCTCCCTGATCACATCAAAGGATATAATACTTTTTCCCGTTTTGGTTCTCTACTTCTAACTTATATTCTGTGATTATCTCAAAAGCTTCGGACTTGCGTTTCAACAGGAACATATGTCTGAATCTTGAGAGATCATCAGTGAATCTAATGAAGTACAAAGAACCGGTCCTGGCATATGTAGACAGGGGACCTTATACATCATCATGTATCAATCCCAAAATTTCACTAACTCTTTCTCTATTTCCAATAAACAGAGCTATGGTCATCTTATCTTTGTGACATGACTGGCAATTTTCATAAGATGTAAATTCAAACAGATTTAAATATGCATCTTTATGCAACTTTAGCTAGTCGGGTCGCATCGATATGATCTAGTCTACAATGCCTCAAGAAGGATTTGTTCATTTCTGAACTCTTCCTCTTGTGTGTGTTCTGTACGTTTAAGAACTGTGATTTGATTTAGAACGTCTATGCTTTTAGATAACGTGCCTGAACCGATCAACTCTTGATTTAGGAAATGTTCAAAACATTATCCAACAATACAAAATTATATCCTTCTTTACTAATAAAGAGACCGATACGATGTTTGTATATCAGGTTCGGTATCTAATAATATTCATTCAGAATCAATGTATTCTGGTAATACAGGGTGATAACTGCCAACAGACTTGGCTGCAACACTTGCATCATTTCCAACTCTTGAAACTTATCACCCGTTCTCATTTCTCTACCTATCTTCAGCCCATGTAACAAATTACATATGTGGGATCCTGATCCGGTATCTCATACCCAGGACGTAAAGGATACTGAGAAACAGTTCTTTGTAATGAACACACCCGAAGAAGATGCATCAGCATGCACTTTTTTCGTTTGGGCGGCACGGGAATTCTGGTAATCCCCTATTTCCTGTTCTGTCTTATAACAATTATAAGTTGGAGCGGGACCAACGTTCTCCAGCTCAGTATAACAAGCGGGTTCGGTCAATACATCCGTATTATTATCTTGATTAAGGCGTCACATGGTCGCTACCTGGAGAGAGAGAGAGAAGAAAACACTCAGCGTATGCTCTTGCAAGATTAGATTGGTTATTAATATATCTAATCAGGATGGCTCCCACTGTTTTAGTCAAATCTTCCTTCAAACCCTAAAAGGAAAGACTAGCCGGGATTAATTACACCCTACAAGTTCGCCAAACTTTCAGCCAGGCTAGTGCCGGTACTTTGAGGGAGGTTCTCCGTGCATTCGCACTGACCTAATTAAAATAAACCTCGTTTTCCCATGGGCGTAACCCCATTGACACCTTTCTAGACACCTAGGTGATCGGCTATTTGTAATGTGTAAAACTCTCCCAGGAGTAACTCTTACTCGCAGTGGGTATCAGGATCCATCTATCTCATAGAAGGTATGCAATCTCATTGCAAATTTCAACACTTGAAATTCCCGATAATATTTTACCCCTAGCAGCTATATGACCTTAACATAGTCAACAAATCATAAGTGCTAGTCAAGTTCAACCCGTCATTTCCCGATTGACTTAAACCCACCCGCACAACCCTTAACATAGTCAACAAAGTCGCAGGACTACCCTAATCCAATCGCATCATATGCTTGTATAGATAAGCACTAATCAGCTACCGCACACTACGCCTTAACATAGTCAACAAACATAGCACGAATACTAACTAGTACTTATCTAAAATGGCGGAGGGCTACGACAGGTTTTTAAGAAAACCCTTTGCGTAATGAACTTGATATCGGTGTAGAATCAAATGATTTAAATGGAGTGTTTTTGAGGCTTTTGCTAGTTTTGCTAAAGAGGTCACTCCCGGTGAAGGGATCTTCGGCTCTTTCCTTATCGAATAAGGTGCAGGATATTCACAATACTGTTAGTGTATATGCCTTAGAGGCCATTACTGTATCATACTAGCTTGTATATTACTTGATGGAAGCTTGGGATATTCACAGTTGTATAGACAATCTTTCTCAAAATGGTAGTATGCTACTTGGTTTGTTTCTATTTTAATATGTGCATGTGTTTCTTTTAGCATATCGCTTATACATATTAGTAGAGCCCTTAGAATCTTTGCTTGATTACCAGCGTTGTGATGGCAGTCAAACTTGTGGGGGCTGGGTAATCTATAAGCACATCCTTATACAGGTCCCTAGTCGTAGGACGATCGAGACAGGGCATCGATACTCCGGTGTAGACTAGCGTATACGCTTCTTATCCCAGCAGGGGAGACGGTCTACCCCACAGCCGTCAGTACGTCGTACTTGAGATAGTATGCGGGTGCTCGTTAGGTTACGAGTACACTGGACAAGACTCGTCGGGAACTTTTGGTTGGTACTATACCTATCGTCGGTTATCAGTTCCCAGGTGACATGAGTACAGCTTAGTCCACTGACTTGACACCGTCACTTCGCCTCAAGTGTGTTCCTACTATACTTTGATTACTACCCTACCACGGATCAAAGGAGTTGTGCAAACATGTAGTAGTTGGGTGCAGTCCCGAAGCACTTGGAGGCAGTGACGGTTAGACAGGATTCGTCTCTCCCGGTATTGGGGGTTGATATCGCGCTGTGTCTAGGAGAGCCATTACACAAAGTCTCTGGCCAGGGCAAGTGAGATATACTGGTAGGTTTCCAGTGTCATCTCAGGGTGTTCTGGGCTACACTCTGACACAACTTGTACCGCTATTAGGGGACTGACGTTTACCGCCCCCCTAGGCCCGCCAGGCGATATTCTCAGACGAACAGACCGGACTGTACGGAGACTGTCACATTCAGGCTCAGTAGGAGTTCGGATGGGTTTCACCTCATCAGTCTTCTTATCGGCATCTACCTGGGGGCCGTTACGCACAGCTAGTGCCGCTTGCGGTCTGTGGTTAAATCCACTGCCAGCGTAGTGTCGAGTCTTTAAAGTCCCACACAGAGAGCTATTCTCCTTTGGGCAAAACAGAGTAGAGGCTACATGGTTTTACGACAGGGTTCGTTCACATCCGTGCACTTGTGCACGTTTGGTGTCCGGGCAGTTATTACTAGTGGGCTTTGGTTTAAGCCAGATCCTAGTATACGTTTTGGGGATTGGTTTTATCTCGTTTGTATTCGTGTTCTTCGGAACACGGATGCGGGTGTGTATGCACGGTTGACCGAGATAGAGGCAGAGGATTCTCATTAGGGTTGTTGACTGTTGACTTTTTCTAAACCCTAATGAGAATAAGAAATATGATTAATAATAATATTAATTAAGTATTATTGTGCCTTGGTTGGGTTGAAAGTTTGACCTTGTTGACTTGTTGACTTTGTTGACCGGTTGACTAGTTTGGACTTGTTGACCATCATCATTTCAATGGCTATCATTTCATGGCTATGACTTTTGCTTGCTTGTTTGTTTACAAAATGCATTAAATGCATGAAATGATAATGCCATTGACATGAACCATCACAAATACTTAATTATTGTTATTATCATGATTATTTTGGTTTTTGAGAGCATGGTTGTAAAAGTCTTCTCTCATTCTATCATATTGATTCTCTCTTATCCAAGCTCTCCCTCTTCCTCTTGCTCATGGTTCTCTTGTCTCATGAGTTGAGAAACATTAACCATTGAGATGAAACCCTAAAAACACTTCTCTACTCACTCTAGAGTACAAGGTCTAGCAAGCCAAGTATTTTAGTTTCCTCTCGATTGAGGTTGGAGCCAAAGGTAGAAGCTTTCGGGTGGATCCATCTTCGGCACAAGGAGACGACGAGGTGAGGCCGATCCGACCACTACAAGGAGAAGAAGAGAAGGAGTTCAAGACTAGGTATAACCCCGAACATAGTAGTTAAACTCTTAGTTAGGTTGCTAGATAGTTTTTTTAGCAAAGATCCGGTTTCTAGTCCATGTTACCTTCACCGAAAAAATCGTTTTTCACCATTTCCGCATCCCCGAAAGAACCGGGACGGGTAACGTGGACTTAAAGTGGTATCAGAGCCTGGCTAAACACTATCCAGCATGTTAGCAAAGTATCTAGAATTTCGATCGGAGAAAAAATCAGAAAACATGCCCGAAAACCATGCTTACTGTCGATTTTTTAAATAGCTCAAAAAATAATTTGACACATCTGAAAAATCGTCTCAGGGTTTTCTGTAAACACACAGCAAAACGATCCAGCGAGTCGACCAACTCACCGCGGATCCGCGGCCGAGTTGACTCGGCCGTGGATCGGTTTTCCTGCAGAGTGTTCTGTGTGCAGTTTTGGGATTTTTGGAATATGTTGTTTCTGCCCAGATTTTTCAGAAAACAAATTTGTGTTTGGGGTGGTTACAAATCCGTATTTTGATCGAATTTCTATAGACTTTGGCTAATGGGTTATATCTGTGATGTGATATATGTATTGAACGTCTGCTAATCGCTATACGTCGATTAGTGGGGGTTATACATATCTGTGATCTGTAATGTTGCTGGTATGTGTATATGAATTCGTTGGATTGTCACGGATGAATAGGCGGGGGTTGTGAGATGAGAGTTTTCTTTAACTTTTCATTTGATGTAATATGTAATTGATGTAATATTATTTGTATGGCCGCACATCCGGGATGAGGTTGTAGCCGCCATTGTATATTATTTCTTTTACTGTTTTTGCTCCTAGGATAGACCCAAGGTAGGGTGCACAAACTACCGGGTACCTCGAAGTGTCGAGTGGCCTACTCACGTTGTTGAGGGAGGTTGCTTCACTTCGGGTATTTGGCGGGTAGTTTGCCGCACCCGTAGGGGTCTAGGGTGGGGTATTGGCTATTCATCACGACCGTGTAATCCGCTTTTCGTTACTGGCTCGAACGAAATGCGGATTCCTAGTATATCCAATGTGTTCATCTGTGATCTGGAATGGCTATCATTGCATCTGACGAATGTATATATCTATATATGATATCTATTTAGGCGTTGCTTATGTTTTGCATCCATGCTAGTCCAGCCCCCGCTCTGTCGTTAGTTAAGTAACCTACGGGTAATGACGGGGCCCCGTGGCGAATGCGGATAGCATAAGCGTACGTCATATTTTCATTGTTTTCTGCAATGGTAGGATTAAATGATGGGACGCATTAAATTAATGCAAGAAAATAAACCAAAGTAAAGTCGTTGGAACAATTTCAAAATCACTCGGTTTCTTTTCAAAAACAACTTTTAAAACGCGGAGCTTAAGCCACTCCTTTTTAAAAGCTATCTCGTTCCATCGATTATATCAAGTTCACTACGTTCACGGTTTCGCCAAAACCATTCGTAGCCCTCCGTCGTTTCATATGAATATCCAACAGTATTCAATCTATGTTTGTTGGCCTTAGTCAAGGCACAGTGATTGGTAGCTGGTGGGTATTCATATGTTGCATAGATAGATGCGTTGGTTTGGGACAGTCGTATTACTTTGTTGGCCATAGTCAAGGGTATATACGGGTGGGTTCAAATCAACCTGGACAATGACGGGTAGAACTTGACATGTGACTTATGATTTGTTGGCCTTAGTCAAGGTCATAAGAGCATGGGGCAAAAATCCACATCGGGAGTTTCTAAAGAAACTGAAACTTGCTAGCGCTGCATACCATTTGGAGTGTGATGATTCTGGTAGGATTCCTTCAGTTTTGTCACACGATGATATTTGGATCCCGATCCTACTGTGAGTATATGCTACTCCTCGGGAAATTTCTCACTTAACGATCAATACTATAAACCAAATAGGTGTCTAGAAAGGTGTTAGCGGGGCTACGCCCCTAGGGAAAAGAGGTTATTTAATTAAGGAACTTCGCGAAAGCGTTGGAAAACCTCCCTCGAAGTACCAACATTGGCCTGGCTGAACGGTTAAGCAAGTATTGTACGGTGAGATTGATCCCGACTAATTCTTCCTTTTTGGTTTCAGGAGGAATTCGAGAAACAGTGGGAGCCATCCTGTTTAGATAAATTAAAAACCAATCTAAACTTGCAAGAGCATCATGCTGAGTGTTTTTCTTCTCTCTCTCTTAATTGCAGCGACCCAGTGACCACACATAGGTTACATCTAGATAATAAAATGACTGAATCTGACTGTTATGATTGGCAAAGGTCTGTCCAGATGTCCATTGCCTATGACAAGCTGGGACACCTCTTAACTAATCAAACCCCTGCCGTCTCAGGACAAGTTTTCCCTGTCACGGATATTGATATCCGTAAGACATCGGAAAAAGACTGTGCGCAAGCCAAGTGCCTCGTGTTGGCCTCAGTTAATGGTGCATACCAGAGGCAGCACGAGAAGATGGACTTAGTTTCTATCTTCCTCCATAACAAAGATTTATATGGAGAGCAATCTCGTATCGCAAGATATGAGATCTCGAACGAATTGCTTCAAGCGAGGTTGGCTATCGGGTCATCTGTAGGGGGCAACGTCCTGACAGAGACCAGCTATCTTAAGCTTACGGACCTGAAGACCACGTTGAAGAACGGGTCAAATACTGACTTGATTCTACAGTCTCTGCCCTCTGCTTATACCCTGAAGGAAACCAGCGAAGTAGAAGGAAAGGGAAAGGCAAAAGTTTCGGGACTGGATGTAGTATAGAAGGGATGTTCCTATTGTTACGGGAATGAACATTGGCAGAAGGATTGCAGGGCTAGCAAAGCCAGTAGCCAGGATTCGAAGCATGTTGTGGCTTCGGTTTCGGGTGTGTTTGTAGTAGAGAACTGTATGTCAGTTAACCCTACTTCCTGGGTATTGGATACCGGATCAGGATCTCACATCTGTAATTCGTTACAGGCTCTGAGAAACTGTAGGGTTATCAGGAAAGGTGATATGACTCTCAGGGTTGCTTACGGAATGAGCATGGACGTTGAATCCCTAGGGGAATATCATCTTGGACTGACAACTGGGCAGATATTGATTCTGCGTAACTGTTTGTATGTACCAGGTGCGACTTGTAATATCATATCTGTATCCTTACTTTCTAAGGAAGGATATGATTTTACTTTTGTAAGCGATGTGGTCCACATCCACCTAAATCAAGTTCTGATTGGGTCAGGTACATTAGAAAACGGGATATACGTATTATATCAAGCTCAGATTTTCAGTGTCCAGAACACACTTAAAAGAAAGTCTCCGGAAACAAATCAGACTTTCTTAAGGCATTGTAGACTGGGTCACATTAATGAGACACGGTTAACAAAGTTGCATAAAGAGGGATACTTGAATCCGTTCGAGTATCAGTCTTATGCCACTTGTGAATCTTGTCTCATGGGAAAGATGACAAAGACTCCGTTCACTGGACACGGAGTAAGAGCAAGCGAGCTCTTGGGACTCATACACAGTGACGTGTGTGGTCCAATGTCTACACATGCGCGAAGTGGTTATTCATACTTCATTACTTTTACGGATGATTTCTCTAGGTATGGACATGTCTTCCTGATGAAGCATAAATCCGAGGCCTTTGAGAAATTTCAGGAATACTAGAATGAAGTTGAAAAACAAACAGGCAATAGTATAAAGACACTGAGATCTGATCGAGGTGGTGAATACTTGAGTGTCGAGTTTCTGGACTACTTAAAAGAGAATGGAATTCTCTCTCAGCTTACTCCTCCATACACACCACAACACAATGGTGTATCTGAAAGGCGGAATCGAACCCTATTGGATATGGTTCGTTCCATGATGAGTAAGGCTGAGTTACCGCGATCTTTCTGGGGTTATGCACTAGAAACAGCTGCATATCTCTTGAACAAGGCTCCAACCAAGACTGTGCCTACCACCCCATATCAGATGTGGAGTGGGAAGAAACCCTGTCTTAAGTATCTTAAGACAGGGGGATGTCCAGCTTTTGTAAAGAAGCAGCATGCGGACAAGCTCGAGGCATGCTCAGTACTGTGTAAATTTGTAGGATACCCCAAGAACTCCAGGGGGTATCTTTTCTATTCCGCAGAGGAACAAAAGGTTTTTGTTTCTCAGCATGCCCACTTCTTGGAAACTGAATTTTTAGAAAGTCAGATAAGTGGGAGCGCAATAGAACTGGAAGAAATTCCAGAACCACAAGCTATTACTGAAAACTTGGAAGAACCAGAAGTTCCAGGAGAATCGGACATTCCTGCGCCGCTCCGCAGGAGTAGTAGGCAGTCTCATCCGCCCGAAAGATACTACGGTTTTCTCATAGACGGGGATAGAGAGGATTGCACCGTTGATTATGATGAGCCTACTAGCTTCCAGCAAGCCATTCAGAGCGGTGACTCAGTAAAATGGCTGGATGCAATGCGGACCAAGATGGAGTCCATGTACACCAACAAAGTTTGGACTTTAGACTTTGCTCCAGAAGGGGTAAAACCCGTAGGCTGCAAATGGATCTTCAGAAAGAAGATTGGTGTAGATGGGCAGGTTGAAACCTATAAAGCTAGACTTGTTGCAAAGGGTTTTCGTCAAAGACCTGGTTTGGACTATGACTAAACCTTTTCTCCAGTGGCTATGCTCAAATCCATTTGGATCCTTCTTGCCATTGCTGCCTTCCACGATTATGAGATCTGGCAGATGGACGTAAAGACGGCTTTCCTAAATGGAAATTTGGAAGAGTGCGTCTATATGGATCAGCCGGAGGGATTCATTCAGAGTGGGAGCAGCGGCAAAGTGTGCAAGTTGCTCAAGTCCAACTATGGACTGAAGCAGGCATCGCGGAGTTGGAACATCTGCTTTGATGATACTGTCAAAGAATTCGACTTTATCAAAAACCCAGATGAACCATGCATTTACAGTAAGATTGTAGGGAGAACTGTGGTATTCCTCGACTTGTACGTGGATGAAATTCTCCTAATAGGAAATGATATTCTTATGCTACAGTCAGTCAAAGGATTCTTGTCACAGAGGTTCTCCATGAAGGATCTGGGCGATGCCAACTACATTCTGGGGATCCAGATCTATCGTGATAGATCTAAGAGGATGTTGGGACTTTCACAGTCCAGGTACATCGACACCATACTGAAACGATTCAGTATGGAAGATTCCAAGCGCGGTAATCTACCGGCTTGTCACGGGATCACCCTCTCCAAAGAGATGTCTCCCAAGACTGATTTGGAAAGGGCTCGCATGTCATCTATACCCTACGCATCTGCGGTAGGCTCTATAATGTATGCGATGTTGTGTACCAGACCAGATATAGCATACGCATTGAGCGTTGTAAGCCGGTATCGGTCGGACCCAGGGGAGAAACACTGGATAGCAGTAAAGAACATTCTCAAGTACCTGAGAAGGACTAAGGAGATGTTCTTGGTGTATGGCGGAAAAGACCTCCAGATCGAGGCATTTGCTGACTCCAGCTTCCAGAGTGACAAGGATGACTCCAAATCCATGTCGGGTTATGTCTTTACCCTCAATGGAGGGGCGGTTTGCTGGAAGAGCTCCAAGCAGGAAACCGTTGCTGACTCAACTATGGAAGCGGAGTACATAGCTGCTAGCGATGCCGCAAAGGAAGTTGTCTGGATGAAGAAGTTCCTCACGGAGCTTCAGGTGGTTCCTACCATTGTTGATCCAATACCGCTGTATTGTAACAACAACGGCGCTATAGCTTTACCGAAGGAACCCAGGTCCCATCAGAAGTCCAGGCACATTTTGAGGCGGTACCTCCTGATCAGGGAGATCGTAGATCGCCGGGACATCGAGGTGAAGAGAGTAAATTCGGAGAATAACACTGCAGATCCATTCACGAAGGCCTTACCCCAGACTCAGTTCGAGCGGCTGATCGAGATGATAGGTCTTCGATACGCCAGTACATGGCCTTAGTGCAAGTAGGAGATTGTTAATGTATATGCCCTAGAGGCCATTACCGTATCATACTAGCTTGTATATTACTTGATGGAAGCTTAGGATATTCACAGTTGTATAGACAATCTTGCTCAAAATGGTAGTATGCTACTTGGTTTGTTTCTACTTTAATATGTGCATGTGTTTCTTTTAGCATATCGCTTATACATATTAGTAGAGCCCTTAGAATCTTTGCTTGATTACCAGCGTTGTGATGGCAGTCATACTTGTGGGGGCTGGGTAATCTATAAGCACATCCTTATACAGGTCCCTAGTCGTAGGACTATCGAGACAGGGCATCGATACTCCGGAGTAGACTAGCGTATGCGCTTCTCATCCCAGCAGGGGAAACGGTCTGTCCCACAGCCGTCAGTACTTCGTACTTGAGATAGTATGCGGGTGCTCGTTAGGTTACGAGTACACTGGACAGGACTCATCGGGAATTGTTGGTTGGTACTATACCTATCGTCGGTTATCAGTTCCCAGGTGACATGAGTACAGCTTAGTCCGCTGACTTGACACCGTCACTTCGCCTCGAGTGTGTTCCCACTGTACTTTGATTACTACCCTACCACGGCTCAAAGGAGTCGTGCAAACAGGTAGTAGTTGGGTGCAGTCCCGAAGCACTTGGAGGCAGTGACGGTTAGACAAGATTCGTCTCTCCCGGTATTGGGGGTTGATATCGCGCTGTGTCTAGGAGAGCCATTACACAAAGTCCCTGGCCAGGGCAAACGAGATATACTGGTAGGTTTTCAGTGTTATCTCAGGGTGTTCTGGGCTACACTCCGACACGACTTGTACCGCTATTAGGGGACTGACGTTTACTGCCTCCCTAAGCCCGCCATGCGATATTCTCAGACGAACAGACCTGTCACGACCCGAGTATTTCGACTCGTGACCGGCACTTAACCACGCTATGTCTACAGGCGTAACGCGACTAAGTAAGCCGAACCCAGAAATCAAAACCATTTAAAATAGTGAGTGTTAAAAACATTTAGTTAAAGCATTTAGAAAACCTTAAATAAATCAATAAGTTCCTTTAAGTTACTTAATCATTTAAATAATTTTGGCAGCATTTCCTTTGTAAAAGTAGCCCCGAGACCGGGTACAAAACAGGATATGAGAGAAAAATGAAATAAAATGAAATGAAACATCCCCAAACGGGTGCAATCACGCCCAACGGCGAAAACCAACATCACAAGAGTAATATACGACGCCGTAGCGAAGAATGAGCAATAAGTAAATATCACAGAAAATAACTGCATATAAAAACAGTCGGCTCCCACGAGCTCGACACCAGAATACAAAATATACATCATCGTCCTCACACAGTATCTAAGTCCAGTACATAAATGGTAGATGGAGAGTACTAGATACAAAAAAGGGATACAATAAAAGTAATCAGATACCACAACCCACCTAAATGCAAAACAGCTCTCGCCGCAACTGTAGTGGTATCTGTAGCCAAAAGATGCAAAAGACAGCCTGCCGCGACTATGCTGAGGGCAACCTGCAAATACTGTGGCACAACGGGGGTGAGTTGCCAACTCGGGAATAGAGATAACATATAAAGGTAATCGCGAGCATGCACGTACTGCGCTATTCTAACGAATGCCAGCAGATGATATCAATGCGTGATAAGCAGTATGTGCAATAATCATATAGATGCTCTATCAGGTAAAATAACTACAGGATGAGATATATGGTAATCAATGCTGAGTATGGGATAAACAACATCCCCACGGAATATCAACGTGGAAAAAATCGGTGCCCACGACTGCACCCAAATCCCAAATAACTCAGGCGCCGGCACACCCATCGGCCCTCAAATCCTGTAAACCCCTGAGAATCAAGAGTGCCCAACATCGGCACCCAAAACATCATAAAATACTCGTGTCCAGCATCGACACGCAAATCCTCATATATCGGGCTCCGTCAGTCCGGATCAGCCCACGGGCTCCATCTGCGGTATAGGCCCTCGACCCCGGCAGTACGGATCATCCCGCATCCATCTCTCGACTCTGGTCGGTATCCTCCGGATAACCGCCAGGTCCAACCAATCACCGGTAGGTACTCGCCACCCTGCCAGGCTCATCGTCTACTCCACGAAAACATTTCTCGCCCCGGGGAACCATACCGGGTCCACCACGAACCCGCAAACGGATCATCCATCTCCTCGAATCGGGTTTCAAGCACACGTCTCAGCACCGAGAAAACGCGTGGTGGACGCACCAAAATATCATATCACGAGGAACCGGGTTTTCAAATAGTGCATCTTTTCTTAAAAATCCCACGGTCCTCAAAACCAGAAATCACATGAAATCCAATCACCAAGAAATAAATCCAATGCGATGTGCTACGTACATCAATCCATGATATAGGTATAAAGGAAAACCGCTTTTAAAATTAGTTTCCGTTTTTAAAGATATCATGCGGCTCCCAATTTCCATGAAAGTCATATCGAATCATATATGAAATGAACTACAGCAATATAATCATGGCAGTTCTACAGTGAGTGTGTCATGGCAAATACTAACGGTGTGTGTGTAGCATGCAAATTAGTGCTCGTGCAACATGAACCGTTAGTAATAGTGCGGTGTTCTATCAATTCTAAGCATACATACAGCAGGGAATGCAATATGCAATGACGGTCCATGAGGTAAATGCAACATATAATAATAAAGTCCTATCAGCCCTGACGCATAACGCCATGCGGGCGATATCCCCGTAGATGTGAAATCTACTCACCGAAGTCTCGCGCTAAGTGTAGCCGACGACTTGCTTGCCCTTCTTCGCTGCGTCCGTCTCACTCGCCGGCGAACCTAGAATCACATAACATATATCACATATAAGCTCAATTTCACAAAACGCGATATTACGATACAATTAGAAACCCGCGTCGCAAACCAATCGCGCGTGTGCGCGATACGCTAAAACGTGTGATCACGCGCCTGGAACTACCCTGACGCGTCGCGATACGCAGAAACCCCAAACTCACACACGTATCACGCGTGTCGCGAAAGTTTAAAATACGAGAAATAGGTATTTGGTCCCAGATTTTTATACAGAACTTAACTTACAAAAATATATATACCACAAAACTCCACATAGCAGCAGACACCCATAGGACCAAACCCCAACCCAAACCCTCCCCATCTGGCCGCAAATTGCGGCCAGATCGAATATTTCGACGGCCACTGTACGGAATTTGGGGGTCGGGTTCTACCTGGGGGATCAGTACCTAGCCAGTACACTGCAGTCTTCTCAAAGTTAATCTGAACTCATCGGGTCAATAGCAGTTTCCAGAAACTCAAATTTTGCTTTAAAACGACGAATTTGCATCAAATAGGGATCTGGTGGTATTCTAGTGCAATTGGGGTTTAAGCTGGGTTAAAATGGCCTTAACAACACTCTAACAACCTACTGAACCCAAATCACACATCACTTGGCCAAGGTTCTCACTAAACACCTCATATCGCACTAAATCGCACCAAAAACCACTAACCGAAGCAAAACTACACTAAACAAGTAAACTAGGGAGTAAGTTTAGGAAATATACCCCACACTCGACCCTAGGGAGCTGGAGGAAGAAGATGGAGTGAAGGGAAGGGGCTGCAGTCGAAGTTGTGTTGCTGTTGCTGCTGCTTTCTGTTGCTGCTGTTGCTGTTGTGTTTGCTGCTGCTGTTGCTGTTGTGTTTGCTGCTGCTGCTGCTGTTGTGTTGAAGAGGTAAGTGTGTGTGTGTGAGAGAGAGAGTGAGGTTGAGAGAAAGAAAACAAAACAAATGAGAGGAAATCATCACCCCAATGTCAACCCCTCCTCTCTCTCTCCTCATTAATTGCAAGCATGGCTTAAGCCATGATGCACTCTCTCTCTCTCTCACCAAGTCAACACCCTAAGAAAATTTCAAATTAAAGCAACTATTAATTAACTAATTAAACTCAATTAAAACCCAAAAGACTTTAATCCCCATGATTAACCCACCATGGTCACTAATCATGGTAATAACTCATTTAAAACCCCTAGTTTACATGCACATGTGTGTGCAAGCCTAGGAAAATTTTAGAAAAATATTTATTAAATTAGGGAAAATATTTGAAACACAATTTGGTAAACTTTTTGTTAAAAACCCTTTACTTAAATATAAATAGTCACTAAACACATCCTAAAGTGTTACAAGACCGGACTGTACGGAGACTGTCACATTCAGGCTCAGTAGGAGTTCGGATGGGTTTCACCTCATCAGTCTTCTTATCGGCATCTACCTGGGGGGCGTTACGCACAGCTAGTGCCGCTTGCGGTCTGTGGTTAAACCCACTGCCAGCGTAGTTTCGAGTCTTTAGAGTCCCACACAGAGAGCTATTCGCCTTTGGGCAAAACAGAGTAGAGGTCGCATGTTTTGCGACAGAGTTCGTTCACATCCGTGCACTTGTGCACGTTTGGTGTCCGGGCAGTTATTACTAGCGGGCTTTGGTTTAAACCAGATCCTAGTATACGTTTTGGGATTGGTTTTATCTCGTTTGTATTCGTGTTCCTCGGAACACGGATGCGGGTGCGTATGCACGGTTGACCGAGATAGAGGCAGAAGATTCTCATTAGGGTTGTTGACTGTTGACTTTTTCTAAATCCTAATGAGAATAAGAAATATGATTAATAATAATATTAATTAAGTATTATTGTGCCTTGGTTGGGTTGAAAGTTTGACCTTGTTGACTTGTTGACTTTGTTGACCGGTTGACTAGTTTGGACTTGTTGACCATCATCATTTCAATGGCTATCATTTCATGGCTATGACTTTTGCTTACTTGTTTGTTTACAAAATGCATTAAATGCATGAAATGATAATGCCATTGACATGAACCATCACAAATACTTAATTATTTTTATTATCATGTTTATTTTGGTTTTTGAGAGTATGGTTGTAAAAGTCTTCTCTCATTCTATCATATTGATTCTCTCTCATCCAAGCTCTCCCTCTTCCTCTTGCTCATGGTTCTCTTGTCTCATGAGTTGAGAAACATGAACCATTGAGATGAAACCCTAAAAAAACTTCTCTACTCACTCTAGAGAACAAGATCTAGCAAGCCAAGTATTTTAGTTTCCTCTCGATTGAGGTTGGAGCCAAAGGTAGAAGCTTTCGGGTGGTCCATCTTCGGCACAAGGAGACGACGAGGTGAGGCCGATCCGACCACTATAAGGAGAAGAAGAGAAGGAGTTCAAGACTAGGTATAACCCCTAACATAGTAGTTAAACTCTTAGTTAGATTGCTAGATAGTTTGTTTAGCAAAGATCCGGTTTCTAGTCCATGTTACCTTCACCGAAAAAATCGTTTTTCGCCATTTCCGCATCCCCGAAAGAACCGGGACGGGTAACGTGGACTTACAAATACCACTAAGTAAAGCAAAAACTAGAAAAGCAATCAAAAGACAAAACCGAGGGTTGTAGCATCTTATTGCTAAAGTGGTCACTCCCGGTGAAGGGATCTCGGCTCTTTCCTTATCGAATAAGGTGCTGGATGTTCTACAAGGAACACCGCTATGCAAAGCAAGAACTAGATCTAGCTGTTTTTGAAAATTCGATTCCACGACATTTTTAGGTTTCTTTTATTTCATTAATCTCATTAATGAAGTCCCATTTTATTATGCTTCACAAGCATTACATTTGAAACGAAATCAGCAATATAACATATATCTCATATATATAATATAAACATTCTTCTCAGGAAGTAATATGATCTCATCACGGAACATTGCAGCAGAAGAACATATATGAAATATTGGATATACTAAGAGGTCCGTGTTTTTAATACGAGCCTGTATAAAACACGGATTACACGGTCGTGATGAATAGCCAAACCTACATCCCTAGACCCCTACGAGAGCGGCAAGTAATCCTGCCAGTTCAAGAGTTAGGAGACCCGGTCTCGACTCCTCGAGATAATCTCCCACTGGACCCTAGAACCCGGTCACTTATGCTCCTCGTCTTGGGTCTATCCTAATGCGGAAAAGTAAATAATATACAATGGTGACATCATCCTCAACCCGGAAGTGCCCCAATAAAAGAATATTACATACAATTGAATTTTACATGAATGAAAAAGAAAAACTCTCATCTCACATAAAACCCCCGGCTATTCAGAACGCGACGATCCAATATAACATATCACAGCAACACATAATATCACATATCATCAACGTAAGTAAATATGCGTATCCCAATTGTCGTTGATGTATAGCAACGAAACCGGCGATACACAACATATTACACTTACGGTCGCAGAAAAGAAAGTGTAAAACTACAACAGTTGGAATCTGCAACCTACTTAGACATCGCATGCCTAACCAAATGAATTCCTTAGACATCTCATGCCTAACAATTATAAACCCCGTATTTTAGTCTCAATATCGAAAACACTTTTCAATATCTAGTCGGGAAATTCAACAAGATTCCCGATAACCTGATCGAATGCTCATCGAAAACTTTAGTAGACGGCCGCACCCCCCGATACCGTCGACGAAGTGCACTAAGGCGGAACACCGCTGCCGTGAGCACCCGAACGGATGCTTTTGGCGACGGGGTTCTCCTACAGTCACTTGGTCGGGGCTATGGGGCATGGCTGTCTATTAATTTTACCGGCGAGTATCCGCGTACGCTACGTGATTGCGATGGACTTTTGATCGCATCAAAATTCCGTGACAACCAATCATCTGAGACTGAACTGCTAGATTTATAACATTCAAATTAGTTATCTCATAACTACTTGTGAATTCCAAATATTATATCACAATCCAGATAAATAGACAATGTTAAACTTTCTGATCGAATAAACAAACACCCAAAATTTCCCAAATAGCTCAATACTTGAGCGGAGTTTAAAAGCATCCATCACATGCCACAGTACCAATGGTCCAGCCGTAGAAGGGTCAAACCAACGCCTCACATGTGGCAACGCCGTACTGCCCCAAACCTTAAGGTTTAGAAGCGGTTCAGACGGTCACATAATCGAGTTAAGGTTTGTGTTCTTCTAGAGGGTCCACCGCGTTACTTGCACGACTTTGAACGTTCTTTAACTAAGGAAAAATCCAACACTTGGAAATTTTCCGACAGGGGAAAAAGTGAGTTATTGATATCCGTTCGAACTTTTTAACACGTTCTAAATTACCCGGAAAACCCTTAAACGAAGTTAAAATTTCCGATCGAACCAACGAATACAAAAGATCTCAAGAAAACACAACACTCGAGTAATATTAAAAATTTCCATAAGCATGTAAAATTAACCAAGAATAAACCTCAGAGGTGGTGGCCCCTAATTCCCAAGGGTGGCCGCGGAACCACCGCCAAACGCATGGTTTGGCCGCGGTTCCGCGCTCCCTTGAAGTAATTATGGGTTCGTACTTCACAGTAAGTCTTATAATTCCCTACTTATTTTTCTGAGTATTTTTAATACGGAAAAAATCAAAATTTTAAAAAATTTCCAGAGTGGGGGTATATTGCGACGTTTCGGGGTTCGATCGGACTTTAAACTTCGTCTAGACTTTGCCTAAAGCTCTAGCTTGGCTCTGATACCACTGTAGGGTTACTAGACACTCTTACAAAGGTCTATAAGGAATCAACCATGCCCGATTTAAATTTTAGACGTGCCGAACAACCCTAACCAAGATCTTAGACTAGAGATTAGGTGAAACAAAAAGCAAGTAAACAACTTTACTTCTAAGAGTTAGGGATTACAACCTTTGTAGTCCGTTCCTTCACTTCAAAAGCTCTGTGTTGAGGTCCCTTCGCTGCGATCATCGAGTATCCGGACTCTAGAGAGGCTCCATGAATAGAGAGATGCAAGCTTGCTTCCGATCTTCGATAACAAAGATGATCTACCTTGAAAAAACTCAAGCCCAAGCTTTTGCTTCACTAATCAAGTATCAGCAAAGAAAACACCCTAATCTAAGTGGCTAGAATAGATGAGGATGATGAAGTAGGAATTTAGCTCTCATTTATATTCAATTTCTCACTCATTTTCATCACATGCCAAAAAGCTAGAAAGCTTTTTCAAGCAAGAAGAATGAAGAAGAAGAAGCATTTTCTTTTGTGATGAATAATGAAAATGAAGTGTGTGGTTAAAAATGCAACCATGGGTTAAGTATGAAGACTTAACCCATGTAGAAATTTAACTATGGTTAAAGGGTTGGGTTGGGTTAAAGAAATATCACAAAATATCAAGGTCAAAGTCAAAGCTTCAAGAAGCTTCTTGAAAGCTTCATGAAAGCTTAACCCTAATCCAAACCCTAACCATATTTAAACTCCATAAATCATGTTGCATTTATAACCCTAACATGTTATAATATTATATATCACATATACAATATTTATTGTAACAAAATAAAATAATACAATTAACATATATCACATATATATCAATGTACTACCCGAGTGAGAAAAAGAATCTTTAAGTGAGCTAATATTATTTAATGCAATATAATATATCAAATATATAATTATACATTAAATTATCGAATCAACACTTGATCCGATAATCCGGCTATTTCATAAATAACCGACTAATAGAATCTGTATCAGTTCATCGAATCAACACTTGATCCGATGACCCGGCTATATCACATATACCCGGCCGATATCACATATCGCGAGAATCTAATGCGGTATCGCATACACGTATTATTCTCGGTCCCGCACATATCACATATGTGCTCCTACTCCGTTTTGCCTGAGCCAGGAAACCTCTGTGTATGACTCTAAAGAATCGTCAATACGCCGGCAGTAGGCGATGATCATATCAAACACCCACAAGCTGCAAGCGGTCATCTAAACGTAACAGCCATCCAGGTATTGAGCGATCAGAAGATCAACAAGCAAGCCTGTACATTCTCCTGCGAATCCAATCAGTAACACTCCCGTACAGTCCGGTCTCTTCGTCTGAGATGTCGCATATCTCGCCTAGGGGTGGTAAACGTCAGACCCCAGTAGCTTGATAAGTTGTGTCGATATGAGGTCCATAACAGTTAGAGAAACTACTGATAACACTTACCAGTAAATCTCAGCAAGCCTAGCCAGGGATTTCTAGTTATAGCCAATCGAACACAGCACAACATCAACTCCCTATACCGGGAGAGACGAATCCCCTCCTATCGCTCATTGCCTCCATGTGATTCAGGACTGTACCCAAAAGCCACCGTTTTGCACGCCCTCTTGGACGTGGTATGATGGAAATCAAAGCACAGTGGGAATCACACAAGACTCTATGACGATCTCGGGTCTACAGAGTAACCTGTACCAGTGTCACCAGAGAACTGCCATCTGACGTGAGGTATAATACCATCTGGGAGTTCTCGACGAGTCCGTCCAGTGTACCCAGTCTCCACTGAGCACCTGTATACCTTCTCTGATGTCAAACACCAATGGATATGGGATCATCCATCACCCATCATATGGGTCAAGAAGCGCATACGCTAATCTACTCTGGAGTATCGATGCCCTGTCTCGGTACTCCCACGACTAGGAACTTTTGAAGGATGTACTTGGCGACTACACTGTCCCCACTAGTATGATCTGCATCATAGTCCCGGTAGTCAAGCACTCATCCTAAGGGCTTTATCAACATGTAACATAGAGACAATCAGAGTACATGTTAAGATAAAGAGCAACCAGATAGCGTACTATCATGTCGAGCAAGAAAATCCTCCCTCTATATGTCCAAGCATCCACTACAATATACATCGTATGTACAGTAATGGCCTCTAGGGCATACATATAACTAACAAGGAGATCCCATATAGATCCATCACGAACTACATTTTTGTTAGTTATATGTATGCCCTAGAGGCCATTACTGTACATAGGATGTATATTGTAGTGGATGCTGGGACATATATAGGTAGGACTTTCTTGCTCGACATGATAGTACGCTATCTGGTTGCTCTTTATCTTAACATGTATACTTTCTGTCTCTCTGTTACATGTTGATAAAGCCCTTAGGATGTGTACTCGACTTCCAGGACTATGATGTAGATCATACTAGTGGGGCCTGGGTAGTCCATGAGTACATACTTCAATGTTCCTAGTCATGGGAATATCGAGACGGGGCATCGATATTCCACAGTAGACTAGCGTATATCTTCTCGACCCATGTGATGGGCGATGGATGATCCTATATCCATTGGTGTTTGAAATCAGAGATGGTATGCGGGTGCTCAGTGGAGACTGGGTACACTGAACGGACTCGCCGAGAACTCCCAGATGGTATTATACCTCACGTCAGATGGCAGTTCTCTGGTGACACTGGTGCAGCTTAGTCTGTTGACCCGAGATCGTCATAGAGTCTTGTGTGTCTCCCACTGTGCTTTGATTTCCACCCTACCATGGCTCTACTGAGTCGTGCAAACAGGTGGTTTTTGGGTACAGTCCCGATTCACATGGAGGCAATGAGCGATAGGAGGGGATTCGTCTCTGCCGGTATTGGGGGTTGATGTTGCGCTATGCACAACAGGCCATAACTGGAAATCCCTGGCCAGGGTTGCAGTGATATACTGGTAAGAGTTATCAGTAGTTTCACGCTTGTTATGGACCTTATATCGGCATGACTTATCAAGCTACTGGGGTCTGACGTTTACCACCCCTAGGCGAGATATGCGACATATCAGACGAACAGACCGGACTGTGCGGTAAGTGTTACTGGTTGGATTCACAGGAGTGTGAGCGGGCTTGCTCGTTGATCTTCTGATCGCTCAATACCCGGGTGGCCGTTACGTTTAGCAGACCGCTTGCGGCTTGTGGGTGTTTGATATGATCATCACCTACTGCCGGCGTATTGACGAGTCTTTAGAGTCCTACACAGAGGTTTCCTGGCTCAAGCGAAACGAAATAGGAGCGCATATGAGATATGTGCGAGACCGAGAATAATACCAGTATGTGATACTGAATTCTATTCTCGCGATTTGTATCATCGGACGGTTATATAAGATATAGCCGGGTTACCGAATCAAATGTTGATTCGATATATTGATACACTTGATATTAGTCGGTTATATGCAGTATGACCGGATCATTAAATTAAGTGTTGATTTAATGATTTAATGTATAATTATATATTAGATATATTACTTTACATTGACTAGTATTGTTCACTTAAGATTTTTTTCTCACTAGATTGTGCACATTGTATATATGATATATGTTTGTGCACTAGTTTGTATCATGTTTGATGATACATGCAAACTTGGGTGTGTGTATGCTTTAAACCAAGTTTAGATTAATGGTTAGGGTTTTAACTTATTTATTTTATTTATTTATTTTTGGCAAAAATAAAATGGTGGCTTTCTTTCTTTCTTTGCTTCAAGCTTCATGAAGCTTCTTAGCATCTTTGAAAAGTCTTAACCATTTTGTTTTTTCCTTTAACCTAACCATTACCTCTAAACTCTAGTTTACTCTCTACATTAGTTACCTCACCCATGGTTGCTATATGATAGACTTCACTTGAATTTTCTTTTAAGATAATTCATTTTCTTTTCTTCTTCTTCTTCTTCATGAAGTGAAGAAAGCTTTCTTGAAAATTTTCAAGTGATGAAATCAAGTGAGAAATCCAAATCCAAAGTGAACCCACTTCCTATTTCTTCATCCTCTACCACTTGCCATGTTGTATAGGGTGTATTCTTCACAAGGTTCATGACCAGGTGAAGATGGAGCTTGAGTTAGAGTCGCCTCGACGTAGATCATCTTCGGCACCGAAGTCAACGATCTAGCCCGCTCATTTCTCCGATGAAACCAACGCTAGAGTCCAGGATCTCGATGGTCGCAGCGGAGGGACGTCATCACGGAGCTAAAGAAGTGGAGGACCGGATCTACAAAGGTTGTAACCCCTTTCACTTGTAGTTAAGTTGTTAACTTGCTATGTTTCGCCTTACCTCTAGTTAACGATCTAGCATTAGGGTTCTTTGGCACATGGAAAATTTTGATTTTGGCATGGTTGATCAGTTGTAGAACCTCATGAGTGTGCCTAGGAACCCTACAATTTTCCCCTCGTGGAGCGATCCCAGTTCACAGGACAGGTATTACGCAGATGAAGCGTACTTTCTTACCTCAGCAACCGCAGCGGAGGGCACTAATTTGCGACTATTGCCAGAGGCCAGGGCACATGCAGAGAGATTGTCGCAGAGCCAAGTGGCAGTGTCTGATTTCCGGATCCAGTGAGCACAGGGTCAACGGGTGTCCCCAAAGATCCGAGCTACAGGGAAGGTTCGAGCAAAAAAAAACCGTCGTATGGCACTTCAGCTCAGAGGGGTCCACCTCTGGTATCCCAGAGACGATTATTCAATCAGAGGCAGACTGATACGAGTTGGAGTCAGGGGCGGGCTTTCACCCTGACCACCGAGCAGGCAGAGGCTTCTGGTGAAGTGGTTGCAGGTACTCTCCTTGTTTATTATGTACCAGCTAGAGTTCTTTTTGATTCGGATGCTACGCATTACTTTATTTCTGCACGGTTTGTTGACACACATATTATACCTCACGAACCGTTAATCAAGGGTTGGGAGATACTTACGGGTAACAGAATTATGTGTCCAGCTAAGAGTGTAGGTTTTGCCCTGTGGTGGTTTGTGGCAGAGAATTCTATGCAAACTTCCTTTTGATTGGGATTGGTACCTACGACGCCATTCTGGGGATGGATTGGTTGAGCACGATCTATGTTGTTATCAACTGCCCGGGCTAGGAGTGTGACGTTTCGCATTTCTAATCACCCGGAGTTCGTGTTCGTGGGCGGTAGCGAGTCTTTGGAACCAGCTAAGTTCCGAGCGAAGCCGAAGACCTTGATCGCTATGGAGATAGACGAGAAACCAGCACCGGAGGTAGTTAGAGAGATTCTTGATGTGTTCCCCGAACATCTACCTGGTCTACCCCCGCCTCGCATATTAGGCTTCTCGATCGACCTGATTCCATGGACGGCGCCAGTTTCCAAGGCTCCCTACAGGATGGCGCCAGTTGAGTTGGCAGAATTAAAGAAGAAGATAGAAGATCTTTCGGACAAGTGATTTATCCGTTTAAGCGCTTCCTCGTGGGGTGCTCATGTGTTACTAGTGAAGAAGAAAGACGGTTCCTTGAGCATGTGCATCGACTACCGGGAGTTGAACAGGGTGACCGTGAAGAACAAGTATCCCATTCCCCGCATCGACGACTTGTTTCACCAGCTGGGTAGTGCTCGGGTATTTTCTAAACTAGATCTTCGGTCAGGGTATCACTAAATCAGGGTTATGGCAGAGAATGTATGCAAGACGTCCTTCCGAACCCGATACGGCCACTATGAGTTTCTTGTGATGTCGTTCGGTGTTACCAATGCACCCGCCATATTTATGGACTTGATGAACAGGGTTTTCTCCAAGTACTTGGATCAATTTATCGTTGTATTCATCGATGACATTCTAGTCTACTCCAGGAGTCAAGAAGAGCACACCGAGCATCTATGAATTGTATTGCAAGTTCTACGGGAGGAGAAGATCTATGCTAAGCTAAGCAAGTGCGAGTTTTGGTTCGAAAAGGTACAATTTATGGGGCATGTCGTTTTGAGTGACGACATTTCAGTGGATCCGACGAAAATTGAATTTATCAAAGAATGGCCGACACCGAAATCAGTTGCTAAGATAAGAAGCTTCCTAGGATTGGCTGGGTATTATCGGCAGTTTGTCCAAGATTTCACCACAGTAGCAGAACCCTTGACGAAACTTACACGGAAAAAGGTGCCTTATATTCAGTCGGAGGAGTGCACCCAGGCGTTCGAGCTATTGAAACTGAAGTTGACCACGGCCCCAATCCTGACTATGCCAGATAGTTCCGTGGCTTGGTTGTTCATAGTGATGCGTCGGGAAAAGGTTTAGGTTGTGTTTTGATGTAGCACGGTCGAGTGGTGGGTTACGCCTCTCGTCAGCTGAAAACTCACGAGAAGAACTACCCCATGCATGACTTGGAATTAGTGGCCATGGTATTCTCTTTAAAGATATGGAGGAATTACTTGCTAGGCGAAAGAGTGGAGGTGTACATGGATCACAAAAGTTTGAAATACGTGTTCACTCAGAAGGAGCTGAATATGAGACAACGCAGGTGGTTGGAATTGATGGCAGACTACGATATTGATCTGCAGTATCACCCGGGGAAGGTGAACGTCGTTCCTGATGCTCTCTGTCGCAGGCCGTCAGCCACGCTGCTGACTATTCAGAAGGGGATTCTCGATGACCTTCAGAGACTTGAGTTGGAGGTAGTTACACCGGGTGTGCCCGGACAGTTCTGGCAGTTGCAAGTTCAATCATCGCTTATAGATCGCGTTAAAGCTGCACAGGCTCGAGACTCACAGTTGCAGAAGTTTAGAAGGTTAGTTGAGGCTAGTTTGAGGACGGATTTGCAGATTCACGAAGATATTTCCCTGAGATTTGGCAGTCGGCTATGTGTTCTAAATGAGGTATTCAAGATGAAGTTCTAATTGAGGCACACAATTCCGCTTACTCGGTGCACCCAGGAGGCACCAAGATGTACAGAGATCTGAGGCAACACTTCTGGTGGAACGGAATGAAGAAGGAGATTGCTCGCTTTGTCTCCAAATGTCTGGTATGCCAACAGGTGAAAGCCGAGCATCAGAGAATAGTTGGGTTGTTGCAACCACTTCTAGTGCCAGAGTGGAAATGGGAGCACATCACCATGGATTTTGTGACGGCACTATCTCGAAGTCTAAGTGTCATGCGCTGCTTCCCAGTGTACGGGTAAGGAGACGTGACGAGGCCCGCGACGTATTTACTCAGAAGTAAATACGTTAAGCGTATATAAGCAATATAATAAAAGTACACAAGAAAAGACAAGAGATATAAATAAAAAGAAAATTTTTATTGATTAAATATTCTTTACAATACAACTGTAAAGTGAATACAATACTGGAAAGCAATGCCTAAACAATGGCATATGAACCGAAAGTAAAAGTATGTACAAGTAGACTAGAGCTCTGGGTCCTCAATGAACTGCTCCAAATCGTCCTAGCTTGGCTTTACCTCCTGAGAGTCGGGTCCTCCTGACAACATTCCAAAAAAAGAAAAAGAGAAAGGAATGTCTTCAGCGAACAATCGCTCGGTAAGTCCCAAAAGAGAGATAGATCAAGTAAAAGGAATAGATCTGATAATTTATCTGTTTTTATTATACTAACGTAGTTGTTTGTAGCTTGGTACATAATGTATCAGTGTATATGAGAGGAGTCCAACTTACTCCATGGACTAAGACATATGGAGTATAAGGCCCGTCAAAACCCATGGGAAAACGGCAATGGATATTCAGGTTAGGTGTATTATAGTGACCGTCTCATTCCACTTCTAATACATTTTGTACTAGTCTACCCCTTAAAAACCCTGTAATGTATATTGTGTTGTTTTATTGATGTAAGACTTGTCGAGACCATGGTATAAATTGTTCATGTAAACGGATAAGGATGTAAACGGATAGTCATGTAGTCAAGTCATTATATATCCATGGTTCGGTCAAATCAAGTCATATTGATATTTGATAGTATTCTGGTATTCATGTTCAAGTTCAAGTATAGATTGGATTCATGTTGTATTGGAGTTAAGATTGGATTGAGTTCATTCTTAGATTGTATTCGGATTAGACTGAGACTCATATTGAGTCAGACACTTAAACAGAATTTGATTCCTGAATTAGGTTTTGGAGTTATCAGTAACTGCTGCACATGGACGGCAGGATTTGTGACTTTTTCCAAGCCAATTACCATTGATAATCCCGTTTTAGTTTTCTACCTTAAATAGGCTAGCACCCACTTTCTCCGGCTTCCTGAGGTTCAAGAGAATTGGTCCCGCTTAAACATATATTTACTAGGATCCTTAATATAAATTAATATAACTTGATGGGGTTTTATGAAAAAATAGTTTTAGTATACTTTCAAAATAAACCTCAAGTATTTATTTATCGTATTTAGGGTTTTTATGGATGTTACTTTTAAAAGTGAGGTATTCTAGTGAATAAATACCTAGTTGAATAGTTCATGGTATTTTTGTGTAAATTTGACTTGTATGGATTCTTGATGGTATTTTCATGGAAATGTAATTCTTTTCTTTTGTTTAGAAAAACATGGAATTTATTATATATTTAAAATAGATGGTTTGATAATATTTAAATATAATTAGTAAAAAATAAAATTTATTTATTAAATAAAAAATCAAGTTTTTCTTTAAAATTGCATTAAAAATTCCATCGAGATTGTATGCTCCGTGAGAAGGTCTGCATCTCGCTCTACTAGTCCCGAGAATGTGCGATAACCCGCACCATCCCTACCGGGTTCCCCAAAATGGGTTGTAGAGATATAATTGGAAGGAATGTAAATAATACAAATTTAAAAAATACGGTTTTTAATAGTTTATGATATTTTAATGTAACAGTAGTATTTGTCCCAAAATATTGTTAAAAGGAAATCGTGTTATGTCATGATGCGTGTTGTGAGAGGTAGGTCATTACCTCATGAGATTTTCTAAAGGTAATATGAGCAAAAAGTATTAAAATATGTCATGTGTAAAGTTTGTGGTATTTAAACGAAAATGTGTAATAAATGTTATATAGCATGGTATTTTAAGATGAAAATTGTTCTCAATATTTGTTTTAAGATTACTAAGCAAGTTATAATAACATGGATGAATGGTTATTAAGAAAAGTTGTGTTTTTAACGAGTTTAGAAACGGATGTCGGAATAACTCCACTTCCGGCGATCTTTGAAAAAAGAACTTTTTAATTTAGAAAGAGATGAGAAGAGAGAGGACGTACTAGATGAATTCAGAGAAGGGAGGTTGAGGAAGGATTTGGAAGCTTCGTGGAGTCGCCGGAATCATCTCGAATCGTCACCGGAACTTGGCCTTGGGCTAACTCCACTTGTACTCTTCTTTGACTTGGAAAATTTTGAGGATTTTGATCAATAGATTTCAGAACGAAGAGGGCTAAGGTGTGGGGTTGTATTTATAGGGTAGAATTAGGGTTTTGTGAGTGAAGAGAGAATTAAAAAGAGAATTAAAATGCATTAAAATTTGGTTTTAAAGCTTATTTTTAATTCTCTGGTTAATTGCAGGGAAAACAAACAGACTAGGAGTAGTGGGGGTAGGCCAAGATATTAGGGTTCAGAAATTTGGAGCATTCCCGACGGGGGAAACCGGCACCGCCGGCCCAGAGGGCTATCTCGCCGGCTACGTTGGATGGGTTAGGTCTTGGATTCTTGCCACGTGTCCCTATCTGTTCATATGACATTTTCCACATGTTTATTTTCAGTGACTTTTCATTTTTACGTGTATTGCACATGTAAACTTTTGAGCTTCCAAAAATTAAGAAGAAAAATCATAAAAATAATATGTTGCTGATGGGATTCGAATACAGAGACTATGTCACAGCAGTGCAAGGCTTTACCAATGAGCTATAAGTGCTTTCTTGCTGTTCACAAAAAAAAAATACTTAAAATATACTCAGTCTTGCAAATACTCCATTCAGTAAATTAACTTTAAGAAAATTTTGTACATTAAAACAGAGTCGTTACATTCTACCCTCCTTACAAAAATTTCGTCCTCGAAATTTACAATTATTTAAGGACTAATTTACAAACAAGTAAGGGTATCTTGCACGCATATCTTCTTCTCTTTCCCACGTTGGTTCTCCTGGTAAATCTTTTCTCCACATCACTCAGACCTACTTTACTTCCTTGTTCCGAAATGACTTTACCTTTCTGTCCAGGATTTCAACGGGTTGCTGCTCACAAGATAGATCTGTCTGTACAGTGAGCTCGGAGTGATCAAGAATGTGGCTGGGGTCACTCACATATCTTCGGAGCTGGAATATGTGGAACACGTTGTGCACTCCTTCCAATGAGGGTGGAAGTGCCAAACGGTATACCACTTCTCCGACTCGTTCAAGTATGTCGAATGGTCCAATGTATCTTGGACTTAGCTTACCCCTCTATCCAAAGCGAATCACTCCACGGTTTAGAGAGATCTTTATGAACACATGATCTCCCGGTTGGAACTTCAGATGTCGGCGCTTTGCAACAGCCCAGTGCTTCTGTCTGTCTTAGGCTATGCGCATTCTTTCCCTGATCGTGTGAACTACGTCCACAGTTGCCACGATCATCTCTGGTCCAAGGAGTCCCCTATCTCCAATGTCGTCCCAACTTAATAGCGATCGACACTTCCTTCCATAAAGAGCTGCAAACGGTTCCATTCCAATACTCGCTTGGTAGCTGTTGTTGTATGAAAACTCCACAAGATGTAGGTGATCTTCCAACGATCCTCCAAAGTCTAACATACACGCTTTTAGCATATCTTCAAAGATCTGAATCGTTCGCTCAGACTGTCTATCTGTTTGTGGATGGTAAGCTGTGATGAAGTTCAGACTCGTTCCCAAACTATCTTGCAGACTCTGCTAAAATTGCGATCGAAATCTGGTGTTACGATCAGAGACAATGCAAACCAGTACTCCGTGTAATTTCACGATCTCCTGTATGAGTTCATGGGTATCAGAAATAGTACACTATGAAGAGTTAAATCTTACTTAGATTCAGACTTACTTCCATGTACTTCTTTGCTAGTGTCTCGGTAGATTGACCAACTCGAAATGGGATGAAGTGAGCCAATTTTGTGAGTCGATCTACAATAACCCATACCGCATCGTTACCTTTCGTGCTGCGAGGAAGTGCAGTCATGAAGTCCATGGTGATGTGTTGCCACTTCCATTCTGAAATAGGTAACGGTTGAAGTAAACCAGCAGTCCTGTGATGTTCAGTTTTTACTTGCAGACACACAAAGCATTTGGCTACGCTTCTGGCTACTTCACGCTTCATTCTATGCCACCAGTAATGTTGACGTAGATCTTTGTTTATCTTTGTACCTCCAGGGTGTACTGAGTATGGAGAGTTGTGAGCTTCTTTCATCAACTCTTCCCTAACAGAACTGTTCCCCTCTGAACAGCGGCCGAGACGACGTGGGGACGTCTTGCCTGAAATTCGGGGCAGATGCTATTTGGTTTTATCCGTCCACCTCTCCGAAGATGCCAAGTTGATTTATGGCACCGTGTATCGGAGGTTTAGACGGATGCGGCCGATGTAGCAAACTTCGTCAGATTCCCCCTCATTTGAGAGGGTTTTGATTGTGGGGACGCTCTTCCCTGCAGGCGCAAGCCCCTGCAGTTAATTACGCTACCGCATCGCGGTAACAACTTTCTCCTTCTCCAGAATTTCACTTCGTGTCGTGTGTGTTTGTTTTGTTTGTGGATGCCCGTGGATTGTATACGGAGACTAAGTTATGCCGTCGCCCGTAGGACGTGGATTAGTCCAAATCCGTATTTACTTAGATTTGGGTTTGGTGTTTTAGTTTAAGGATACGTTAGCTATGTTGAGGTTAAGATCAACTTAAACGTTCGTTAAGGATACGTTAGTATGATTTGAGACTAAGATCAACTTAACGGAAAGAGCATTTAGGGGCTCTATTGTTCCAGTTTAGGGACGTAGTGGTCCATAGGTAGTTTAAGGACGTTGCAGTCCATGTTCCAGTTTAGGGACGTGGTGGTCCATGTTCCAGTTTAGGGACATGGTGGTCCATTGCCAGTTTAGGGACATGGTGGTCCATTGGTAGTTTAAGAACGCATAAGTCCGTGGGTTTAAGGACCCCACAGTCCGTATCTTGGTGTGTGGTTGTCGGGACCCGTCACCTCTCTGACGTCGTTGAAGGATTACAACGATAGGTGTCAGAGGAGTTCGGAGATGTACCCTCGAACCGGATGTAAATTGATTTAGGAGAGCAGCAGTGCTCGGTCAATTTAGTTTGAGGCCTTACGGCCATGATTGGGCTAAGTCCAGTTGAAAAATGTTCAACGCATTTATTTGTTTTTTGGCCTATTAGGCCTGTGCTAGGGCTTGGCCCTTTTTTAATAATGCATAGCATTAATCTTGGTCTCTGTTGGACCTTTATTTGGACTCTGCCCCTTTTAAAATAATGCATTGCATTATTTATTATTTTGTTTGGGCTCTGCCCATTTATAAATGATGCAGAGTATCAATTTTGTTTAGGCTCTGCCCTTTTTATTGCATTGCAATTTAATTTGGCCTACTAAGCCTTTCTGGTTTGGGCCAGACCCTTTAGTAAAAGAAATGCTTTTGCATTTGTCAGGCGCTTTGCGCCAATCACTGAGCGCAAGTGCTTGTGGTGACGACACGTGTCACGCAAGGGCAGTGCGCTGCGCTTGCGCTGCTGACACGTGGCGCGCTCTGGTGAGTTGCGCCAATTTCAGAGAGCGAGGCTCTATTTCAAAAGCGCATAGCGCAAGTGGTTCAGATGCTGACACGTGGCGCTCTTTAGTGGCTTGCGCCGACCCAAGAGCGCAACAGTGCAGTTTTGCAAGTGCAAGGCACTATTAACTTGAGAATCTTTTAGATTCCAGAACCAATGGTTCATAAAAAAGTGCAAAGCACTGTTTGATTTCTTGATCTAATTTAGATCAAAGAAAACAAGTTTTTCTTGTTTTTCTTGTTTCAGAGAACCAGTGGTTCATAAAAAAGTACAAAGCACTGTTTATTATATGAAGATCATTGATCTTGTTCTTAGATCAACGATCTATTAGAAGAAATTCTTCTATTTTATGAAGGTTTTACCTTTTTCTTGAAATTTCTTCAGAGTTCTCTCTGTTTTGAGGTTTTCAATCTCTCATAATGTTCCTCCTTTGAATTGGGGTTTAGGGGTCTTTATATAGTGCTCATAGGTTTGTTAAGTTTGTTAAAAAGATCATTCTCTGAGGGATTTGGGGAATTTTCCCCACCGTTGGATCTTTGATCCAAGAGCTTCTGTTTTACAGAAAGCAATCTTCTTGTTTTAACAAGAATAGAAAGATCTTATTAAAATTTTAATTCTGTTTGGCGCAGATGCACCAGCGCTTGACACGTGTCGCGCAGTGCAGAGCGCAGCGCAACTGCGCTGCCACGTGGCGTGCAGCGCAGAGCGCTGCGCAACTGCCCTAGCGCAACTGCGCTGCCACGTGGCGCGCAGCGCAGAGCGCAGATTATCTGAAGCGTTGCTTCCTTTAATTTTCATTTTAAATAGAGTCTTGCTCTGATTGGGCGCACTGTGATCAGTCGAAAATACTGCATTTCTAACACGGCAATTTCCCTACCTTTTGCAGTCAAATAGAGGTATCCGGTATTCATATCACACATATTTGCAAAACACATGTAAAATACTGAATTACTTGTACTGTGTACTAAAACCGGCACTTTTAGGGAAATTATGTGTTTTTCATGGCATCGCATCATCCTTGTATTGCGCAACTCTTGTCTGGGGACTAATGCAGGAAATCACAGAAGCAGAGCCCAAAATTGGGAAAAGATCTGATAAAAGATGCGCCAACTCAAAGGCTGAAGATCTGATAGTGATACAGAAGGCCAAATAAAAATCCATACATCAGAAAGAGGCCTATATGACAGCACAAGACCACACCAGAAAATTCAACTTCCAAAGCCCCAAAAGGACCGCGGATCCGCGGCCCAAACCCCCTTGGCGCCGCGGATCCGCGGCCATATGATGAGATCAAGAGCCCAGATTTCTTCCACGTGTTAACTCTAACAGCCAAAGCTTCCAGAAGACCCCAGAAGCTCCACGTGGCACATCTAGAAGGCTCGGCTTAACAAACTCATGGAGGGAAATTCAAATTTTGGGCTTAACTAACTTTTTGGAGGGAAATTTAAATCTTTTGGTTAACTAACTTGTGGAGGGAATTCAAATTTTAATTCTAGATCTAGATTTGGGAGGCCTATAAAAAGGAGCCTAGATCTAGGGTGCAAATGGTTCAAAAATTCATTCATCTCTCCCTCTTCCCTCCACAAGTTTAGTGACAAAACTTGTGCCAAATTCCAATTCAACCTCAAGATCAAGATCCCGAGAGCAATTCAAGCAAGAGAGCCTTCAACCTTTAGCAAGCGACGCCGGATTTCAACGGAGCAAGAGATCCACGCCGATCCGCGACTCAAGGAGCCGAGCGAAGCCGAAATCGACGATCTAGTTCCTTCCTTTTGTAAATTCAAGAGAGTTGTAACGAAATTTGTCGATAAATAAAGGTGAATTTTCTATATTCTTGTTTATCTTCTAATTCAAGAATAATGATTAGATCTCAATTTGTGATTGTGTTTGTGATCATGATGTTTGAGTAATCTCCGCTCGTGTAGGAGTTGTGAAGGTCTTTAGATGATGATGATTTAAATATTTTTACAATTCTTAAATCCTATAATGTTTGGAAATTCTAGTGAATCAAATTATTAATGACCTAGTTTCGAAATGATGCTTTCTTGATCGTGTTCACTCGAAACTAAAGAACAACTATTGACCATTTGATTAACTAGAAGCTAGAATTTGAATGCGATCCATCGAAAGGACAAAGGATGAGTTGCGAAATCCCTAATTTCCTCGCAAGATCCTTAAACCTCGATGAATTTGCATCGATCTAGTATCAATTCGTTAATGGATAAGAATGAGTAATCATTAGATCTCATCACATCTATAGATCCGATCTACTCCTACGAGCTATACCTATAATCTTGAGTGTTGATTGGAAATTATCTCTCATCTCAATTCTTGTTTTTAACGTTTCTTTTAGATCTAGATTTTTCTTACTCTTGATCTTCAATTACAAACCATGAATTGTTTTCTTTTCTTTGCCTTAAATTTTCAACTCATCTAATTCGGAAATTGAACGGATCTCACTTTTCCTGTGGATGATCCGCACTCGCTAACGATCTACATCCGACACCGTAGTTGATTGCGGTCAAATTATTTTTGGTTGTGATTTCTATATACAATTTTCTATAAACCAGCACACAACGGAAAATCGTTTCAATCAAAATGGCGCCGTTGCCGGGGATCGTGTGCTATTTGTTCATTTTTTGAAATTTGAGTTGAAAAGTTTATTCCATCTAAATTTTTAAGATCAAAACTCGCGCAAACACTAAACAAGTTGTTGTGGTTAATTGCAAGGAGATCTGGAGCTTGCTGTGAAATTGGAAAATTATTTGGAAAATTCCAGAGAGCTCAGGAGTTGAACAGGAGCAGTACCAAATTTTTCAGTGTAGAGAGGAGCTCAAGGTGCGGCGGAACCGCCGCATTAGGAGACAATTGCGGTGGAATCGCGGCTGTTCTAGGAGATCTCTGTAAAATTTTTAGCAGGTAACCTCTATCTTTCTTATCTCCTTCCTAAAATCTGCTCCAATTAACAATTTGTTGCAGGCTTCTTTGCAAAAATCGCAGCGCCGCAAAAAGCAAAATAAATTGTGCTTGTTTTTGATTTTGTGGTTGTTTGCATAATTAATACGGACATTAAGGGGCACGGCCAAATCCAAATTAGGTGGAGAGTTCATTACCCTTCCTAGGCCCCAAAAATCACAAACTTGCATCCGCATTACCCTCATTAACTAAAAAATATCTAGAGATGACTCTAAGGACCGTCGCGCTCACTTAGGACAGAAGAAGGCCGTGGGTAATTCATTGCTTATCCACGTTTTCTTGTGGTGTCTAAGGCAAGTGTGTCGAAGGCTAGTGGTTATTAATTAGGCCCACTACTTACGTAGTGGAGTACCTTCCCACTTATCTGGCACTTACCTGGCCACAGGGGGACAAAGAGACAGTGGAGAATTTTATCCTGCGACTTGTCTTTTGGAAGTTAGGAGCGGTCTAGAGCTTTGACCTAGGTGACCATAAATTTTAGGGTATTGCTTGTTGCATTTGTTGTGATCGCATCATATTTTCAAAATCCGTATCATTTTTCAAAACAAACACCGCATTCACTTCATTTCCCCTAATTATAATTCACGCTGCCACTTGTATTAACCCCTTTTAGTGCAAAATAGGCTGGACACGGGATTCTAGTGCCCGACTTGTCCGCGTCCCCCTGATCGACTCTGAAGTCGGTAATTCTCCATTTACCTTTCTTTTACCCACCACCACACCCACACCGATGGATCCGTCTCCATCGAACCTCTTTACCGCTGCTCTGCCGCCGTCCGTTGGTGCGCAGAATCATCCCCGCATCTCTCTTCAAGAGAGGTGCTACCCTTTGCGAGGTCCCCTCTCGACCTGCTTATCCATTCCACCAGCCAACGGGGATAACTTTGAGATTAATCCCCAGTACATCAACCTTATACCCAAATTCCACGGTCTCGAGACTGAAGACGCGTACGTTTTTATCACCAAATTTGAAAACGTATGCGCAATGATAGGTACATTACAACTTTCTGTGGATGCCATGCGTCTACGACTTCTTCCATTTACTTTGTGCGATATAGCCGAGAAGTGGCTGTATAACACCACCGCACATTCCATCACGAATTGGGAAGAATTCGTTGCGGCATTCCTTAAGAAATTCTACCCTATGCAAAAGAAAGCTCGAATCCGTAGCGAACTATATCAATTCTCCCAGCTTCCGGCTGAACCATTCTCAAAATACTTTGACCGATTCAAGGATCTTTTGGTTCAATGCCCACATCACGGCATCCCGAGATGGGATCTTTGCCGAATCATATATGAGGGCAGTAACCCTACCACTAAACAAAACCTTGAAAACATGTGTCAAGGCACCTTTATGACCAAGGATGATGGGGAAGCATGGAAATTTTTAGAAGAGTTCGCTGAAAAGTCCTTACAGTGGGAGACTGGAACCCAGCCATCGAGTAGGGGTGGCGTACACCAAATAGACGTGTCCATAGGTGTTCGAGCTGAGATGGCAGCAATGCAAAAGAAGCTCGACGCTATGGAACACAAATTCTTAGCAGCCTACCTAAACCCAATGTCGCTCCCCAAAACTGTTTGTGGGTGCTGTTCTGATCCTTCTCACTTGACGGAAGAATGTCCATTAAACTCTCAGTTTCGAGGTCTCGAGCATACCAATGCCGCATTTCAAAGACCTGGAAACGACCCTTTTTCTTCCACATATAATCAGGGTTGGAGGAATCACCCGAATTTTGCCTGGAACCAATCCCAAAACACGGTTCCAAACCCTAATCAATTCCAGCGGGCCTTTCCTCCACAACAGCAACCACTTCATCTCACCCAGCACCCCTACCAGTCACAAAATTTCCAAAACCAGGTCAAACACTCCTGCACCTTCTAATCCTATGCAGTCGACCTGTTATGACGAGTTCTCTCAAGTCGCTCAAACCATGAAATTACTCTTGTCAAATTTCATGGAAGTGTTGGCCGAGGTTAGGTCTTCCGTCCGTGAGATAAAGAAAAACTCAGCGTCTCAAGCTGAGAGTATCAAAACGATGGAAGCTGAGATTGCACGACTTAAGGCCGAATTAAGTGCGAGAGAAAAAGGGAAACTCCCAGCTCAACCTGTACCCAATCCTGGCTATTCACATCATGTGAATGCAATCACCACGTTAAGATCTAGGAGAGTGCTGGATAACCATGTTGGGGAAGAAGTTGATGATATTGAAAATCCTATCAACACCCCGGCTGAGACCTTTCCTCACACACACACTTCTACGTCTGATTCTTGTTCTTCTACCCCACCGCCTTCTCGCGAGCCTATTCTCCATTTCCCTCTAGGCTCGACACCTCAGCCCACCTCTTCTAGTCTACCACCGACGATCCCCAATTCTATTTTGGGATCGGGGCCACACACACTTCCTTCTTCTATGATGGACCCAGCGCTCATTGCTAAAGCACCTTACCCTAATCGGTTAAGGGCTAACACATCGAGTCCACATATGGAGAAGATTTTGGACATGTTTAAGCAAGTTAACATCAACATCCCTCTCCTAGATGCCATCCAACAAGTTCCGTCCTATACGAAAACTCTTAAGAACTTGTGCACTAGGAAGAGGAAGACTCAAGTGCCTAAGAAGATTTTCATGGCAAAGACTGTAGACACGGCTTTCCCCCAACAATTACCGAGGAAACGTAAGGATCCTGGATATCCTACTATTTCCATTTCTATCGGGGAAAAACACATTAACCGTGCTCTACTGATCTGGGCGCCAGTGTTAACTTGCTTCCATACTCAGTCTATGAGCAATTAGGGATCGGAGAGTTGAAACCAGCCCATTGCACTCTCCAAATGGCTGACTGATCGAGCACCAAACCTAGGGGTGAACTGGAGGATGTGTTAATAAAAATCGGGGAATTCGTATTCCCTGTGGATTTTATTGTACTTGATACACAGCCTGTAGCGAACCCACGGAATCAAATTCCGGTGATTTTAGGTCGCCCCTTTTTGGCCACTTCCAACGCTATCATCAACTGTCGTAATGGTTCTATGACCCTATCCTTCGGGAATAGGTCAATAGAGCTGAACATTTACAAGTTGGAGAGTGTACCCTCCGAACCTACTGCTCATTTCTGTTCTGTCGACTTAATGGATGTCGACAGCAGCAAATTTGATGATCCTCCTGATACTGATCTTGACTCTTTTCATACGTTATTGTTTGACCCAACTATGTATCATACACATACGGACTCTTCCACCGAGATGTCCGGGTCAACAACTAACACTGAATATGAACTGTTCTTAGAGTCTGAAGATCACCCCACACCTTGTGATAACATTATTCTTCGGGGTATTGATGAAACTTTTGAGGAGATCTTCGCTGATGAACTCGCATTTCTGAATAACACTGGTGTTGAGATGATTCATCTCCCAATCACTGAAATTGAACCTCCACCTCTTCCTCTGAACTGTAAAAAGAATGCGAGTTATCCATCACATTCACTGCTTCGTCTCTCCAAAATGAGACGCACACACACTCTCTTCCACCCCTCGCCCTTTCCCCACTTCTTCTTCCACCAACCCGAGCACCGCATTGATAAAATCTTCGAATGGTTGGTGTTGATCTTCGGTCTTTGCAAAGCTTGGCATCGACCAATGATTCTTGACCCCCTCATGTGATTTTCAAAGCTTAACATTGCATAACTCAAGTTTGAGGGGGGGACATTTTTTTCAAAGCCAAGAACAAGTTTGGGGGAGGGTCTTCACTTATATATTTTGCCCCCACTAATAAATTCCTCCCAAGCTTACAGGTTTTGTAGATTTAGCTGAAGGCAACAGTGAGGACACTGTTGAAAACAAGTTTGGGGGAGGTTTGTGCTTATTTTCGCATCATGTGCATATCATTTGCATAAGCACAAAACATTTCTTTAAAAACCATAAAAATTTAAAAAATTTCAAAACCCATAAAAATTCTGTGTACATATTTTTGGCTCATCATTTTTTGTAAATAGTTATTCAAAACACATTAAAACCTATAAAAATTTAAAAATTTTCAAAACCCATAAAAATTCAAAAATTTTCAAAACTCAAAAAAAATTTAAAAATTTTCAAAATATAAAAATATTTAATATTTATGATAATAAAAGATTAGATAGTGAACAATTACATCCATGAGATTAGAAAAATTTAAGAAAACTAAGAAAATTAGAAGTTTCCCTATACGAACTAGTAATAAGTAATTATGAGCCGTTGTCCCAAGGGTTAGTAAGATGGAGGAAGTCACTAATCTGAGGATAAAAATAAGTCTGAAAAATAGTTTCTATTCTGGAAAGCCAAACATTTTGAACGTTGATACCCTGCTATTCGCACTTACACACATCTTAAAGCCTGGGATAGTAGAAGATACCTTGAAATGCTCTTGTCTTAAAGCCAAAAGTATGAAGGAAATAAAAAAAAATGATGAATAAAATATAAAGTGGTGAGAAAAATGGACACTGGTTTTGTTATCACCGAGGGCAATAAAAAAAAATATAGCGAGGGTGCCTCTTCACCTAGTGCCCTAAGGCCAACTGGTCTGGGAGTCACTGCTATGCCTGAGGTGGTGCAAGACGAGGAAAATACACCAAATAAGCAAGCACATGAGTAATCGTTCGGTTAGTACCTCAAGAAGTATTAACGGTCGCATGAAAGTGTGTGAGAACATCTAAGTATTCATTAATTAAAAAGTACTAAGGCTGATTGGCAAGAGTATGATAGCATGAATTGAATTCTCCGGGTGTAGGGATGTCCTTTGCACACACGCAGGGTGATATGATCGATGTTTGGAAGAAAGATAGGAATGAAGAATAAGACGATGTTTTATTGAGGGAGGACGTGATTTCTGACATCTTTTCATGACCATTAAGATAGGGCTCATGACAACCGAAAAGCTAGCTTAGTTGAAAACCCAAATTTTCAAGGCTTTTCTTTTATGATTCTTGTTTTTAAATGTAATATTCATAATCTTCCTTTTATTATTGGATTTTGTGGGTGCAATCCGCTGAAAACCCTCAGGAGACAACACTCCTCCTACTAGGGACACCCAGAGGTTTAAAGGCTTGTTGCACATGCTCATTGCAATCGTGTTGCCTACGAAAGTGTGCTTTTCTCTTTCTTTATTTTCTCCTTCTCTTTTTAATAAAATAATTCGATCGAGACGATCGAAAATAAGTTTGGGGGAATTTGATCAGTCGAAAATACTGCATTTCTAACACGGCAATTTCCCTACCTTTTGCAGTCAAGTAGAGGTATCCGGTATTCATATCACACATATTTGCAAAACACATGTAAAATACTGAATTACTTGTACTGTGTACTAAAACCGGTACTTTTAGGGAAATTGTGTGTTTTTCATGGCATCGCATCATCCTTGTATTGCGCAACTCTTGTCTGGGGACTAATGCAGGAAATCACAGAAGCAGAGCCCAAAATTGGGAAAAAATCTGATAAAAGATGCACCAACTCAAAGGCTGAAGATCTGGTAGTGAAACAGAAGGCCAAATAAAAATCCATACATTAGAAAGAGGCCCATATGACAGCCCAAGACCACACCAGAAAATTCAACTTCCAAAGCCCTAAAAGGACCGCGGATCCGCGGCCCAAACCCCCTTGGCGCCGCGGATCCGCGGCCATATGATGAGATCAAGATCCCAGATTTCTTCCACGTGTTAACTCTAATGGCCAAAGCTTCTAGAAGACCCCAGAAGCTCCACGTGGCACATCTAGAAGGCTCGGCTTAACAAACTCTTGGAGGGAAATTCAAATTTTGGACTTAACTAACTTTTTGGAGGGAAATTTAAATCTTTTGGTTAACTAACTTGTGGAGAGAATTCAAATTTTAATTCTAGATCTAGATTTGGGAGGCCTATAAAAAGGAGCCTAGATCTAGGGTGCAAATGGTTCAAAAATTCATTCATCTCTCCCTCTTCCCTCCACAAGTTTAGTGACAAAACTTGTGTCAAATTCCAATTCAACCTCAAGATCAAGATCCCGAGAGCAATTCAAGCAAGAGAGCCTTCAACCTTTAGCAAGCGACGCCGGATTTCAACGGAGCAAGAGATCCATGCCGATCCGCGACTCAAGGAGCCGAGCGAAGCCGAAATCGACGATCTAGTTCCTTCCTTTTGTAAATTCAAGAGAGTTGTAACGAAATTTGTCGATAAATAAAGGTGAATTTTCTATATTATTGCTTATCCTCTAATTCAAGCATAATGATTAGATCTCAATTTGTGATTGTGTTTGTGATCATGATGTTTGAGTAATCTCCGCTCGTGTAGGAGTTGTGACGGTCTTTAGATGATGATGATTTAAATATTTTTACAATTCTTAAATCCTATAATGTTTGGAAATTCTAGTGAATCAAATTATTAATGACCTAGTTTCGAGATGATGCTTTCTTGATCGTGTTCACTCGAAACTAGGGAACAACTGTTGACCATTTGATTTACTAGAAACTAGAATTTGAATGCGATCTATCGAAAGGACAAAGGATGAGTTGCGAAATCCCTAATTTCCTCGCAAGATCCTTAAACCTCGATGAATTTGCATCGATCTAGTATCAATTTGTTAATGGATAAGAATGAGTAATCATTAGATCTCATCACATCTATAGATCCGATCTACTCCTATGAGCTATAACTATAATCTTGAGTGTTGATTGGAAATTATCTCTCATCTCAATTCTTGTTTTTAACGTTTCTTTTAGATCTAGATTTTTCTTACTCTTGATCTTCAATTACAAATCATGAATTGTTTTCTTTTCTTTGCCTTAAATTTTCAACTCATCTAATTCGGAAATTGAACGGATCTCACTTTCCCTGTGGACGATCCGCACTCGCTAACGATCTACATCCGACACCGTAGTTGATTGCGGTCAAATTATTTTTGGTTGTGATTTCTATATACAATTTTCTATAAACCAACACACAACGGAAAATCGTTTCAATCACACTGCCTTGGGCACTGCGCTGGCATATCAGCTTTCGACACGTGGCGTGTTGCGCTCAGCGCAAAGAATTTGAAGCGTTGCTTCGAATTTTGAATTTTGAAATTCAAACAGAGCTTTGCTCTGATTGGGGGAAACAAATGCCCCCCCCACCGTTGCCCTCACGTGGCACGCACGTGAGTGCAGCGGTGGCAAGATCCTGGCCGTTGGATCAACGGGTGAGCTGAAGGGGCGCAAGCGCCTTATAAATAGGACCCCTGGCCCTTAGAAATCTTTACCATTTCCCAGATTTTGATTTCCAGAGCTTTGCTCTTGCTTAAGAACTTCAGAGATTTGCTCTTGTTTCCAGAACTCTAGAGCTTTGCTCTCATTTCCCAAAATTAGAAAACTTTAGGTAATAATTAATTTTAAATTAAATTAAATCAATTTTAACCAACAGAGACTTGCTCTCATAGATCTTTTGATCTAAAGAAATCCCCTTTGAGGTTTCATAAACAGAGCTTTGCTCTCAAGAATTTGTTTCAGGGTTTCTTAGCCCATGAACAGAGCTTTCCTCATATTGACAGAATATAGATCCCTGATCTTCTGATGATGAACTCTTAAGAGTTTTTTTTTATATGGATCTTTAAGATCCCAGAACTTCAACTTTTTAAGAATTAATAAAAAAAAATTAAATTTTCTTTTATGAATTTTTTTTATTATTATTACAGAGCTAAGCTCTTTCAAAGAATCTTATTCCCCTGAGACCAGAGTTTGACAAGTGTCACTCTGTGACAGAGCTTTGCTCTGAAAGAGGATATTGTCTCCTTGTCTCTAGGGATTTTTTTTATCATTAATGAGAATGTTCTCTTGGGATTTAACTGACAATCTCATCCAATGATGGGGTTGTCTTATTAAATGACGTATTGTCATCCAGATTTTGTGGGTCCCCCTTTGGTCTCCTACCCACTGCACTGCTGTGTAGTGTAATTAATTTTAATTTGATTTTAATTAATCTTTAATTTAATTAATTAATTAATTAAATTTTCTCAAACGCCAAGCGTTGGAATTACAACACTAACGGCTAATTTTGTTCCCTTGCAGTGACTATGTCTTTCGACACTTCTTTCCCGTTCGCTCGTTCAGAGGAGGGGTTTCCTGAAGCGCCCTTGGACCGCGAAGTGTTAGCTATGATCAGGGACCATGACCCGGAATATAAGAGTCTCCACCTTTGGGGGTCGTGGTACAATCAGATTATCATGGGTCGACGGAGCTTCACATGCGCAGTACCGTCAGAACCCATCACGGCGATTCATTATGCCAGCCCACCCCTGGTGCAGTATGCGGTGGAGATGGTTGATTGGACTTCGAAGGGCTTTCTCCATCCTGCCATAGATGCGATTCCGGTTCAGCGTCCTATGGTTTTGGATATCCTGGGACGCCGTATCTGTCAAGGCGAAGCGCGACCTTGGGGGCAATCATATAACATAGGTCTGATCCTCCGCCACCCGATCGGCTATCTGCCATGGGCTCGGTATATCCTGTCGACGAAGAAGTCGTAGTTGATAAGGTTAAGGTTGTACACCGCGGTCTACGTCTCCCTCTTCCAGTATCCCACGCTCCCCACCTGGTGGTTCAAGGCTTTCTTGGAGCAGTGGAACATTCCTACTCACACTTTCCTCGCAATGGACCGGGAAGTGTCAATCTCTCTGGAGGAATTCGCAGAGGTCTCCGGTTTACCGGTTATAGGGGAGCACTATGAGGAGTTGCTTCCGACAGACGAGTATGTCTTCGGTGCTAAGCCGGCAGTAAGGGGCCTCACCCGGAGAATGTTGTTCAACACCAATTCCCAAGTTTGATCAAAGTGTTGAACATCTATGAGGCCCTTTACATCGAACATGGGAGTCGCGGAGTTAGCTTTGAGGATTTCATCGCTAGGTTCCTTCACCCAAGCGTCCTCTCGGCAGAAGCTGCCAAGTTTTCCACCCTCGAGGACCCTTTCAGTCTAGGTTTGGATAACCTGCCGGCGAAGGAAATAGATCACAAGGATTTTTTCCTTCCTAATTTCCCGACCATGTCTTTTGCGGAAGTTGCAGCCCCCGAGATGGACGAGGAGGCCTTCTTTTTAGGATTTCTTGGGCTATGGCTGAGTTGGTTTGCACTTCCGATGCATTCTCACCATATGCTGCCCTCTGACTTTTACCCAGCTAACCGGATGACTATCGGGGTAAAGGTGGCCGTTGGGATTGCCGGTTTGGCACACTTGTATTATGGTCTCAGTCGAGCAGCGGATGCTAATGAGCCTGGGGTACTGCACGTGATCTTCCCGATGCACTACTTCGTATCATGGCTCGAGCTACATACCCGGGGCGTCTTTGGTATACACAAAAGGCCCTCTTTCTATGACAGGTGCATCTTCCCTCGAATCATGCAACTGATCGGTGCCTCCATTATGACCCCGTCGCCACGGAATGCCAGAGGTCTGCTCCTTCGCCCCCATACAGTTGGGGACGGGATGTCTTTTATCGACAAAGTATTGACTATCGGAAAGGCATCTACCACTGCAGTGCGGCCATTGCAAGACACCTTCAAAGATGGAGCCTCAGTTTTGACGGTCCGGGAGACCCTCCATCTATATTCCATCAGACCGGGCTTCCTGGTGTTTAGGCAGAACGGTGTGGCTATTTTCATGAGATACAACCCACATCGTTTCGCCCAACAACTGAGCTACGATCAAGGGGTACCATTGGAAGCTTTCCTACTGGAACCTGCTGCCACTGAAGAAGGGATGGAGAACGCGCTGCATCATTTCATGCGTCTGAATACGGGTTCTCACCTCTCTATCAATGCGCCGGCTTACGCCCCACGACTCCTCAATATATATAGAGAATGGTATAATCATTCGACAGGAGCCGTTATAAAGGAAGAAAGGCGGTTGTTGGTCGACCGTAAGGGTGCGCCTCCAGGTAGCGACCGCAACGCTCCTTTAGTGCCAAGGACCCCGGTAGTTCCCCCTCTAAAAGATGCTAGAGCCGGACCACCGCGTACACAGAGTCCTCCACGCGGATTGCCGCTCCCCGATATTGCGGATGCACCACCAGCGCCCTGTGGTCCAGTGGAGACAGTGGTCGTAGCCTTGCCGGAGTCTGGTGCGGGTGCGGACATCGGGACCCGGCGCCCTAAGGTGCCTGCCAAGCGTAAGTCGATCCCGGGTGCACCTAGGGTTGGTGGGCAGAAGAAGAAAAAGAAGTCGCTCTTCGCCGCTGACGTCGCGTTCGGTCAGGAACCCCACGCTCCCTATGGTGAGGGCCTAAGTGAATATGGGACTAACGAGGGATTAGTCATGCCGCCGGATGACACGGACTTGGAAGCCACCCTCGTAGCTTCGGAGCGGTTGGTGAGGCGCGACGCGTGGCTGGCTAAGCTTGCGGAATCAGGTAATCACTAGTCGCATTTTTTTATTGCATCATATCTTTACTATTGCCTCTGACTAACATTTTTCTTTCTTTTCTTCCAACAGGCATCACTACTGAAGAAGCCATTGCCGCTTCTCTCAAGACTTTCCAAGTGGAGGAATGCCTTAGAGCGTCTTTAGGCCTTCGTAAGTTTCGATTCATCAAGTTTTCATTTTCCTTGTGTTATGGTCACTCTAACCTCTCCCTTTTTAACGCAGGAACCTCAATGTCGATCTCGCCAGGTGATGCGGAGACTCTTCCCATGCCAGCCGCCGATGTTTCTGCCTCCTCGGGACTACCACGAGAAGCCCGACTTGAAGAGCCGATGAGAGATGCCTTAAAGGCTCTGGAGGCATCTCTAAATGAGGACGACGACGCCTTGATGAAGGAAGCGTCGAAGAGGTCCATCGCGACAGCTCGGGAGGAGAGGAAGCGGTCAAGGCGCGAAGCAAAGGCACGCAGGGCTGCCTTAGCCATTGGAGCGGGCCCAAGCACCGTCCCTCGTGCCGATACTCCATCAGAAGAGCCCCCGATCGCCTTGTCTACGGCTCATAGACAGGCGGTACGTGCCAATAGGGAGGCTAATGATAAGTCCACCTCAGGTAATATTTCTTTCAAAATTTTGCTGTAAGAATTATAAAGCTGTTGGTTCTCATATATTCTGTCTTGCAGAGCCAAGTCCAACCAAGGGGGAGGCGGAGACCGTCGAACCTGAGGGGCCAGAGTTAGAGGTGTTGGTCGAAGCCGAGCCGATGGCGGACGACACAACCGGGACTGCTGGGCCCGAGCTAGTGGCTGACGAAATGGTCACGTCCACTATGCCTGAGCAGGTGGCCGATGCCGAGCCCGAGCTAGCAGTGGACGGGGTGCCTGAGACCAATGACCTCGTGGCGACGGCGGAAGAGACAGCCGTGCCTGCTGAGCCCGAGGGAGTAACGGGTGAGGCGGACATGATTCCTGAGGACGAGCCGACCGCTCATTCCCAGGAGTCTGGCAATGCTCCGGTCATAGCTCTCCCAGCCTACGGTGCTCCGCCGTTTCCTGGCCTCGCGAGCACGACGACGGCTCCCGTGGAGTCTGGGGATGAGGCCACGGGTGGTGGACTTATGTCGCTGGAGGAGGGAGACGCCTCTGTCTCGGCTGGAGGCTCATCAGGTAAATTTCGGATTACTGCCCCCCTTTTTATCTTGCAATCTTTCCTGACAGGTTTACCCTTGTTTTTTAACGCAGGTGCAGGCAGTGCTGATGCTCCATTGCTCGAGGGAGCACCGTCAACTACTGCCTTGGCGGTGGTCACCTCTCAGCCTTCTCTCGTACCATCGAAGATGTTGGAAGGTACGGGTTCGCGACTTATTAGTCTTATCTTTCAGACGTATAGTTTATGTACTGAAGTCGTGTTGTTGTGTCTTTTCAGGAGTACTTTTTGACCATCTTTATCAGGTGTTGCTCCCACACTTCTCCTTCCCATCTGAATTCGCTTCTCCCTCTGGTGGTGCTGGTGAGTATAGTTTAAAACTAATATCTTTCTTTTTCAGTGATGGAATTATTTCTAACTTTTTCTCGTCCCAACTGCAGTGTTACAAATTGAAGGAAGGGATGAAAGATTGGTCGCGCCACCGGCCCTTCTGGCCTTGCCACCTGCCGCAGCTGGTACAGCAAACTATCGCATTGATAACTCCCCCTTTTTTATTTCTTGAACTGTTATCTGATCATATCTTGTTTTTTCAGCTGTCGTTCCGGTCTCGGCACCCTTCGAGCCTCGTGTCGTAATGCCGGCAGGCCCTTTCTTGAGACGTCCATTCTCGAAAGGCGCCGTGAATAGTCTGCGCATGTTGAGCGACTACATCGAGGTGCTCGACATCGAGACTCCTACGTCTCCTGTGGATTTCGCTACGGCGGTTAACCCGATGCTGGTGATACTCGTGAATTTCCATGACGAGGGCATCATCGCATCTTGGGTTAACCATTGCAGGGAGATCGAGGCTCGCCTGCATTAGCTGGAGTCGACGCGTCCTGCTCCCGAGATTTTGGCCGTGAGTACTGAAAGAGCAGTGTGGATCGAGCAAAGCGCTTCTTACGTCCACCATTTGGAACAAGAAGCAGCTTTAAGGATGAAGGAGTGTCAGGAGTCTTCAAGCGAAACTGCTCGCCTACGTGCCGTAGTTGAGGCAAACGCTGCTGAGGTGAAGGCAGTCTTTGAGGGCCTCCTGGAACGCATCTCTCACGGGCTAAACTTGAAGCGAAAGCTTGATATCGCCGAGCATGACACCCCAGGCCGCGAAGCTGCTCATCAGGCCGTTAGGGAGCAGCTTGCATCTGTCTTGCAGCAGCGGGCTCGAGTGGAGGCAGAACTGGCGGAGGTGGCAGATCAGGAAGAGGCGTGGAAGGAAGTGCGCGAACAATTGCTAAAGCTATGCAAGACGCTTCCTTCCCAGTAGTTCTCCTTGTATCCATATACTTGTAAAAAAATTTCTTTTTCGAATAACATGTATCCATTCTTTATTCTTTTATACGATTCACCTTGTACTTCTTTGAGTTAATGAATAAAGATACACACATTTTTTTTCTGCAATGTCTTATATGCTCTTTCGCTTTCTCCCTTTCTCTTATTATCAGCATGTTGTCTTGATAAACATAATTGGCAGATAACATAGTAAGCACCTTGATTTCTTCACGAGATAACGATGGCTTAGGTCGCAGGTTCAGATCTGCTGCCTAGGACTTTTCAACTCTATGAGCCGTGAGGGTTTCATAGAGACTTTTCTCCCTACGGATCGAGAGGATCTCGTAGGTGGGATTTCTCCTTAGGAATCGTGAGGATTCCTAAGTGTGTTTTCTCTTATAAGTCGTAAGGATCTTATAAGAGAATTTTTCCCTCTTACGAGTCGAGAGGACCCGTAAGCGGTTATTTCCCTCCTTGTCGAAACTCGACTTTGGAGAGTGAGACCCGTGAATAGTATGCAAGAGACCGTTTTAGACCGACTTGCAGGGTCCCATTGTTCAGGAAACAAGTTTTTTTTTTTAATCCCTGCTGCCTGAGGCTTCATCTTGCAAGTTGAGACGAATCGGGAATTTCCCGTGGAGACACTGGTTTCTCTGCGAGCCGACGCGAATCAGGAGGCTCTCATCAAGGACGCTAGTTTCCCTGAATTGAGGAGTTTGCCAGGGACACTGGTTTCCCTGGGGTTGAAACGAATCGATGTGTTCCTGCAAAGATGCTAGTTTCTCTGTGGGTCGACGCGAATCAGGATGTTCTCGTCAAGGACACTGGTTTCCCTGAGTCGAAGTATTTTGCTGAGGACGCTAGTTTCCTCGAAGTTGAAACGAACCGGGAATTTCCCGCGGAGGCACTGGTTTCTCTGCGAGCCGATGCGAATCAGGAGGCTCTCATCAAGGATGCTAGTTTCCCTGAATTGAGGTATTTGCCAGGGACACTGGTTTCCCTGGGGTTGAAACAAATCGATGTGTTCCTGCAAAGACGCTAGTTTCTCTGCGGGTCGACGCGAATCTGGATGTTCTCGTCAAGGACACTGGTTTCCCTGAGTCGAAGTATTTTGCCGAAGACACTGGTTTCTTCGGGGTTGAAACGAATCGGAGTATTCCTGCGGAGACACTGGTTTCTCTGCGGGCCGACGCGAATCAGGAGGCTCTCATCAAGGACGCTAGTTTCCCTGAATTGAGGTGTTTGCCAGGGACACTGGTTTCCCTGGGGTTGAGATGATTTCTGGTGGTCTTTCAGGTTTTATATGAGTTACCGTCAAGACCCTGAAGCTAGGAATTTGATCTTTGCTTTGTTTGCTGGCATTGCGTCTGCTGTATCGAGACGAATGTCACGGTTGTCTCTAGGTTGTTAGTGAACCGTCGAGATTTGGCTTCGCTTTCTGGCGGAGCCTGTTGGGAAGGTATGGTTTCCTCTTTGTTTGTGCCCTTGGATTGTATACAGGGATCGATGTGATCTCACCTGTAGGGCAAAAGCTTTATCATTTCTTTTTTTTATTTCCGCGATGCTCTATCATTTCAGCTTTTATATCGCGAAGGTCGCGATTGCCTAATCATTTCGGCTATTCTTCGCGGTGCCCAATCATTTCGGCTATTTATTTTATTTTCACTCGCTGATTTTTATTGCGAGTTGCCCAATCATTTCGGCTATTTTGCATGCATACATTTTTACTTGCTGCTTTTTATTGCAAGTTGCCCTATCTTTTCGGCTATTTCATACGCATGTGCGGCCTACTGGCTTTTCGCCGTAAATCTGAATTTAGACATCGATTTTGGCATCAGCACCGCTACAACTGGGATATCCCTAGGAGCGTATCATCATCTGCCTCTGTCGATGTCGAGCAAAGGTGACTTAGCGAGCAGGGTTAAGGTCCTGTCGACTAAGGCTTTTGACTTTATGAGCCGTAAGGGTCTCACAAAGGTATTTCTCTCTACAAGTCATGAGGATCTCGTTGATGTATTTTCTCCTTAGGAATCGTGAGGATTCCTAAGTGTATGTTCCTCTGTAAGTCGTAAGGATCCTACAAAAGGGTTTTCTCCTTGTATGTCGAGAGGACTTACAAGAGTTGTTCATCATGCGAACATACCCCTAGTCACGGATGGGACTTGGTTAGGGAAATGTTTATTCGTGCCCGTGGATTGTATACAAGGGGCAGTACTGAGCCGCTTGTAGGGCAATATCCAAAGGTTGTGGGGGGTTTGCTTAAGCACAGGTTTAGGTCTCTGTAACTTAAGACTTTCAAATCTTATGAGCCGTTAGGGTCCCATAAGAGAGTTCTCCTTACGAGTCGTGAGGATCTCGCAAGTGTATTTTCTCCTTAGGAATCGTGAGGATCCCTAAGTGTGTTGCTCCCTTGTGAGTCGTAAGGATTTCACGCGGGTGGTTTCTCCTTACAAGGTCGAGAGGACCCTGCAAGTGTCTTTTAACGAGATTGCGCCCTTTCGGGTTTTCACAAACACCTGCCGGTAGCCCTGCTGTTTTTACTCACGGCGCCCTTTCGGGTTTTCATCCGTGCCTATTTTGCTTATGGACATACCGTTTTTGTTTCTCTTCTTTTTTTTCATATTTTTTTTTATTCCTTTTTTTTTAACGAGGTCGCGCCCTTTCGGGTTTTCACGAACACTCGCCGGTAGCCTTGCTGTTTTTACTCACGGAGCCCTTTCGGGTTTTCATCCGTGCCTATTTTGCTTATGGACATACCGTTTTTTTTTATTTATATATATATTTTTTTATTTTTTTTATCTCGTCAGCCTGAAGATGCTGCGGTAGTAGTTTAAAGACGTTTCGGTCCGTCATTAGTTTAAGGACGTTTCGGTCCGTCATTAAGGAGGCCGGCTACTACTTATAGAGTTTCGGGCGTAGGAAGATAGCGAGCGGACATAGTCGTCGTCATCTATCATTGACCTAGCTTGCGACTCATTAGGCGTAGTATTTCTTCAGGAAACGACCGTTTATTGACCTAAGACTGCCACTCATAGAGAGGGTAGCTCTATCTCGAGGGGGAGTACTGCTTCCTTACCGAATACCAACGTGTATGGCGTTGTGTTCGTGGCCGTCTTGAACGTAGTTCGATACGCCCAAAGAGCCTCTTGCAGTCTCTCGTGCCAATCTTTCTTATTTCGGGACACCGTCTTTTTCATGATCTTTGTCAAGGTCTTGTTAAAGGCTTCAGCTAGACCGTTAGCTCGCGAATTATAAACTGAAGAATATCTCCGGTCTATATTATGCTGTTGTGCGAAGCGACTGATTTTGTGGCTTCTGTAGGCTGGCCCGTTATCGGAGATAATCCGTCTCGGAGTTCTAAACCGATAGATGACGTGCGTCTTAAAGAAATGGAGGATATTCTCCGTCTTTACTTCCTTCAGCGGTACTGCTTCTGCCCATTTGGAGAAATAATCAGTCGTCGCCAAGATGAATCGATGTTCTCTGGACGATACTGGTTCAATAGGGCTTTCCCTATGAATGAGCATGATGCCCCCGGCATATCCAACTTTCTTGGAGCATGTGGTTGTGGCGGGCTCACATTCCAGTTTTCGGACGACGCGAACTCGCCCTGTTGGTATTGGTCTTCAACCCAGTTTTTGAAAACGTAGCAGTTTTCGATCGGATGACCCAATACTTGGTGGTAAGGGCAGTAATCAGGATTGTTGACATCATTCAGTTGTAGCTGGTGTTTTGGCTCCGGTAGAGTGATAAGCCTGTTGTGCACTGCTAGTTCGAACATCCTCTTTGTTTCATCCCGGGGAAATGAGTAAGGTCGTTTCAACTTCTCATAGAGAGGTTGCCGCTTGTTGCTTTGGCGAAAAACCGGTCTAGGGTCACTTGATTATTGTTGAGCGCTGGAGACGAAGGCCGTTTTTCCTTTTCCTTTATCCTTTTTGTTCGCTCCGTTGTTTATGGGCCCGAGATTCTCTCCGAGTATCCTGCAATTGCACAGCTGAATGTTCTCGCAACTCCTCAATCCTTCAGAGATGGACTCCTTGAAGAGAGGGCCGAGGGTTGCTTTTTCGTCGGAATCGCTCCCGAAGGTGAGAACTCGTGATCCCCCGGGGTCATCCCTATGACAATTGCCGGCAACTCTTTTATGCTCATATGTCGTATTTTTCACTGTCTACGAGCTTCACGCTTTGTCCTGTTGAAGTGTTGCCTGTGAGCGACATACCCTTGCCACCAACACTTAAAGGAGTCGCAGTCTTTAGTGGGATGTGCGATCTTCTGATGATATAGGAAGTAATTAGGATGCATCTCTACTCCACCGAGAGTGTTTTCTTCAGAGGGTGGTAGCTTCATTCCCATTGATATGGCTTTAGCAAACCTTTTCCTCGTCTTGAATTTGTTTTATATTGGCAGCTTGTTCCGCTACCTCTTTGTCCTTCTTTTCGAGAATTCTCTGGAAAAAAACTCGGCATCAGTTTCTTGCTCACGGCGCTACTCCGAGGATGTCTCCGGGCTTGCTTTCGGTCCCGTAAGTGCGGCCATGGCTGTCAGCATTTCTTGGAGCTTTTGTTGTTGTTGCCCCTGAGCCTTAGTCATTGATCGCGTAAGCGGTCTATGACCTGTGAAGACATGGCTATCCTCTTTTCCGGATGCCATATAGACAGTATGTACCATCATGCCCCCAGACTTGGGGTGTTTGGGTTCAGTGGTCTTGCAGTTCGTCGCAGATCCAGGGATTTTCTCCGGCCTTCTCCTCTTTCGTGGGCGGTCGAGGTTGAAGGAGCCGTTGCAGCGGGCACCCAAGTAGCTATCGCCTTTTGTGGCTTGATAGGATGGTCCTCTTCCCGCTGAACTTTCACCTTTTTCTGTCGGCGGGGATAATCTTGATCAATTACCGAGTCTTGGACTTGACGCCAGACCTTGTAGATTTTAGAGGACAGCCGTTGAGGGGGCTTTTCCGGCTTCACCTTTGTAGCGCTCTCCATAGGTGGAGGAGATCTTTTCAGCATAGCGGTCGGAGAGTTCTTGTGGACCCTCATAAGTGGTTCAAAGCTGTTTCCAGTTGGAACAGCAGCATCAATTTCCTCCGTTGGAGTCGGCGGAGTCAGTCCAGAAGGAGAGTTGCCCCCGGTCTTCCTTACTCGGCGCCAGTGGTATATCCCTAGTAGGAGGGGTGTTGTCTCCTGAGGGATTTCAGCGGATTACACCCACAAAATCGTATAATAAAAAAAGAGATGGTGAAAGTTATATAAAGATAAGAACTATAAAAGAAATAACTTGAAAATAAGAGTTTTCAACTCTACCAGCTTTTCAGTTGCTATGAGCCCTATCTTAATAGTCATGAAAAGATATTAGAAATCACATCATCTCTCAATAAAACATCGCCTTTAGTTTTCATTCCTACCTTTTTTCCAAACATTGATCATATACCCCTACGTGTGTGAACTGGACATCCCTACACTCAGAGAATTCAATTCAAGCAATCATACTCTTGTCCATCTACCTCAGTACTTTTTAATAGATATTTAGATGGAATTTGCTCACACATTCTTCATGCGACCGTTAATACTTCTTGAGGTACTAACCGACCGATTACTCATGTGCTTGCTAATTAGGTGTTTTTCCTCGTCTTGCAACACCTAAGTCTTAGCAGTGGCTCCCAAACCAGTTGGTCTAAGGCACTAGGTGATAAAGCACCCTCGCTATATTTTTTTATTGCTGCCTCGGTGATAACAAAACCAATGTTCATTTTTCTTTTCACCATTTTATCTTTTATTCTCCACTTTTATTTTCTTCATACTTTGGCTTCTAGACAAGAGCATTTCAAAGTATCCTCTACTATCCCGAGTTTCAAGATGTGTGTACGTGCGTATAGTAGGGTTTCAACGTTCAAATGTTTGGCTTCCAGAATAGAAACTATTTTTCAGGCTTATTTTTATCCTCAGATTAGTAATTTCCTTCATCTTACTAACCTTTGGGACAACAGCTTATAACCACTTATTACTAGTTTCATTTAAGAAAACATCTAACTTTCTTGATTTTCTTAAACTATTCCTATCTTTTAAATATAATTTTTTCACTTTCTACTCTTTTATTATCATAATTTTTTGTGTGTGCTTATATACAGTATAATGCAAAGTAAGGCGTAAATAAGCACAGGAGCGCTGAAAAACGACTTCTTGGGAGCTTCTTGCGATGGTACAGGAGCGCTGAAGCTCGTTGGCGGGAGCATGGTCCCGAAGAAGAGCCCAGTGGTGGCTTGAGTTACCTGCTCCACTGGCATAGTGAAAAGGGAGGCCGCTTGGGGCCCGTAGGTTACTCCTCCAGATGGGAAAGAGTGAGAGTTGTTGTTGCAGTTAGTGCAGTTTGAAGCCATTTATTTCTTGAAGAGCTTGAATATTCTGCCCCCTGCGTCGACCTTTGTCTTTGGCATGTGCCAGTTGTTTGAGGACCGATTCCGTCGGCAAGGCTGCTGTTTGGGGAGCCTGCCTGTAGGCGACAGACATCCTCTGGGGTTCCTCCATCGGCGTTGAGGTACCGAGGGTGGGAGGTGGGAGCATCGACCGAAAAAAAAGAAGCCCGTTGATTTCTTGAAGAGTTGGATTGCAGAGATTTGAGGCTGCAAGTGACCCATACTTGACTCCGCCGGATATGACAGAGCCTGAGTTGCTAGGGTGGGAGAAAATGTCATTCTTCATAGAGACGAAATGCCGGCTTCAATATCCACTCCCCTAAGGGCAACCAAAAACATACACACCGCGATTATTTGCTCGCGGGAAAAAACACGACACACGAAGTGTGGAGTGGAAAGAGGAAAAGGTCCCACCGGGCGTGCCAGAATCGGTTCCCCTCCGAACGGCGGCCGAGACGACGTGGGGACGGCTTGCCTGAGATTCAGGGCAGATGCTATTTGGTTTTATCCGTCCACCTCTCCGAAGATGCCAAGTTGATTTATGGCACCGTGTATCGGAGGTTTAGACGGATGCGGCCGATGTAGCAGAATTCGTCAGATTCCCCCTCGCTCGAGGGGTTTTTGATTGTGGGAACGCTCTTCCCTGCAGGCGCAAGCCCCAGCAGTTAATTACGCTACCGCATCGCGGTAACAACTTTCTCCTTCTCCAGAATTTCACTTCGTGTCGTGGGTGTTTGTTTTGTTTGTGGTTGCCCGTGGATTGTATACGGAGACTAATTTATGTCGTCGCCCGTAGGACGTGGATTAGTCCAAATCCGTATTTTCTTAGATTTGGGTTTGGAGTTTTGGTTTAAGGATGCATTAGCCATATTTGAGGCTAAGATCAACTTAAACGTTTGTTAAGGATACGTTAGTCTAATTTGGGACTAAGATCAACTTAAAGGGATCGTTTAGATCCAACAAGAGAGCAATTGGCTCTATTGTTACAGTTTAGGGACATAGTGGTCCATCAAACGTGTGGCCGTCGGGACCCATCACCTCTCTGACGACGTTGAAGGATTACAACGACAGATGTCAGAAGAGTTCAGAGATGTACCCTTGAACCAAAGTTGGTTGGGGGATCTTTAGTCCAATTTTGGGACTAAAATCTGTCTGAAGGTTTAAGGATACGTTAGCCATTTTTGAGGCTAAGATCAACTTAAACGGGATCATTTAGATCCGGCAAAAGAGCATTCGAGGGCTCTATTGTTCCAGTTTAGGGACGTAATGGTCCATAAGTAGTTTAAGGACGTTGCGGTCCATGTTCCAGTTTAGGGACATGGTGGTCCATGTTCCAGTTTAGGGACGTGGTGGTCCATGTTCCAGTTTAAGGACGCATAAGTCCGTGGGTTTAAGGACCCCACAGTCCGTATCTTGGTTTAAGGACGCATAAGTCTATGAATTTAAGGACCCCACAGTCCGTGTTGATGTGTGGTTGTCGGGACCCGTCACCTCTCTGACGTCGTTGAAGGATTACAACGATAGGTGTCAGAGGAGTTTGGAGATGTACCCTCGAACCGGATGTAAATTGATTTAGGAGAGCAGCCGTGCTCAGTCAATTTAGTTTGAGGACTTACGGCCATGATTAGGCTAAGTCCAGTTGAAAAATGTTCAACATTTTATTTGCATTTGGCCTATTAGGCCTTTACTAGGGCTCTGCCCCTGTTTAAGAATGCATAGCATTTTTGTTTTGTTTTGGGCTCTGCCCTTTTATAAATGATGCAGAGCATCTGTTTTGGTCTGACAGACCTTTGTTTGGGCTCTGCCCTTTTTAAAATAATGCATGGCATTTTATTAGGCCTGTTAGGCCTTTTTAATTGGGCTCGGCCCTTCTTTTCAATAATGCAGTGCATTAATTATCTGACAGTGGTCAAGTGGCCTGTCAGGCGCTTTGCGCTAATTAATGAGCGCATGTGGAGGTGACACGTGTCACGCTCTGGTGAGCGCAAGCGCAGTTAGCGCAGTGCGCTGCGCCAGTGCGCTGCGCTGCTGCGCTGCTGACCCGTGGCGCGCTCTGGTGAGTTGCACCAATTTCAGAGAGCAATGCTCTATTTTAAAAGCACATAGCGCAAGTTGTTCTGGAGCTGACACGTGGCGCTCTCTGGTGGTTTGCGCCAACCCAAGAGCGCAACAGTACAGATTTACAAGTGCAAGGCACTGTTTTAATATCTTGATCCCATTTTGGATTCAAGAAAAGAATCTTTTTAAGATTCCAGAACCAGTGATTCATCAAAAGGCAATGCCTTTGTGTAGATCAAATGATCTAATAAAGAAGTATATTACTTCTTATTTTATTCTTATTATTTGATCTTTTCTTTTATTTTAAGATCTTGATCTTGTTCTTAGATCATTGATCTTTTCAGAAGAAATTCTTCTTTTCAAAGGTTTACCTTCTTTTCTTTCTGATTTCTTCTCAAACTTTCTTTTTAGGAGTCCTTTGAATTCTTTCTCTGTTTCTCTTTCAATGTTCTCTCTTCTTCTCTTTTTTTATTTTAGAAAGAAGGATCATTGGTCGTTGGGACCCACCACCTCTCCGACGACACTGAGAGATTACAGTGCCATATATCGAAGGTGTGGAGGGATGTACCCTTTGAACCATGTCTCACTCATTAGGGAGGAAGAACAGGCTGGAGCTTAAGCTTCTTGCTGCTGAAAAAGGCTTCTTTGCGTTCGCGCACGTGCGTCGCACGTGTTGGGCGCTCATATTTGCACGTAGCGCACATGGATCTTGCGCATATGCGCATTATGGGGGGGAGCAAGCTCCTATGGAGAACGAGTCTACTTTTATTTGAATATTCTCATGTGGTGCACACGTGCGTTGCACGTGGTGCACGCGTGGCGGGCACACGTGCATTGCACGTGGCGCACATGCGCCTTATGAGGAGAAGCAGGGCTTCTATATATGGAGAACAAACTCCTTTTAATATTATCAAATGTTCTCATGTGGTGCGCACGTGTGTTGCACGTGGTGCGCGCGTGGCGAGCACACGTGCGTTGCACGTAGCGCACATGCGCATTATGAGGAGAAGCAGGGCTTCTATATATGGAGAACAGGCTCCTTTTAATATTATTAAATGTTCTCATGTGGTGCGCACGTGCGTTGCACGTGGTGCCGCATGGCGGGTGATTGAATAAGAATTTCTCGTTGTGTGTGTAGAAAATATGTATAGAAATCACAACCAAAAATATTTGACCGCAATCAATAACGGTGTCGAATGTAGCGCGTTAATAAGTGCGGATCGTCCACAGGGATTGTGCGATTCGTTCGTATTTTTGTTTTGTTTGAATTGAAAACTTAATAGAAAAGACAAGCAAAATGATTCAAGATTTTATCGATGAGTTCAAGTGTCACAATTCTAATCAAGAATCAAGAAAACGATAAACATCAAGAATCAAGAAAGATAGAATTCCAATTGATTTAGGTTTCAAGATTTGAAGTATAGCTCGTAGGAATCGATTCGATAATAGATGTGATGAAGATTCAAGAATACGATTTCTTATCCATTAACAAGTTGATGCTAAATCGATGTAGAATTCATCGAGGATCAAGGATCTTGTGAAGAATTAGGGTTCCTCATCCTATCCTTTGTCCATTCGATAAATCACATTCACTAGATAGCTTCTTGAAAGTCGGATGATCGATCGTTGATCTCTAGATCGTGCGAAAAGAATCAAGAACCCATTCGCATCGATCTAGATCATCGATCATTCGATTTTCAAGAATTTACAATTGTTATAAGACTTAAGAAAATGTTAAAGATTCGTCAACATCATCATTCTACAATCGTTTTGATTCCTCCACGAGCGGAGTTTTACTCAAGCATCATCACGAAGAATACATTCATGAATTGAATACTAATCATAATGCTCGAATTGAAAATAAGCAAGTTTAAAGAATCTTCACCTTTATTATATCAACAATTTAGTTACAACTCTCAAGAACTACAAGATGATGGAACTTTAATCGTCGATTCTTGCGTCGCTCGGCTCCTTGAGTCGTGGATCGGCTCGGATCTCGTGCTCCGTTGAAGTCTGGCTTTGCTTCAAAGGGTCGTCGAAGACTTGCTTTGCTTTAACTCAATGGATCTTGAATTGGGGTCTTGATTGATTGGATTAGGGTTAGGGTTTTGACACAAGCCTTGTCACTAGACTTGTGGGTGGAAGAGGGAGAGATGAAGAACTAATGGACAACCTTTTCAAGTGAGCCTTGGGGTCTTTTTATAGGTTTCCCAAACCCTAGCTCTAGGAATTCAAATTTGAGTTTTCCCTCCAAAAGTTAGTTAGGGGAAGAGGCTTCTAGAAGTAGTTAGTTAGCGGATTAGCTTCTACCCTAAGCTAGGAGGTTAAGGGAAGGTTCTAGGTCCTTAATAGAGTTTAATTTGAAGCTTGTTAAGGAAGCTAGGGGTGTTTAGTTAGGAACCCTAGGTTTGCTGAACTGGCAGAAGCTTCTGAGGCTTTCTGGAGAATGTAATGTCTTTCTGAAGTCTTGAAGCTGATGTAGGAGTTATGAAGCAAGTTTGGAGTGGTGACGTGGACAATCCGCCGCGGAACCGCGGCTCAAGGCGGCTCCGGCCGCGGTTCCGCGGCCAAGTGGCTTCTGTGGAACTTCAAACTTCATGATATGTTTTCTTCTGTACTTTGATGTATTTCCTGATATGTTGAATCTCTTAATGCTTCTTATATCAATACCAGATTCCAATTCCTTGAGTTGGCGTCTTTTTAACAGTCTTCGTTTGTAAATTTGACCGATCTTCTGTATTTTCCTGCACGGACTTCGAAACACAAGTTGCGATATATAGGAATGATGCCATGCTATGAAATGCAGTCAATTTCCCGAGAAATGCCGGTTTTAAAGTCTAACACATGTAATCTGATATTTTACGACTGTTTTGCTAATATGTGCTATATGAATGCCGAACACTTCTATATGAATGCAAATGATAGGGAAATTGCCGGTTTAAAAATGCAATATTTTCGACTAATCAAATTCCCCCAAACTTATTTTCGATCGTCTCGAGCGAACTGTTTTATTAAAAAGAGAAGGAGAAAATAAAGAAAGAGAAAAACTAACTAGCACACTTTCGTAGGCAACACGATTGCACTGAGCACGTGCAACAAGCCTTTAAACCTTTAGGTGTCCCTAGTAGGAAGAGTGTTGTCTCCTGAGGGTTTTCAGCGGATTGCACCCACAAAATCCAATAATAAAAGAAAGATCATGAACATTACATTTAAAGAAAATAATTGTAAAAGAAAAGCTTTGAAAATTAGGGTTTCCAACTAAGCTAGCTTTTCGGTTGTCATGAGCCCTATCTTAATGGTCATGAAAAGATGTCAGAAATCATGTCCTCCCTCAATAAAACATCGTCTTATTCTTCATTCCTATCTTTCTTCCAAATATCGATCATATCACCCTGCATGTGTGTAAAGGGCATCCCTACACCCGGAGAATTCAATTCAAGCTATCATACTCTTGTCCATCAGCCTCAGTACTTTTTAATTAATGAATATTTAGACGAATTTGCAACCACACTTTCATGCGACCGTTAATACTTCTTGAGGTACTAACCGACCGATTACTCATGTGCTTGCTTATTTGGTGTATTTTCCTCGTCTTGCACCACCTCAGGCATAGCAGTGACTCTCAGACCAGTTGGCCTTAGGGCACTAGGTGAAGAGGCACCCTCGCTATAAATTTTTTATTGCCCTTGGTGATAACAAAACCAGTGCCCATTTTTCTCACCACTTTATTATTTTTTTTTATTCACTTGTTCTTTTTATTTCCTTCATACATCGGCTTTAAGACAAGAGCATTTCAAGGTATCCTCTACTATCCCGGGCTTCAAGACGTGTGTAAGTGCGAATAGCAGGGTATCAACGTTCAAAATATTTGGCTTCCAGAATAGAAACTATTTTTCAGACTTATTTTTATCCTCAGATTAGTGACTTCCTTCATCTTACTAACCCTTGGGACAACGGCTCATAACTACTTATTACTAGTTCGTATAAGAAAACTTCTAATTTTCTTGGTTTTCTTAAATTTTCCTAATCTCATGGATGTAACTTTTCACTATCTAAACTTTTATTATCTTATTTATGTACAAAAATATTTTTATCTTTTGAAATTTTTTAAATTTTTATAGGTTTTCAAAAAAATGTTTTGTGCTTATGCAAAGTATGATGCAAATGATGCGAAAATAAGCACAAACCTCCCCCAAACTTGTTTTCAACAGTATCCTCACTGTTGCCTTCTGCTAAATCTCGAAAAACCTGTAAGCCTGGGAGGAATTTATTAGTGGGGGAAAAATATATAAGTGAAGAACCTCCCCCAAACTTATTTTTGGCTCAAAATTTTGTAAAAATTTTCTTTTCAAGAGCCAGAAAAATTGCCCCCCCAAACTTGAGTTATGCAATGTTAATCTTTTGAAAATCACATGAGGGGGTCAAAAATCAGTGGTCGATGCCAAGCTTTGCAAAGACCGAACGTCAACACAAACCATTCAAAAATTTTGTCAATGCAGTGCTCTGGTTGGTGGAAGAAGAAGTGGGGAAAGGTTAAGTGGTGGAAGAGAGTGTGTGTGCGTCTCATTTTGAAGAGACGATGCAGTGAATGTGATGGATTACTCGCAATCTTTTTACAGTTCAGAAGAAGGGGTGGAGGTTCAATTTCAGTGATTGGATGTGGATTCATCTCAACACCCGTGTCATTCAAAAATGCGAGTTCTTCAGCGAAGATTTCCTCAAAAGTTCCATCAATACCCCGATGAATAATGTCGTCACAAAGTGCGGGGTGATCTTCAGACTCTAAAAGCAGTTCATAATCAGTGTTAGTTGTTGACCCGGACATCTCGGTGGAAGAGTCTGTATGTGTATGATACATAGTTGGGTCAAACAACAACGTATGAAAAGAGTCAAGATCAGTATCAGGAGGATCATCAAATTCGCTGCTGTCGACATCCATTAAGTCGACAGAACAGACCTGAGCAGTAGGTTCAGAGGGTACACTTCCCAACTTATAAATGTTCAGTTCAATTGTCCTATTCTCGAAGGATAGGGTCATAGAACCATTACGACAGTTGATTATTGCATTGGAAGTGGCCAAAAAGGGGCGACCAAAAATCACCGGAATTTTATTCCGTGGGTTCGCTACAGGCTGTGTATCAATTACAATAAAGTCCACAGGGAATATGAATTCCCTGATTTTTATTAACACATCTTCCAGTTCACCCCTAGGTTTGGTGATTGATCGGTCATCCATCTGTAGAGTGCAAGGAGATGGTTTCAACTCTCCGATCCCTAACTGCTCATAGACTGAGAAAGAAAGCAGGTTAACACTTGCCCCAAGGTCTAGTAGAGCACGGTTGATGTGTTTCTCCCCAATAGAAATGGAAATAGTAGGATAGCCAGGATCCTTACGTTTCCTCGGTAATTGTTGGGGGAAAGCCGTGTCTACAGTCTTTGCTATGAATATCTTCTTGAGCATTTGTTTCTTCCTCTTTCTAGTGCACAAGTCTTTAAGAACTTTTGCATACGCGGGGACTTGTTGGATAGCATCTAGAAGAGGGATGTTTATGTTAACCTGTTTAAACATCTCAGTGATCTTCTCCATATGTAGACTTGGTGTGTCAGCCCTTAACCGATTAGGATAAGGTGCTTTAGCAATAAGCGCTAGGTCCATCATAGGAGAAGGAAGTGTGTGTGGAACCGATCCCAGAATAGAAGTGGGGATCGTCCGTGGAGGAGTAGAAGAGGTGGGCTGAGGTGGCGAGCCTTGTGGGAAACAAAGAATAGGCTCGCAAGAAGTAGGTGGGGTAGAAGAACTGGGGTCAGAATTAGAAGTGTGTGTGTGTGAGGAAAGGTCTCAGCCGGGGTATCATCGATAGATTTTTCTGTGTCATCAATCTCTTCCCCAACGTGATTGTCAAGCACTCTCCCAGATCTCAACGTGGTGATTGCATTCACATGATGTGAATAGCCAGGATTGGGTAAAGGTTGAGCTGGGAGTTTCCCTTTCTCTCTTGCACTCATTTCGGCTTTTAATCGTGCAATTTCTGCTTCCATCGATTTGATACTCTCAGCTTGAGACGCTGAGTTTTTCTTTATATCATCGACGGAAGTCTTTATTTCAGCCGATACTTGCATGAGATTTGTCAGAAGCAAGTTTATGAATGAAGAGGATTCATCAGTCCCGGTCAATTGTAAAGGACTAGACGGTGCAGTTGTGTTGACCGAATTTTGAAAGTTCTGTGATTGGAAGGGGTGCTTACTCAATTGAAGTGGTGGTTGCTGTTGTGGTGGAGAGACCCTTTGGAAATGATTCGTGTTTGGAACCGTGTTTTGAGATTGGGATTGGTTCCAAGCAAAATTCGGGTGATTCCTCCAACCCTGATTATATGTGGAAGAAAATTGGTCGTTTCTAGGTCTTTGTTGGTAAGCAGAATTGATATGCTCATGACCTTGAAACGGACATTCTTCCGTCAAGTGAGACGGATCAGAACAGCAGCCACATACAGTTTTGGAGAGTGACATTTGATTTAGGGTGGCGGCTAAAAATTTGTTTTCCATAGTCTCGAGTTTCTTGTGTATAGCTGCAATGTCAGCTCTAACTCCTATGGAAATATCATTGCCATCCCTAGACGATTGACTCACACCCTCCCACTGTAAAGATTTTTCAGCGAAATCTTCTAAGAATTTCCAGGCTTCCCCATCATCTTTGGTCATGAAGTTGCCTTGACACATGGATTCAAAGGTCTGTCTTGTGTTGGGATTAACGCCCTCATATATGATACGGCACAGTTCCCATCTCGGGATGCCGTGATGTGGACATTGGACTAACAGATCCTTAAAGCGTTCAAGACATTTCGAAAATGGTTCATTTGGAAGCTGGGTGAATCGATTTATTTCGCTGCGGACTCGAGCTGTTTTGTGATGTAGGTAAAATTTCTTAAGGAATGCTTTGACGAATTCTTCCCAATTTGAAATGGAATGTGCGGTAGTGTTATACAGCCACTTCTCGGCTGTATCGCACAAGGTAAATGGGAGAAGACGAAGACGCATAGCATCCACAGAAAGCTGTGAAGTACCCATCACAGCGCATACATTTTCAAATTTGGTGATAAAGGCGTATGCGTCTTCAGACTCGAGACCGTGAAATTTTGGTAGAAGGTTGATGTATTGGGGTTTTATTTGAAAATTTTCCCCGTTGGCTGGTGGAATGGAGAGACAGGTCGAAAGAGGACCTCGTATAGGATAGCACCTCTCTTGGAGAAAAATGCGGGATAGATTCTGCGCACCAACGGACGGCGGCAGAGTAGTGGTAAAGAAGTTCGATGGAGACGGATCCATCGATGTGGGTGTGGTGGTGGGTAAAGAAAAGGTAAATGTAGAAATACCAACTTTAGGGTCGATCGGGGGGACGCGGACTAAACAGGCACTAGAATCCCGTTGTCCAGCCTATCTTGCACTACAAAGGGTTAAAACAAGTGGCAGCGTGACTTATAATTAGGGGAATAAATGAATGCGGTGTTTGCTTTGAAAAAGGGACGGATTTTTGAAAAAATGATGCAACACAACAAATGCAACAAGCAAAACCCTAGAATCTAGTGGTCACCTAGGTCCGGCTCTAGACCGCTCCTAACTGCCAAAAGACAAGTCGCAGGATAGAATCCTCCACTGCCTCTTTGTCCCCCTGTAGCCAGGTAAGTGCCAGGTAAGTGGGAAGGTACTCCACTACGTAAGTAGTGGGCCTAATTAATAACCACTAGCCTTCGACACACTTGCCTTAGACACCACAAGAAAACGCGGATAAGCAATGAATTACCCACGGCCTTCATCTGTCCTAAGTGAGCGCGACGGTCCTTAGAGTCATTCTCTAGATATTTTTTAGTTAATGAGGGTAAATGCGGATGCAAGTTTTGCGATTTTCGGGGCTTAGGAAGGGTAATGAACTCCCCACCTAATTTGGATTTGGTCTTTGCCCCTTAAATTTCCGTATTATTATGCAAACAACCACAAAAATCAAAACAAGCACAATTTAATTTTGCTTTTTGCGCGGCGCTGCGATTTTTGCAAAGAAGCCTGCAAAAATTTGTTAATTGGAGCAAATTGAGAGAGAGATAAGAAAGTAAGAAGTTACCTGAGAAAAATTTGCACAGAGAACCCTCTACAAAGGCGCGGAACCGCGGCAATTGGTGGCTTAGACCGTGGAAGGGCGGCCGTATGTACTGCTCTCTGTACCAAAATTCAACAGCAAGCTTCTGCTAACTCCTTCAGCTCTCTGGAATTTTCCAAAAATTATTTCAATTGCACAGCAAGCTCCAGATCTCCTTGCAACAAACCACAACAAATTGTTTAGATTTTTGCGCGAATTTTGATCTCAAAATTGTAATGGAATAAATCTTTCAATTCAAATTTCAATATAGAACGAATTAGCGCGCGATCCCCGGCAACGGCGCCATTTGATTGAATAAGAATTTCTCGTTGTGTATGTAGAAAATATGTATAGCAATCACAACCAAAAATATTTGACCGCAATCAATAACGGTGTCGAATGTAGCGCGTTAATAAGTGCGGATCGTCCACACGGATTGTGCGATTCATTCGTATTTTTGTTTTGTTTGAATTGAAAACTTAATAGAAAAGACAAGCAAAATGATTCAAGATTTTATCGATGAGTTCAAGTGTCACAATTCTAATCAAGAATCAAGAAAACGATAAACATCAAGAATCAAGAAAGATAGAATTCCAATTGATTTAGGTTTCAAGATTTGAAGTATAGCTCGTAGGAATCGATTCGATAATAGATGTGATGAAGATTCAAGAATACGATTTCTTATCCATTAACAAGTTGATGCTAAATCGATGTAGAATTCATCGAGGATCAAGGATCTTGTGAAGAATTAGGGTTCCTCATCCTATCCTTTGTCCATTCGATGAATCACATTCACTAGATAGCTTCTTGAAAGTCGGATGATCGATCGTTAATCTCTAGATCGTGCGAAAGGAATCAAGAACGCATTCGCATCGATCTAGATCATCGATCATTCGATTTTCAAGAATTTACAATTGTTATAAGACTTAAGAAAACGTTAAAGATTCGTCAACATCATCATTCTACAATCGTTTCGATTCCTCCACGAGCGGAGTTTTACTCAAGCATCATCACGAAGAATACATTCAAGAATTGAATACTAATCATAATGCTCGAATTGAAAATAAGCAAGTTTAAAGAATCTTCACCTTTATTATATCAATAATTTAGTTACAACTCTCAAGAACTACAAGAGGATGGAACTTTGATCGTCGATTCTAGCGTCGCTCGGCTTCTTGAGTCGTGGATCGGCTCGGATCTCGTGCTCCATTGAAGTCCGGCTTTGCTTCAAAGGGTCGTCGAAGACTTGCTTTTCTTTAACTCAATGGATCTTGAATTGGGGTCTTGATTGATTCGATTAGGGTTAGGGTTTTGACACAAGTCTTGTCACTAGACTTGTGGGTGGAAGAGGGAGAGATGAAGAACTAATGAACAACCTTTTCAAGTGAGCCTTGGGGTCTTTTTATAGGTTTCCCAAACCCTAGCTCTAGGAATTCAAATTTGAGTTTTCCCTCCAAAAGTTAGTTAGGGGAAGAGGCTTCTAGAAGTAGTTAGTTAGGGGATTAGCTTCTACCCTAAGCTAGGAGGTTAGGGGAAGGTTCTAGGTCGTTAATAGAGTTTAATTTGAAGCTTGTTAAGGAAGCTAGGGGTGTTTAGTTAGGAACCCTAGGTTTGCTGAACTGGTAGAAGCTTCTGGGGCTTTCTGGAGAATGTAATGTCTTTCTGAAGTCTTGAAGCTGATGTAGGAGTTATGAAGCAAGTTTGGAGTGGTGACGTGGACAATCCGCCGCGGAACCGCGGCTCAAGGCGGCTCCGGCCGCGGTTCCGCGGCCAAGTTGCTTCTGTGGAGCTTCAAACTTCATGATATGTTTTCTTCTGTACTTTGATGTATTTCCTGATATGTTGAATCTCTTAATGCTTCTTATATCAATACCAGATTCTAATTCCTTGAGTTGGCGTCTTTTTAACAGTCTTCGTTTGTAAATTTGACCGAGCTTCTGTATTTTCCTGCACGGACTTCGAAACACAAGTTGCGATATATAGGAATGATGCCATGCTATGAAATGCAGTCAATTTCCCTAGAAATGCCGGTTTTAAAGTCTTAACACATGTAATCTGATATTTTACGACTGTTTTGCTAATATGTGCTATATGAATGCCGAACACTTCTATATGAATGCAAATGATAGGGAAATTGCCGGTTTAAAGATGCAATATTTTCGACTAATCAGCGGGCACACGTGCGTTGCACGTAGCGCACATGGCGTTTGCGCATATGCGCATTATGGGGAGGAGCATGCTCCTATCTTGGAGAACTAAGCTCGTTTGGAGAACTAAGCTCCTTTGAGTATTGAATCCTTTGAGGATTTAACTCTACCACTTCTAAGAGGTATCCACTCTTATTTATATGGGAGTGGTAGAGAAACCATCTCTCCTTTTCCCGATGTGAGACTAAAAAATGCATTCCCCATGTAGTAGAGCATTACTTTAGATTACACGTGCATAACACATTTGCTCGTAACTTTTGATCCCGGATGAATTATGAGGCCCATAATATATCAAATCGAAGGTCTTTTCGAGATGCTTTCAATATCATCAGAATTTAGCCATTTCTCGTTCCTGAGTTTGTCAAAATATATCTCGGAAAATACCGGTTCGCATCTTCTTCCTTAGATCACATGTGCATAGACATTTGCTCATAACTTTTGATCCCGGATGAATTATGAGGCCCATAATATATCAAATCGAAGGTCTTTTCAAGATGCTTTCATTAACATTAGAATTAACTGTTTCTCATTCCGAAGTTTGTCAAAATACAGCTCGGAAAATACTGGTTCGCATCTTCTTTCTTAGATCACATGTGCATAACACATTTGCTCATAACTTTTGATCCCGGATGAATTATGAGGCCCATAATATATCAAATCGAAGGTTTTTTCAAGATGCTTTCAATACCATCATAATTTAAAAGTTCATCATTGGGGAGTTTATCAAAATACAGGCCGGAAGATACTGGTTCGCATTTTCTTAAGCGTATCGCTGCTATTTGATACCTTGGACTCTTTTGCGCAGAAATTTTTGGCGGGAAAAAGAACCTTGTGGTACACACAATCTGCATCCGTATCTTAAAGATCCGTTTTCATGGATGATGAAGTTTGTTGTAAGTCCACTTTCTACTTGTTCTCTAATCTTTTGCAGCTTGGCATCACTTTCTTGAGCTGTTTTGATCTGATTGACAATTATAGACTGAACTTGTAAGTTCATCAACTTTGAAGTATTACCTGGCATAACCATTTCTATCTCCATCTTGTGCAAATCTTGCTGAAACTTCCACTGAGCGGTGAGATTCATTGATAGTGGTTGGAAACTAAGTGCATCAGGAACTACATTCACCTTCCCTGGATAATATTATAGGTTGATGTCGAAGTCCGCCATAAGTTCTAGCCATCTTCTTTGCCGCATGTTCAATTCTTTCTGAGTAAACACATATTTCAGACTTTTGTGGTCCGTATATGTGTCTACTCGTTCTCCAAGAAGATAATGACGCCAAATTTTCAGTGCAAAGATAACGGCTGCCAACTCCCGATCATGCGTTGGATAGTTGCGCTCATGAATTTTCAGCTGTATTGATGCATAAGCTACAACTTTTCTATGTTGGTGTAGAACACATCTTAATCTCTTACCGGATGCATCACAATGCACAACAAATCCTCCTGATTGGTCCGATATTACGAGAATGGGCGCTGATGTCAATCATGACTTAAGTTCTACAAAAGATTGTTCACATGCTTTTGACCACACGAATGCTTCATCTTTACGTCTGAGCTTGGTCAGGGGTGTTGCAATCTTCAAAAAGCCTTCTATGAATCTTCGGTAGTATCCCGCCAATCCCAAAAAACTTCGAATGTCCTTCACTATCTTTGGTGTCAGCCACTCACTTACTGCTGATATTTTAGCTGGATCCACAGAGATTCCTTCGCCTGAAACGATATGTCCGAGAAATCCGACTTGACCTAGCCAAAATTCGCACTTGCTGTACTTGGCATAGAGTTGATGCTGTCGCAAAGTCTCTAAGACAATGCTCAAATGTTCAACGTGCTCCTTCCGATTCTTTGAATATACCAAGATGTTGTCGATGAAAATGACAAAGAACCTGTCTAGGTACTCTCGGAAAACTTGGTTCATTAGATTCATGAATATAGCTGATGCATTGGTCACTCCAAATGGCATCACGAGAAACTCAAAATGACCATAGCGAGTCCTGAATGTCGTCTTCAGAATATCAGACTCTTTGACCTTCACCTGATGATAATCCGAACGAAGATCTAACTTTAAGAAAACGCAAGACCCACTTAGCTGATCGAACAGATCGTCGATTCGCGGTAGTGGATACTTGTTCTTTATCGTGACTTCGTTCAGAGTTCGGTAGTCAATGCACATTCTGTATGAACCTTCCTTCTTTTTCACAAGCAAAACTGGAGATCCCCAACTTGAAGTACTGGGACGAATCCATCATTTCTGCAGAAGATCGTCCAATTAAGTACGGATCTCCTTCAATCCTTCAGGACTTAAGCGATATGATGCTTTGATCACCGGTTGTGCACCAGGTACTAAGTCAATACTAAATTCAAGAGGTCGATCGGGAGGCAAACCTGAAATGTCTTCAGGAAATACATCTTCGAACTCTCGAACTACTTCTGGCTTGTCTTCTTCAGCTTGTATTGTTGCAATCACTGCTTTCTTTGGTTTAGCTTTGTAAGTGCCAGGCTCCAATGTACAGTCTCCATTCTTGAAATAAAAGACTGGATGGTCTGGAATCTCGAACACTACCCTCCTTTGATGACAGTCGATGGCAGCATAGAAAGTTCCTAGCCAACCATACCCAAGACTACGTTGAAGTTCAGTATGTCCAGCACCTTGAAGTCAGCATAAAATTCTCTGCTGCAGACGACCACTGGACACAGGTCGTATCCTAAAGTTGCCTTTAGAATGCCATCCCCGGAAATGACATTCTAGCTGGATACGAGTGGTTTGACTGGAATCGCATGAGTTCGGACGAACCGTTGCGATATAAAGCAATGTGATGCTCCAGTATCGAAGAGTGCTAAAGCAGGTAGGGAGGCTACTAAGATTGTAGCTAAGTTGTGTGGGATATGTTTAGGTATAGGAAAAGATATTTTGATATGTATAAAGGTTGAAAGAAGGTTTGAAAGAAGGGGAGTTACCAGTGATGACTTGGCCAGTGGCTTCGGTTTCTTCCACAGTCATTGTGAAAGCCCGTCGCCTAGGTACATTCCTCCTTGCTGGAGGCACATTCCTCTGTCAGTTCCTCTGTCCTTGAGGTATGTTTCTTTGTGCTTGATGGAACTGACGAGGAGGAGGTGCAGTAGGTCCACGAGTAAGTGGAGCTGGGAGAGCAAGTCGAGGAGCAAGTGCCTGGATAGCTGGCCGCTGCGGATAGGTGATTGCTGGTCTAGGTGCAGGGTTTGGATTGAGTCTATGAAGACATGATCCAATATCGTGTGTGTATGATCCACAGAGTATGCAAAGGCGATTAGCATGCTTGCAATCCTTCGCCAGGTGTCCATTCCTTTTACAATAGAAGCTGAAATCTGGACTGGGCCGGTTAAAAGTTACTCCTGATCTCCTGGGTACAAACAGTGGCCTAGAAGAGGCTCCTCCTGCTATCTGAGTAGCAGGGCGCTTCATACCGGCAGATTGAGGTTTGCCTTTCTTCTTCACCACTGCCTCATATTTTCGGGCAGCCTTCAAAACTAAATCATGGGTTGGGAAATCCCCTGTAGTTAGAGCAGCTTGGATCTCCGGGTCCAACCCCTACTGAAATCGTCGTGCTCTGATCTCAGCAGTCGGTATGAGATGTGCCGCGAACTTGTTACGGTCTTGTGTTAGCTCTGTAGTATGTGATATCAGAAATTTGAATATTTAAGACATATCTTACCTGCTCAACATGGTGAACTTAGCATCATACTCATCCACATATTTGCTCCACATAGAGCCTTGTTGCAAGTGGATGAATTGCTGCTCCATGTCAAAACGGGCAGTCTCGGAAAAATATTTCGCGTCAAACATCTCGCGAAAATTCCTCCATTCAATCGGCTGGGTAAGTCAGCTTTCTTCAGCCTTCCACCATATCCTAGCATTGTCTGTGAGTTGCAGCTTCACAACTCTTACCCAAGCGATCTCTGGCACTTGCGCTGCTGCCAGGTCGTCTTCAATCGACTGAGCCCATTCTTCAGCTTGTAGGGGGATCTCTTTCCCAGAGAATTGTTTAGGGTGCAATGCCCGGAATTGTTTCACACCGGGTGCCTCAGCTTCTGGGCGGTTCAGAAGTAAAGCAGTCTGCTGCTGCGGTCCCTCCAAAAGACTCTTGATCGCTTCGAGCAATACCGTCTGCTCGTTGATAGGAGCTGCTATGGTAGGTGTAAGTGGTAGAGGTGGTGGTGGTGGTGGTGGGGTGTTGTCATTCACATTGGTGCTGGTGTTATTGGGAGAATCCATAACCTTTGAAAGAAAAAATAGGGTTAGGATAGATTCAAGGAATATAAAATGTAAAGAATGTTTAGTTGCTGATTCTTATAATTCTTGTGATATATTGCTTAGATTTCCATGCAGAACTGACCCACGACGTATTTAAGCAGAAAGAAAAAATAGGGTTAGGATAGATTCAAGGAATATAAAATGTAAAGAATGGTTATGTAGGTTTCCACGCAGAACAGACCTGTATGGGCCACCAATAAAACCTGTCATGCCCCGCTTCCCAGTGTACGGGTAAGGAGACGTGACGAGGCCCACGACGTATTTACTCAAAAGTAAATACGTTAAGCGTATATAAGCAATATAATAAAAGAAGCAATATAATAAAAGTATACAAGAAAAAACAAGAGATATAAATAAACATCAACTTTTTATTGATTAAACATTCTTTACAATACAACTGGAAAGTAAATACAATACTGTAACAACTCCAATTTTGGTGTACAAAAATTTGTCTAAAAGTTAATGTATACTTGGGGTATTTGCAATTACTGTGATTACTATAAGTAATTGTTTTGATTTTTAATAGCAAGAAGGAGCTTGTATCTCATTGGTAAGACCTTGCACTGCTGAACCAAAGCACCAGAGTTCAAATCCCACCCCCCACATTATTTTTTAATATTGTTTTATTTTGAATTTTTAGAAGTCCAAGAGTCTACACGTGCATAACTCGTAAAAACCCCACTACACATGTAAAACAAAATGGACCAAGTGGGAGACCAAGAGACGACGGACCCACAGCGACGACCCCGGCAATGACTCGGCCAGAGTCGGCCGGCGACTCGGCCGTCGCAGCCGGCCGGACTCGGCCGGACCGCCGATTCGTCAACACCAAAGTTGCGTCTATTTACCTCCCCATCACTCCTGCGCACTTAATTTTCTTGGATCGGTTCCAGAACTCTTTAAAATCCCATTAAACCCTATTTTTATTACAAATTAATACAATTTTCAATACACCCCTTCACCTAACCCTAACCCTAGTTTTACCCTATAAATACCACCCCTAGACACACCCCCTCACTCACAATTATGTCCAAACTCTCAAGAAATTCCTCTAGAAATTTTAGTGTGCAATTGAAGTTACCAAAAGGGCGAAACTTCGGCGATCTTCCGACGACGACCCTAGGAGCTCCCGGCGACGAAACGACGCACCGGCGCCTCCTACCGTTCCCTCTTCCTCTCCTCTAATCTGAAAACCCGTAAGTCCCACCTCCCTCTTCTATTCTCTAGTCTTAAAACTTCTTTTAATAAAACCCGACGGAATCGGAGTTAATCCGATTTCCGATTCGGTTCTTCCTAAAAATTCAACCTTTTCTTAAATACAATCATACTAAACCTTTATATGTTGACTATTAAATATTAACAAGTCATATCGAATAAGTTCCATATCAAAAGGATTTCTATTTCAATTTCTATCATACCTTTTCACTAAAATACCATGTAGTTTAATTTTGACATTTAAAACATCACAATCTTGCAATACCTTTAAGTAGATCACGAGGTAATGACCTACCTCCTCACACACTAATATGCAACATAGCACAATACCTTTCGGGAACATAGAATACGGGAAAACGAATTTTTTCATATAAGTACCACTAACTATTAAAACCGTTTCTACAAGATTACGTATTTTATAAATCTTTGCAAAGCGCCGCTATAACCCATTTTGGGGAACCCTAATGGGATGGTGCGGATTATTGCACATCTCTGGGCTTAGTAGTGCGAGATGCAGACCTCCGCAAGGAGCATTCATCTCGAGAGATTTAAAATACAATTATCTTAAGAAAATGAGATTTCAAGAAAATAATAAATTAAAATTATTTTTATAAATATATAAATATATGAATTACCAAAATATCTATTTTTGTTATAATATCAATATTCCAACCTTTTCTAAAATCACAAGAATCACTTTACATTAAAATACCATGAATTCCATACAAGTCTTACACTTTACAATTAAATACCATGTATTATGAAAAATAGGTTTATTCACTAGAAATGTCACAAAATAAAATATACAACTATGAAAACTCTAAAGACGATAAATAAATACTTGGGGTGTATTTTGAAAAGTATACAAATTATTTTTACATAAAACCTCCTCAAATTCTATAAATTACCCTAAAGACCCTAATAAATATAGGTTTAAGCGGGACCAGTCTCTTGAGCCTCAGGGAGCCGGAGATATGGGTGCTTGCCTATCTAAGGTAGACAACTTAACAACAGTGTTATCAACACGGTAATCGTCTTTAAAAAAGACACAAATCCTGCCGCCCATGTGCAACGGTTACCGATAACATCAAAACAATCTGGATTTCAATTTTTTTTTCTAATTGTCTGACTCAGACTGAGTCTCATTAATAATCTGACTTGAATATGATTCAAGTACAATCTACAATCTACAATTCAACATGAATCCTTGAATACATATATTCAATCTATTTAATCTGTATTGACTGAACCGAACCATGGATATACTTCCATTTACATGATTCTCCAGTTATATCCATTTACTAATATCATAGTTTCGGCAAGCCATCCATCTATACAAGACAATATAATTTACAATACAACACAAACAATACAATCAAGACATCGCGGGGTTTAAGGGGTAGATTTGTACGGAAGGTGTTAGAAGTGGCACGAGACTGCAAGATTTAAGACACCTAACCAATATTCCGTTGCTGTTGTACCATGGCATAACGGTTCCTTATACTTCCATTTGTCCTAGTCTCTAGCATATAGGGACTCCTCTCGTATACACTGGCATCCTTCTGTACCAAGCAACAAACAAAAGCGTTAACACTAATTACAACTTTAAAGTTATACTCTCTCTCTTACTCTCTGTCTATTATCCTTCTCCTTTATCTTTGGGACTTACCGAGCGATTGTTCGCTGACGACATTCCTTCTCTTTCTTCTTTGGAATGTTGTCAGGTGATCTGGACACTCAGGAGATCGAGCCTACTAGTGAGGACTTGGATCATCTTGCCTACGACCCAGAGCTCTAGTTTCATTGTACACATTTTTATTTCAGTACTTTCCATTTCTATTATGCCACTGTTTAGGCATTGCTTTCATTCAGTTGTATTTACTTTTCCATGTATTGTAAAAAGAATGTGAATAAATAAAGTTGTTGTTTTATTATATCTTGTCTCTTGTGCATTTATATTTATATTGCTTAGATACACTTAGCGTATTTACTTCACAGTAAATATGTAGCGGCTTCGTCGTGCCCCCTTCGCCGTACACCAGGAAGCGGGGCGTGACAAATACTGGAAAGCAATACCTAAACAATGGCATATGAACCGAAAGTAAAAGTATATACAAGTAGACTAGAGCTCTGGGTCCTCAATGAACTGCTCCAAATCGTTCTGGCTGGGCTCTACCTCCTGAGAGTCAGGTCCTCCTGACAACATTCCAAAGAAAAAAGAAAGAAAGAAATGTCATCAGTGAACAATCGCTCGGTAAGTCCCAAAAGAGAGATAGATCAAGTAAAAGGAATAGATCTGGTAATTTATTTGTTTTTATTATACTAACGTAGTTGTTTGTGTCTTGGTACAGAATGTATCAGTGTATATGAGAGGAATCCAACTTACTCTGTGGACTAAGGCATATGGAGTACAAGGCCCTGTCAAAACCCATGGGACAACGGAAACGGATATTCAGATTAGGTGTATTATAGTGACCGTCTCATTCCACTTCTAATACATTCCGTACTAGTCTACCCCTTAAAAACCCCGTAATGTATATTGTGTTGTTTTATAGATGTAAGACTTGCCGAGATAATGGTATAAATTGTTCATGTAAACGGATAAGGATGTAAACAGATAGTCATGTAGTCAAGTCAATATATATCCATGGTTCGGTCAAATCAAGTCATGTTGATATTTGATAGTATTCTGGTATTCATGTTCAAGTTCAAGTATAGATTGGATTCATGTTGTATTGGAGTTAAGATTGGATTGAGTTCATTCTTAGATTGTATTCGGATTAGACTGAGACTCATATTGAGTCAGACATTTAAACAGAATTTGATTTCTGAATTAGGTTTTGGAGTTATTGGTAACTGTTGTACATGGACGGCAGGATTTGTGACTTTTTCCAAGCCAATTACCATTGATAACCCCGTTTTAGTTTTCTACCTTAAATAGGCTAGCACCCACTTTCTCCGGCTCCCTGAGGTTCAAGAGAATTGGTCCCGCTTAAACCTATATTTACTAGAATCCTTAATGTAAATTAATATAACTTGATTGGGTTTTATGAAAAAATAGTTTTAGTATACTTTCAAAATAAACCTCAAGTATTTATTTATCGTATTTAGGGTTTTTATGGATGTTACTTTTAAAAGTGAGGTATTCTAGTGAATAAATACCTAGTTGAATAGTTCATGGTATTTTTGTGTAAATTTGACTTGTATAGATACTTGATGGTATTTTCATGGAAATGTAATTCTTTTCTTTTGTTTAGAAAAACATGGAATTTATTATATATTAAAAATAGATGGTTTGATAATATTTATATATAATTAGTAAAAAATAAAATTTATTTATTAAATAAAAAAATCACGTTTTTCTTAAAAATTGCAATAAAAATTCCATCGAGATTGTATGCTCCGTGAGGAGGTCTGCATCTCGCTCTACTAGTCCCGAGAATGTGCGATAACCCGCACCATCCCTACCAGGATTCCCAAAATGGGTTGTAGAGGTATAATTGGAAGGAATGTAAATAATACAAATTTAAAGAATAAGGTTTTTAATAGTTTATGGTATTTTAATATAACAGTAGTATTTGTCCCAAAATATTGTTAAAAGGAAATCGTGCTATGTCATGATGCGTATTGTGAGAGGTAGGTCATTACCTCTGTAGGGTGTTTTTCGTCACCCCATTGAGATGAGAATACGCATCGCTTGTCAGGCGCATTACATATTCTCCCTGCTTAGGGTAAGCTGGGGTTTATTGATTGCGGGGATCTGAATCTCCAGCAGCCGCGGACTGAGTTGCCGTTAATTATCCCTTGCTTTTGGAGCGAAGGAACCTCCGATTGACGGGTCAAACTGGTCATGCGAACTCAATGTGCAGTGTGTGTGCTGTGTTTTGAAGGGTCTTGGATATATCAGGGTCCTCGCAGAGTTTACTGGGATCAAGGGGCTAGCAGCCCCCTTGCGGTGTGCGGGGCAGCGCCCCGTTAGAAAAATTTTTCAACGGAGGACGTGTTTTGGGTGTAGAGTGCATGGAAAATGAGGGATGAAGAGAGTCTTAACGACGGGTGCATGGCATGTGGGCGCTAGACGCCCACGGGTCACGTGCCATGCGTGTGGGCGCTTGGTGTCCGCGGGTCACGTTCCAGGCGCATGGACGCTTGGCGCCCGCGGGTCACGTGCCCTGCACGCGACCGGGCGCCAGCGGGTCACGCGCGCGGCACGTCACCGCTGGGCGCCCACGGGTCACGTGCCCTACACACGACCGCTGAGCGCTGAGCGCCCACGGATCTCGTGAAGCGCACGTGGGCGCTGAACGTCCATGGTCCACGTGCGCGGCATGCGACCTCTGGAAACACCGACGGAAAAGGGGTTTAGCCCCTGGGCTAGGAGTTGAACTCCCAAGGGGCTTTGGAGTTGAACTCGTAATAGGGATTATGTATAGATTTGGAGTTAAACTCTTAAAAGGGTTTTGTTTATGGAGTTAAACTCCAACAGATCTTGAATGGAGTTGAACTCCTAGAAATCTTTGAAGATGGTCAGAGTGGACCCCTTTCTTCTCCCCTTTAACCCTGAATCTTCTTTTGAGCCTTGGATCTTCCCGAACTAGGGTTTTTAGGAAATGGGTCTCCTTCCTCCTCCCCTCTATTTGCTGGATCTTGGAGAAAAAAGGGTAAGACTTAAAAATCTTCCCTTTTGGGGATTGATGGAAGATCCGAGCCCCCCTTCAAGGGTTTTATTGTGAAAAACTAGTTTCTTTTGGGAAAAAAAAGAGTTAAACTCTTGATTTAATTCAAAAATGGAAGGAAGGTTTAGAACCTTGAGGAAGGAGAAGGAGGCACAGAAAACCTAGATTTTGAGGGAAATGAATTCCTTTTTTTCATTCATCATGATGCCTTATATAGGCTTTACATTTTACATATGGGCCCTTGGGCTTTTTAAAATGGCATATGTCCCTTTCCCATGCTATGAGCTTTTACATAGTTTGGGTTTGTTGCCCATTTTATTACATTTATTCATAGGAATTATATTAAATCTATTTATGCTCTAACCATTATTCCTTTGGCATGGAGGAGGCCGGCCGTGGGGCTCAACTTAGGCATGGGGTCACTTGACCCGGACTTGGGCCCGCTTACCTAGAGTTGACTTTGACTTTGACTTGGTCAACGGAGTGTAATTTTTTACCTCAACAACCTCGTGAGATTTTCTAAAGGTAATATGAGAAAAAAGTGTTAAAATATGTCATATGTAAAGTTTGTGGTATTTAAACGAAAATGTGTAATAAAAGTTACACGGCATGGTATTTTAAGATGAAACTTATTTTCAATGTTTGTTTTAAGATTACTAAGCAAATTATAATAACTTGGATGAATGGTTATTAAGAAAAGTTGTGTTTTTAATAATTTTAGAAATGAATGTTGGAATAACTCCACTTCCGACGATCTTTGAAAAGAGAACTTTTAATTTAGGAAGAGAGGAGAAGAGAGGTGACTTACTAGATGAAATGAGAGAGGGGAGGCTGAGGAAGGATTTGGAAGTTTCGTGGAGTCGCCGGAATCGTCTCGAATCGTCGCCGGAACTTGACCTCGGGCTAACTCCACTTGTACTCTTTTTTGACTTGGAAAATTTTGAGAATTTTGAACAATAGATTTCATAATGAAGAAGGCTAAGGCGTGGAGTTGTATTTATAGAGTAGAATTAGGATTTTTTGAGTGAAGAGAGAATTAAAAAGAGAATTAAAATGCATTAAAATTTGATTTTAAAGCTTATTTTTAATTCTTTGGTTAATTGCAGGGAAAACAAACAGACTAGGAGTGGTGGGGGTAGGCCAAGGGATCAGGGTTCAGAAATTTGGAGCATTCCAGACGGGGGAAACTGGCGCCGCCGGCCCAGAGGGCTATCTTGCCAGCCACGTTGGATGGGTTGGGCCTTGGATTCTTGCCACGTTTCCCTATCTGTTCATATGACATTTTCCATATGTTTATTTTTAGTGACTTTTCATTTTTACGTGTATTGCACGTGTAAACTTTTGAGCTTCCAAAAGTTAAAAAGAAAAATCATAAAAATAATATGTGGCTGATGAGATTCGAAAACAGGGGTTATGTCACAGTAGTTCAAGGCTTTACCAATGAGCTATAAGTGCTTTCTTGCTGTTCACAAACAAAAATAATACTTAAAGTATACTCAGTCTTGCAAATACTCCATTCAGTACATTAACTTTAAGAAAATTCTGTACATTAAAATAGAGTCGTTACACTAAGGGGTAACAATGCTGTCTGGGTTATTGTTGATCGTCTTACGAAGGCATCACATTTCATACATTTCCAGGTCGGACAATCGACGAAGTCACTTGCGCAGAAATATATGCAGGAGATTGTGAGACTGCACGGAGTGCCCGTTAGTATTGTGTCTGATCGAGACACTGGGTTACCATTTCTGGAAGAGCCTGCAGAAGAGTTTAGGCACCCGTTTTAAGTTCAGCACGGTCTATCATCCGCAGACGGATGGGAAATCCGAGCGTACTATCCAGACGCTCGAGGATATGCTGAGGGCATGCATGCTTGATTTTCAGGGCTCTTGGAAAGATCACCTCCATCTGGTAGAGTTTTCGTATAACAACAGCTACCAAGCTAGTATCCAGATGGCACCATTCGAGGCTCTGTATAGACGGAAGTGTCGATCCCCTCTTTGTTAGGATGACGTGGGTGAACGAAGGTTGTTGGGCCCTGAGCTCATAATACAGACAGTGAGCAAGGTTCAGACGATCAGGCAACGAATCAAGGCTGCTCAGGACCGACAGAAGAGTTGGACAGATACCGGCAGAACGTCGTTGGAGTTTGGTGTTGGTGACCACGTGTTTCTGAAGATATCAGCCACTCGGGGAGTGATCAGGCTTGGCAGTCGGGGGAAACTCAGTTCCCGATTCATCGGACCTTTTGAGATGCTAGAGCGAGTAGGAGAGGTAGCTTATCGACTTTCCTTGCCTCCATCGCTAGCTGGTGTGCACAATACTTTCTATGTATTTCAGTTAAGGCGCTACGTTCGGGATGACAGCCATATCTTGGACCCTTCAGAGTTAACGTTGGGCACCAATCTGTCTTACGAGGAGTAGCTTACCACTATTCTCGATTGTCGGGAAAAAGTGCTAAAGAACAAAGTCATTCCCTTGGTTCGAGTTTCTTGGGGTGGTCGTTCTCCAAGAGAGTCTACCTGGGAGCATGAGGAGAACATCCGTTCACGATTTCCGCACCTGTTTGGGTAGTTGTTTGTTTGTCTGTTCCATCCTTTAATTTCAAGGACGAAATTTTCTTTATAGGGGGGTATGATGTAATACCCAGTTTCGTTGTACTCATTATCTGTATTTGAATGGATATGATTTTAATCCCATTTTTTCAATTTCTTTCTTCTCTATTTTGCCTCTCTATTTAAATCCCCCCCCCAAAAATATTTTCCCATTTTTCTATTCTTTCTCTTTATTGTTTTCTTTCTTCTTCTATTTTACCTTAAAACCTAACCCTAACTCCAATTATTATCCCAAACCCTAACCTAAAGCCCAGCCCACCAAACCCCAGACCCGACTCAACCCGAACCTACTCCCCTTTCTCCCCCCTCTTTTCTCTCTCCTCTCGTTCTATTTCTCTCTCTCCCCAATCTTTTAAAACCTAAGGACTCCTTCGCCCCTCACCAATGCCTCCGCAAGACCCGCTCCCCCATGACCTCGTCCTCGTCCCCGCGACCTCCGCGACCGCCTCCTTCATTGTCTCAACAACTCCTCTTCATCTCTCTCCCCCTCGTCTCTTTCTCTCTCCATATCACTCACCATCTACCTCTCTCTCACTCTCCACCGGCAACCTCCTCCAGCAAGCCACCACTGTCGAACACGCCCTGCAGCAACCACCGGCGAACTCAAACTCACTCCATCACCGTCACCGCCCCACCAAACCAAGCCCCTCTTCTCCTCCACTCAACCCAACCACCAAGCTCACTGCCTCCACCTTCGACAGCCCTTCTTGTTCTCGACCAACACCAACACCACCGAGCTCTTCTCACTCTCGAGCCCCTCAACTTCGAGCACCTAACCCCGACGCCACCAACCCAGATCCGTGAAACCTATCACCGTCGGTAACCCAACACCACCGCCACCATCCTCAACAGCCCTCGCGACTCTATCGTGGACGATCCTCTGCACCGCCGAGAGCCACCACCTCCTCCACTGCACCCCACGAATTCTAGCCCTCTCTCTCTGCACCTCCACACTCCTTTCAACCGCTGAGCACCATCGACCCCATCTCAATGCCGACGTGCCCACCAACGAGGTCATCTCCGACAACCACCCCCACCATCGCCTTCACCACCACACCATGCCCGCCTCCGTGCCACACCGTGCCCGCCTCCATGTCACCCTGTGCCCCAGTCCAGTGCACACACCGTGCCCACTCACACACCAGCATCGTGTCCAGTACCGTGTCGTGCTGTGCCACACCCGCATCACGCACCAAGCCAAGACCGTACCAAGTACTGTGCCACACCTGCATCACCACCACGCCTACTACCATATCACACTCGCGTCGCCACCGCGTCCAGTACCGGGTCACCGCGCATCGCGCACGCGCCACACACCGTGTCCAACATCACACCGTCTCGTGTGTCAAGATGAATTCTGCGCGTTGTGTCGCTTCTATATCAGCGACCGAAGGCAAGTGAAACGTTCACTTGTTTATTATGCTACTACAAATTTTAGCCGTGATAGTTATAGCAACTAGACAGACACACACACACACACATATATAATTAGATAGTCGATTTTATTGAAATTGTGTAGCAAACTCTAGTATCGTCTTATTGATTGGAGCCCGACTAGGGCTTATTACTGTGTTTGGTATCATGTAGGAGTCATATGGTCATTATCTAATTTAGTTTGGCTAAATGAAACGGGAATTACGATCGATAACCGAACGTTTACCTAGATGTTCGATAGGTTAACCGAATGAAAATCCTATTTAACATGCCTATGTTTTGGGAATGTTGAATTTTGTTACTGTTAATAACTATTGTGTAGTGATTTAAGTTTAAGATGTTGAGAATGTCGTCATGAAACATCACTCCAAAGAGGCAACGCTAAATTTGGGTTTTACTGCACATATCGTAGTGTTAAATTGATATTAAAGTAGATACATGTTGGAATGTAATGTTCTATGGCTCATATCGAAGCCGACTCGATAAGATAGAACTCTCTATGGTTTATTCTTCGATATTGATAGATCACAGCAACGATAACTGACTGGGAATGCGGCTCTGGACTGCAGTCCAGAGCAGCATTCCACGATGATGCCTGACTTTATATGTATGTGTAGCGCTGTACGAACATGGATTCATGTGTAAACCTATACTGTTGTAAATATAATTCCGTTAGCTAACTATTGGTTTTGGTTTCGTTTAATTTTACTACCGTTTAATATTTTAATTGCAAATTAAACTGTCAAAGTGTACTGCAGTCCCAAGCAGGGACATAACGGATGTTCTGACCTTGAACATGACGTATCTTCTAGCACACAGTGGATATTGTTGATCTGTCTGGTGCGTTGGAAACCTAATTAAAGGATCTAAATTTCACTCAACTGTGGTTTTGCCTAATTATGATCCCAATAGGGTAAAAAGTGTGTCGCGAATTGGAATTTCAGTTCAGCAACTGAAATTTCAGCGATGAAAACTTAAAATGAAACGACCGCATCTCGCAAACCTGAAACCCGTTTGATATGGAACCAATTTTGTTAGATCGCTGTTGGAGTTTACTTTTACCTCTTTTGCAACATTTTGTCTAAATATGATCATGTAGATTAATACATTTTTCTGAAATCATAAGGTGCATGGTTTTTCATATCGCATATGACTTGCTATGTTGTATCACTCTTGTATTTTACCCGACCATGATACCGTTAATGATAACGAACGTTCATAGTGAATTTTAACGAACTTTGCATTGTCGAACGTGAATAGTATTGGATTAATTGTATCAAGCACGCCAGTGATAAGTGATTGATTAGTGGAAGTGAACAGTGCAGTGAAAATGAGTAAGACCGTGATTTAGCGCGTGCTTATATATAATTAATCCTATGCTTATATTTATTGTGACGTGGGGAAATGGAGGACATCAAGGTGGAATTGAACTCTTATTTAGCGATGTTCATTGACTTATAGAATGATCATTCGATATTAGTGATACACACACACATTAGGTCGTGGGCCTAGCGACACGGCTGTAGGATTATGTCCCGGGCAACAGTGGACCGTAGTCCCAGGCATGCACGAGACCCTTGTTAAACACGAGTATCCTTTCAACCAATTGATTTTATTGACTTAGTGACTGATAAGTAGTGACATATATATTGCCTGGTTTGCTGACATGATACATATATCGTGCTGTTCATATTCACTTGATATTCATTATTCTCATGTTTCTGTATTTTGTCGCACATTTCATGTTAATTAACATTATACACACACTATATATATTTATTTCTATACGTGTCGCCCTGATGACCTGAGTGTGCATGCTCAGAGGGCGGAGTAGACCCAGCTTAGGAGTAGGACCTGCCATTCGAGATCGCGGAGATATTGACCGCGACATCGGCGCCATCACCTTTTTGCTTGCTAAAAGAACGCTGTTATTTCTTTGGTTAGTTATTTCTTTCATGCAAATAAATGTATCCTGAACTCTGTTATTTTAATGTAATAAAGTTGTGAACTGTGATTTCCTTTACTCTTGTACTGTGTTTACTGACTACCATATAATGCTAGAAGCCGAAGTATAACTACGGCGGGATTATTCACCTGCCGTAGGAGCATGGCTTGCCCAGTCACCCCTCGCATTCTGTATTTTGGGAAGCGGAGCGTGACAGAAAGTTTTGATCCCTTATGGAGCCGACGACTCCCTATAACTTTATCATAAAAAACTATCTTCTTAAATGGCCTTCGTCTTGATCTTTTAAACCTTATGATCAAGATCTTCAACACTTTAAATTTTAATCCTAATATCCTATATATATATAGCGTATACAATTTAAGTTATAATAAGATTTCAGAAATTACAAAACTGCCACCAAATAACTAAATTTTTGAGAAAAAAATTTAGAGCGCTGTCAGCAGACGTCTGTCCCTATAAAAGGAGATGTCTGACCCTTTGGCCGCGTCTGACCAGCACCCGGCAAGATGTCTGATGATCATCTTGGCAGACGTCAGGGCGTGCTCTGGAGTCTGAAGTCTTTATCGATAGACGTCTGAAGCCCATCGCTCCAGACGTCCGTCCCTTCCCTGGTTGCGTAGTCTTGAACAAATACGAGACACCCTTCACAACACCAGCGATGTGGAGGCCATGTCTCGATCTCTATCGAACGGCTGAGACCGTACGATCCTTTGCTCTCCGCCATCTCTATCGATCTACTACGGTTTCGGTCAGAAACAACCAGTGAGAGTGGATCCTTTTCATAAAAGGTGATAGAACTGCGGTTTATTTACTTATCACCTTCGAAAGTTAATCTATTTTTTCAGAAATCACTACTCATAGTTACTTGAAATCCTTCTTCCTGCGTTCTGTAAGCAAAGAATTTGTCAAAGTATTATGTGATAATTGCATTTTTAACTGTATAAATTAATGGAATAATGGTAGATGGGCATTTCCTTTTTTCTGATGCTCAAAAAACTGGAGGTGTCAAACAGGCAGGTCAAACCAACCATGAAAGAGTCATTGTGGTGATGTATAATATATATGAGTGTTCGTAAAATCATCTAGAATTAAATTGGTGCTAAAATTTATCCTCATCACGTGACCCGTATACGACGAGCGGATATACGGATAAACCATATATAGATAAACAAATTATGCATGAGCAAGTTATAGGCAACTTACATTATATATAGTTGTAAAGAAATTAAAACACAAAAGCTATGAATAAGATTAATGTGCAACTATATATAAAATGATATGTGTAAGAAAATAATAGAGAAATGTTGGGCTTCAAATTGAGAAATGAAGACATAAGGGAGTTTCTCTTCTAATGATCAACACCTAAGCGTCTAGGTCACCAAGTCAATAATTCATCAACCTTTTAATGATCAACATCTATCATGTAGGTAACAGTTAAACATATACTAAAGCATGCGCACACAAAAACTTATTACCTCTTTCTCTTCAATTGTAATGTCGCAAATTTTAATGGTTTTACCTATAATAGAACATTTTATATACCATACCAACAATCAAAAGTATGAAAATAGGTGTATAGGATCAAGATTGACGAAGCCTATCACAAAAAAAGTCATATAAAGTTTACTTTTGACCAATGTGGAGAAATTCTTTCCTTTATCTTTGAACCTCACAAAAAAAAAATACTCCAAAAATTATGGAGAATAAAAATAGAATAAGTACACATTAATTAATTAAATGCCATATATGGTCTCCATTATCTGGCCATCTCAGCTTCTCTTTTGTCAGATGAACAGCAAAAAGCGGAAGCTCACTGTTCAATCATAATGCAATGGATTACCAAATCATTTTCAGCTCTTGCTTTTCCTTTCCTTTATGTTCATTACTGTTTGCCAATTTTCATCTCATAACCCTATCTTTAATTAATTGATTGATTATTCAGCTCTCATCACTGACATATTATAAGATAAAGAAAAGGGACATACAGAGGGAGCCTGTGAACATCACTGACTCCATTCCTTGGTCTAAGTGTTAATGTTGTACTCCTATTTCAATGCTTAGCTCCTCAATTTATCTTCCCAAGACCAGTGTCCTTTGCCTGAAAATTCACAACTAGGGCAGTCAGTGAGGACAAGACCTAATGGCTCAAGAATCGTTTTAGTATCGCCTTTTGTATTGATGCATGCCTATTCGAATTGTATTATTTCACAGGAGAGTCTGGTAAATGAAAACAACCCGTTCAGTTTATCAACGTTTACGAAGTTTTCGTTTTTTAAATAACTCTGCGAATGAGAAGAAATGATATGTTTTTCGCTATTTCAGACAAAACAAACCAACCGATGCTATTTATCTCCTTTTCCTACTAACTTTTGTATTATTATTTCACAAGTCAATTTACCCTCAATAAAAGAGAAATATGGTGATGAATCCCAATATAAACAGGTCACTAAAGTTGCTTCAACAACATGTTTTCATATGAGTCCCTTCCATATTGGCCCCCACACCTTATCCCTCAATACAAAACAAAAAAATAAAGGAGAAAAAGGAAGGGAAAAAAAATGAATTAAATCTACCAATTAAGTCTAATTAATTTTTAGTAACATCACCCTTGCTACGTGCAGTGCCAATCAGGTCTTCCTAAAGTGAACTCCAAGCTTGGTTTCTTGATTTCTTGATGAGATTCCGACGAACGATTCGATATGCAAGTATCATTTTGATCCTGCACAAGCATTTCTCTATTAGTAATCTCTTTGTTCATAATTTGAAATAATGCTATGAATTATAGAGAGTCAAACTTTACCCGATCAATATGTGATGAGATGGCAGTTGGTATGAGACTGTCTAAGCAATTTGTGTTTGAATGCAGCCAAGCATCCCTGCTTAAGATAATTACATTAAAAAAAATAGAAACTTATATAATCAAAGTTCAATATTTGTCTTGGCTTTATCTATCTCCTATTTTCATATATGTGCTTCAATGCAACTATGATGCATCATTTGCGGAACTTGTTCTGAATTTCTCACAAGTAATAATGTTGAGTTCTTCATAAAAACTTTAACAGAAGGAAATAGAAAGAGAAGGAATTTAAAAAATAATTAAGTGTTGCTATGTTTTAGGATTACAAAGAAGAAAAAGTAATTGAGTGTGATAAGGGAGAGCTAGCTTCTTGCATGCCAACATGATCGATTTTCTCTATTCACTTCAATTTATTTGTGTTATCTTTACTGTATATCATAATCCAAGTGTCACAATGGACAACTAAACTTATCTGAAATGCTTGCTAAGCATTGAAAGGTATAATATCAACAAAAAAAAGTGACTATTAATTTTATGTTGAGTTCAAATTTGTGTGAGATTAAAATAGCAATTTATACACTAAGAATATATATGTCCAAAACCAGGATACTTATAATAATATCAGTCCTTGATAATGTATTCAGATCTTTTAGACAAATCCAATTTAACCCTCTCCCTTACTTGGTCCATCTCACATCTAGGTTTCATTTCCAACCACTGTTAAAATCTTGTTACAATGTACAATTTTCCTTAAATATATAAAGATTCATTGAATCCATAATCTTCAATTTATAATTTCCCCCCAAGAGCAATTAGACCTATTTTCTGCCATATTTTATTTCTCTAGAAATTTTGCAATGAGAAATATATGAAAAATCCATGCATGTTTTAATATTTACAGAGTGTTACTTTCTAGAAAAATTTCATCAAATATTGAATTTAAGCAAGAAAATATTTATGCTAGTCCATACATCTTACAATAAGAATGACCAAAAGTCGACAGTTAGATTCTCGAAGGGGTTCGCATCAAAGAGAAAAACGTCTATCACTATCAAGTATTATTCTTCATGACTGTTTTTTAAGAAGAGCTTCATTAATAATGATTATTAGATTATGAGATATTTGAATATAACTGTATTAGATATTATACTTATCATAAATCAGAGAAGATCTGATTTATATTGTTGAGATTATAATTAGTGTGTTAGATTGTTGGGATTATTAGTTATTAGTTATTTATGTTATGAGGTATATAAATTGAGATGATTTATCTTATCATGATATCAGAGCCAATGACTTTATCCAAAATTTATCTTCATTTATATTTTTAATTTATTATTCCAAAAAAAAATAAAGTTGGATCAATAATATCTAATTCAGAAATAAGTTCTCTTAGTTTGATCATAAGGAGTTGTTTCATCAATATCAAGTCCAAGCAGCTATTTTTCTTATGACGTCTTCTAACATCATGATCTTCTTCCATCCAAGCAGCTATTCTTTATATATAATGTTTTCTAACAGCATGATCTTCTTCCATCCAAACGGCTATTCTTTTCTTATGACGTCTTCTAATAGCATGATCTTCCTTTAGCACTTTCAGCGAAAGAGACCGCGGGTTATTCGGTCCATCTTGCAATCCGCGAATGAGACCAAAGGGTATTAGTCCGCGATACTCGATCCGTCATTTTTCTCCGTCGTTTTATAAGTTGCATATTTTGGTTCAAGAAATTATTCAAACCGTGAGTTTGAGCGAGGCTGTTAGATTATGAGATATTTGAATATAACTGTATTAGATATTATGGTTATCATAAATCATATAAGTTCTGATTTATATTGTTGAGATTATGATTAGTATGTTAAATTGTTAGGATGATTAGTTATCAGTTAATTATGTTATTTGGTGTACAAATTGAGATGATTTATCTATTAATAAGATTGATCGAGTTTTTTGCTTTCTTATCAATGATGATGGATTAGTTCCTGATGCTTTGTCGATAATCTTTTAATATCATGGAAAAGGTTAAAGCTACACTTAAGGAAGAGAAATATTTAATTTAAGGATAAAAATCTAAATTCTATGGTCCAAAAATTTGTGTTCTTAGAATGGAATAGTTTCACAAAATTAATGAGACCCTTTTTATCACAAGAAAACTCTTTAGAAACACTCCCAAGGGTATATTGATATGGTAAATATAAAATTCATCACATTCTACTTGCATTTATAAATACTGATTAAAATAGAAATTAGAATCACGCAATTTATCTAAATATATATGAGAAAAGAACTAAAATATAATCCTTGGTATATGGTTCACATGCAATTAAAATTAAACCAAATTATTTTGGTATATATGAAGTTTAGTTTGGTCTTTACTGTAACTTTGCTTCATAGCTGACCCAACTTGGATGGAAAAAGACGCCGTGATGAAGATTTTTCAGTTTGAAAGGACAAGTGTACATTAAAATCCATGAAAGGAGAAAGTAATACACAAGTTAAAGACTTTCTAGACTAGGTAGACCTGGCATGGCAAATTATAGTATAGTGAGGTTACTCTTGTGATTTTCACTAATTCTTCTTCACTGAAAGAGAGCATCTCAATCTCTTTTATCAGGTGCATGTGTTGAGCTTAAGATTGTTTTCAGAATTTGTGCATTAATTCTTTGAGAGAAGTCCACAATTTCACTGCAGGAAAATGAGCCCAATTTCAACGGAGAATTTGTTGAGATTTATTTCGACGGAATATTTCTGTCGAAATAGACCACCTCCCATCGAAAAAAGTGAAATTTTGTTGATTTCGATCAACAGTTATTTCGACGGCTAATTCCAGTCGAAAAAATTGTTGACTAAAATCAACAATTTTACATGACTTCCCTCCATTTTCCCCCTTAGTAAATTCTTTTCCTCCATTTTTATTCATCTCTCCCTCTTAAAAATCCCCTCTCCCCTCTCCTCTCCTCTCCTCTACCCTCCACCAGCCACCAAAAAAAGTCCATCGGTTGCCCAAAAATAATCCGCCGGCTTCGGATCTCAGTCCTCCACCCGCCTCCTCCCCTTTTCCCCATCTCCTCCATCCGATCTAAATCCTCTTCGAGCCTCCACCCGCTCAAGCCTCCTCCTCTCTGATCACACGCCTCCTGACCGCTTCCTCCTGGCTTCGAACCCCTCTGATCCCCCCGGCTCTGGCTACGAAATCAGGTTAAATTCTCTCTTAATCTAGTTTAATTGTTAATATTTTGTTAATTTTATTTAGGGTTTATGGTTAATTGTAGGTTATGGTTAAGGTTAATTTTAGATTTACCCTGGCCGTCTCCTAACCTCCTCCTCTCCAAGCACCTCTGACCTTCACCTCCAACGCCAATCAGGGAGTTGGTTTATTAATTTATTTGGGTTGTTTGAAATTTTTTTAAATTTAAGTAATTTTATGGTTAGTGTTAAGACGAATTTTAGGGTTAGGGTTAATTTTAGGAATAATTTTAGTATTAGGGTTAATTTTAGGTTTAGAATAAGGGTTAATTTTAGGTTTATTGTTAGGGTTTAGGCTAATTTTGGGGTTAGTGTTGGGGCTAATTTTGGGTTAGGGTTAGGGTTAATAATTTTGGGGTTAGGGTTAATTTTTGGGTTAGGGTTAGGTTAGCTTATTTGTTGAAAATTTTAGATTTAGAGCTTGGATTAGGTTGTTAATTTTAGTTAATTATAGTTAGGAGTGTGTGTGTGTGTCGTCGTTGTTATTGATAGAGAATGGAAACATATGTAACTAAAATATTGTGTGATTGTAGGGTTGATGTGGGCGGGATTGCTCCTGTTTCTTCACTTTCTATATATGTCAGTCTCCGGTACACAATTTTATCACTTTTAATTCTTAAGTACTGAAATTAGCCTAAGTCACCATACCGAGATTAAACCACCAATTAAACATTAATTAAACCGACAATATAGATACTTGACATGCCATAAACCAATTAGCTATATACATGCTTTCATTCACGAGTTTAAAATCAATTAATCATCATTTCTTACACAAATAGTCAATGTCGGGATCTAATGTGGATGTGTATGTACTGTGTGAGTAATATATTGTTTATGAAAATGTGGTTGTGTGAGAGAATGTGTGACACTTATCTTTATGTAATTTTCGTTATATGAATGCGTGTTTATTTTAATGAATGCAGATGATTCGTTAATAATATCAATTGTTTGAGAACTTACTATTCAAACTGAAAATTCAAAAACCTTAAACAAAATAGTTAAATAACCGACGATACTTAAACGATAACCATCAAAATCAATCTAATTAAGTGCATGATACTCGATGATGAAAAAAACTAAACCGATACATATCGTCATTGAGTATCTCACATTGAAAAAATATTGCGACTTAAAACCCGTCTACCAATTATATGCGTACGGTTATCTTTGTGATATAAAACTACGCGTGTGTTGTCAATCTCGAACGTTAATCGTTCTTCGTTGATAATCATCTCATAGTTTATGCGATGAGAACACTAGTCGCATTATAACCGATAGATTTGTCCCGTTTTGGACATATTAAGAATGTTTAACGTATACACTTCCCTGCATACTTATACTTTCATTTGTTTCGAGATGAGTTTCGTCAACACATTTCCGTTGGTTCTCCGTGTACAAATATAGTTGAGATGATCATCTCAATACCGACAGTATTGAGATATTTATCTATTCTATTGTAGTGTACTCAGAGAACAGCAGGGAGGTGCTGCCGAAATTTTCTTGAAACGAATGAAAGTATAAGTTCAAAGGGTGTATATGTTATACATTCTTAATGGGATAGAAGCCTTACCCCCGACAGCCGTTACCCATTGACATCCAAGATTGAAACGTTAATATTATTTCCAGCCATGATAAATCACTCAAATGTATTTCCGAAACACTGTTATCATTCTCTTCTTTGTCTATAACCATCTCGTTCTTGGCTTTCTCACTGCGGTATAAAATTGTTAATAACGTGTATGATTTTAAAATGTTTGTTATGATATAATAATTAATTGTGAACTGTATTAGGTTTTACGTATCGGACAAGAATGGATAAGACTTGGATAAATAAGAACACGTTTGGCTCTGAATTTAAAATCGGTGTAGAAGAGTTTATGCAATTCTTGTCAAAAGTGGGTGGTAGTCAGATCCCTTATCCCTGTAGGAAATGTTGTAATGGAAGAAGTGATAGTCGAAGGGCGGTTCAACTGCATATACTTGCTAACGGATTCTGTGAAGGTTACACTATCTAGCACATGCATGGAGAGGTCGTGTACCATAGAATCGGTGCGCATCATCTGTTGCCACCTCCTATGAGAACCTCAGCAACCACTAGTTTAAATGATATGATGGACGAGTTATATGATGTCATGAACGATGATACCCCTACGGATGATGCGGTTAAAGATTTTGATTCTGCTAGTTTTTTAAGTATATGGAGAATGCTAAGAAACCACTTTACGAGGGTGCGATAATGACGAAATTGGATTAGATAGTTCGCATGTTTCATCTTAAATGCAAAAATTTATGGAGTAACAAGTTAGTCGATGACTTTTTAAAGATAGAGAAGGAGACTTGCCCGAATTCTGATCTCCCTGCCAATTTCAAGAGATGAAGAAGATTATTGCCGACATCGGTTTCAATTATCAAAAAATCGATACATGTCCAAATGACTGCATGTTATTCACGACAGATGATGACAGGAACATAAATAAATGTAGAACTTATGGGGAATCGAGATGGATATTACCTAAAAGGCCCCCGAAGGACGAGATAATGACGTTACCAAATAACGACGATGTATTAGTTGTGACTGATTTGTGTCATTTCTTCAGAGGGTTATGCTCCAAAGATTACTTGGCAAACGATTTTAGAACTCTGAAGAATAAAATACCTTGCATACTTTGTAGAATGGAGATACTGTTTTCGCCTTCTATTTTCACCGTAATGTTGCATCTCATAGTTGACCTTGCTCAAGAGACACGTTTAGGTGGTGCCGTGAATTATCGGTGGATGTATCCGTTCGAGAGTTAAAACTAACATAACAACTCTTTACTGTTCACAATAAATCGAATATTTATAATAAAATGAATTAAATTTGTTTGCATCCGTCTGGTTCAGGTACAAAATAAAACGGTATATTCGTAACATGAGTCGGCCTAAAGGGTCGATCGCTGAAGGGTTTCCGTAGAGAAATGTATGACGTTCTGTTCTTTATATTTAGAAAGTGTTGAGACTGTATTTAATAGGTCGAGACGTAATAAGGACATAGTTGACAATAGACCTGTAATATCCGTCTTCTGGGCCCAAGAAAAGAAATTGGGTAAAGTGAAGTCGGGTCATACAGCGTCTGAGCAGCTCAGCATGATTCACCGTTACGTTTTATTCAACTGTTTAGATATGAACAGCTTTATCGGGTAAGTATTTATTACTTTTTTCGTAACATAATTATAGAAAATCTTCAAGTCAAAATTAAATATTTATTTGTGATATAAACAGCGTTTAGAATGCTCATTACCGTCCATCTACTAAACGAACTCGGCAATGGGATATTGATAAAGAGCGACATAAATACTTTCCCGCTTGATTCAAAGCACGCGTAAGTTGTAAACTATAAAAACCAAAATACAACTCATATTGATACACACACACACAAAACTTAATCCGTTTTACCCTAATAGGTTGAAAGAAATCCCATTGATAGACATGTATTAGAAGGTATAAAAGCGCTAGTGTATGGTTCAGATGAACAATGTGAGTACCTCTCCGGTTACGTTGTTAACGGGTTTAGATTTCACACCAGAAAAAGAGATCAAAATAAAAAGTTTCAGAATTGCGGCGTCTTTGTCACATTCACTGTTACTGGATATTCATCTTCTATAGATTCAAATCCAACCGCGGGAAAATTAGACTATTACGATATGCTTAAAAAAATAATCCGACAGTGTTATCCTGAACAAACGGTCGTTATGTTCAAATGTCTGTGGTACGATATCCATCATGAACATACTGGGTTCAAATTTCAAAATGGCCTACTTTTACTCAATTCATCGAAACTTACTTTTGGTGAAGAGCCTTATATTCTCGCCAACCAAGCCCGCCAATACTTTTATGTCGCAAACCCTAAGGATGCCCTGTGGGATGTTGCTGTTGTGACGAATCCACAAGACTATTACAACATGTGTGAAAGTGATGTAAGCGAGATTAGTTGTCATACAATCCCGGTTATACAACATGACGATATTCCGCTCGAATTCAACAGTGGTTTATTAAGAGTAGATATAGAGCCGGAAATAGTCTCTGATGTGCAATCGGCGGTAGTAGAACCAGAAGTCTAATTAAGATTTTAAATATCTTGATATATTAACTCGCTCTTGTATGATACTCATAACCTAAGTAATATGAAACATAAAATTTATTATATCTTTATTTCTGCATATTATTTCATACATTTCATCTTTTTCCGCATATTATTTCCTACAGTTTCGAATTCTAATGTACAGAGATTTTACTGTTAATTTATTTATGAGGTTATATAAGCTGGTTATATGTATTCTGTTCTTGGTAATTATCTTGGGCCAGAATTCTAATGTCCTACATTTCATCTTTTTCCCCGCATATTATTTCCACCATTTATTGCTCATGTATGATATTCCTTTCAGCAATAATTTTCACTGTTATTTTTTTATTTAACATACTAAACTATATTCCGTGAAGTTATTTTAGATACGTCAGGTTCTGATTGCAGGACCGATCAGTCTATCGGGGATGAGGGGCAGTCTTCTCAGAAAAAGAAATGGACTGGGAGAGAACCCACATGGGCCAGTGATATATGGAGGACGATGCCATATGCCTCTGACAAGCCGATTGTATATCTTGCGTTCACAGGGGACGTTGTAACAGGAGCCAGTAAAGAAGTGAAGAAAATGATGTCGTCAATTGTGAACAGCGAGGATCGCATGCCTCATTTGTTGAAGGACGAAGATAACGAGTAGGAAGTCCTACATTGGGACATCGAAGCGTTAGGGCTAAAGAAACAAGTTACTATATGGGAGATGATGGTCAGATTTCTTTATACAATTCAATACTGTACTTTTTTGATATGCACACATGTACACACATATACGCGTATATCACACACACACATATATACACATACACATTTATTAAATTAGTATAAAATACCCATACGATGATGAATTATCCCGTTTCGTAAGCTCGGTTCGAGTTCCGGTGGATTGACGTAGAGGGTTACCAGGGGGTTTGCGATGAACGCGCAGTTTACGATAAGATGTGTAGTCATATGGCGAAGAATTGGAGAGGCCATAAGAACAAGATCTTTGAAAAGCTTGAAAATTGCGCTTCACCGGATAAGATGTATTCGATTAAGCCGGACCCAGATTGGTTCGACGAAAACTGGCATGCCTTGGTCGATCATTTCTTGTTCGGAGAGTTTAGGGTATGTCTTTGACTATACCTTTTTACTATATTGTAGAAACTCAGTAAACAACATTTTATTTAACTGCAGGAGAAGAGCGAGTGAGGTAAAGTATCTCGTGCTCAGCTGCACGATATTTATAGGTGTCACGCCCCGCTTCCCAGTAGACGGAAACGGTGACGTGACAGACCGCAACGTATTTACTAAGAAATAAATACGTTAAGCGTAATTATGTAATATATAATAATGAATAAGAATGACAAGATAATAAAATGAAACAGTAACTTTATTTACATTCAGCTTTACATACAACTGTTTTGGAAATAAAAAATATAATGAGTAAAGCAGTGCCTTAACAATGGCATACAAAAATAAGCGCAGAGGAACTAATAGTCAGGTTGAGCGGTAATTTGGTCCAAGTCCTCCTGGCTCGGCTCGATCTTCTCAAAGTCCGGTCCTCCTGACGAACATTCCAAGAAAGAAATGGAAAAAAATATCGTCAGCGAACTAGCGCTCGGTAAGTCCCAAAAGAAGAAAAATAAGATAATATATAAAGTGAAATGAACAGATAAAGTTGTATATGATCGATTACTGGTATATGATAGTTATTATAATGTGGTTATTTGTAGTTTGGTAAAGAAGATATTTATGTATACGAGAGGGGTCCATCTTTACCCCGTGGACTATGCTAACATGTAGTATAAGGCCCCGTCATAACCCACGGGACAACGACACGAGAATTCATGTATGTGTCTTTTAAGTGACCTCTCGTGCCACGATATACGTTCCGTACCAATCTACCCCTTTATCCCCGCGTAATATATTGTATAGATTATGTTTACAAGTCTTGATCAAAACCATGGATACAAAATGTTCAAATATTCATGTTCAGGATGTAATCATGTATTCAAGTAGTCGTGTCAAGTTATAACCATGGTTCGTCAAGTCAAGTATACATGTTTGAAATCGATATTTGAATTCAAGTATTCATGTTTGAGTTTGGATTCAGGTTTGAGGTTGGACTCAGACTGAGTCATACACTTGTACTGATTTAATTCTAGAATTCTTAGGTTCGGGAGTCATTGGCAACTGCTACACGTAGACGGTAAGATTTGTGTCTTTTTCCAAGACAATTGCCATTGATAACACCTGTTAAGTTTTCTAATCTGAATAGGTAAGCACTCACTTTCTCCGGCTCCCTGGGGCTCAAGAGAATTGATCCCGCTTAAACTCATATTTACTAAAATCCTTAAAATGGTGTTTTATATATCTCGAGGGGGTTTTATGAAAAATATATTAATATAGATTAAAATTAAAACCTCGAGGGGGTTTTATATTACTTAGGGTTTTCATGAGCATGTGTTTTAAGTATTGAGATATTTTAATGATGAATACCTAGCTTTTGAAAGTTTATGGTAACTTATTGAAAACTAGTTCTTTTTAGTAATTTGATGGTATTTTATTGAAATTTTTTAATCTTTCATTTTTTATAAAAATATAGGTTCATAATATAACGAAAATATGGATTTATAATTTTATATAATTTTAATATTTAAAAAATAGTTTTATTTAGAAATTTAGTTTTTCTTAAAAACCGTATTTATATCCTTTCAAAATCGAATACTCCGTGAGGAGTGCTGCATCTCTTTCTACTATCCTCAGGATGTGCGATAATCCGCATCATCTATTAGCAGGTCTCCTAATGAGAGTTGTAGATCTTAGGAATATGTATGTCCTAGAGGCCATTATTGATGATATAGTGGATGCTTGGACATATATATATAGGACTTTCTTTCTCGACATGATAGTATGCTATCAGGTTACCTTTATCTTAACATGTAGACTGGTATTTATA